>WOAB01000142.1:0-614166 GCA_027886185.1 Rheum nobile | reverse complement strand
ATGAACCTGCAATATAAAATTCATGAACCTGATAAACTCATAAACTTACAAGATAAAATTCAAGATCATGCAAAAAAAATTAATGAACCTGCAAGAAAAAACTCTTGAACCTACAAGTTTAAACGCGTGAACCTGCAAGTGTAAACTCATGAACCTGCATTATAAAATTCATGAACTTGGTAAACTGCAAGAGTAAACTCATGAACACGCATGATAAATTTATGGACCTGCAAAAAATGTTATGAACCTGTAAAAAAAATTATGAACCTACAAGAATACATTCATGAACATGCAAGAGTTTACTCATGAACCTGCAAGAGAAAACCCATGAACCTGCAAAATATCATTATATTTTCACAAGCATGATAGTCCATTTTCACAACCTGAAAGATATTGTTGAATTGCACATTTCTCATGATGTTAATTTATCATAATCCTTTTATAAGTGATTTAAATAGCTTGATAATAGTCCATTTTATGCATCCTTTGGTGATAAATTTATTTTACTCCTTACCTTTAAAGAACATATAATTTATGTTGCCGTTTCCCCGCCGTTTCCTTTTTTATTGAATTTGAGATTGTCGTTTCCCCGTTTCGAAAACGACTCCGTTTCCGAAATCCGTTTGCATTTCCGGGTAACATAGTCTAAATCAACATTATGTAGTATCCATCTTTGTTCCAATTCATTTGTAGTCAAGCAACACACAAATGTGTTGCTGCCCCTTTTTTCGATTGGGTGCAACTGTAACATCCCTCATTTTGTAAGGGTAATTTTAATTTTCTAATGCCCATATTACAAGTCAGATTTAATTCAGAGAAGTGCGAACATTCTGTAAGATGTTTGATCTCTGTAATATTTCTCTGAGTAATATAAAATACTGTTAATGTATTTTTGGGTTAAGTAATCGTTCGTGTGCAAATATATTTAACCCGGGAATTTAAACCCTTAAGGGTTTTGTCTTTTCCCGGGCAAACGGGCCGAAATTAGCCAGAACCGCGACCGCGTCCAGAAAACCGCGACCGCGTCCCGAAAACCGCGACCGCGGCCAATGACGAAAAGTCATTGTCTTGTCAATCTGACAAGCGGTGGAGGCCGCGGCCAGAAAACCGTGCCCGCGGCCTAGGCTAAAATCGAGAACCGCGACCGCGGCCGCCCGCGGCCGTCGTCCTGTTCGATGTGCAAGTGGCAGTTCGCTCTTGCTTATCATTCCATATTTATATTGATTATCAATTGTTGAATTGTTAATTAATTTGGGATGAGTTGTTGTTTTCGTCTGGGGACAGTTTTTATAACTTATGTGATTTAAAAGAGATATTATGATAGGTTGTATATCTGTTAGAACAACGCTATTATAGATATATATTGTCTTAATGATGGCCCAGAGGGCTTTGAGATGATTATTACTGTGTTGAACTGTTTAGTTAGCACGAGTATTCGTAGGAACGATGGACTATTCGAGGTCCAGTCGTTTCTTGATAATGATTAATGGTGCAAAGGGTATAAACCCAAAGACCATTCGGTGGGTCATGACCGATTTCTATATTTGGGTATAGAGATGGTGGCACTTAGCTGGTGCTACAAATCTTGGGATTCGTTCCTTTTAGGAGTATGTCCCTCATGGCGAAACATATGTCATGTATGTCCCTCATGGAGGAACATATAATTAAAAGCTTATAACGTGATGTGCATTTTGGGAATTAAATAAGATAAGTGCCGTCGTAGCACATGATTAAGTATACATCAGACGAGTTGTACAGCTAGGGAATAGTGCAGCTAGGAAAACTCGTCTTGACTTTGATCAGAGTACCGTTCTATTTCCAATCTGGATTCGTGTTAAGCGGTGAGGTTGGTCGTGAACCGAAACATCAAGTCGTTTTTGAACGCTTGTATGAACTATTATGTTCCCCAACATTGTCATACTTCCGATAAGACTCAATTCTTGGAGTCTTCTTTTTGGATTGATTGCTGTGAGACTTGGTCTCCAGAATCTTCTCTTGTTCATGCCTTTTGATATATTTCAGTAGAAGTATAAAGGTTGACTATCGTCGTCGGTTATTACTCGATGAGCGATGAGTCTAACCTAATACGACTACTCGAACCATCTGTTTTGTACCCTTGCATAGTCTTTCATTAGACTAACCAACCAAAATTGTTCTATGCATGGTTGGCTGGTGTCATCCGTTCGATTCGGCACATCAGATAAACATCCGAGAAATGAGGGCTAGAACGACTATAAAAGCAAACGGTGTTTTAACGGATTTATCAGGTTGCGATCCTTGACGGGTGATCATTATGATCAAGACCCTTGTATTTATACTTTGCAAAGACTTTCGCTAATTACTCTGTTTTGTCCTATGGGGATTGGGATGTAATCCCCAGACATATGTTTTAACCAAAGATTTTGGTGTTGACATCATAATTGTTTTTTATGATTTGTATTTAAACCGGTAAAGCCTGGGGTGGCTTCGGTGCGGAAACCGAGATCACTGGCGGTAATACCTTTCCAAATGGGTTACAATTTGGGGGTGTTACAGATGTGGTATCAGAGCCAAAAGTTTTAAAACGGGCTGGGTATTTTATAAACCATTTACTCGTTTTACATTGAAATTGAAATGTTTTCAAAGGCTTTGAGTTTTTCAAAACCGTTTATAGTCGTGCCTTCTTCTTTAGTCTGATATGAAAGCAACTTCTATACTTAGAAAGACTAACTCTCGTTTCGTCGTCCGTAGGATATGAGTGCCTGATTTTCCCTTGAGAAGGATAAAGAGGAAGTAGAGGCGAATCCACCCTCCCCTATGGAGCTTGACTTTTCAGTTCCAATTCGTAGTTTCGAGGTCGGAGGACCAAGTGAACCACTCGAGGAAGTAAAGCACGTGCTTCCAGAGTCAGTTGTGCTAGTATCCGACCAGACCATGATTCTAGTGGCCGAGCCGGTAGTAGCACCACGGGAGAACGTGAGAAATGAGGTAGAGTTGTCAAGATATGCTAGAGGATATTACGACAACGACTACATGATTGAGATGATCCCAGAAGGGAAAGAAGGAGAAGAGGAGGAAGAGGAGCCAATGCTAAGTGTAGCGGTTCTCTTTCCTAGGGCTTTGTTGTTCGTTTTGGTAGAATCGTAGTCTCCGGGCAATTTTGGCTTGTTCGGGAGATTCCTTTTGGTAGGAACTATCAATTCAGTTTCCAGTTCATCTATGGAAGTTTACCTAGTTTGATCTCTTCTGAGTTGATTTGTTACATTAAGTATACTGGAAGGTATTAATGTATGAAATCCTTGGGAATTGATCGGTAAACTAATGGTGAACACAAGGCACAATGCTCGTTCTGGTGCTAGGCCGAGTAACAATCCCAGACATAACGAGAGAAGTGTTGGAAATCTTGAGAATGTACGTGAGTCCAGTTCTCAACATAATCCCGGAGGCAATGGCCTAGTTCCGGGCAACGCTCCAAGGATATTTGATGAAGCGACCATTGCAGAAATTCGAGGAATTGTCATGCAAGCAATGACCGATGTGCTACACCCGAATGTGCCTCAGGCGCAAGATGTGCTGGCATCCTCAGCGGCCCCAGGAGTTGAAAAACAGGAAACTCATGTATCTTTGCATCAGGAGAAGGTGGTCAGGAGTAGGAATGATTATGGCCGAGCGCTGAAGGCCATAAATTCTATGAGGCCTGACAGTTTCAATGGGAAGGGTGAACCAGTTGAAGTGACGCATTGGTTTTCCCATATGGAGCGGCTATTCCGCAGTGTGGAGGACTGAGACTGAGAAAGTGCACATAGCTTCTCTTCAACTGAAAGGAGATGCTAGTGAGTGGTGGGAAAACACTGGTCTTGCTGATAGCCCTGGTTTGAATTGGGCAATGTTTAAAACCAAGATGATAGACCGATTCTTCTCTCGGGCTATGTGTAACACCCCCAAATCTTAACCCATTTGGAAAGGTATTACCGCCAGTGACCCCAGTGTTCCTTACCGAGATCACCCAAGGCTTTACCGGATTAAATACAATTTAAGGCATACAATGATACATAATGATCAAAGTATCCAAATCAAAACATCAATCAAATGAAACATGAGTTACGGGATTACAACCCAATCCCGAATAGGTCAAACACAGAGTTCAAACAAAGTACAGCGGAAGACAAATAAAAGATTTTACAAACGGGGTTGTGATCGTGATGATCACCTGCCCAAGGATCTCAACCTGATTAAAAGCAATTATTAAAACATCCAAAAACAACCGTCGTCTTCATAGTCAATCTAGTCTCCTCAAATCTTCACTCTATCTGATGTGCCGAATTGAACGGATGACACCAGCCAACCATACAAGGGAAAACATTGGTTGGTTAGTCTAACTGAATAGACTATTAAGGGTACAAAGCAGACTGGTTCGAAGCAGTCATATTAGGTTAGACTCATCGCTTCTCGGATAATAACCGATAACGGTAGTCAACCATCATATTCCTACTGGAATAAACAAGAGGTATGCACAAGAGAAGATTCTGGAAGACTGAATCTTCACAGAAATCGACTCGAAAGAAGACTCCAACGGAAGTGAGTCTTTAAGGAAGAAATGACAAATCTGGAATATTACAGAATCATTCAACAATGATTTAAAAGTTGACTGAGATGCTTTGGTTCACGACCAACCTCATCGCCTACAGCGAATCCAGATTGGAAAGAGAACGTACTACATTCAAGTCTAGATCTTACAGAACCACATAACGATTTAAAAACTGACTAAGATGTTTCGGTTCACGACCAACCTCATCGCTTACCACGAATCCAGATTGGAAAGAGAATGTACTCTGATCAAAGTCGAGACGAGTTTTCCTAGCTGCACTATAACTTAGCTGCACTACTCGCCCAAGGTATATTAATCATGTGCACTCGGGCACTTATCTTATTTAATTCCAAAACGAGAATTACGTTATAAGCTTTTACATCTCCACACAAGAGATATCGGATCTCCTCACAAGAGATATCGGATCTCCTCACAAGAGATATCAGATCTCCTCACAAGAGATATCGAAGGGATGAACCCTGGAAGATTTGGCACTAGCGAAGTGCGCCTACCCTGTGAAAGGGTATGGTCATGACCACAGAGAAAGTACTGGGGATGAACCACCAAGTACCAGTTATAAAGAAACAGCTAAACCCCCTCAAGGTACATAGCGTTCCTAGCCACTAGTGCTAACTAAACAGTATAGCACAACAACAGTTACTGGATAAATCCACATAAAGGCCCGAAAGGCGATCACAGATAATAGCGTTGTTCTAACAGATATACAACCTATTATATGATTTTCAAAACAGTTTAACAAAACCGTTTCCAGACAAACAGAATATTCATTCCAAATTAATTACTCAGATAAACTACGGATAATTAATGTAAATATGGAACGAATGAGCAAGAGCGAACCGCCACTTGCCTTAATCCGCAGAATAGTCTAACGACGTCAACTGGATTCCGGGCTCGACACGGTATAGTTCCGATAGCACAACAACCTTCGAGTTGACCCATAAAAGGAACCCTAAGTTAGATCTGACATAAACAGTACGAATCTAAACACGGCGAAAGAACATGAAAGGAAAGACGCCACGACGACAACCAACCAAGCCAAAGCCACGAAGGCGTTCTGGGCTCTGGCGGAGGTCGCTGTTCTTGGCGGCGGTCGCCGTCTTCATCACAGTGGTCGCCGTGAAGAATACGGCGGTCGCCGTGACGAACTCAAACGACACAGAACGAGAGCAAACTCACCCCAAAACACGAGCGGTTCGGCCTCCTTCGACTTGCTTTGGCTTCTAACCTCCAAGGCTAACCAAAAGCTTCACAAAGGCACTCAGGAACCACACCAAAGCAACACCGGCGAGACCTTCAAATTCCGGCGAAAACACAACTCCGGCGAGAGGCGAATTTGGCAGAGGTTTGGTGCTGGGATGGCTCAAAACCTCACCCCCAACACCTCCTTTTATAGCCAAAGTGTCTGAAGCGTTCAACCAAACCCTGAGACGCGGCCGAAAGCAAGATCGGCGCCCTCGATTTCCGTCGGCGACCAACGGGCAATGCCCGCTGGACAATCACGGCGGTCGCCGTTTTTGCCTGTGGCGGGCACGCGGCGGTCGCCGTAAATGCGGCGGTCGCCGTTGACAGGTCTGTCGCGGCCAGCTAGAAGCTGACACGCTGACTCCTCGGGCCCAACCACGGCGGTCGCCGTTTCTGAACGGCGGTCGCCGTTTCTCCCTTTTCCCGCCCGTTCAGCTTTGAACGAACCAGAAGTTAAACCGGGATAAAAATTATCATATGCGAATGACAATTAAAATCTAAGGCACCTTGTCTGTATATTATTTCACTGAGAAAAATATTACAGATACAGAGCACATTACAGAATGTCTCAAGCTACCTGAATTAAATCCGACGTAAACAACGGGTACTCGGGAAAATTCCATAATTCCCATAATAACCTTACAAAAATACGGGGTATCACATCACCTCCCCCTTAAAAGAAGTTTCGACCCCGAAACTTGGCCGAAAAACAACTCGGGAAAGTGTCTGAGCATCTCTGCCTCGGTTTCCCAAGTAACTTCCTCAGTCCCAAACCTGGACCACATAACTCGTACCAATAGTACGATCTCGTTGCACAGTCGCTTTACACGGCGTTCGAGAATGCACACTAGCATCTCCTCTCAAGTACCATTTGCATGAATCTCGACGTCCTTATCGCTCAGCCTACGAGACTCATCTTGGCACGGATATCCTTAGCAATGATACGTGGAACACATTATACACTGGGAATGCCGATGGCGACAATGCCAAACGGTACGTTAGAGATCTTACTCTATCTAGAATCTTGAATGGTCCCATGTAGCGAGGGTTAAGCTTTCCACGCTTACCAAACCTGAAAACATCCTTGGGTGGCGATACTGTGACAAGTACCTTGCCACCAACCTCGAACTTAACACTTTAACGCTTCTGATCTGCGTAAAACTTTTGTCGACTCTGAGCGGTCAACAACCTCTGTCTACTCAGAGCAATGTTCGAAGTTGTCCTTTCGACCAACTCTGGTCCAAGTAGAATCTTGTCGGCGTACTCAACCCAACAAATCTGAGATCTACCTCTATGACCATACAAAGCTTCAAACAGAGCCATCTTGATTGTAGCATGCCAGCTATTATCGTACGCGAGCTCAATCAGACTTAGGTTGTCTTCCCAGCTAGTCGGATGATCGAGCACGTATGCTTCTTAGCATATCCTCCAGGGTCTAGATGGTCTTTCAGACTGACCATCTGTCTGAGGATGAAACGCTGCTGAATCATAATTCAGTTCCCATGGCCTTGTGAAGTTCTTGCCATAAACTTGACATGAATCGGCCATCTCGATCCGATACAATGGTCTTAGGAATGCCATGTAACGGACAATCTCCTGGTGGAAGCTTCTGCTGACCTCTGGGTTACCCAAGTAACCTCAGTTTCCAATACAAATACTATTGCTACTAGTTCTAGGTCATGTGTTGGTTAGTTTGCTTCATAGGCTTTCAATTGTCTAGATGCGTATGCAATATCCTTGCCTTTCTGCATCAAAAACACATCCCAACCCATTTCTCGAAGCATTAACTATAGACCATATAGCCATCATTCTTTCCGACAATGCCAAAACTGGTGCATAAGTCAGACACTGTTTCAACTTCTTGAAAACTGGTCTTGCACTTGTCATCCCAGACAACTTCTTGTTGCCCTTGCGGAACAGACTGGTCATAGGTGGAGTGATCTTAGAAAAAATATCCTTCCATGAACCGTCTATAATGCTCAGCAAGCTCTGGGAAACTGCGCACCTCGCTCACACCCTGAGGCCGCTTCCAAACAACTATTGATTCACTCTTCTGGGGAATAACCATAACCTCATTCTTATTGATCACATGGCCTAAGAAAGCCACTTCTAGATCCAACAATCGCACTTAGTCCATTTTGCGTACAACCGACTCGGTCTAAGGACCGATAAAGCAATCCACAGATGTTCCCTGTGAGCTTCCTTGCTCAGGAAAATATCAAAATGCCATTGATGAAGACCACTATGAACTTATTCAAGTATTGGCCTAAAACATCGATGCACTAGGTTCATGAAAACTGCTAAAGCATTCGTAAGCCCAGATGGCATGACTACAAACTAGTAGTGACCATCTCTTGTCCGAAACGCAATCCTCGGAATATCATCCTCACGAATCCTGAGCTGATGAAAACCAGATCTCAGGTCGATCTTGGAGAAAACTTTTGCTCCCTGTAGTTGATCCAACAGATCATCACTCCTTGGCAACAAATACTTGCTCTTGATCGTGACTTTATTCAACTCTCGAAAGTCAAAATAAAGTCGAAATGGTCCATCTTTCTTTTTGACACATAAAACTAGGGCACTCCTAATCAAGGTGATGCACTCAGCTTTATATAACTTTTGTCAAGAAGATCCTTGAGTTGCTTCTTCAATTCTTGCGTCTCAATAGGAGCCATCCGGTACGGTGCCTCAAAGATCGGCGTGGTACACGGCTCGATATCAATTGCAAACTCCACGACACGATTCAGGGTATCCAGGAATATCTTCTGGAAAGACACCCGTAAATCCTCTAACCACAGAAATATCAAAAACTGAAGTCGATCACTGCCTTGTGACGCTTCCGTCAATCCATACCGAGAATAATTATCGTATGGACCATGGTTATTTAGGTCAAATCGCTCTGAATTTCTTACCCTTGATGGTAATTGACAATTCGACAGACGATTGGTTTCCACTAAATGGTCACCATCTTGGACCAGCCCACTATATGGTTCACAGACGACTCACTAGTGGCTCTGAGCCCAGGCCCAGCCATTACCAGCGTCCACTGTTCTTATGAGCCGCTGTCCATACATCTCAACCCATCCTTGGTAGCTCCACCTAATTAATAGGCAGCCATCTCCTAAGAGGTTGTTGGTGAGTCTCGAACACGAGACTTTACCCCACTAACAAGCAATGAAATATTAACTTGGTATAAACCAAAGGTTCATATATAAGAAGAGTTACAACAAAAGGTTCACAACCTCGTTGCACACACAACTTACAACCATCCAAAATTAAAGTCTGGGTAGCACCCACATCAACAACTCATTAACAACAGTAGTACAAAATACTTTAAGCAAATGGAGGATCGGGTCCATCCGCCTCACGTATCACGTATAGGCGTTGACCTTGACTTCCTGAAGCCATCGGGGCTTTCCCTTTGTTCTGCGCAGTCGTCTGCATTGAAGGGCTAGGAGCTTCCACCGGACTGAACTTGGGTCGGTTGTTCTGATTAACAGACCCTTGCCGTGACTCAGCTCCTTTCACATTCCTCCGCTGACAGAACGCCTGCATATGACCCTCCTTTCCGCAGTCAAAGCATGTCTTTTTGTCCTTCAGACATTCATTGCTCTTGTGCCCGTGCGTACCGCAGTTGTAGCACTGAATCGGATTATTGCCTTGGCCAAAACGTTGCGTAGACTCATCATGAGTCTTATTCGTTCTTGCTCGGCCAGATTTGGCAAAATCTGATGGTGGCACGGGGCGTTTGAACCCACTCGCCTGAGGCTGGTACTGCACTTGCCTCTGGCTGTTACGCTTCTTGGTCGACTCCTCCAGAGTCACCTCTAGCTTGTAGGCTGTATCCACATACTGCTCCAGAGTAGAGCATGTGTGGTGCACCATCATCGGCTTGATGTCTGGACTCATCCACTCGTGGAAATACCAGATCTTCTGTGCTTCACTGGATATCTCAGGTCCAGCGTACTGCATTAGATGATTGAATTTGGTTGCAAGCTCGGTCACCTTTAATCCATCCGTTTGCGGATACAGAAATTCCTTGTGTTTCTCCTCCCTCATAGCACGAGAGAAGAAACGACCAGTCATCTTGGTCTTAAACATAGACCAGGTCAATACCGGGCTATCAGCTAAGCCGGTACTCTCCCACCATTCGCTGGCTTCTTCCTTTAACTGAAGAGAGGCTATATGCACCTTCTCAGCTTCAGTGCACTCAACATTGCGGAATAGCCGCTCCATGTGGGAAAACCAATGAGCCACCTTGACTGGCTCTCCTTTCCCATCGAAGCTGTCAGGCCTCATGGAGTTAACAGCCTTCAGGGCTCGGCCATACTCCCCTCTATCCCTGATCACACCTCCATGTAGCACATGGTTCCCTTTTTTCCTCAAACCTTGGAACTTCTGGAGGTACTGGCACTCCTTGTGCCTGATGCACATTCGGGCGTAACGCGTCGGCGATCGCTTGCATGACGATTCCCCGAATTTCTGCAATAGCTGCTTTATCAAATATCCTTGGAGCGTTGTCCCTAGCTGGGTCGTTGCCTCTAGGATTATTATGAAAGACAGACTCACGCTCTTCTGATGGGTCTGCAACATTCCTCGGATTTAGTCTGGGATCATTGCTTGGCCCAGCACCAGTACGGATAGTGTTCCTCGTGTTCACCATCTGTTTACCGATCAAATTCCAAGGATTTTATCACTTTAGTATCATTTTGATATAATTATTGTAATAAAATCAACTTAGAATAGATCAACTTGGTAATTTCTATTGATGGACTCAAACCGAGTTACTAGGTTCTACAACCTCAACTCACAACGAGCGAACTGGGAATCAAGCCTAACTAGAGATGGTGAAACCACCTCGGCTTCTCTCGGGTTCCTCTGAAGAGAACAGAATGCACCCATATCTAACGGGGCAACGGGAAATGAATTAGTCTTTCTAGACATAGAAAAAAAAGCTTACTATATCAGACTGTACAGAAGACATGACTATGAACGGTGTTTTGAAATTCTTTTTACTAAAAAAAATTTTTTAGAGCCCTTTTAAAGCATTTTCAAAAACGGATAAATGATTTATAAAATCCCAAACCCGTTTTAAAACCTTTGGCTCTGATACCACAACTGTAACACCCCCAAATCTTAACCCATTTGGAAAGGTATTACCGCCAGTGACCCCAGTGTTCCTTACCGAGATCACCTAAGGCTTTACTGGATTAAATACAATTTAAGGCATACAATGATACATAATGATCAAAGTATCCAAATCAAAACATCAATCAAATGAAACATGAGTTACGGGATTACAACCCAATCCTGAATAGGTCAAACACAGAGTTCAAACAAAGTACAGCGGAAGACAAATAAAAGATTTTACAAACGGGGTTGTGATCGTGATGATCACCTGCCCAAGGATCTCAACCTGATTAAAAGCAATTATTAAAACATCCAAAAACAACCGTCGTCTTCATAGTCAATCTAGTCTCCTCAAATCTTCACTCTATCTGATGTGCCGAATCGAACGGATGACACCAGCCAACCATGCAAGGGAAAATATTGGTTGGTTAGTCTAACTGAATAGACTAGCAAGGGTACAAAGCAGACTGGTTCGAAGCAGTCATATTAGGTTAGACTCATCGTTTCTCGGATAATAACCGATAACGGTAGTCAACCATCATATTCCTACTGGAATAAACAAGAGGTATGCACAAGAGAAGATTCTGGAAGACTGAATCTTCACAGAAATCGACTCGAAAGAAGACTCCAACGGAAGTGAGTCTTTAAGGAATAAATGACAAATCTGGAATATTACAGAATCATTCAACAATGATTTATAAGTTGACTGAGATGCTTCGGTTCACGACCAACCTCATCGCCTACAGCGAATCCAGATTGGAAAGAGAACGTACTACATTCAAGTCTAGATCTTACAGAACCACATAACGATTTAAAAACTGACTAAGATGTTTCGGTTCACGACCAACCTCATCGCTTACCACGAATCCAGATTGGAAAGAGAATGTACTCTGATCAAAGTCGAGACGAGTTTTCCTAGCTGTACTATAACTTAGCTGTACTACTCGCCCAAGGTATATTAATCATGTGCACTCGGGCACTTATCTTATTTAATTCCAAAACGAGCATTACGTTATAAGCTTTTACATCTCCACACAAGAGATATCGGATCTCCTCACAAGAGATATCGAATCTCCTCACAAGAGATATCAGATCTCCTCACAAGAGATATCGAAGGGATGAACCCTAGAAGATTTGGCACTAGCGAAGTGCGCCTACCCTGTGAAAGGGTATGGTCATGACCACAGAGAAAGTACTGGGGATGAACCACCAAGTACCAGTTATAAAGAAACAGCTAAACCCCCTCAAGGTACATAGCGTTCCTAGCCACTAGTGCTAACTAAACAGTATAGCACAACAACAGTTACTGGATAAATCCACATAAAGGCCTGAAAGGCAATCACAGATAATAGCGTTGTTCTAACAGATATACAACCTATTATATGATTTTCAAAACAGTTTAACAAAACCGTTTCCAGACAAACAGAATATTCATTCCAAATTAATTACTCAGATAAACTACTGATAATTAATGTAAATATGGAACGAATGAGCAAGAGCGAACCGCCACTTGCCTTAATCCGAAGAATAGTCTAACGACGTCAACTGGATTCCAGGCTCGACACGGTATAGTTCCGACAGCACAACAACCTTCGAGTCGACCCATAAAAGGAACCCTAAGTTAGATCTGACATAAACAGTACGAATCTAAACACGGCGAAAGAACACGAAAGGAAAGACGCCACGACGACAACCAACCAAGCCAAAGCCACGAAGGTGTTCTGGGCTCTGGCGGCGGTCGCTGTTCTTGGCGGCGGTCGCCGTCTTCATCACGGCGGTCGTCGTGAAGAACACGGCGGTCGTCGTGACGAACTCAGACGACACAGAACGAGAGAAAACTCACCCCAAAACACGAGCGGTTCGGCCTCCTTCGACTTGCTTTGGCTTCTAACCTCCAAGGCTAACCAAAAGCTTCACAAAGGCACTCAGGAACCACACCAAAGCAACACCGACGAGACCTTCAAATTCCGGCGAAAACACAACTCCGGCGAGAGGCGAATTTGGCAGAGGTTTGGTGCTGGGATGGCTCAAAACCTCACCCCCAACACCTCCTTTTATAGCCAAAGTGTCTGAAGCGTTCAACCAAACCCTGAGACGCGGCCGAAAGCAAGATCGGCGCCCTCGATTTCCGCCGGCGACCAACGGGCAATGCCCACTGGACAATCACGGCGGTCGCCGTTTTTGCCTGCGGCGGTCGCCGTAAATGCGGCGGTCGCCGTTGATAGGTCTATCGCGGCCAGCTAGAAGCTGACACGCTGACTCCTCGGTCCCAACCACGGCGGTCGCCGTTTCTGAACGGCGGTCGCCGTTTCTCCCTTTTCCCGCCCGTTCAGCTTTGAACGAACCAGACGTTAAACCGGGATAAAAATTATCGTATGCGAACGACAATTAAAATCTGAGGCACCTTGTCTGTATATTATTTCACTGAGAAAAATATTACAGATACAGAGCACATTACAGAATGTCTCAAGCTACCTGAATTAAATCCGACGTAAACAACGGGTACTCGGGAAAATTCCATAATTCCCAGAATAACCTTACAAAAATACGGGGTATCACACTATGAGGGAGGAAAAGCGCAAGGAGTTTCTCTACCCTAAGACTGAAGGGTTGAAGGTGACTGAGCTGGCAACCAAGTTCAATCACTTGTTGCGGTATGCTGGATCGGAGGTATCCAGTAAAGAATAGAAAATCTGGCATTTCCATGAGTGGATGAGCCCAGAGATTAAGCCAATGATGTTGAGCCACCACTGCTCTACCTTAGAGCAATATGTGGATGCGGCTTACAAGTTAGATGTGACTCTGGATGAGTCGACCAAGAGGAAGAATCGCTAGAGGTCGATGCAGAATCAATCTCAGGCAAGTGGATTCAAACGTCATGCGCCATCGTCTAACTTTGCTAAATCTAGCAAGGCGAAAACGGGTGGGACTCAAAGAGAGTCGACACAACAATCGGGTCAGGGCAAGAGTCTGATCCAATGTTACAATTGTGGTGCTGCTGGGCACAAGAGTACTGTGTGTCCGAAGGAGAGAAAGACATGTTTTGGATGTGGGAATGAAGGGAATTTGCAGAAGTTCTGTTGGCAGGGAAAGCAGAAAGGAGCGGAGTCACAGCAGGGGTCTGTTAATCAGAGTAACCGACCTAAGTTCAAACTGACAACGGCTCCTAGTCCTTCGGTGCCGACAACTGCCCAGAACAAGGGAAAAGCCCTAGTTACTTCTGGAGGTCAGGGTCAACGCCTGTACGAGATGCGTGAGACTGATGGACCTAACGCTCCAATTGCTCAAGGTACTTTATACCTTCATTCTACTTCAGTGTTCATACTGTTTGATTCGGGTGCTACTCATTCCTTTATTTCAGAGAATTGTGTTAGTAAGTTAGGTCTAGTTTGCAACGAGGTTTGTGAGCATTTCGTTGTGAATCTTCCTAATAGTGAACGCTTAGTGGGGACTAAGTATCTGTCTGAATTTCCGATTACCATCCAGGGTAAGAAATTCGAGGCAGATTTGATCTGTATTGCCATGACACCATACGACATTATTCTCGGTATGGATTGGCTGACACATCATGGGGCAGTAATCGACTTTAGTTCAAGAATAGTGACGATGTCATCTGGGGGCCAGAGTGTGTGCAAATTTAAGGGTCAGAATGACGCTGAGAACGGCAGGCTTATCAATGCGATGGCTGCGTTTAAGCTACTTCGACAAGGTTGTGTCAGGTACCTTTGCTATCTGGATGCGCCCATGAAAGATGAACCATCAGTTCTTAATATTCCTGTGATTCGTGAGTTTTCGAATGTCTTTCCGGAAGAAATTCCTGGATTACCCCCGCATCGTATCGTAGAATTTTCAATTGATCTTGAACCGGGTACTGCGCCGATTTCGAAGGCACCGTATTGGATGGCTCCTGCTGAAATGCAGGAATTGAAGAATCAACTAGAGGATCTTCTCGACAAGGGTTATATAAGGCCGAGTGCATCGCCTTGGGGTGCTCCGGTCTTGTTTGTCAAGAAGAAAGATGGATCGTTTCGACTTTGTATCGACTATCGAGAGTTGAATAAAGTCACGATCAAGAATAAATATCCTTTGCCAAGGATTGATGATCTGTTGGATCAGTTGCAAGGAGCAAAAGTCTTTTCCAAGATCGACCTGAGATCTGGTTACCATCAGCTCAGGATTCGTGAGGAAGATATTCCGAGGACTGCATTCCGGACAAGGTATGGCCACTATGAGTTTGTAGTCATGTCATTCGGACTTACCAATGCTCCAGCGGTCTTTATGGACCTGATGAATTGATGTTTTCACCAGTACTTGGATAAGTTCGTGGTGGTCTTCATCGATGATATTTTGATTTATTCCCAGAATGAAGAAGTTCACGAGGAACATCTTCGAATCGTTTTGTCAGTCCTTAGACACAATCAGATGTATGCTAAACTGTCTAAGTGTGACTTTTGGATCAAGGAAGTGACTTTCTTGGGCCATGTGATCAATGAAAATGGGGTAATGGTTGATCCCCAAAAGATTGAAGCAGTAGCTAATTGGAAACGGCCTCAGAATGTGAAGGAGGTGCGCAGTTTCCTTGGACTTGCTGGATATTACAAACGGTTCATAGAAGGATTTTCTAAGATCGCTCTACCTATGACCGGTCTGCTTCACAAGGTCCACAAGAAGTTTGTCTGGAATGACAAATGCGTGGCCAGTTTTCAGAAATTGAAAGAATGCCTGACCTCTACACCAGTGCTAACGCTACCGGAAGGAACTGATGATTATGCGGTCTATAGTGATGCTTCAAAGATTGGTTTGGGTTGTGTGTTGATGCAAAGAGGCAAGGTTATTGTTTATGCGTCAAGACAACTGAAAACCTATGAAGAAAACTATCCGACGCATGATCTAGAATTAGCAGCGGTAGTGTTTGCGTTGAAGATTTGGAGGCATTATCTCTATGGTGTGAAATGCCAAGTCTTCACTGATCACAAGAGTCTCAAGTATGTATTCACTCAAAAGGAGTTGAATATGAAACAACGTCGTTGGTTAGAGCTACTCAAGGACTATGATCTCGAATTGTTGTATCATCCGGGCAAGGCTAATGTAGTAGCCGATGCATTGAGCTGGAAGACGTCGCATGAGACCGTAGTGGCTTTGCTTGTTGCTCAGACCAAGCTGAACCAAGAGTCATGCGAGATTGAAGTCTTGTACTATCAACGTCAAGGATACATGAGTATGCTCGAGATTCAGGCTACACTTCTTGATCAGATCAAGGAGAAACAGGTTGATGACGTGATCTTGGTGAAGCTGTGTATTGAAGTGACGGACGGGAAAGCTCCCGGTTTCGTGATTCAGGAAGATGGATCACTCTGGTTTCAGGACCGGATTTGTGTGCCTGACGTTGATGGTCTTCGCTAGTTGGTGATGAGGAAAGCCCATTCGTCAGCTTATTTTGTACATCCAGGCTCTAGCAAAATGTACAAGGACCTCCGGAAGAATTTCTGGTGGCCCAACATGAAATGGGATGTAGTGGAAATTGTGGCGAAATGCTTGACTTGTCATAAAGTCAAGATAGAGTACCGTAGGTCAGGCGGTAAATTGCTATCTCTTCCAGTTTTAGAATGGAAATGGAAAGATATTGCAATGGATTTCGTCACATGACTGCCCAAGACTCGGAGTCAAAATGATGCTATTTGGGTTATCATTGACAGACTCACGAAGAGTGCTCACTTCGTGGCTATTAAGTCAACGTGGGGAACCCAGAAGCTATCAGAAGTGTTCTTGCATGAGATTATCCGTTTGCATGGTACTCCAAAGACCATTGTATTGGATCGTGATGGCCGATTCATGTCAAGGTTCTTGAAGGAACTTCACAAGGCCATGGGGACTGAATTGAGGTTCATCACTGCTTTTCATCCTCAGACTGATGGACAGTCCGAGAGGACTATCCAGACTTTGGAGGATATGTTAAGGGCATGTGTACTCGATCGTCCGACTAGCTGGGAGGACAACCTGAGTCTAATCGAGTTCACATACAACAATAGCTGACATGCTACTATCAAGATGGCTCCATTTGAGGCTTTGTACGGTCGGAAGTGTAGATCTCTGATTTGTTGGGATGAGAACGCCGACAAGATTCTGCTCGGACCAGAATTGGTCGAGAGAACTACTTCAGACATTGCCTTAATAAGACAAAGAATGTTGACAGCGCAAAGTCGACATAAGTCTTACGCTGATCCAAAGCGTAGGAATGTCGAGTTTGAGGTTGGTGACAAAGTATTTGTGAGAGTGTCTGTAGGATTGTGATTGTTAGATAATAACTTAAGGAACTCAGAATATCGATTCTAAGTTCCCTTCGCAGCGGAAATAAACAATCAAACAAATGACAAGTTCCTTATAGTGGAAACCTTTGATTGCCAACTAGCAATCCAGGATAAAAACCACTATCTTTCTTTCGAAAGGATTTCAAGGTCTACTTCTTGATTTCTTATCTCTTTTGGTTACAGCTTATCCTAGGAACAAACACACAGTTTCTTTGCCTTACACACAGTTAGGCAATCCTAGATAACTTAACACAATCAATAATCAATCCAAGAAACAGACCTTCGCACCTAGGAACTATCACTTATAGTCACAGGAACTTAGCACTCAGCTCTTCTATTCCTTGACTGCTTCCTCTTGATCTCGGTTTGCTTTGATGATCTTGTTTGAAGGTTCACACTTGATATTTGCAATGTGTGTGAGTCGTGTTTCAGTGCTTGAAGATAACCCTTGAGTTCGTCTTCCTTTTATAGAGGATTCTTCGCAGCTTAATCTTCTCTGGGTTCCCACAGATTGAGCTTACCCTAGGATAAGTGGTTCTCCTTGGTCCACGTTGTTCTTGGCATGTGCAAACAACCTAGGCAGCTCAGAATCCATCTAGGTTAGTCAACCTCTTCAGCCAAGTCGTTCTCCAGCTTCCTTTGTCCGAGGTTCAACACTCTGGGCGCTTGGGAACTGTCTTCTGGACAGCGACAGGTTCCATGTCCTGTCGCTTTCACCTTTCTCTGTCCGAGGTTCATTGTTCTAGGAATCTTGGAGTCTTGCTCTTGGATGGTGGCAGGCTTTTGGAAACTTATCTCAAGTCGCTTTCACCTCCTTTTGTCCGAGGTTTGGTGTTCCCAGATTTCTCGGGAATCGCAACCTCGCATGCTACGTTTCTGGGCACACCTGGGTTCCTCTGGGTTCCTTCCTTTGTCTTGTTCCTTTGGTTCTCTTGTCCTGTTTGGCTTTCTTGCCTTCGGTATATTCCTGTGGTTCCTTAAAGCACATCTTTGAGATAAAATATTAGTATCATAATATTTGTCATCTTCAAAAGTAGAAAAACTGAGGAAATGAACTCTCAGGGGAACTAAAGTTACAGAGTTTCGTTTCCTAACAATTTCCCCCTTTTTGATGATGACAAATATAAGGAACCTGACAACATAATAAGGACATGAAATTCATGAGAACAGTTGAGCTAAGAGATTTACAACTTTATTAAATAATGATAGAACATTCAATAGTTGCAAATTCCCCCTAAGCAAATGAACTAAGTTATTCAAGTTCCCCCTCAGAAATAGAACGGGTTCAGATTTCCTATAAGTCCAGTAGTTCCAATAGTTCAAGGTTCCTATCCATTCTTCCCCCTTTTGACATCATCGAAAAGATCAATTTACTTATCAAGTGTAGGATATCAATGTGAACTAAATAATTGCGTGAAACCCATGATAGTCACCATAATAGAAACTTAAGGCAAAGACAAATGATGCATTAGAAACATTGCCAAAGGAGTTCATTAATCATTAAAGTCAAGTATATTATCCAGAGATGCATAGTGGAAAAAGAAACAAAAGATCACAAACAGCTTGACATAGACAAAAAGGATAGAAGAGGGGAGTAGGACCCTAGGGAACTACTAGCACACTGTGATGTTATAGCACTGGGAACTAGGAGAGACGTTCCTATGGCAGTGTAGTGGCCTCTTCTTCAGTTTCCTTCTTTTATGCAGTTCCTTCATCTTGGCATGTTGTCATCTTATCGGCATGATTACCTCCAATTGAGCAAGGTTAAGATTGAGGTTTTTCTTGGCCATTTAAGGAGCTTTGTGTTTTGAGAGAGACAGGTGAACATGAGATTGAGAGAAGGCGTGAGAGAATAGAGTGCTCGACAATTTTGGAGCCGTTGAGAATCAAGTCGTTGGAGATATTTCTGGGAACTCTGAAGAGTTGAAACGGCTAATTTTCTTGAAGCTTTTGCGCCTTTGCAACGGTCACAAATTCAAAGATTAGATGCTCAAAATGGCAACTGTTCAAGGTTGAGAAGACGTCTCTGACGCTGTGAGATTTGCCATAAATACTGTCTTGGGAGGAGCAATTCTCTTACTAGCCGTTTAAGGGGTAGCCCATCCTAGTTCCTTTCTGGCGATATTTTCAGTGTGCTAGAGGGATATATGGGAACTTTGATGTGGGTTTAAAAACATGGAACCGAAAAGTACGTTCCCATACAAGGAATCAAGGAAGGCCATTTATCGCATTACACACTCGTTCCCAGAGTGGGTTAAGAAGAGGATCATAGGGAAATAGATTGTGTAATGAGGCGAGGGAGGGTCATAGTACACAATCATCATTTCGGCTTGTATTGTTGGGTTAGAGAGATGATCAGATTGTGACTTTTGAGCCAACAAAGAAGCTTGGACAATGATTGAATTTTAATAAGAGATGAACAACCAAGGAGAAGAACTAGAAAAAAGTGTCAAAGCCTTTTGAGAAACCATTATGAATATGAGGGTCTAACGCAAGAGAAATGACACAAAGATTCTAAGATAAAGACAAGTAAAGAGTTTTGAACTAGTCAATCAAGGGAACTGGAGAGAAACTTTAAACTAAAGGAACTGCTAGTTTATAGGAATCATTCCCAGTTCTAATCTAAGGTTCTCGAAAGGAACTCTATTCAAGGCTTTGGTGAATATATCTGCAATTTGATCTTCAGTTCTACAAAATTCCATAATGATGTTTCCCTTCTCAACATGATCTCTAAGAAAATGATGTCTTATGTCTATATGCTTGGTCCTAGTATGATGCACATGATTCTTTGAAATGTTTATAGCACTTGTGTTATCACAAAGAATAGTGAGGGGACCATAAGACATACCAAAGTCCGCGAGTTGTTGCTTTAGCCAGAGAAGTTGGGAACAACAGGAGGCAACAGCGATGTACTCGGATTCTGTGGTGGAGAGAGAGACTGAGACTTGTTTCTTTGATCCCCATGACACAAGGCAAGGGCCTAGGAACTGTGCTATTCCAGAAGTGCTTTTTCTATCCACCAAATATCCAGCATAATCAGCATCAGTGAAACCCATGAGCTCAAAGGGACATTCTTTGGGGTACCCAATGCAGAGATCGTCAGTTCCCTTGAGATATCGAAGTATTCTCTTCACAGCAGCCAAGTGGGTTTCTCTCGGACAAGATTGGAACCTAGCACACAAGCCAACAGCAAAGACAATGTCTGGTCGACTAGCGGTTAGGTACATGAGTGAGCCTATCATACCTCTATAGAGCTTCTCCTCCACTAGAGGACTCGAGTGGTCTTTATCCAGATGGGCAATGGTGGATATGGGAGTGGAGAGAGGCTTGCATGAATCCATTTTGAACTTCTTCAGTAGTTCCCTGACATACTTCTGTTGGTGGATTTGAATACCATCTTCCTTTTGAGTGATTTGTAATCCGAGGAAGAATGTGAGTTCCCCAATTAAACTCATTTCAAATTCACTACTCATCAAGTCTTTGAACTTGTCTATAAAGGACAGGTTAGTGGAACCAAAAATGATATCATCAACATAGATTTGAACCACTAAGATGTTACCTTCTTCTTCTAGGATGAAGAGAGTCTTATCAATAACTCAACGCCTGTAGCCATTTGAGAGTAGGAACTGGGCAAGACGATCATACCAAGATCTGGGAGCTTGCTTGAGGCCATAGAGTGCCTTGTCTAGAAAGTAGACATGATCTGGATGATCATCGTCTTCAAAACCTGGAGGTTGCTTCACATAGACTTCTTCTTGAAGAATTCCATTGAGGAATGCCGTCTTTACATCCATTTGGAACAACTTGAACCCATTGTGTGATGCGAAGACAATCAACAATCTTATTGCCTCAATCCTTGCCACTGGAGCATAGGTTTCATCATAGTCGATTCCTTCTTGTTGATTGTATCCTTGAGCTACAAGTCTCGATTTGTTCCTTATCACAGCTCTTGTATCATCCAGCTTGTTTCTGAAAACCCATCTGGTTCCTATGATGTGTTTATCCTTGGGATGAGGAACTAGATGCCATACTTTGTTCCAGTCCGCGTCCTTCAGTACCTCACCTATGTTCTTTGGTTCCACAATAGACAGAAAGACATTGAAGGCAAAGAAGGTTAGATGTTCGTACCTGACTGGAGGCTTGACGACTCTTCTTTCTCTGTTGGGGGCTAGAGCATTTGATGTGGAGACATTCTGAGTTGAGCATTCAGCTTCCTGGTTGGGATCACCTTCTCCATTGAAGATCATGTGGGAAGATGAGTCATTGAGGTCTCCACGGATATTGTCGTCATGCTCATGATTCCCAGAAATGGATTGTTGTTCATTATCCATGGGAACTGGTGGAGGAGCCAGTGGAGGGTTCCGAGTAGCAGGATAGGAACTGGGTGGAGTAACATCTTCATCTAGATCTTCTTGAGACGACTTGGGAAATGGGTCTTCAAAGGAATTGGTAGTGTTCTGCACAATCTTTCCAAGTGATTTTTCATTAAAAATAACATGAACACTTTCTTCTACCTTTTTAGTCCTTTTGTTGAAGACTTTGTATGCCTTGTTACCCGAGGCGTATCCAATGAAGATTCCTTCATCACTTCTTGGGTCGAATTTGCCAAGATTGTCCTTCCCATTATTGTGCACAAAGCACTTGCATCCGAACACTCTCAGATGTGAGATGTTGGGAACTCTTCCTCTTAGGAGCTCATAGGGTGTCTTTTCTGTGATTGGGCGAAGCATGGCTCGATTGATGATGTAGCAAGCTGTGTTGATCGCCTCAGCCCAAAATGATTGAGAGAGTCCACTTGAGATCAGCATAGTCCGAGCCATGTCTTCTAAGGTTCTATTCTTCCTTTCCACGAACCTGAGTTCCCTGCTCAACTACACATGTAGAACTATTAGTAGCAAAGTGTTTGTCATCGTCAAAACTAGGAAAACAGAGGAAGGGAACCAGGTAGAGAATTGGAGTTTCCAAAAGTTCACTTCCTACCAATTTCCCCATTTTTGATGATGACAAACATGTAGAACCAGACATATCTAAAATAGGCATGAATGATATATGAGGAAAAGCATAACATAACTAGATGTAGAATAATCATTCGAGAATTGCATATTTCCCCTTAACATCAAACCGGATTCCTTAATTCGCCCTTAAAGAGACAATCAGTTCAGAGTACCTTTCATCCTATTAGTTCCAGGTTGCAGAGATCATTCCCCCTTTACCACCAAGATGATTCCAACAATAGGACTTGGGAACTGTAAGCAGTTGAGGTGACGAATTTCCTTATTTACGTCAGTTCCCCTTGAATCATTGACTTCTGATACTTGTAGTTCCATTGGGAACTGACGTCAACACCATGTGATCCTCCATCATTTTCATTAGCATTTGGAGTTCCCTTCATTGTTTTCTGCTTCTTCATAAAACTCTTTCTTTAACAAATGACATATTTCCCTTGTTATTCCTTTGAAGTGAGATGAGCTAGATCAAATCTTCAATTATGCGTCCCAATCATCAATTTTCATTCTGTAGGGAACTAGGCATCTCACTTCAACCTGCAATACAATTAAGACTTACGCACCCAGACACGCTTGGCTTTTCTGGGTTTGTGGTAATGAGAGTTCCTTTGCACTTGCAAGTTAGTTGAGTAATACACATGACCACTAATCTCAACATCCAAGTTCCTTTTCCTATGACTTTCTTCAATTTGCCGTTTCTTATGAATACAATCATGAATATAATGACCATTTTTACCACAATGCCAGCAAACACGATTATACTCAACATGACCATATTTTCCTTTACCGGGACAAAAAGGTTTTTCATATTTTCTCTGCTGAAAGTCAATTCCCTTACCTCTAGTTCCCTGAGCTTGATTGACGTACATTTTATGAGCGTTCTGTCCATCAAACCAGATTTGTTTACCTTTAGGCTTCTTCTCAAGAACCTTTACCTTCTCTTCCAGGAACTGATTTTTATCACGAGAAGTTTGAAGAGCGAAATTGAGAGTTTCATTTTTCTCAACCAATTCCCTTCTTAGCTTCTCATTTTCAGCAGAGCATGAATCCTTGGAATCTTCCTTTCCCGGATAACCAATACCATATCTTTGCTTAACAAACACAGTTTGATTGACAGTTTTTTCATTGATAGAAGTAGTCAACACATCAAGCTTATCTATGATCTCAACAAGCAAATCATTTTCTGGAGTAAGGGAACTCTGACAATTATTAGCATGCTTAAGTTCCTTTTCAAGCACAATACAATTATCACATGAAACATGGGAAACGCTAGACATGCTTGCAAAATATTTAAGATGTGCTAGTTCATTTTCAAGAGCAGTACAATTATCACATGAAATATGGGAAACGTTAGACATGCTTATAGAATCTTTAAGTTGTGCTAGTTCATTTTCAAGAACAGTATATGAATCACACTTTCTAGAGGAACTAGCAAACAAGTTTTCAGTTTCATCAAGTTTCTTGCTCCAACCAGAATTTTCAGTAATTAAGTATGAAATTTCTTCTTCACATTCATCTAGTCTTTCCTGAAGGGAACTGTTCTCTTTTCTAAGTTTCCTAATAATTTTAATCAATTGCTTCTTATCACATTCAAGAAGAGATTTAGTAAAGTCAGAAGAGAATACCTCAGAGTCATCTGATTTCGTTGAGTCCTCCTTAACTATTAAACACCTTTCTTCTTTCTTTCGAATGTGAGGTTTGTTGATGGAAATTCCCAGCTCAAACTTGCTTGGTTGAGACATGATCTGCAAACTTAACAAAAATCTAGAGCTTTTCCTGCTCTAATACCAATTGTAGGATCGTGATTGTTAGATAATAACTTAAGGAACTCAGAATATCGATTCTAAGTTCCCTTCGCAGCGAAAATAAACAATCAAACAAATGACAAGTTCCTTATAGTGGAAACCTTTGATTTCCAACTAGCAATCCAGGATAAAAACCACTACCTTTCTTTCGAAATGATTTCAAGGTCTACTTCTTGATTTCTTATCTCTTTTGGTTACAGCTTATCCTAGGAACAAACACACAGTTTCTTTGCCTTATACACAGTTAGGCAATCCTAGATAACTTAACACAATCAATAATCAATCCAAGAAACAGACCTTCGCACCTAGGAACTATCACTTACAGTCACATGAACTTAGCACTCAGCTCTTCTATTCCTTGACTGCTTCCTCTTGATCTCGGTTTGCTTTGATGATCTTGTTTGAAGGTTCACACTTGATATTTGCAATGTGTGTGAGTCGTGTTTCAGTGCTTGAAGATAACCCTTGAGTTAGTCTTCCTTTTATAGAGGATTATTCGCAGCTTAATCTTTTCTGGGTTCCCACAGATTGAGCTTACCCTAGGATAAGTGGTTCTCCTTGGTCCACGTTGTTCTTGGCATGTGCAAACAACCTAGGCAGCTCAGAATCCATCTAGGTTAGTCAACCTCTTCAGCCAAGTCGTTCTCCAGCTTCCTTTGTCCGAGGTTCAACACTCTGGGCGCTTGGAAACTGTCTTCTGGACAGCGATAAGTTCCATGTCCTGTCGCTTTCACCTTTCTCTGTCTGAGGTTCATTGTTCTAGGCATCTTGGAGTCTTGCTCTTGGATGGTGGCAGGCTTTTGGAAGCTTCTCTCAAGTCGCTTTCACCTCCTTTTGTCCGAGGTTTGGTGTTCCCAGATTTCTCGGGAATCGCAACCTCGCATGCTACGTTTATGGGCACACCTGGGTTCCTTCCTTTGTCTTGTTCCTTTGGTTATCTTGTCATGTTTGGCTTTCTTGCCTTCGGTATATTCATGTGGTTCCTTAAAGCACATCTTTGAGATAAAACATTAGTATCATAATATTTGTCATCTTCAAAAGTAGAGAAACTGAGGAAAGGAACTCTCAGGGGAACTGAAGTTCCAGAGTTCCGTTTCCTAACAGTGTCTCCATCCAAAGGTGTATTCAGATTTGGTAAGCGTGAGAAGTTCAACCCTCGCTACGTGGGACCATTTGAGATCCTTGATAGAGTGGGATCTCTAGCGTAACATTTGGCATTGCCGCCATCGGCACATCCAGTGCACAATGTGTTCCACGTATCCTTGCTAAGGAAATACGTGCCAGATGAATCTCATGTGCTGAGTTATGAAAACATCGAGATTCAGGCAAATGGTACCTATGAAGAGATACTTGTGCGTATTCTCGAGCGCCGTGTGAAGCAATTGCGCAACAAAGTGGTACCGTTGGTACGAATTCTGTGGTCCAAGTCAAGAACCGAAGAGGTTACTTGGGAGACTTGGGAAACTGAGGAGGATATGCTTAGACGATTTCCCGAGTTGTTTTCGGCCTAAGTTTCGGGGTCGAAACTTCTTTTAAGAGGGAGGTAATGTAATATCCCTCATTTTGTAAGGGTAATTTTTAATTTTCTAATGCCCATATTACAAGTCAGATTTAATTCAGAGAAGTGCGAACATTCTGTAAGATGTTTGATCTCTGTAATATTTCTCTTAGTAATATAAAATACAGTTAATGTATTTTTGGGTTAAGTATTCGTTCGTGTGCGAATATATTTAACCCGGGAATTTAAACCCTTAAGGGTTTTGTCTTTTCCCGGGCAAACGGGCCGAAATTAGCCAGAACCGCGACCGCGGCCAGAAAACCGCGACCGCGGCCAATGACGGAAAGTCATTGTCTTGTCAATCTGACAAGCGGTGGAGGCCGCGACCGCGGCCAAAAAACCGCGCCCATGGCCTAGGCTAAAATCGAGAACCGCGACCACCCGCGGTCATCGTCATGTTCGATGTACAAGTGGAGGTTCGCTCTTGCTTATCATTCCATATTTATATTGATTATCAATTGTTGAATTGTTAATTAATTTGGGATGAGCTGTTGTTTTCGTCTGGGGACAGTTTTTATAACTGTATGTGATTTTAAAAGAGATATTATGATAGGTTGTATATCTGTTAGAACAACGCTATTATAGATATAAATTGTCTTAATGATGGCCCGGAGGGCTTTGATATGATTATTACTGTTTTGAACTGTTTAGTTAGCACGAGTATTCGTAGGAACGATGGACTATTCGAGGTCCAGTCGTTTCTTGATAATGATTAATGATGCAAAGGGTATAAACCCAAAGACCATTCGGTGGGTCATGACCGATTTCTATACTTGGGTATAGAGATGGTGACACTTAGCTGGTGCTACAAATCTTGGGATTCGTTCCTTTCAGGAGTATGTCCCTCATGGAGAAACATATGTCATGTATGTCCCTCATGGAGGAACATATAATTAAAAGCTTATAACGTGATGCGCATTTTGGGAATTAAATAAGATAAGTGCCGTCGTAGCACATGATTAAATATACATCAGACGAGTAGTGCAGCTAGGGAATAGTGTAGCTAGAAAAACTCGTCTTGACTTTGATCAGAGTACCGTTCTCTTTCCAATCTGGATTCGTGTTAAGCGGTGAGGTTGGTCGTGAACCGAAACATCAAGTCGTTTTTGAACGCTTGTATGAATTATTATGTTCCCCAACATTGTCATACTTCTGATAAGACTCAATTCTTGGAGTCATCTTTTTGGATTGATTGCTGTGAGACTTGGTCTCCAGAATCTTCTCTTGTTCATGCCTTTTGATATATTCCAGTAGAAGTATGAAGGTTGACTATCGTCGTCGGTTATTACTCGAGGAGCGATGAGTCTAACCTAATACGACTACTCGAACCATCTGCTTTGTACCCTTGCATAGTCTTTCATTAGACTAATCAGCCGAAATTGTTCTATGCATGGTTGGCTGGTGTCATCCGTTCGATTCGGCACATCAGATAAACATCCGAGAAATGAGGACTAGAACGACTATAAAAGCAAATGGTGTTTTAACGGATTTATCAGGTTGCGATCCTTGGCGGGTGATCATTATGATCAAGACCCTTGTATTTAGACTTTGCAAAGACTTCCGCTGATTACTCTGTTTTGTCCTATGGGGATTGGGATGTAATTCTCAGACATATGTTTTAAACAAAGATTTTGGTGTTGACATCATAATTGTTGTTTATGATTTGTATTTAAACCGGTAAAGCCTGGGTGGCTTCGGTGCGAAAACTGAGATCACTGACGGTAATACCTTTTCAAATGGGTTACAATTTGGGGGTGTTACAGCAACTTCGTACATTTTTGTTTAAAAAATGATATTGCTTCTCTGAACTTTAGTATTGGGAAATCTTTATCATCCGTTCCATTTTTTTTGTTGCAAAGGAGTATCATCCGTTCCATTTGATAATGGATTTTGCTTTTGGGTTGCTTGCTCAATATTAGTTGTATATTCTATAGGCACAGTGGAGTGGAGTTACTAGTTTTCATATCATGCTCTGTATCCATGTTACTTGCGAACTTTTTCAAGAATGGTGTGGTTCTTTTTTAAGCCATATGCGACCAATTCATTTGTAGTCAATCTCCTTTGAAACTTTGATGATCAAGGTGTAAGCTTTTTGAAGCCATATGCGATCAGATGAGTAGGATAA
The DNA here is from genome assembly GCA_027886185.1 of Rheum nobile. NCBI lineage: Eukaryota > Viridiplantae > Streptophyta > Magnoliopsida > Caryophyllales > Polygonaceae > Rheum > Rheum nobile. The sequence continues at coordinate 586,404 of WOAB01000142.1, read as the reverse complement.
TCCAGTAATCAGTCCACTCAATGTAGAAGCAACAGGAAAACCATATAGGCATTTGAAATCAGTAAAAGTTTTCCATGCTTCTTCGATTATGTGCTCCTTGAGAGAAATCCCGATCGTTTTGAGCAAAATTTCACGAGAAGAATCGACTTCGCTATGACGCGATTGAGTGGTAACTGAGAGATGTCTCTGATATGAATTTCTGAATTCTGAACGCCAATGCACAAATCTGCGGTCAAACAGCTTTCGCATACGAAGTTTCCATTCGCAATCAATCTCAACGCCTGCTTCTGCAACGCTGATCTCATCTGTAAATCCGACTAAAATGACTTCATAAAATCGAATGCAAACCCTAGTGTTTTTGGTGATGAAACAGCCACCCTGAAGCCCAGAAACATTTCAATGAGGAGTTCATTCGAGTTGTTTTATCAGTTAAAGCAACCACCACCGACGACCTAAAATTTAAAAAAAGGAGTTCATTCTAGTTGGTCTTAGCAAGAGAATCACCTAATTTCAAAATCGATAAACCGAGATCTCATTCTAGCATAAGATCCACAGTACTAATTTCATAAAAGAAAGGTGCAAATTTCAACAGTAAAAAAAGGGGGTTGAAATGGACGAAAATGGCAGTGATTAAGGTGGAAACTTAAGATTCGCCCTAAATACAGCGTGAAACGTCTCCTCCACACTCTCCCCGAAGAACGGCGGCACGCCTCCGAGCATTATGTACAGAATCAAGTCGGCGCTCCAGACGTCCACCTCTCTACACGAATAGTTTTTTTTTGTTTGGCTGAACTCCAATTATGGAAAGTACATATACGTACGTCGGTAAAACGAAAAACTCTTAATATAAGGAAGTATGAAAAATATAACTATGAAATTATTATGAGTTGCATAATACAATTTACGTACTATACATATACTAAAGTTGAATTGGCTAATGTTGTAACGTCCCAGGCCAAGCTACCCCAGCCACCAAGCCGCCCAGCCACCCAACGGTGTCGACGTCGGTACTGGTGCCGCCTGGTTGTCCAAGGGCATGCAACCCACACACCCAACCCTTCCCCCATTTAAATGGATAGGTTGTTGCCCACGGGGATCGAACCCGGGACCTTTAGATACAAGGACAATGCCTTACCACTTGTATCACCAATTGCGTTGCAGCACAATTGGTGAGTCTCGAACACGAGACCTCACACTTTAACAAGCGGCCTTACGCCCACTTGTTACCAATTGTGTTGCCAACTGTAACACCCCCAAAACTTAACCCTTTTGAAAAGGTATTACCGCCAGTGACCCCAGTGTTCCTTATCGAGATCACCCAAGGCTTTACCGTTTAAATACAAATCATGAAATACAATGATACAAAATGATAACCTTATTCATATAAAACACGAGTCCCGGGATTACATCCCAATCCCGAATAGGACAAACACAGAGTTTAAATAAATTACAACGGAAATCTTAAACAAGATACAGCGGAAGTCTTTTAAATGAATTACAAACAAGGATCTTGACCGCAGTGGTCATCTCCCAAGAATCTCAACCTGATTAAAAGAAATTATTAAAAACGTCGGAAAACCACTGTCGACTCCATAGTCCTTCTAGTCTTCTCATCTACATTCTATCTGATGTGCCGAATCGAACGGATGACACCAGCCCACATGCGGAGAACAAAGTTCGTAGGTTAGTCTACTTAAATAGACTAGCAAGGGTAAAAAGCAGAGTGGTTCGAGTGATCGTAACCGTTTACTATCATTATCCCTCGAATAATAACCGAAGGGGCGATACATAACCAGGCACTTTCACGGAATAACAACAAGAGGTGTGCACAAGAGAAGATTCTGAAAGACTGAATCTTCACAGAAATCAACTCGAAAAGAGACTCCAAGAGATTGAGTCTTTAAGGAAATATGACAAATCTGGAATATTTAAAGAATCATATAACAATGATTTAAAAGTTGACTGAGATGTTTCGGTTCACAACCAACCTCATCGCATACAGCAAATCCAGATTGGAAAGAGAACGTACTACATTCAAGTCGAGACGAGCTTTTCTACCTGCATTAATACTTAGTTGCACTACTCGCTATGGGTTTATTAATCATGTACACTCGGGCACATATCTTATTTAATTACAAAACCCACATTACTGAAACACGTTAATGTTATTAAGAGCGACAACAAGGTTTAAATCACAGGGTGACAATTATGTCAACCCAAATTAAAACACACACAACATACACTGTTGAGGCTTTTAATATTATTCCGAGAACACGGAAGTTATTATTACACCGGGTGACCTTACGTTCACCCTGATTGCACTGCCACAGTGCTTACAATTTAATTTATAGGGTGACAGTTACGTCCATCGCAATTGCACTAGCTAAGTGCTTAATACACAGGACTGCAATTAAGCTCATCCAATGGCGCTTGCAAGGCGCTTAAAACACTTCAGATCCTTAACGGTGGATAAGAAGCATAGGTCATGACCCTTAAATTATTCGAAAATAATCCCGAGGAATATTATGATTTAAAGAAACGACAAATCCTTACTTGGATTAGCGTTTCCACGAATATTAAATTATAAAGAAACGACTAATCCTTACTTGGATTAGTGTTTCTACGCACATTCGTGTTAACTAAACAGTCTAACACAGCAATTATTCACATTAAAGCCATTCAGGCAATTAACTTAAACATAGAGATAATAGAAACAACTAATTCTTACTTGGATTAGTTTTCCTATTAATCCACATGTTATTCTAGCATTAAGATTAATTTCACAACAATACCATCACGGTAATTATCACATATGATAGCGTTGTTCTAACAGATATACAACCTATGATAATGTCATTATTACAGTTTCCAAAACAGTTTATAAAACCATTTCCAGATAAACATAGTAATCATTCCAAATTAATTACTCAGATAAACAGCTGATAATTAATGTAAATATGGAACGACGAGCAAGAGTGAACCGCCACTTGCCTTAGTCCGCAGATCTGGAACAAAGCAGAGACAACAGGATTCCGGACTCGACTCAGGTATAGCTCCCACAGCACAACGACCTTCGAGTCGACCCATAAGGAAACCCTAAGTTAGATCCGACATAAAATAGTACGAATCTATGAAAAGACGAAAGAACCCGAAAGAAACGACGCCACGACGACAACCAACCAAGCCAAAGCCACGAAGGCATTCTGGGCACTGGCGGCGGTCGCCGTTCTTGGCGGCGGTCGCCGTTCTCATCACGGCGGGTGCCGTAAAGAACACGGCGGTCGCCGTGAAGAACTCCGACGACAGGCGAGAGAAAAACTCACCCAAATGATGTGCGTTTCGTCCCCTTTTTGCCTTGCCTGGGTTCTAACCTCCAAAGGCAACCAAAAGGCTTCACAAGGGCTGTTGGAAACACCACTAAACGATACCGGCGAAAGCTTCAGAATTTCCGGCGAGGGCACCAAACTCCAGCGAGACGATTTTGAGGGATTGAAGCGTCTGATTTTGTGTGAAAACCGACCCCAAACCTTCTCTATTTATAGCCAAATGCCAGGGAGCATAATGATGGCTAGGAAGGCGACGTGGAGGGCTACAACGGCGATCGTCAAACGACTCCGATGACCATCGGGCAAAAACCTCCAGACAACAACGACGGCGGGCGCCGTAATAAATGCGGCGGGCGCCGTCATCAATGCGGCGGGCGCCGTTACCAACGCGGCGGGCGCCGCCATAGACCTGGCGTCCCCACCAGCTAGGAGGAGACTCGTCGGCTCCTCGAGCCTTGCGACGGCGGGCGCCGTCATACCCACGGCGGTCGCCATTCTTGGGTCCCGCGATGGCGGTCGCCGTGACTGTACGACGGTCGCCGTAACCAGCTTTTCCCGCCCGTTTAGCTTTGAACGATCATGACATTAACCCGGGATACAAATTATCGTACGCGAACGAGTAATTAACATTCAAAGCATGTCGTCTGTATTTTATTTCACTGAGAAAAATATTACAGATACAGAGTACATTACAGAATGCCTCCAACCTTCTGAATTAAATCTGACGTACTAAACGGGTGCTCGGGAAAATTCCAAAAATTCCCTAAATAATCCTTACAGAATTACGGGGTATCACATCACCTCCCCCTTAAAAGAAGTTTCGACCCCGAAACTTACATTAAGTCAATGAGGATACTACCTCAACACCAATCTTACCACCTGGATCCAACATCCTTAATCACTTCATCCTTGAAATGGATCACATGAAATATTATTCTTAATTCCTTAGGATATCATTCTGAAAATGATTAATCCGTCTTAATGCTCATGGCACAAACTTACGCATGAGAGATAGCTCCTGATCTCTCCGAACAAAACTCTACAAGTTCATTCCCTTTCCTTAAGAAATCTCGGAAGAACTCAGCGTATGAGATAACGCTTACCACAGTACTCCTTAGGTGTATATAGACAATTCTCCTTACTGAATCTTTAATACATCGGGATCATCAACATATCCTTAACTGCAACCTTTCCTCTCAACATGACTGCTTCACCACTTAATCTTCCTCAAAGAGCTGCATCCGATCTTATAGATGACATACTCTATGTATGAAGAAGAATCTTAGGAGTGGATTTAGATTTAAACAACAGAGTCGACCCTGGGATTAACCACATAGGGAACGAACATCTAAGTTGTCCACAAAACTTCACCACCATAAGTCCGACAGTCATTATCCTTACTTGGCATAAGCTGTTCTCGACACTTACGAGGTTTCGTATGAACAACTAATTCGTACTGATAACGCATTCAAAAATTTTCCAAAATAAGGAAACACTTCATTAACATTAAACATTACATTAACTGACAAAAGTGGAACAACCGGATAACGATATTACGGAGATTACCGACATACGTCGTTACTCTTTAATCTTTAAAGGAAGACTTAACACAAATACAACTTAATGGATCAGGGTTCTTCTCCGTTGGCTTGACTCATTAAGAAGAGTTGCTGCCCTTGGCCTGAAGACCCCATAGGCGCTTTGCCTTTATTACGAGCCATAGACTGCTCAGGAGTGGATACCACTGGCCTTGGGTTCTGTCCACCTCCAACATTTGACGCCTGATAAGACTGCATTGGTCCCTGATCCTTCAGTCTGCAGTATGTTTTTATGTGGCATTCTCTTCCACAATTATGACATACTCTCTTGTCCTTTTGGCAATAAAAGCTTTTATGCCCAACTTCACCACAGTTGTGGCACTGAATTGCTCTGCCGCTCCAACCTGAGCCTCTGGCAGAGTTTGACTGAGTTGTCTCGGTCTTAGCGCGACCCGACTTCTCAAACTTGGTAGGCGATGTCGGTCGTTTGAATGAACCAACCTGGCGATCATGTTGCCCACCCTTTCCCTTAACTTGCTTCTCCCTCTTAAGGGCAGACTCCTCCAATGTGACTTCCGTCTTGTAGGCTGCATCCACATATTGTTCTAACGTAGTACAGCCATGACGTAACATTAGAGGCTTGATCTCTGGATTCATCCATCCATGGAAGTACCAGACCTTTTGCTCTTCGGTTGACACCTCAGGTATAACGTACTGCATCAAGTGATTGAACTTAGCTGCGAGCTCAGTCACCTTTAACCCATCAGTCTGCGGGTACATAAATTCCTTATGCTTCTCCTCCCTCATAGCTCGGGAAAAGAAACGATCGGTCATCTTGGTTTTGAACATGCTCCAATTCAGCTCGGGATGTTCAGCCAGACCGGTGCTCTCCCACCATTCGCTAGCCACATCCTTGAGTTGAAGAGAGGCGATGTGCACTTTCCTAGCCTCAGTGCAATTAATGTTCCGGAGCAAACGCTTCATATGCGAGAACCAATATGTCACCCTGATTGGTTCTCCAGTACCGTCATAACTGTCAGGCCTCATTGAACTCACGGCTTTTAATACTTGCCCGTAAGTTCCTCTGTTTCTGACAACATTGATCTGAGGTACTTGCTCCACTGACTCCTCAACTTCAGGAATAGCCTGAGGAACTGGACCACCTTGTGTTTGTGGTGCAACTGGTCGCATAATATCTGTGATTTCCTGCATGACTATTCCTCGAATTGTCTCCACTGCTGCAGCATCAAACAACATCGGAGCGTTGGCCTGAGCTTGGCCATTGCCTCCCTGGTTATTGTTAGAAGCAGCCTCACGCTCTTCTGTTGGGTCTACAGCATTCCTCGCAATTGGTCTGGGGTCATTACTCGGCCCAGCACCAACACGGATAACGTTCCTTGTGTTCACCATCTGTTTATCGATCAAATTCCAAGAATTTTATCACATTAGTATCTTCTGATATACTTATTGTAATAAAATCAACTTAGAATAGATCAACTTGGTAATTTCTATTGATGAACTCAAATCGAGTTACTAGGTTCTACAACCTTAACTCAAAATGAGAGAACTGAGAATTCAAGCCTTATTGGATATAGCGAAACCACCTTGGCTTCTCCCGGTTCCTCTAAAGAGAATAGAATGCACCCATATCATACGGGGCAACGGGGAAGGAATTAGTCTTTCTAGATATAGAAGCAAACTTACTATATCAGATCATATAGAAGACAGGACTATAAACGGTGTTTTCAAACTCTTTTCACTTTGAAAAATTCAGAGCCCTTCTTAAAGCATTTTAAAAAAAACGGATAAATGATTTATTAAAATCTCAAACCCGTTTTAAAATAATCTTTGGCTCTGATACCACAACTGTAACACCCCCAAAACTTAACCCTTTTGGAAAAGTATTACCGCCAGTGACCCCAGTGTTCCTTACCGAGATCACCCAAGGCTTTACCGTTTAAATACAAATCATGAAATACAATGATACAAAATGATAACCTTATTCATATAAAACACGAGTCCCGTGATTACATCCCAATCCCGAATAGGACAAACACAGAGTTTAAATAAATTACAACGGAAATCTTAAACAAGGTACAGCGGAAGTCTTTTAAATGAATTACAAACAAGGATCTTGACCGCAGTGGTCATCTCCCAAGAATCTCAACCTGATTAAAAGAAATTATTAAAAATGTCGGAAAACCACGGTCGACTCCATAGTCCTTCTAGTCTTCTCATCTACATTATATCTGATGTGCCGAATCGAACGGATGACACCAGCCCACATGCGGAGAACAAAGTTCGTGGGTTAGTCTACTTAAATAGACTAGCAAGGGTAAAAAGCAGAGTGGTTCGAGTGATCGTAACCGTTTACTATCATTGTCCCTCGAATAATAACCGAAGGGACGATACATAACCCGGCACTTTCACGGAATAACAACAAGAGGTATGCACAAGAGAAGATTCTGGAAGACTGAATCTTCACAGAAATCAACTCGAAAAGAGACTCCAAGAGATTGAGTCTTTAAGAAAATATGACAAATATGGAATGTTTAAAGAATCATACAACAATGATTTAAAAGTTGACTGAGATGCTTCGGTTCACAACCAACCTCATCGCATACAGCGAATCCAGATTGGAAAGAGAACGTACTACATTCAAGTCGAGACGAGCTTTTCTACCTGCACTAATACTTAGCTGTACTACTCGCTATGGGTTTATTAATCATGTGCACTCGGGCACATATCTTATTTAATTACAAAACCCACATTACTGAAACACGTTAATGTTATTAAGAGCGACAACAAGGCTTAAATCACAGGGTGACAATTATGTCAACCCAAATTAAAACACACACAACACACACTGTTGAGGCTTTTAATATTATTCCGAGAACACGGAAGTTATTATTACACCGGGTGACCTTACGTTCACCCTGATTGCACTGCCACAGTGCTTACAATTTAATTTACAGGGTGACAGTTACGTTCACCCCAATTGCACTAGCTAAGTGCTTAATACACATGACTGCAATTAAGCTCATCCAATGGCGCTTGCAAGGCGCTTAAAACACTTCAGATCCTTAACGGTGGATAAGAAGCATAGGTCATGACCCTTAAATTATTCAAAAATAATCCCGAGGAATATATTATGATTTAAAAAAACGACAAATCCTTACTTGGATTAGCATTTCCACGAATATTAAATTATAAAGAAACGACTAATCCTTACTTGGATTAGTGTTCCTACGCACATTCGTGTTAACTAAACAGTTTAACACAGCAATTATTCACATTAAAGTCATCCAGGCAATTAACTTAAACATAGAGATAATAGAAACAGCTAATCCTTACTTAGATTAGTTTTCCTATTAACCCACATGCTATTCTAGCATTAAGATTAATTTCACAACAATACCATCACGGTAATTATCACATATGATAGCGTTATTCTAACAGATATACAACCTATGATAATGTCATTATTACAGTTTTCAAAACAGTTTATAAAACCATTTCCAGATAAACATAGTAATCATTCCAAATTAATTACTCAGATAAACAGCTGATAATTAATGTAAATATGGAACGATGAGCAAGAGCGAACCGCCACTTGCCTTAGTCCGCAGATCTGAAACAAAGCAGAGACAACGGGATTCCGGACTCGACACAGGTATAGCTCCCACAACACAACGACCTTCGAGTCGATCCATAAGGAAACCCTAAGTTAGATCCGACATAAACTAGTACGAATCTATGGAAAGACGAAAGAACCCGAAAGAAACGACGCCACGACGACAACCAACCAAGCCAAAGCCACGAAGGCATTCTGGACACTGGCGGCGGTCGCCGTTCTTGGCGGCGGTCGCCGTTCTCATCACGGCGGGCGCCGTAAAGAACACGGCGGTCGCCGTGAAGAACTCCGACGACAGGCGAGAGAAAAACTCACCCAAATGATGCGCGTTTCGTCCCCTTTTTGCCTTGTCTGGGTTCCAACCTCCAAAGGCAACCAAAAGACTTCACAAGGGCTGCTGGAAACACCACTAAACGATACCGGCGAAAGCTTCAGAATTTCCGACGAGGGCACCAAACTCCGGCGAGACGATTTTGAGGGATTGAAGCGTCTGATTTTGTGTGAAAACCGATCCCAAACCTTCTCTATTTATAGCCAAATGCCAGGGAGCATAATGATGGCTAGGAAGGCGACGTGGAGGGCTACAACGGCGATCGTCAGACGACTCCGGCGATCATCGGGCAAAAACCTCCAGACAACAACGACGGCGGACGCCGTAATAAATGCGGCGGGCGCCGTCATCAACGCGGCGGGCGCCGTTACCAACGCGGCGGGCACCGCCATAGACCTGGCGTCCCCAGCTAGGAGGAGACTCGTCGGCTCCTCGAGCCTTGCGACGGCGGGCGCCGTCATACCCACGGCGGACGCCGTTCTTGGGTCCCGCGACGGCGGTCGCCGTGACCAGCTTTTCCCGCCCGTTCAGCTTTGAACGATCATGACATTAACCCGGGATACAAATTATCGTACGCGAACGAGTAATTAACATTCAAAGCACGTCGTCTGTATTTTATTTCACTGAGAAAAATATTACAGATATAGAGTACATTACAAAATGCCTCAAACCTTCTGAATTAAATCTGACGTACTAAATGGGTGCTCGAAAAAATTCCAAAAATTCCCTAAATAATCCTTACAAAATTACGGGGTATCACAAATGTCACTCGTCATTCTCACGTTGAACTAAGTACGTAATCTTCCGTAACTTCAATTCTACAATGGTCATGGGAAGTGTAAAAAATCCAAAGCTTTGTTTTCCTCCTCTGTAAGGGTCCTCTAGCCTTTGTGCTAGTCCCCTTCTCCTCCGATCTCTCCTCCGATCTCCCCTCCTTCCCACTGCTCCTCCCTCCTCCTTCAACTCATCTCTTTGCGCTCGTTTTGGTCTATAGTCATGGAAATGGACATCCTTCTAACGCAAACACTTTCAACCTTGTTATTAACTTGCTATTGCAAAGTTAATAATAGCGTTGTGGCCGTCTGAGCTCATGTACTCGTGTGTTGTAATGTGCATCCGTTCGTAGTACACCGATCATGATACAACAAACACATAATACAACAATACATTAGCTCGACTATCATATAATACAACAATACATTACCTCCAGCCTCCACTACCCTGTAATTTCGGACGGATAACAAAGTTACCAATGCAGTAAGTTAAGAGAGTGTTGTAAGCAGAAGAAATATAATAACATTATCCATAGTTGATTGAAATAGGGAAATAAAATCCAAACAGTAGTAGTAACATGAAATTCGAGAGGATTTCAACACTAATGGTTGATTTGATAAAACCTTATACCATTAAATTAATTTATTTATTTTTTATCTACGCATCTTCCCTGAGGTATAGCCGTATATTGTTTCTTGAACTCCATCGGAATGGATATATGAACTATCTTGTCCTTTATGTAAGACTCGGCTTTGATATCATCCAACAAGAACAGGCTCTCCTCGTGAACATGGTCATTCATCACCTGGTAATACCTCTCACCAATAGAATTAAGCTTGTCCCACTGGTTAGGGCCATAAGGAGCCATCTTCTCCAATGAACCTTGGTAACTTTTAACATCAAAACAGTCGCTCGTAAAATTATCCACAACTCTATAAAGCTTCTTCCATGTACTAACCGCACCATGTTCCTCCATTACCCACATCTCAATAGCCCAATCCACGCACCAAAGCCCCCAAGCGGAGTGCAGCACTACCGCCAGCATCCCACCATACTCCAAAATTATAGGATGCTTTGTCGTCACCCCTTCCTCCTTCACATAGATTTCTTGTGGGAGATCCATTGTTCTGAACACTTCACGCTCGCAATCAAACATCAGAACAGAGTGCAAGGTACCATCGCGTGTTGATATGAGCCAATAAAGAGCTCCGTTTACAAAACAGCTCCTTCTAGTTGCTCTTCGTGAGTAGAACTCCCAAGGTTGGAGGTTCATATCAGCCATGGACACCCTCCTCCAGAGACCTTCTCGAGCCGAGTATACCTTGCACGACGGTCTGCAGCGGCTTGACATGTGATAAGACGGGATCCAAACTCTCACAACCTTGAATTCATTCTGATATCTGTCGTAACCCAAGCCTATTGCACTGCAGCCAAAGCGAGCGTAATGAACCTCGGAATCAAAGACACGAGGAGGCAAGCCAGCACTACCAGTCTCTAGATCGAATGGAAAAGGAAGCTGAGGGAGGGAGACATACTTGTGAATTGCCGGGTTCCAAAGAATGGTGGAGTCAAAGGACGATCCCATCGAATACGAAAAGCAGACTACGCCCTTAATCGAATCAACAAAAGTAAAGCTATGCAGGGGAGGATCATCTGAGAATCGAAATGGAAAATGCACATCGTGTCGGATGTGATCGCCACCAGTCGGACGGTAGAGAGCCAAGGAATCATGGCACTCATCTACGATGTTCACTCGAAGGTAGGGTTTCAGATTAGGCGGTGTCGTCGAGCAAGTCAAGGAATGATGAAGCTTGATGAACGATTGCGATGAGATGAGAGATCTCCACCCCTTGCAAACACATAAGCTGCAGCATAGGCTTTCGATCGGTAATTTCTTAAATATCTCAATCCATAAATCTTCACCTATCAAACCCCAACATGCCGAACTCGTGCAGCGAGTCAAGCGGATCGATTTGTGATGGCAATCCATGGACAAAATTAATGGAAGATGGGTGGAAGGATTCTGAGGTGAATTGGATCGATTTAGAGCCTGAATAACCGAAATAAATCTAAAATTGCTGTTCTGACAAAACAAAATCTGAAAGAGGAGATTATACAAAAAAAGTTAAAAAACTACACAGCGCTACTCAGGTGACTCACCGTTGACGGCGCTGAATATTGGTGGTCCGGCGGTGAGGGGGTGGCGGCAGCACGGCGACGTTGGGAACAGGAGGGAATTGTATTTGGGAGCAATTGGTGCTAGACCTAGTACTAGAAGACATGAGACGGTTCCTACCGGAAAAAAAAGACGTAAGACGGCGGAAAAAAAAAATATACCCTTATTCTTAATATCTTATCTATAGAGGCCCGCTCTCATACTTGTCTTCCTTAAGATATATCGTAAGTATTACTTTATAACTAATTATCCAGATGACTCGTTCCCATGAAAAAAAGAAATACGTGTGCGCGTTGAATAAAGATAAATTGTGACAATTTTGAAATTTTCATAAAAAACACATAGGGAGACGCTTCTACCCTTCCTAACTTGAAAACCCTACAACGCGTTTCAAGAGAGAGAAAGGAAGAATCTGGCGCGGCGGAGCAGAGCAGTCCCTGGCGAAGAAGATGACGGAGAACACCAAAAACGACGTAGCCGCTGCCCTGACCGTCCCTACTCAACACTCACCACTGGCGTAGTCCCGCTTATGTGGATCATGTTGTTCTCCTTCTCTGCGCGCGCTTAACCTAGGTTAATCTCCAATTTGGGATTTTCGCCAGCAATCCATTATTAAATTCGTAGTCTCCCAAGGTAGAATTACAAATCATAATTTGGCTTTCCTCTTCAATTTTCAATATTGAGAAAGGGGCTTATGTTTGTAAGGGGGCACCCAACATTGTCCACCTGTCGTATATTAGATGAAGCTTTATAGAACACAATTATGCATTCTACAGCTTACAAAATCTGTCGTTCTTGACATCGTTCGTAAACCAAGACCGCCCTTCTCAAATCCCGCCAAATCGATCTTCAATGCTAGAGCCTTCGATGATCGAGTCAATGGATTTTAATTTAGACATGGAAGCATTTTGCAGTATTCTTCCAGTCCAAGTGGATCTTCAGTGTGAGCTTACAGGAAGCGGGTTAACAGGAGGCTGAGAGAGATGAAGCAAGGTTTAACAAGGCAAAGTCTCTTCTTCCTCCAAGATTCACAGTTGATCATTTACATGACGTCATCGTTCAGGAAGAAGACCCTTTGGTTTGTTTGGAGTTGTTCAATTGGGAGTCTCAGCAGCCGAGATTCAGGCTCAATGTGAATAGCGGTTTGATTTGATCATTGGTTAAATTCATAGTACTGGTGTTACTGCATTTCTAGTGCTTAGTTTAAGTGTACTGCATTAAGAGTTCCCCCAGAAAATTAAGTGTACAGGAAGTTAAAATCCATGAACCTGTTAGTCAAAACACATGAACTTGTAAGTTAAAAAAATGAACCTGTAAATAAAACTTGTGAACTTGCAAGGAAATCACATGAACCTGCAAAGAAAATCCTATTTTTTGCAGGTCCATAAATTTATCATGTGTGTTCATGAGTTTACTCTTGCAGTTTATCAGGTTCATGAATTTTATATTACAGGTTCATGAGTTTACACTTACAGGTTCATGCGTTTACACTTGTAGGTTCAAGAGTTTTTTCTTGCAGGTTCATTTTTTTTTTGCATGTTCATGAGTTTACCAGGTTCATGAATTTTATATTGCAGGTTCATGAGTTTACACTTGCATGTTCATGAATTTTATCTTGTAAGTTCATGAGTTAACCAGGTTCATGAATTTCATATTGCAGATTCATGAGCTTATTTAACTTGAACCATGTAACTCGAATACCTCATGGGTTAAATATTGGTTCTAAGTTGGTGATTTTTAACTTGCAAGTTCATGGATTTTAACTCACGGGTTCATATGTTTTGTCTTAAAGGTTCATGCATCTTGTCTTGGGAGGTTCATGGATTTTTCCTTGATAATTCATGATTTTCAACAATGCAGGTTTATGTGTATGGTCTTGTAGGTTTATGAGTTTTTCATTGTAGGTTCATGAATTTTAGTTTTGTAAGTTTGTGGATTTTAACTTGTAGGTTCATAAGTTGTCTTATAGGTTCATTTGCTCTTCCTCTTCAGTGACAGGTACTTCCGGAACATCTCCTTCGCCGACGAAGATAACGACGAGCTCGTCCTTTGCACCGGACTAGATTCGGGTAATAAGAGGACTCTCAGGGGGTGGATTGAGGCCCTTGGAGATGCACTGTCGATGGGACTTCCTATCTGGGTAGGTTTTTCGTGCTTGATCGCGCTCGTGAAGCCCGCTGCCTTCAATTGGGTCACGCCTAAACTCACCGTTCTGGGTCTGACGCTTGTTATGCTTGGTATGGGCATGACTCTCACTCTTGACGAGCTTCGTGGAGCATTTTCCATGACTAGGGAAATGCTTGCTGGGATTGCTCTTCAGTACTCGGTCAGTGACCACTTTTTTAGCACTTCTCGAACAATGTTGCTAATTCCTGAATTTCCTCAGGTTCTCTGTTGTTTACTTATCCCTGTGATGGTCTATTTTGGTAATCAGATATGAAGATTGACTATACTGAGAAACTGGAAATGTCATGGATTAGTCTGTTTGGGAAGGGCAATAGATAATGGAGATTAGGCTGGTTTCCAGAGTTTCTGATTGGAAATGAGGATTTGAAGAAATGAGCAGTGGATTCTATAAAAAAGGAGGGAATTATGTGCCCTTCCATTTATTGCTCATTTCTAATCTTCATGTATAAATGCTTAAATGCAGTGCTTTTGTTATTTACATAATCCTCTGATTAGTATTACATGTTAAGTCTATTATGTGCTTTATTGGTTGCTCCTTGCCTTGTATAGGTGATGCCGTTATCTGGTTATTGCTTGAGCATGCTTTTGCAGTTGCCATCCCATTACGCAGCAGGCTTAATACTCGTTGCCTGTTGTCCTGGCGGTGTGTACATTTGTTTGCCAATTATGTTTACTTGTGCTACCATCTTCCGTGCTTACAAAGGCTAGTTCTTTGAGTGAATATTGCAGGGACCGCGAGTAACGTGATCACTTACATTGCAGGGTAAATTTGTGATTCTTCTGATAATTAGACTCTTAAGTAACTGATATTGTATGGATTTAATACAGTGAACTTATGAGACATTTTTTATCTCAGGGGAAATGTTGCACTCTCAGTTCTAATGACGGCAGCCAACACTGTTTTAACAGTGGTCTGTGCTTAGTTCTGCTGATTTAGTGTGTGTTTGGCAATGACGATTTGATAAGCTAGTTGTAATAATTGTAGACTTGTAGTAAGCTGATGAGAATTGACTACCTATATCTTATAAGCTACTTAACCAGCTACTAGGAAAGTGAGTACCGAAAGCTTATAAGCAACCACGGTTTTAGCAAATCATCTTAGTGTACACAGGTTTGTTAACCATATAACACAATGGCTAGAAACAACTTTCTCAACCAAAGTTGTAATTTAGAAGTTTATGTTCGATTCTTGTCGCTTCCACATAAGAATTCCATATTGTTCGAGAATACGCAGGTCATGACTCCATTCCTCATAGCAAGGCTTGCCGGGCAGTTTGTTGTAGTGAGCGCAAAAGATCTTGTCATCTCAACAATGCAGGTGATATTGCGTACTCAATTCTGCTTCTTGTAAGGCTTGGTAATTGCCATACACACTCAGAAACATTTTCTTCTCGTGTGAACAAGTGGTGCTCTTACCTGTGCTAGCTGGCGCCTTTCTGAACCAGTATTTTCAAGGCCTGGTTAAATTTGTTTTACCCTTAATGCCCCCAATTGCCGTCTCTGCTGTCACTATACTAAGTGGATCTGCAATAGCTCAGAGTAGCTCTGCAATCTATTCATCTGGTGCACAAATTTTGTTGGCTTCATGTCTCCTACATTCGTTTGGATTCCTGTTTGGTTACACTATCTCTCGGACTCTTGGCATCGATGTATCATCCACTAGAACCATCTCCATAGAAGTCGGCATGCAGGTAAATAGACGTTGTTTACTGGATACATATTCATGTAGGTTTGCTGTCATTGAGTCGGATTCAACTCTAGGTTATGATGACGTGCCTTTTCTGGACATTGATGGTTCTTTACATACGTTTTGGTTAACCAGAACTCAGTGCTCGGAGTGGTGCTGGCTACTCAGCATTTCGGGAGTCCGCTTACTGCAGTGCCCTCTGCAGTATCTGGCGTTTGACAATCAATCATCGGTAGCACAATGGCGTGGCACTGGAGGCGTTCGGCACCCAAAGGCCAGCAGAATGTTGGATCATGATAATGTTTTCTGAGTGTTGTGTTCTTTAGAGGATAGATTTCTGGAATTTTTTCCTTGTGCTTGCTTTTGAGTCTTTGACATATGGCGTAGTGCTTCTTTATTTGTGTTCTTTCTTGACAGGATGAAGTGATATTTTTTATCCAATAAAAGATGGGTTCTGATTGCTCTTGGGATTTTATTGTTACAAGTTTGATCTTGATTTATGTTCAATATGATTACGTGCTAATGTAACTGTAGTTAAAAGATTTTCAAACTTACTCATTTGAGACACTCTCTCTAATGATGTTAACACACACTCATACATTGCATCTCCATAATGGAGTACTACAATGGCTTTTTAAAGGTTTATGAATTTTATCTTATAGGCTGAAATTAATGAACCTATAAGAAAAAACTCTTGAATCTGCAAGTGTAAATTCATGAACCTGCAATATAAAATTCATGAACCTGATAAACTCATAAACTTACAAGATAAAATTCATGAACATGCAAACAAAAGTTAATGAACCTACAAGAAAAAACTCTTGAACCTACAAGTGTAAACGCATGAACCTGCAAGTGTAAACTCATAAACCTACATTATAAAATTCATGAACTTGGTAAACTGCAAGAGTAAACTCATGAACACGCATGATAAATTTATGGACCTGCAAAAAATGTTATGAACCTGCAAAAAAATTTATGATCCTACAAGAATAAATTCATGAACCTGCAAGAGAAATCTCATGAACCTGCAAAATATAAAATTCATGAACCTGATAAACTCATAAACTTACAAGATAAAATTCATGAACATGCAAAAAAAATTTAATGAACCTACAAGAAAAAACTCTTGAACCTACAAGTGTAAACGCATGAACCTGCAAGTGTAAACTCATGAACCTGCATTATAAAATTCATGAACTTGATAAACTGCAAGAGTAAACTCATGAACACGCATGATAAATTTATGGACCTGCAAAAAATGTTATGAACTTGCAAAAAAATTTATGATCCTACAAGAATAAATTCATGAACCTGCAAGAGTTTACTCATGAACCTGTAAGAGAAATCTCATGAACCTGCAAAATATCACAAGTTCCTAATTCCTGAGTCGGATGTCAGCCATCGCCCATGCCTTGTTTACTCCCGGTGATATCAAGTGCCTTGATTTATTTTCATTTTGATTGGGAAATTGCTATATGATTGGTTTCTCTTGGATTCGTCTGCTTTTTATTCGTGTTTATTTTTGCTTACGGTGGATGCCGTTAAATCATACAATGTGATCTTACACTACCTTATACTATATATATGTCATACCAACTATATCACCAAACCTCTACTTCCTTGCTTTCCAACACTGCATTGGCTCCAAGATTCATGCTTTACCACTTCCAAGTTTGGTTGTCATCTTCCTAGACCAAACTTCATATGAAGCTGTTCACCTCAAAAACAGGCAAAACTGTGAAAATGTTGGCACTTGCAGCAGATCAACATTTGCAGTATTAATTTGAGCCAAGAAACTAAAATGTGAACAAACAAAATATAGGAACTAGTAGCCAAAATTAAAGGATAAGTTTCAAGTAACAAAAATACAACCCACATCAGTATTATCAAGTCCCCTTATTGCAGCAAGGGGGACCATAAATTATGAATAAACACCTTAAAAATCATTCTCCCACCAGGATTATAGACATTAGACTATGTAATCCACAATATTCTACTACATCAACTCCAAAATCTAGCATGAGAAAATGTTGAACAAGAAGCAGACAAGTCAACACACATTATGCAACAAGTATCCAAAAATATTTTTAAAGGATTAAAGAAGCAGATAACGCAAAATAAAACTCCATTGCCATTCAAGACTGTAACTTGGAACAAGCATTGTTTGTCTGCCAGTCATAACGCCAACGCCCATTGAACCAGGGGCCAAAATAGAGCATCTAGTCTAGTTACAAAATGAGAGACAAAAATAAAATGAAAAAGCATAGGTACTATAGTAGTAAGAGTGGAGTCAGCAGAGTTACTCTTCAAGCAAAAATCACTTAGTCGACCTCCTCCATCTTGTTGCCATCAGCATCAGCTTCCTCAAGAGGGGGCATGTCAGTGTCGTCAGCAGCATCCTCATCAATGTTGAGGCCGAGCTTCAACATCTTGTGGATCCTGTTTCCCGAGGTCAGAAGTGAGGTCTCAAACAGGAGGAGAATCAAGTCCTTGACCGACTTGTCGTTCTTGTCAGCATCGGATCTCTTCCTGAGCTCCTCCATGATGGAGTTCTCAGGGTTTATCTACATCGTCTTCTTGCTCGACATGTATCCTCCCATGCTCGAGTCTCTCAGGGCCTGAGCCTTCATGATACACTCCATGTTGTCAGACCACCCGTACTCGCTTGTGACAAGACAGCAGGGGGAATCCACAACACGGTCAGACACGATCACCTTCTCTACCTTCAGAGTCAACAATACCCTTAACAAAGCTCAAGTACTCAGGCATCAAATCCTCACATTTGTCCATGATGAATACACGACGGACATAGAGCTTAATGTTGTTTTGCTTCTTCTTCGAGTCAAAGAGATCAAAGGGTGCCCTCTTGGCAACAAAGAGAACAGCCTTGAGCTCAAGCTGACCTTCGACAGAGAAGTGCTTGACAGCCAAGTGCTCTTCCCAGTCATGAGTGACACTCTTATAGAAAGCAGAATACTCCTCCTTTGTAATCTCCTCGGGCTTTCTCATCCAGATAGGCTTCTGCTTGTTAAGCACAGACCATTCATTGGAGACCTCCTTGAACATAGAAGTTCTCTAGTTGGATAGTTCACCTAAAAAACATTCTATCACAGGCTCACAAACTACACATGTTTATAAAAAGCAATCATCACTCTCATTCTTAGTTAAACTCATAATTCTGATTCAGGCAAGACCTCCCCTCAGACTCTCATGTCTAGCATTGATAGTAAAAACACAAAAAATTCATGCAATTGCCTCTCAAAAAACCCTATTTCACCAATTAGAACCACCATTCCTACTAATCTTTTCCAAATTATAATAGCAGAAGCCCAAATACCACCATACATCTTGATTCAACCAAGCTTAATGAGTTCCTTTTTCAAAGACGCGCCCATATACAAAACCACGCTAAGGATTAAATAGCATACATTCTGGTTCATAAAGGGAAAAAATGGAGAAAGAGAGATAGAGATTGACCTTGAGTAGCTGGAGAAATAGAACGAAGCGAGAGTGAGCAGGGAAGTCATAATTGAACTTGAGGCCTCGATCGAGGAAACAAACGGCTCCATCGTCGCATCCAAGAGCAACTTTCCCTCTGCCACTGGAAGATCTGTCGAGGTGTAGGCAAAAATCGAAAATCTGTCGAGGTGGATCAAGGGATGAAGTGGAATACGTGTAAATTGAATAGATTGAACAAGCCGAAATCGAGGGGAAAAACAACTGTGATGAGCGACGGAGAACTCCATTCCGGTAGAGCTTCTTGGCCAAGAGAGACGGAGCCAAGCGAGGGAGACAAAGTGACAACGGACACATGAAGGCCAAAAGACGAAAATGTCCCTCCGTGTAGGGTTTTATTGTTAAATTATAAAACACTCTTAGCCGTTGGATGGTGACACGTGGACGGCTATAATAAATGCTCAATGCTTATCTTAAAGTTTGTGCTCATTTGATCCTCTCTCCTTATCTATATCTATCTTTATATATTAATAAGAGTAGAGATTAAAAATTCTTATTAATAAATATAAATACTAAATAAAAAAATTAAATCCATTTAAAAATAAATAAATAAATTCTAAAAAATTAACATATAATCAAAATTTCTATATAAGATATCTCTTATATAAATAAAACCTTTTATATAAGAGATCTTAATCTATATATATCTATCTATATATCTGTATATCTATATCTATATCTATATACATTACATATACATATACTAAAGTCAAATTTATCTTTCCTACATGTCAACAATTTAGATATGCCACATAGGCAAAAAAAAAATTAGTCATTTACTCTTATATCCTTCATATTACTATTAATTTACTCATTCTTATTTATCATAATCCAATTTTATAAAACTTACCTGAATTATTTTTAGTAATCCATTATTTAGTTTAATGATAAGTGAACAAAAATTACATCATATGGAAGTACGAATTTGGAAGATATTACCATATAATATTCTTTCCTTATATACAAGACCATAAGTTAATATTAATTAAATAATTTTACATGTTGATGAAATTATCTTTCCTTGTTCTTAATTCATATGTTAACTTAATTATTAGTATGGTTGACGTTCATAAAAAACTCTAGATTGGACATCAAATCACGCTTGAAATTAATTTGATGATTATCTTTGAAAAACAAAAAACTTATCCGTTTTTCTTCGTTCTTTTATACTTGGTCTCAATTCATATGTTAACTCAATTATTAGTAATTGTAGTTGTCGTCATTACAAAAAACTCTAGGTTGGACTTTAAATCGCGCGCAATTGAAATTAGCCTAATGATGACCTATAAAAACAACTAAACCCTTGTGCTACTAACATATTTTCAGATCGTACTTTATACATGTAAATTAGGATAATATATATTTCAAACTATATTCATAAAATATTCAAACTAAAATCATTTGTATACTAAAACCGGCAAATCTATCCATTGATTTCAACGGTGACGTATTGTAAGCATATATAATATTAAAACCCGACAATTAGCATATGAAAAGATTCGGCAATTATATATGACTCAAATATGGCATGTCCATAATAGAGTATATGTGTATTTACAACTAATGTCCACCTTCATTTAGTATTACAAAATATTTATGGGTAATTTTTTTACTTGATTAATCCTTATTTATTCAATAATATATGAGTTAAACTAAGTAGTTTGACTCATCTTTTTCCTTCTCTTACCTTTTTACTCTTATGTAAAAGAATATTGGACATGACTACAACTTTAAGAAGGAAGACTTACTTGTGTAACCTTATCTTCAGTCTTTCACGAATAATTGATCTATATAGTTATGTATCTTATCCATATATATTTTTATCATAATTATTATCATACATATTTTTTTTATTTTGAGGGATTTATTTGATATTCATTGTTATTATTATATTACTTTATTTGTGTTATTTTGTATTGATTTTATTTTGAAATAATTATTTATTATTATTTATTTAATATTATTATATTATATATTATTTATTCTAAGAACCCGTACAAGGCACGGGTCAATCTACTAGTTACTACTAAAGTCGTAATTATCTTTCATACGTGTCATTCATCTAATTATATCACATCAAATAATTATGTACATTTATACATTCACTCTTATTCTATTTACAATTTATTTTTATATTTTATTTATATAAATTTCCTAAATTGTCACCCCAAAATATTTTTAATTCTACATGATATTTCTGCACTTACCAAAAAAGTATTATAATGCTTAATTAGTGTCAATAATATAGTATGTACGTTAATGGTCCGTAAGCTCCATTATAAAGATATGTATATAAATATATGGTTTGTAAATAGTTAACGTTATACGGTTCATCCACTAACATACATATAATTACGCACTTACCAAAAACATTATTATCATACTTAACTAGTGTTCGTGATTTAATAAGGGTGAATAGATTGTCCGTAAACTTTATTATAAAGTATATAATATGTAGTTTTATTTTTAATAATTATATAAAATTCTTAATTTATATTTTCTTCTATTACTATAAATTCACACATCTACCTTCAGTTTTCATCATACAATACACCTTATAAATTATTCCAATAAAGAAATTATCTTTTTGATACATCATGTTAAATTTTCTATATAATTCTCTTTTATATTTTACATACTATAAATAAATTTAAATTCATTCTTTAAATATATGGCTATACCGTGCAAGGCACGGGGACACATACTAGTTATATATCTATATCTATATCTAAGTTTATGTATTCTATATCTATATTGATTTTTTTGGTAAATCTTATATAAAAGGGTAGAATGTTATCTTATTACTTTTATATTCTATGTTTACTCTTAACCCATTAATTTTCAGTTAGGCCTCAACCTTAAAAAACTCGGCCGAAACTCGGTCGGTGAGGTCTGGTTGTCAGGTCGAGCGCCATGTTTTAACATGCATATACGGATGGAATTAAATTTGTTATATATTGGATTTTATAGAGAAATATTTTTATGTTTCATAAAATATAGGCTAAAAGATCATTTTTTATCGGAATAGTCAAATGCTAAAAGTCTCTATGTATATACACATATCTATATTAGTAGTACATTGCTTATGTGATAGCCTCACTCTTATTTGGTCTACATAAGTCCTTAATATGATTCTAGATCATCAAACCCTTAATAAAAACTTATTATAAACTTTGTGTTTTATTGATTTAAAATTTATGTTTTCAATTATATTTTTTTTGATTTATGTGGAAAATAAAATATTGAATGACGATGTAGGAAGAGGTTTTCGAGGAATCTAACATGAGACTGAATTGATAGAGGACATTGCTATTTATGTATACTAGATGTAGGCCCCTCGTGCTTCGCACGGGATTGATGTAGTACATGTATGTAATTTTGGCTAATTGACAGTGTAAAATATGATTATGTGAAAGAGATGGCATTTTTTTGTATTATTTGGAAGAAAGTATATATTATTAATGGTGAGTCATTGTAGGTAAATTATGATTGTGTAGATTCTTATGTTTTATATATTTATATGATGTGACAATTTGAGCATGTTATAGCTAGGTGGTATGGAATAGATTCTTATGTTTTATATATTTATATGATGTGACAATTTGAGCATGTTATAGCTACTGTCGTCGTATCAGTGTCGATGGTTCTCAAGATTTATAAGAAAACAAAGCGTAAAGCTTATGAAAAACTCGATCCTCTTTGAACGCGATAATTATGAGAGCACAAGGATTAGGCAAGATAAATGCAGCGCGATAAGAACAGCAAAAGACGACAAGCTTGAATAAAGGACGTGATAAGCAGAAATGTGTCTTCATTCGGCTGAGTCATCGTGTGAGGGCACGTGTCTTCATTTGGATCGCGTTCTTTCTTGATGAAAGGTCACGAGAAGAATGAAGATGGACATCCAACGCATTCACCATCAATGCAAGCCAACGAAATCGCATTTGATGACCACGTTTTTTTGTTTATTTCGCAAGACATTGCAACGGCAAGAATATTATGCTTCTTTGGTAATGGGATTTTCCAACGCGTGGAATGATATCAAAATAACGCGATCTAACACAGCCCTGCATTGATGGTGAACGCGTGAGGCACTTACCGTGAGCCAAGGAAAGCGCATTTGATGACCGCGTTTATTCGTTTTACTTCGGAAGACATCTCAATGGCAATAATATTATGGTTCTTCAGTCATGGTCTTTTGCTTAATCCAAGTGCGAAACTACTTAAGTACCTGGGTATCTCTCTAATAAGTATTTTCCTAAATATCGATATTTATAAATGAAAATTCATTATTATTGAGATTAACCTTGTGCTGGTTAGTTATAAAATTGTGACAGATACTACAGATTTATAAATGCGAAACTTGAGTAACTTGCCATAGTGGTTATGTCGGTGTAGTCTTGTTTCATGGATGTTGCCTTTTGACGTAGAACCTGCAATCATACTGCAGATAGCTACTAAAACAGTAAATCAAAGTAAAATGATCCAAAGGGATCCAGAGAAAAAAACCCAGAGAAATAAACTCTAAATAAAGTATAAAGGGACCAACCTGGACAACGACTTAAAAGTTAAGATCCCGAATTTCCTTAAACAGCTTGTCACTGTCACATGGAAGTAAAAAATTACAGTAACTCTCGTGTTGATTGGCAATGTAAACATCAGATGATAACTCTCATGTTAGATCTTAGAATGTTGACTTAAATTTCACACTACTCAGATTTCAGTACATAGTCATGTCAGAGAAACTCTGAAAAGAGAAACAACTATAGAATATAGATGCTATAAATATATCATGTAGAAACTAAAATGAATGGATATACAAACCATGTTTACCTAGAGTTTAAAGGGAAAATGAAAATGTCAACCACAAACCATGTTTACCTAGAGTTTAAAGGAACTTTAACCTTTTTCCCTTCTTGCTGGACAGTGGACACCCATAATAGATGCATCAATCTCCACTGCACCGTTATGCATGTGCAGAAACTGCAAGTAAAAAGAGAAATATTACATCAAACCAATGAGAAATAAATGTTCAAAGTAAACAAGTAGTTCCCTTATTGAATAATTCTCAAGTTCAACAAATGTTGCATGTAATGAGCCCACGATTCAGAACAGCAAGAAAGTATCCAAGTTTAACTTTTAAGTTCACCTAATATCCATAACTGGAGCAAAGTAGTGAAGTGAGCAAACCAAAGATATAGGATTATTCTCGAGAATAGGATATGCCACAACCTCAAAAAAACAATGGAATATGAAGTTATTCAGACACTGAAAAATATATTCCAAAACCTATAAATGCCAATGTATTTATATTCCTGCTACAATTGTCAATTCCAGTCATAATCTGTCTCACCTCATCCAGCAAACCTTCGTACGTTAATTGAGTCAGCATAGGAGTGACCATATCAACCTGAAACCGTTGGACTCTAAATTAGCATCCCTCATAAGATAAAATCAGGGGAATTGTGAAGACATTAAGGAAATGCATAAGGGTATTGCAAATTTGGTTCGAAAGAGAAGAGGAACCATATGTAACACATATAAACATTATAAAATATCAGAATCATATAGAAGACTAAGCCAAAATCAAATAGTGATATTCAGTTCACATAAAACAATTCAGCAGCAACTTGATCTTTGCCTTATGTTTACTCTCGTCTATATCGCCTTGACAGATATTTGTGGAAAAGGAAAGAGACAGGCATGTACCATAGCTCATATTTCTGCAAATATAAATCAAATTGCTTAAGCATTGTCTTGGTCAGAAAAGAACACCTAATTTATCATATTCAAGCATCTCTTTTCCTATCCTTCCCCTTCCTCTTATGTTAACTTTCCTTCCTTTCTTTTGCTTCAAGGAACAAATTTATGTAATGAAACACTAACTGTGCAATGTCATGACGAAGAAGTAGAACATATATCTTATCTCTCTGTCTAGCAGGATCACAGAATTAATCTCTGGAACGTTCATCTGAAGCAACATTTTAACCAACCAACATAAGTAAACGGAATGCAAAATATTTGATGTGCAATATTCGTTTAATGACTTGTATTAATGTAGTGTTTATGGCAAAGAATAGCTACATCAGCTGTATTGACTGGCTCTTCTGTTTGCAAGCTATTCAGAATCTCTGCAACACAGACTGAAGCCTTACCCTTCGCCTTGACATTTGGAATGACACCAGTGGAGAACTGAAGTATATGAAGCAAAGACAACTATTAGATCAAACAGAATAAGCATTGCAGCAGCTACATTTTGGTGCCAGCATGCAGCTTCAGGTCATAAGGACACTAAATACTTTTGTGTACTACATTGGTTTAGTTCAAGGCTAAAAACCCAGCATTACAGCAATATGTTCCAGTAACTAATTACTCTCGCTTTTGAACTTATGGCAATGTACTCTTCAAGTAAGGGAACTTATTGCCCCCTAACCAATATATAAAGATATCAGTTACCTACTATAAAGAACATATCCATATAGCATGTGTGTCTGTGTCAATGGGTTCAAACTCGAAAAGCATAGACAATATTGAGGTCAATATTTAATACTTTTGTGAAAAGGAGAAAAGAAGAAGAAGAAGATACAAACCTCAAGCTTATGAATTGCTTTTGCAATATGCCAAAGAGAGATTGTATCACCATCAACCAAACATTCCTAACCAGTAAACACCACACATCAAACAATCAGAGGATAGTCAATCACTAAGCATTTGATGTAACTATTTAAGAGAAAAAGCACAAGGTGCGAGTCTAACATGGCCCCAGCAAGGCATCCTAGAAATACCTTGTAAGCAATGTCCAGTTCAAATGATAAGACATCTTCATCTAGCGGAATCATGTACAACGGCCATTCCCCTATAGTTAGTGATTGATGAACCTTTTCCTCATCAAGTATTCATCAAGTATCTGTAGAACCACATATATTTTACAGTTTCGTGCAAATATATTTCTCTCATGCAGACTTAAAGCAGAAAACAAAATAGACATAGCAGCAATGATGAATCCTAACAACAATTGACAACCACAATCAGTCATGATAACAGATGGCAACCAACAAACAGATAAGTGCATAGTACATCAAATCTTCAAAGTCAGAATAAGCATCATAAAGGACAATATTCATAAATCTTTGCAACAGGTTCTGATTTAGGCATTTAGCTTTATAGATATACCCAGCCAAGTGCACACATCAATATGAGTTAACGGAGGAGGGAAAGAAAGACATATGCTGCAACTAAACTGCTATTGTCAGAAAGGTGGTTCTCTAGCAATACTGTGGCTTCTAAATAGCATAAAATGAATAGAAGTGGGAAAAAAAAAACCAATAATTTAAACCAGCAGCTGCATTGTGTAGGCAATAGGAGAATGACAATGAACCCTTTTTGTAGTAGTCTTGGCAATTGGTATGTCAAGAACATCACAGATTTCCAACAATTTCTCTTTTACACATTTGTCCAACTTCTCCTTTACTTTCATTTTTTGCTTAACCTGCAAAATAAGCACGCTTCTCATTATTTTAGGTTACAAGAGATATACTATTCTGCACTACATGTAATTCACAGTCCAATAAATTGCTACTTGCTAGAGAGTCCTTGATGTAAAAAAATGATCAAGTTCAACCACCAAACTCTATACATCATATACAAGACTCTACAGATAAACCATGGAAACCAAATTTTAAGCTCATTCATCAGAGCAGATTATACTACTGCAAGCACGCTATTTCCTAAGTGACAATACATGGTCATTCTTTCAGAGAACAGAAAGCTACATACAATGCCTCCATAATGAATAATCTTGTACCTCATCATCTCGCCACACAAAGCCAGAAAAGCGAGATATGTTGTTCTTGATTTCACCTGCCTGCATATAATTAAGGGTAAAGTCAACTGATAGCTGCAGTAATTAATTTAATCACATATTCAAAGTATAACAGGTCATTGTATGGGCAGGAAAGAGTATCATCAAAACATGGTGCACTTCAGCCAAGAAATCATAGAGGAGACTGAAAACCATCCTTAGGCAACTGGATATCATAAAATTTAACTACAGAAACTTGCATAAGAGAATGAATAGAGAAAAGGATAATTATCAACTTGAAATCAAATCAGGATTTTGATACCTTCCCTCTTCTACCAAATAGAATTGTATGAAGCAACTTGAATGTTTCTTCACCCTTCCTTCTGGACAGCTTGTACGCAACTGAAAAATGTAAATATACTGGTCAGAAAGAAATGAAAAATGATTGTCCTAAGTTGTGTGCCATGAGAGTTAGAAGATTAGGCAACATTCGCATTTACTTCAGAAACAACACTGAGGAAAAATAAGGAGTTTGATACAGAAATGCCCTTAACATTCATGGAATGATGAGCCAAAACACAAACTACTGTTGAAAAATTTCAGCACTATGTAACAGCTGAAAGTAGGCAAGTGTAGTTGTTCACAATGGATGACAAGTTTACTATGATTTTAGAATGACTGATACCTGACTACGATAGCAGGAAATTAGATCTATTCCCTACTTGAACTACAACTCCATAGGCTGTAAGCCTACAATGACAGAATGAGTACATAATAAAGTAGAACTTGATGCAATTTCTAAAACGATAAATGTAAGCTAATTTATTAACAATGGATGGTATCATGGTTGTACAAACATAAAAACTGTTGCTAAGAAAATACCCTCTTCTAGTTAAGCTTGATCAAATCTACAATGAAGAGGACACACTCCTGCTTTTCAACAATTTACAATGGCAAACTGCAATTGACACTATAACAACCTCAAAATACCAGCCAACAACCATATATGTATCAAATTAACTATCTTATGACACTCTTAGACGTCAAGTACTAACTATCTTATGAGTATAGTTAAGTTTAGTAGAAGCAATTGAACCTCAAAATACCAGCAGAA
This sequence comes from Rheum nobile, assembly GCA_027886185.1. Taxonomy (NCBI): domain Eukaryota; kingdom Viridiplantae; phylum Streptophyta; class Magnoliopsida; order Caryophyllales; family Polygonaceae; genus Rheum; species Rheum nobile. The sequence continues at coordinate 558,317 of WOAB01000142.1, read as the reverse complement.
ACAAAATTCTCAAGTAAACCTTAAGAAGAGTAGAATCCAAGATATCCAAATCCAAACAAATATTTCAAAGAAAAAAGGAATAAATCAGAAGCAAGTACAAAGAGGCATGAAAGCAAGAGTGTTGCAATTACAGCAAAAGAGAGTCCCTGAAGGACATGAATCAATCACAAAGGGAAAGGAAAACCTTGAATGAGCGAGGTTGATGAACAGGGGAGTAAATAAGGCAGATAACTTGCGAGAAATGCCCCAAAATCGCAATAGAGAACCCTAATTGCTGAGTAGGAGGTGTTTGGAGAGATGTCTCTCCTTCAACAACCTCTCCTTCTCTGCGGCCTCGCCTTAATTCTGGTTCTGATTCTACCCTCTGGTATGCCTGAAATCAGAAATATGAATGCCAATTCAGAGCAATTTCTTCTAGATTAAAACAGATTTCAAGAAATCGGAGGCAATAACCTAAATCCCAACAACAACAAAATCCCCATCGATGAAAGAGATCAATACGTAGGAAGAGGGAGCGACCTTGCTAGAGAGCGAAGCATCCAGGCGGCGCGATGCTGCTGAGAGGCAAGTTGACGCGGCGAAGAAGAAGACCGACGCGCCGGCGAGGCAGATCAACGCGGCGGCGAAGGCGTCTCTCAGCGTCGACGCGGCGGCACAAGCGGGAGCGACCTTGCTACAGAGCGAAGTATCTAGGCGACGCGATGCTGCTGAGAGGGAGATCGACGCATCGAAGAAGAAGAACGACGCGCCGGCGAAGCAGATCTAGGCGGCGACGAAGGCGACTCTCAGCGTCCACGCGGCGGCACAAGCGGGAGGCGTCGCGTTGTTCGGAGACGGATGAATTGGAAGGTTGACAGGCGTCGCGTTGTTCAGAGACGGATGAATTGGAAGGGAAGAGACGAAGGCGACTCTCAGCGTCCACGCGGCGGCACAAGCGGGAGGCGTCGCGTTGGAAGGGAAGAGAACGCGTTGGAAGGGAAGAGAACGATTTGAACAAGGTAGACATTACGGGTATTAGGTAATAAAAATAAGGAGGTGTTATATACATTTTTTATTTATACAATGTTCGCAAGTGTACATACTATATTTACGTGTCAAAATTGACATGTGTATATAATACATGTACGTGATTGACATATGCACGTAATACATATACGTGACTGGCATGTGCACGTAATACATGTATGTGGCTGACATGTGCACGTAATACATGTACATGCCAAATTGCCTTTGTTGCCAAGGTTGTTCTTTAGGTTATACATTTTATTGTATTAAACTTTTGTTTGATGCCTTTATTGCTCGATATTTTGCTTTGATGATTTATTTTGATAAATAGAACCAAAAGTCACAATCAAGCTCAAAATTATTACATTCCAATCGTTACAAATAGACCTAAATACATCTACGCAATACATGAAACCCTTGTCCAAGCCCGTATTGCTTGGCGGGCGGGCCGGCCAGCGTTTGTACAGGTCTAGCGGTAGTGGAGCCATATCACTGAGCCACACCTATAATATGATAATCGAAATTAAATAAGTTTGGAAATGATAATCCAACACAAAACAATGCATTTACTAATTCCAATATTACTTACCGGTATGAAGTGGTCACGATTCCTAACTTGAGCTATCGCGATGATTTTGGTTAGGGCCTTATCATTGCCATTAGACGTCGTCATCGGTAAACATAGGCACATGCCGAACCATGAAAGCAACACAAGGGCCACCTGATTGCATTGATTGGAGTCTGATGCGTTCCTACTACGACGAAGGATCGATGATCTTGTTTGGGAAGCCGCGTGACGTTGAACTGGTGAAAATGGGTGTGGAACGCGGTGTATGGGAGGCGGCAGCGGGGGATAACGACTCGAAGGAAATCGAGTATGGTCGTAGCGTCGACAGCGGAGGAAGGATAGCCTCGATTGGATCGAGTAGGGCCGTAGCGTCGGCGGCGGAGGAAGGAGATGTGAAGACAAAGTGTGTTTGACGTCCGATCAAAGGGGAGGAGGCAATTAGCTCTCAAACTCAAGCTTTGATTAAAAGTGAACGTAACCTAATTACAGAGGACGAGTTGTCCTTTTATGCTAGCTCGCGAGACTCTGATGGGCTGAGTCTCGCCAAATGGGCCGGCCCACGCGACATACGTGGAGCACACGCCCTAAAGTAAAACCTAGATAATTAATGTCTTAAAAGATTACAATCAGTTCAAAAAGAACGCGTTCATTCCATAGTTGAGAGAAGAACGACAGAGAACGCGTTCTCTGGATTTTGTTGGAGATGCTTCGGAGAGAACGCGGTCTCCATTGTGCCTTGGCCAGAGACGACGCGAACAATCATAGATTGTGTCGCGTTGGCGATAGCTTTAGCGTGTGCTCTGGTGATTGGTCATTCTGAGCGCATGCTCATAGCCTCTTCCTCCTCTGTGGCATTCATGTTGGGTAGGGGCGCATCACCCTCCCCCACTTGGCTGTGAAGCGTCCCCGCTTCACCATCATCGAACTCAGGCTCCACATAAGGCTCCAAGTCAGCAACGTTGAAGGTCGCGTGGACACCATATTCTGGGGGCAGGGCTATCTCGTAAGCGTTGTCCCCAATGGCCTACACAACTTCAAAGGGGACATCACCGCGTTGTGCCAGCTTGGACTTCCTTTTAGCCGAGAAACGTCCTTTGCAAAGGTGGACCCACACCAAATCTCCAGGTGTGAATATGACGCGGCGGCGGCCATGGTTGTGTTGTTGGGCATACTGTGTCGCGCGGCGTTCCAGCTGTGCCCGAGTCCGTTGGTGCAGCTCTTGGATCATCGCGGCGCGGTTGGCGGCGGTGGGGTGCTCATTGTCCTTTAAAGGGCGCGGTAGCAGGTCCAGCGGAGTTAACGGGTCCCTGCCATACACCACTTCGAATGGCGCGAACTTTGTTGCTGAGTGCCTGGACCTGTTATAAGAAAACTCAACAATTGCAAGTAAGTCCTCCCAACGCCTTGGGTTGGATTTGAGCATGGTCCTAAGCAGGGCGCCTAAGGTTCGGTTGGTCACCTCAGTTTGACCATCAGTTTGAGGGTGGTAGCTAGTAGAGTATAAAAGTTTGGTGCCCAATTTTCCCCATAGAGTTCTCCAGAATAACCCTACGAACTTAGTATCGCGATCACTAACAACAGATCGCGGTATCCCATGTAAGCGGACTACGTTGTCAAAGAACAATGCGGCTATTTCACTGGCTGTGTGGGTGGTCTTGTGATGTGTTCAGAGGGTGGGCAGCCTCGGGACGACTCATCTTTGCACGGATCTAGATCAAGATGTTCACCGGAACGTCGCGGGATAGGCACGAACAAGTCGTGGGTTGTGTTTGGGAAAGGGTGCAGTAGCATCTGCAGCGGAGGATATAAGACTTGAAGAGACAAGCCTTTGGGTGTCGTAGCGTCGATTGCGGAGGAAGGGAGATGCGAGGGATATGTTTGGAGTTTAATGCAACTACCAAAACGGATTCAGAATCAAGGGTGACGTCGAAGCAAAGGAAGGAGGATAAACACTCGACTTAAGCTTTGCTATTCAATTCAACGTAAGAAATAAAGAGTACAAAGTAGGATATAAATAAGGAAGGGGTCCCGACCAAGAACCCTAATGGGCTTGGGCCGAAACGAGTCTATGGGCTAGCCCACTATGCAATAGTGGAGCAACGCCCGAAATAGAAAGTGCATAAAATAGAAACTGCTTAAAAGGGAAACATACTAAAACGGGAAATCAATAAAATAGGGAAATATATAATAAACTAGACTAAGTCTTGAACCAAGATGGACGCCATGGTCTGGGGCGCCTCGGGCTCGTCAGGGGCCGGCTTGGTTCGGGACCGGGACACATCATCCTCCCCCCTTAGATTCGAAGCGTCCTCGCTTCGAGCTTGGTGGGGCTAGGGAGAGGTGACACGCGATCAGCAACGGAAAGACGACATCGGACGTGTATCCGACTCTTGGATCCTCGGATGTGATCAAGTACAACTCGGATCCGGGAGCGGGCATGACGTCGAGTGCAACAACGTACAACAAGGGGCACGGGCTCGCGGGAACTTGCACGGTAAACATCGCGGTGAATTTCGGCTCGGACGGCGCCACGGTGAATTCTGGCTTGGGAGGCGCCGCGATGACTGCTGGCTCTGTAGGCGCCGTGATGAATTCTGCCTCGGGAAGTGATGCGATGAATGTCGACTCGGTGGGCGGGGGCAACGCGCCAAACATGGCTTTGAGGCGAGCATGTTCGCGTCATAGCTCTCGGAGTTTGCATTGCACGGGTGTGAGCTCATCGACGGGTGCAACGGGTAAAGGATCTGGGGCACGCGCTGAGGCGCGCTCAAAAAGACGCACTAGATTTGGGACGTGCGCTGAAACTGAGGCGCTTAAAGTAGAACGCGTTGCAGTAGATAGCGTTGAATGAGAACGCGCTGGAAGCGGCCTTGTTCGTCTGTATGATTGGTCGGCGTAGGCTACTGGGTCAACCCGGGGAGCAAATCGTCGAGTCATCAAGTAAACAAGTTGCTCCCAAGTTTCCACGAGTTGCAGAGCACGGTCCCATCTGTTGTCTTCGACACGGTACCACCAGTCCATCGCGTAGCCAGCGAGGCAATTGATCGCGATGTCGCATTGCTCAAATTCGTCATAGTCCCGTTGGCTAAAGTAGTAAGTCATGTGTCGGGACCATTCCAAGAACTCATCGAGATCGTCATATCCGGTGAAGCGCCGATGGTGCAACCGGGTCGTCATGCCCAGTAGTTGCGTGCATCCAGTGAAGATCGCGTGGCGCGAACGGGGGCGACGCGGCGGGTTAGGGTTTGGCGCGGCCGCGGCGGAACTAGGGTTTCGGCAGCGCAACCTTCGTATTTTGCCCTTTTGGAGGGGCAAACGAACTCGGATTTGGACGAATTTTATATGGCTGAACTCGTCTTTCAAAGATCTACATGAATCTGGAAACAAATCTCAGAAAAGAGAAAATTTTTATGGGCGGAAACTGGGCAGAAGTCGACGGCGTTTCTGGCGTTGGTGTAGACGTCGCCGGTGGCTCGATCAACTGGCGCTCTGATACCAATTGATGTGTTCCGAGGGTGGGCAGCCTCGGGACGACTCATCTTTGCACGGAACTAGATCAAGATGTTCACCGGAACGTCGCGGGATAGGCACGAACAAGTCGTGGGTTGTGTTTGGGAAAGGGTGCAGTAGCGTCTGCAACGGAGGATATAAGACTTGAAGAGACAAGCCTTTGGGTGTCGTAGCGTCGACTGCGGAGGAAGGGATATGCGAGGGATATGTTTGGAGTTTAACGCAACTACCAAAACGGATTCAGAATCAAGGGTGACGTCGAAGCAAAGGAAGGAGGATAAACACTCGACTTAAGCTTTGCTACTCAATTCAACGTAAGAAATAAAGAGTACAAAGTAGGGTATAAATAGGGAAGGGGTCTCGACCAAGAACCCTAATGGGCTTGGGCCGAAACGAGTCTATGGGCTAGCCCACTATGCAATAGTGGAGCAACGCCCGAAATAGAAAGTGCATAAAATAGAAACTGCTTAAAAGGGAAACATAATAAAACGGGAAATCAATAAAATAGGGAAATATATAATAAACTAGACTAAGTCTTGAACCAAGGTGGACGCCATGGTCTCGGACGCCTCGAGCTCGTCAGGGGCCGACTTGGTTCGGGACCGGGACGCATCATCTTGCACGTGATGAAATGGGCCATTTTTGAAAACCTATCTACAACTACAAAGATAGAATCCTTACCCCACCGAGAGAGAGGTAAACCTGTGATGAAGTCCATAGACAAATCCTCCCAAGGGCCTAAGGGAATTGGCAGTGGTGTATAAAGACCATAGGGATGGGATGTTGATTTTGCACGTTGACATGTGACACAACTTATGCAATAGCGCGTCACCTGAGTTGTCATGCGCGGCCAGAAGAAATGCTCACGAAGAGCAGCTAGGGTCTTGGTGATTCCAAAATGACCGCGTCCTTCATGGGCTTCTTGGATGAGGAGTTTCCTAATGGGTGAGTTAGGAATACACAAACGGCCGTCTTTGTACAAGTAACCTTCATGAAAGAAGTAGGTATCGAACTCGCGGTCCCTAAGGCATTGGTCAACAATGGGCTTAAAGAAAGGGTCAAGCACATATAATTCTTTGATCAGTGAAAAGCCAAGAAGTTTGGATTGAAGATGAGTAAAGAGAACATACCTGCGAGAAAGGGCGTCGACTACCACATTCTCCTTACCTTTCTTATGCACCACCACGTAAGCAAATGTTTCCATGAATTCCACCCAGCGCGCGTGGCGCCTGCTCAGGTGTGCTTGACTTTTCAGATAGCTGATTGTCGCGTGGTCCGAGTGGATGACGAACTCTCGTGACCACATGTAATGTTGCCATGTATTCAGTACGCGAACCAACGCGTATAGCTCCTTGTCGTATGTGGGACAGTTCAGCATGGCCCCAGTGAGCTTCTCACTAAAGAACGTGACGGATGGGTTTTTAGTCGTCTTAAACCCGGTCAAAATAAAACCTAACAAACCTAAACAAGTAGTAGAGGCAAGCAAGGGTCGAATCCACATGGAGGAATTAATCTTTCTAAGTGTTGATTAGCATGCAAAAGACGTGTAACCGACAAGTAACAAGAAAGGGGGTTTTGGTTATCAAACAAAGTAAAGTAGACAGGTTTAGTTAACTTGAGAATACGGTTGGGGAAAGTAGTTCCACTAGAACGAGATCCACACTACAGAGATATAAGTCGATCACTGAAATCTTATAAATCCAAGTTCTTTAACTATTCTTATGGTTGTTCCCACCCTGATCGTAATTAACTACCAATTCAGACAGTTGTTGATAGTATTTACTACAATATCAATGGAAGAAAACCTTACAACTAATAAAGCAATAGCATTCATGCAAGGGTATAAGATACATACAAATAGAAGAAAACCTTACTATTCAACATGCAAATAATTCTCACTCATAATTAAACACTCGTATTCCACTATATGTCTAATCATGTATGCTACTAGATCCGCACTCGCATTCCGCTATATGCAAAATCCTAGCAATTTGATAAATATTACTCAACCTAGTTGATCAGGCTATGAAGAATAACGATAAATCAATACTCAATATAACCAAGAGAATTAAACCAACACATATAAGAACAAGAACAAGAACAAGGAATAGAAATCTCACAACTGAATCAACTGTATTGCTTCAAACGTCTAGTAGAACAAAGGGAAATTAGTGCTCCATTGACTTGCGAATGAAACCCTAATTGAGAAAAGAAAACTACGATGATATGAATTGTCCCTACTCAAGACCTGGAAAAGATCTTAAATAGGCTAGGGAAAGTAAGCTAAACCTAGAAATAATACTAAAGGAAATAAGATAATAAAAATAGGAAATCCGAAAATACAAAATAGGAAACAACATCTCCGGTGGCCACGAGGCGTCTAAATCCACCGCGGGGCATCGAGGTCCACCACGGGGTGGCGGCCGTCTTCCAGTTGCCTTCTCTGAGATCCACCGCCGGGTCGCGGTGGCTTTTGGCGCGGGGCGTCAGCTGTTCCGCCCTCTCCTTTCTTCAGCTCTTCACTTCTTTTTTTCCGCTCTTCCATTCTACCAAGTGTTGGTAGCCTTCTCCAACTAGTCTTCTAGCGGATCCTTATCCATCTTCATCTTCTTTATCCTTCATTAAGCTGTAAATCCCTTGATATCTTCAATTCTCTCCTCTAACTCCATAATCCACGATTGTGCTCTAAATCTATTCAAATGGCGCCTTAAACCTAGTAATAACCCCCAAATATGCACTACAAAATAGCACTGATCAAATCCCCCATGCTTAAACCTTGCTCGTCCTCGAGTAAGCTAAAGTCAACATACTTCTCCAATCAATCCCCACGGTTTCAGGAAGCATAGAAAACTCAATCTCCAAGAGTCATACCCAACAATAAACTCCAGGCAGCCAATACAATATAAGCCCAACACAATAGACCACAACATCAAATCAATAAATCTCAACACCCCACACAACCAAGTTACAAGGAAAGCAGAGTACTTCCCCCAAGCTTATCCCAAACACCATAGAGTGAATCAAATCTAATCCTAGTCTCCCATCTATTTTCTTATACCTCCCAGAGTGACCTACCCGAATCCTCCTTATATCACCTCTTCTTATGTCACCGCGCCAGGAAAAATGAGGAATCCTAAAAATCACTCATTTTCTTTTCACTCATTTTGCCAAGGCGCCCTTTCGGGTTTTCACCAAGCCACTCATTTTATTTTTCAATAGATGGGCTCACAATATGCTCACATCACTCTTGACCAATTATTACCCCAGCCTAATGCTGGTCCAAGCCACCTGCTTATTACCTAGGCCGCCCTTTCGGGTTTTCGACCTATCCCAGGATTTCTATTTTAGCCTCTTTTTTTCAATTTTTTGGCTCTTTTTCTTTTAATTTTTCTCCTCAACGACATAATAAATATAAAACCCTCCCTCATGCTTAAACATTGCATTGTCCTCAATGTAATGAAAGACAAAAGAATAGAAGCATAGGAAAAAGAAGAAATAAGCTCACAAATGTCGCTGAGTTGGCTTGGACACGTCCGTTGTTGCTGGCGGTCCTCACTATATGTACCGGTCTGGTGTTGGGTAGGTGTATTCATCACTTCAGCATCTTCTTCTATCGGGCAGCCAAAATGTACCACTTGGTGAGTAGTGGTAAAACAATGATATCAGGGTTGCACGACCTTCAAATACCACAAAAATGGGCCCATATATGATCGTGGTGTGGGCCATGAGTGGTCTTCCCTCGCAGCTGTCGACTATGGTGCCACCATCGTTGCCAAATAATGTGTATCGAGAATTTCCTCCGTTGGTAACATGCGCACCCCTCTCCATGATTGTAATATCCCTCAATTTTTAATAAGGATATTTGGGTAATTTTTCCCAACCTTCGTTCATTAATTATTTCGCCTTCATTGGAGTTCGGATTTTCCGTAACTTCCATGATATCCGAAATAATTCCCTGAGTGGTATAAAATACATTCGATGTATTTTTCAGAGATTAGAATATTTATTTGGATACAAACATATAATTTTCGGGGTTTAAAGCCCATACCAAATCTTATCCAGCTCAAATCTTATCCTCCAATCCATCTTATCCTCCACGTTCAATTCTTATTCCGTCAACCACGTGGCTTTAACTTGGCTCTCCACTTGCAAATTGGCCGGTCCCCTGCAGAGGGAGTTGTCGGACCTTTGCCCCCTCCTTGGGCTACCTCTTAGGCTATTTAAGGAGCTGGGGATGAAGAGTAGAAAGGCACATCGGTCTCCCTCTCGGCTTTCCCCTGTGCATCGCCTCCTCTGTTCATCCCTCTCGTTCCCGCTTCATCTCGCCTCGCCGTCGTCGCGTGTGCTGGTGTGATAAGGCGTTGTCGTGACACCTAAACAAAATAATCCTAACAAACCTAAACAAGTAGTAGAGGCAAGCAAGGGTCGATCCCACATGGAGGAAGTAATCAATCTATGTGTTTATAAGCATGCAAGGTAACAAGGGGTTTTTTGAGTATCAAACAGAGTAAAGTAAACAAGTTTAGTTGACTTGGGAATATGAATGGGGAAAGAAGTTCCACTAGAATGAGATCCACAATACATAGATATAAGTTGATCACTGAAATCTATTCAATCCAAGTTCTTTTCACTATTCTTATGGTTGTTCCCATCCTGATCTTAAGTACTATAGATTCTCACAGTTGTCGATAGACTTATCACTATGCCAATGGTAAAATACCTTCGATTCTCACAGTTGTCGGTATACTTTACCACCAACAAAGCAATAGCAATGCACACAAGGATATATGATACATTTAAATAGAAAGACGTATTAATACTCGCATGCAACTAACTCTCACTCACAATTATACGCTCGGAACCCCTATACGCACAATTGTGTTTGCTACTAGATATGCACTCAGAACCCCTATATGCAAATCCTAACAATTGATAAATATTACTCAACCTAGCTGGCCATACTATGAAGAACAATGATAAATCAATAATCAATATAACCAAGAGAATCAAACCAACACACATAAGAATAAGAACAAGGAATAGAAATCTCACAACCGAATCAACTGTATTGCTTCAAACATCTAGCGAAACAAAGGTGTTTAGCTCTCCATGGGTTGAAAACCCTGGAGGCAGAATGAAAAAACAAAATTGTAAAACTAAATTTTAGATCCTGGCAACTAGGTTAACTCAAGGTATTTAACCTAATTCTAAAAGTGATAATAATAATAAAAGGAAATAATAATAAAATAATAACCAAATATAAACTAATCAAATCCCGGGAAATTAATCCCGTGCATTCTCGCACAGCAAAGCATCAGCGGCTTCTCCATCCATAACAACTCATTCTCGGCCCCTTTAATTAGAACGATTCGGCCCAATCTCCACAACAGCTCGGCCCAACTTCTCGTGCAAGAATCAGCGGCAGGCAGCAACACACGCGTAGCCCACTCCAGTAGCGCGCTGACGTCATCACTCCGCTGCATCTTCCGCTTCACTTTCACGCTTTCAATTCTCCGCTTTCCTCCATGCGTGAAGAATTCTCCTTCGTGGGCCTTTATTTCATTTGGGCCTTTCTTTTCTCCTGGCCCATCTCCTCAATTACAGCATCAGCACGCGGTGTCCTTCAATTTATTTGCTTCACCCAGCATATGGCCGCGGGGCGCCAACCTTCTCTGAGACCCACCGCCGGGTCGCGGTGGCTCTGGCGCTGGGCGGTGACTACCCCAATGTGGTTCCTTCATAGATTTTCGTCGTCTCCTCAGGTGGTCAACTCATCTTCCTCTAGATGTCTCCAATTAGCTCCTCCAGACCACCAAAACCACATTTCTCCACTCCAACTCCATAATCTCAAATTGTGCTCTAAATCCAACCAAATGGCGCCTCAAACCTGGTAATAACCCTTTGATATGTGCTACAAAATAACACTTATCAAATCCCTCATGCTTAAACCTTGCTCGTCCTCGAGTAAGCTAGAATCAACCTACTCCTCCAATCAATCCCCAAGGTCTCAGGAAGCATAGAAAACTCAACCTCTAAGAATCATACCCAACAATAAACTCCAGACAACCAACACAAATAAGCACAGCACAACACAACACAACATGATAAGCACTACTTTGTAGGGCTTAAGTAAGAGTCATTAGAGGTTTTATTGGTACCATTCGGGTAGATTTAGACACATTCATGTGTATGGCGTTTGGAGGCGAAGTTGGTGTATTTGGAGGTATTTGAGCTATTTTGGAGATCATATGAGACATAAATGAGGAAGCCACCAGTAGTAGATGCCAAGGAGTTATGAAGTATTGGCGAGGAGGTGCTGAAGACACGCTTTTGGGAGCTGAAGAGACAAAAGAGGAAGAAACGAGTTCACGGCGCCCGCCGTGCAACTTGCGGCGACCGCCGTCAATTCCTATCCAACAGCATTGGCTACGACTTAATTACGGCGCCCGCCGTGGAAAGACGGCGCCCGCCGTGAAGGATGCAGCGATCGCCGCCCGTGTCAGAAGACCGCCGAACCGAATTTTCCTTATATGTTATTTCAGATTATTTTATTACTTTTTTTTATTATTTTCGTTTTAGGTTAACTTAGCTTTATTTCCTTTAGTATTTAAGGGTTGAGAAAATGCTTGTTTACGATCTCAGCCAATCTCTCTCGAACCCTAATTTTCCTTTCTACGTATTTGCTATGAAGAACTAAGCCTCCTTGGCTTAGTCAGACGCTGAAGCTTTCGTTTTGATTCAGTTGTGAGATTCTTGTTCTTAATCTATTGCATGGTTTTTATCTTTCTCTTGCTTAAGTTGCTTATGATTGATATTGATAATCTCTATTTGGACGCAACTAGGGTTTGTTTCTATTGATTGATTGCTAGATCTAGATTGTTACTGGTTGAGCATATCTATTTCAGAGTAGCAACTGCATCGTACTAGTATCTGGTTGTGCTAGTCTTATGCAGAAGAGAATTGATTTACATTCTAGGATAAAAGCTGGTTGTTTTATGCTAGAATTGTATCCAACTATATTCCTATTCTTAACGTTGTTGTTAAACTGAATCTTGATAGTTGCAGGGTTGTTTAACTAGTTAGTGCTAATAGTATCTGGTTGTGCTATTAGTTATATCTGAAAAGGAATTGGAATTTCCATTGCATGAGATTTTGAATGAGTATCTATGATCAACTTGTCATACGAATAGTGGACGTTGTTTGACTAAGTACTTTTCCCCATCACTGATTTCACAACTCTTTAGCTTGTTTACCTTTTGCATGTTTAGATTACTAAAACTCATAAAACCCCCCGTTGGTTACTTTGGTTTGACATACAAATTGCATATTAAGATAGAATTCGCCTCCTTGTGGATTCGACCTGTACTTACCTAGGACTACGGTTTAAGGTTTGTTTGGATATTTTGCATAGCAGTTTTTAGAACGACAAAAACCTATTATCAAATTGGCGCCGTTGCCGGGGAGGCATTATTCTATTTTGTGTGTGTGATTTGTGTGCCAATCTTGGTGTGAACCTATCTTATGGTTCACACCCGTGTTACTAATAATCTACCGCTAGTTTTTGACCCAGAAATCGAAAGAACTTTTCTTCAGGCTCGCAGGGCTGCGAATTTACTACTTGAGGAAGCTAAAAGAATGGCTGATCAACGTGTTACTCTGGAGTCCTTGACAACTCCTAACCTGGAGCAACCTACTCGTGCTGTGCAATTCCCTGCTCTGGGTGAAGGGGTTAAATTTGAGCTCAAGACAGGAGTAGTCCATTTACTCCCGAAATTCAATGGAACCCCGCTTGAGGATCCTATTCAGCACCTGGATGAGTTCCTTGAGGTCTGCACCAGCATGCGACCATCTGAGATTACTGAAGACCAGATGAGGTTGAGAGTCTTTTCCTTTTCTCTGAAGGACTCAGCGAAGGACTGTTATCATTATTTACCGCCAGGAAGCATCACTACTTGGGTGAATTTGAAGAAGGTGTTTCTTGACAAATACTTTCCAGCAATCAAGTCTAATCAGCTCAAGAAGAAGATCTGCAACGTAGAACAACTGTCTAATGAGTCTCTCTATGATTATTATGAGCGCTTCAAGAAGCTGGTGAAGAGTTGTCCCTACCATGGTTATGCTAATCATGATCTAATTCTCTATTTACATGGAGGACTCCGTGAAGATGATCGTCGGATGGTAAATTCTTCATATGGTGGAAATATTCTGAAGAGGACTTATGAAGAGGCTCTAGAGATATTTGCTACTCTGGCTGATGACTCGAGGCAGTACAGTGAGAGAGGTTCCCAAAGCTTGACAGTGGCTAGCTCTAAATCAAAAATTGATCAGGCTGATTTTGATGTGCTGAGAGAGGAGGTGCGACGTCTGAAGCTGAAAGGTACGCCCCAGCAGGCTAAGGCATGTGAGATTTGTCACGATGACTTACACCCCACTGATTCATGTCCTACTCTACAAGAGGAGGTGAATGCAGTAGGAGGATATCAGCAGAGGCCCAGGCATGATCCTTACTCCAATACATACAATCCTGGTTGGAGGGATCATCCCAACTTCAGATGGAGAGACCCAGAACAAAATCAACCACATGGTAATCCTCAACAACCTAGGCCACCATTTGTGCCACAACCTCAAGGGCAGAGCTCGAATCCTTCGTCGTCTATGGAGAACATGATGAAGATGCTGATGCAGAGCAACGTCAATCTCAATGAGAATGTTGCTAAGTTGAGTAAGAACCAATTGCAATTCCAAGAGACTACACAATCCAGCATTTAGAACTTGGAAAGACAATTTGGCCAGATTTCTCAGGTGGTGAGCAAGCTTGACGCGAAGATTTATGGTAAACTTCCATCTCAAACGGAGGTGAACCCGAACATTAGGAACGTCAGTGCTATAACGCTGAGGAGCGGGAAGAGACTCGAAGAGGATGATTCTGAGGTCGACAAGGAAGCGGATCAGGAGCTGGAACAGAACAGCGACGGCGACCGTTGTACAACTTACGGCACCCGCCGTGACATCGACGGCGACCGCCGTGAAGACCACGGCGCCCGCCGTGAAAATGACCCTGCTCTCGACTTGTCTGATGAAAATTGCGGCGCCTGCCGCACTTCCTACGGCGCCCGCCGCCCCTCTGAAGCCGATGCTGAGGCTAAGACGGAGTATGTACCTCTAATTTTTCCTGAGTGGAAGCCCGTTGCACCATTCCCATCTGCATTGAAGCGTACCAAGGCACTTGCGCAGGACAAGGACATGTTTGAGATGTTCAAAAACGTTGAGGTCAACATGCCTCTCCTAAATTTGATCAAGTCTGTCCCTCGTTATGCAAAGTTCTTGAATCAGATGTGCACCACGAAGAGAAACTAGGACATGAATAGCAAGAAGAAGGTGAAGGTAAGCGAGCATGTCTCTGCTATTTTTCAGAAGCGCTTACCCAAGAAGTGTGGTGACCCAGGTATGTTCACCATCCCCGTCACTGTTGGAGGTACCAAGTTCAATAAAGTTATGTTAGATTTGGGTGCCTCCATTAATGTTTTACCTTCATCTCTTTGTGAATCCTTAGGATTAGGACCCATGCATGCGACCAAAATTTCCATTCAGTTAGCTGATAGATCTAGTATGCGTCCTATAGGGATAGTGGAGGATGTTTTGGTTAGGGTTGGTGATCTTACCTTTCCTGCTGACTTCTATGTGCTTGATATGGAACATGATATGCATGCAACCCCTATTCTGTTAGGAAGACCCTTCTTGAAAACTGCCAACACTAAAATCAACGTGAGTACTGGTTCCTTGACTATGGAATTTGATGGCCAAACCATTAATTATAACATCTATGAAGCCATGAAATTCCCCTCTGATGGTCATTCTTTGTGTGCAATTGATGTACTTGAGCCCGTGGTGCAAGATGTTTTTGATGAGGACCACCTAGATGACACACCACCTATTGTTGATTCTAGCTTGGATATTGCTATATCTACTGACTTGCAGGAAGGTGTTGCTAAGTGGGACGCTTGCTATAAGCTCCCTCCGGAGCTTCCAAGTAAATCACTTTTGCTACTAACTCCGAGCGAGAGGCTCGCTCCATCTTTGGTGCAGGTCCCTGAAAGCAAGTATCAAATTGGCGCGAAAAAGTGAAGAAGGAGTTCACGGCGCCCGCCGTTTTCACCTCCTCTGACACTTCGCTTGCGGCAAATTACGGAGATCGCCGCCATTTTTCAGGTTCGTTTTTCTTTCGTAAAAAAAATAAAAAAAAATAAAAAAAATAAAAAATAAAATACCCCGAAAAGACCTTAAACGGGGAGAAAAATAAAAAATAAAATAAAATATTTTACCGGGCTGTCCAGATTTCCCACGAGAGGTGCGCATCATGTTGTTAACGGAGGAATACATTCACCCTACATTCATTTGGCAACAATGGTGGCCCTGCAGTCGACAGCTGGAGAGGAGGTACACCAGGGCCCAACCACGATGACATCTGGGCCCATTTTTGAAGGCCATGCATCCCCGTCCCCCTGTTTGTCCACTACTCACCACAGTGGTTCCTTATGGTTGCATGGTAGGAGTTGATGGAGTAGAAGGCCGTGCCGCCCTGATTTCCTGAATAACCACCGCACTTCACAGTGGTTTCCTATGGTTGCACAATATATGAAGGTTATAGCGTTGATGCAGACATCCAGGACAATGAGCTTTCATGAGTACACCGCCAGCGACAAGGAAGTGTCCAAGCCAACTCGGCAACGTTGTGAGTTATTTTTTGCTTTTCCCTGTGCTTTATTCTTTTGTCTTTCATTACATTGAGGACAATGCAATGTTTAAGCATGGGGTGGGGTTTTATACTTGCTACGCTGCTGAGGAGAAAAATGAAAAAAGAGAAAAAGCCAAAAAATTGAATAAAAGGCTATCATTGAAATCCTGGGATAGGTCGAAAACCCGAAAGGGCGGCCTAGGCAATAAGCAGGTGGCTTGGACCAGCATTAGGCTAGGGTAATATGAGGTCAAGAGTGACGTGAGCTTATGTGAGAACATCTATTGGAAAATGAAATGAGTGGCTTGGTGAAAACCCGAAAGGGCGCCTTGGCAAAATGAGCGAAAAGAAGAAGAGTGATTTTAGGATTTCTCACTATTCTTGGCGAGGCGTCATAAGAAGAGGAGTCAAAGAAGGATTGTCGGGTAGGTCACTCTGGGAGACATAAGGAGCAATAGATGGAGGCTAGGATTAGAGGTTACTCACACTATTGGATGTCCGGGTTTAGCTCGGGGGAAGTACTCTGCTTGCCCCTTAAGCTGTTGAGTTGTGGATGTGTTGTAAATGAGATTGGTGCCATGAGCTTTGGCATGGGTTAGGTGACTCTTAGTTGGAGGATATGCTTCCTGAGACCTTGGGTGCTGCATTGGAGGAGTAGACTCTCTATTAGTTTACTCGTGGACGAGCAAAGGTCTAAGCATGGGGTGGTTTGATAAGCACTACTTTGTAGGGCTTAAGTAAGAGTCATTAGAGGTTTTATTGGTGCCATTCAGGTAGATTTAGATACATTCATGTGTATGGCATTTGGAGGCGAAGTTGGTGTATTTGGAGGTGTTTGAGCTATTTTGGAGATCATATGAGACATAAAGGAGGAAGCCACCAGTAGTAGACGCCAATGAGTTATGAAGTATTGGCGAGGAGGTGCTGAAGACACGCTTTCGGGAGCTGAAGAGACAAAATAGGAAGAAACGAGTTCACGGTGCCCGCCGTGCAACTTGCGGCAACCGCCGTCAATTCCTATCCAACAACATTGGCTACGACTTAATTACGGCGCCCGCCGTGGAAAGACGGCGCCCGCTGCGATTACGGTGCCCACCGTGAAGGATGCAGCGACCGCCGCCCGTGTCAGAAGACCGCCGAACCGAATTTTCCTTATATGTTATTTCGGATTATTTTATTACTTTTTTATTATTTTCGTTTTAGGTTAACTTAGCTTTATTTCCTTTAGTATTTAAGGGTTGAGAAAAGGCTTGTTTATGATCTCAGCCAATCTCTCTCGAACCCTAATTTTCCTTTCTACGTATTTGCTATGAAGAACTAAGCCTCTCTGGCTTAGTCAGACGCTGAAGCTTTCGTTTTGATTCAGTTGTGAGATTCTTGTTCTTAACCTATTGCATGGTTTTTATCTTTCTCTTGCTTAAGTTGCTTATGATTGATATTGATAATCTCTATTTGGACGCAACTAGGGTTTGTTTCTATTGATTGATTGCTAGATCTAGATTGTTACTGGTTGAGCATATCTATTTCAGAGTAGCAACTGCATCATACTAGTATCTGGTTGTGCTAGTCTTATGCAGAAGAGAATTGATTTATATTCTAGGATAAAAGCTGGTTGTTTTATGCTAGAATTGTATCCAACTATATTCCTATTCTTAACGCTGCTGTTAAACTGAATCTTGATAGTTTCAGGGTTGTTTAACTAGTTAGTGCTAATAGTATCTGGTTGTGCTATTAGTTATATCTGAAAAGAAATTGGAATTTCCATTGCATGAGATTTTGAATGAGTATCTATGATCAACTTGTCATACGAATAGTGGACGTTGTTTGACTAAGTACTTTTCCCCATCACTGATTTCACAACTCTTTAGCTTGTTTACCTTTTGCATGTTTAGATTACTAAAACTCACAAAACCCCCCTTTGGTTACTTTGGTTTGACATACAAATTGCATATTAAGATAGAATTCGCCTTCCTGTGGATTCGACCTGTACTTACCTAGGACTACGGTTTAAGGTTTGTTTGGATATTTTGCATAGCAGTTTTTAGAACGACAAAAACCTGTTATCACAACACAACTCAATAAATCTCAACACCCCACACATCCAAGGAGGAAGCCACCAGTAGTAGACGCCAATGAGTTATGAAGTATTGGCGAGGAGGTGCTGAAGACACGCTTTCGGGAGCTGAAGAGACAAAATAGGAAGAAACGAGTTCACGGCGCCCGCCGTGCAACTTGCGGCGACCGCCGTCAATTCCTATCCAACAACATTGGCTACGACTTAATTACGGCGCCCGCTGCGATTACGGTGCCCGCCGTGAAGGATGCAGCGACCGCCGCCCGTGTCAGAAGACCGCCGAACCGAATTTTCCTTATATGTTATTTCGGATTATTTTATTACTTTTTTATTATTTTCGTTTTAGGTTAACTTAGCTTTATTTCCTTTAGTATTTAAGGGTTGAGAAAAGGCTTGTTTATGATCTCAGCCAATCTCTCTCGAACCCTAATTTTCCTTTCTACGTATTTGCTATGAAGAACTAAGCCTCCCTGGCTTAGTCAGACGCTGAAGCTTTCGTTTTGATTCAGTTGTGAGATTCTTGTTCTTAACCTATTGCATGGTTTTTATCTTTCTCTTGCTTAAGTTGCTTATGATTGATATTGATAATCTCTATTTGGACGCACCTAGGGTTTGTTTCTATTGATTGATTGCTAGATCTAGATTGTTACTGGTTGAGCATATCTATTTCAGAGTAGCAACTGTATCGTACTAGTATCTGGTTGTGCTAGTCTTATACAGAAGAGAATTGATTTACATTCTAGGATAAAAGCTGGTTGTTTTATGCTAGAATTGTATCCAACTATATTCCTATTCTTAACGCTGCTGTTAAACTGAATCTTGATAGTTTCAGGGTTGTTTAACTAGTTAGTGCTAATAGTATCTGGTTGTGCTATTATTTATATCTGAAAAGGAATTGGAATTTCCATTGCATGAGATTTTGAATGAGTATCTATGATCAATTTGTCATATGAATAGTGGACGTTGTTTGACTAAGTGTTTTTTCCCATCACTGATTTCACAACTCTTTAGCTTGTTTACCTTTTGCATGTTTAGATTACTAAAACTCACAAAATCCCCCTTTGGTTACTTTGGTTTGACATACAAATTGCATATTAAGATAGAATTCGCCTCCCTGTGGATTCGACATGTACTTACCTAGGACTACGGTTTAAGGTTTGTTTGGATATTTTGCATAGCAGTTTTTAGAACGATAAAAACCTGTTATCACAACACAACTCAATAAATCTCAACACCCCACACATCCAAGCTAAAAGGAAAGCAGAGTACTTCCCCCAAGCTTATCCCAAACACCATAGAGTGAAATAAAAATCTAATCCTATCTCCCATCTATCTTCTTATTCCTCCAGAGTGACCTACCCGAATCCTCCTTATAACTCCTCTTCTTATGACGCCTCGCCAAGAATAATGAGAAATCCTAAAATCATTCTTCTTCTTTTTCGCTCATTTTGCCAAGGCGCCCTTTCGGGTTTTCACCAAGCCACTCATTTCATTTTTCAATAGATGTACTCACATAAGCTCACGTCACTCTTGACCACATATTACCCCAGCCTAATGCTGGTCCAAGCCACCTGCTTATTACCTAGGCCGCCGTTTTGGGTTTTCGACCTATCCCAAGATTTTTATGTATGCTTTTTTCAAAATTTTGGCTTTTTCTCTTTATATTCATTTTTCTCTTCAGCGACGTAGCAAGTATAAAACCCCTCCCCCATGCTTAAACATTGCATTGTCCTCAATGTAATGAAAGACAAAAGAATAGAAGCACATGGAAAAGCAAAAAATAACTCACAAACGTGGCCAAGCTGCTTGGACACTTCCTTTGTTGCTGGCGGTCTTCTCAATAAATGCCCAGGTCTCTGGTGTTGGGCGGGTGTCTTCATCAACTCTATAACCTTCTACTACCGTGCAACCAAAGGGAACCACTTTGGTGAATAGTGGTAGAGCAAAGATGTCGGGGTTGCACGACCTTCTAGGAACACATGGTGGAGCCCATATATAATCATGGTGGGGGCTCTAGTATTCTTCCTCCTCAACTGTCAATTATAGGGCCATCATCGTTGTCAAATAAAAATGTGGGGCGAATGTCTCCTCCTTGACAACATGATGCGCACCATCTCCATAGGGAACTCTGGACACCTAGCCTTCGGTACCTCTTTTTTTTTCGATTTTTTTTTATTGCCCCCCGTTTAAGGTTTTTTCGAGGGGTGACTTAGTGCAGGGAAGGAAGATACTTACAATGGTTTGGAAACACCTTCTCCAATAGGCATGGGTCTCTTCCCTGCAGGTTAGTCGGAAACAAAAACAAGAACAAAAACAAAGCAAAAACAAAGCAAAACTAATGCAGGAAATAAAGAAAGAAAAACAAAGAAAGTAAAACATACCTCGGGTTGCCTCTCGGACAGCGCCTTAGTTATTGTCATGGCTTGACATACTACTCCATCTTCTCAACTTGGGTTGCTCATAGCAACTGAGCACCTGGGATCTGGATCTAGAGGATGCCTCTTTGTATACTCCCGATTGAGCGTGACCCCCAATCTTGTGCAATTGTTGATGGCTGGATCACTCGTCGTATCCATGAATGCACTTGCCATCTTTCGAAACGGTCTACCCAGCATCTCAGGGCCTGTATGCTTATCTTGCCCCGTATCCAGTATGAAAAAATTAGTCACCTGCATCAAGTTCTACTTCTTATGCTTCCCCTTCGGTTTCTTCTTGATCATGCCCAGCACCTTTAACATTTCCTTGCAGTGAGGGGTGCTATCAGCCAGTGTGACCAAGGGAACGGTTTTTATGCAGTCACTGAAGGCCTCATAGATCGTTGTTCTTTAGCCTTTGAGTAACTCGGGAAGCCTCAAGGAAGGGTGTGATGGGTTGCAGCGTGACGAGCGGGAAGGAGTTGAGACGCACAAACTTATCATAGACAGCCTCCAGAGGGTCGGGGACTGCCGGAGCATTTTCGAGAGAAATGGTTGTCTCTGGAGTATTTTCGCAATCACGGCACTCCTCCTCATCGTCGCTCCACTCCTCCTCAAATCTCAAAAAATACTCCTCCTCAGTCAGCACCTTGCGATCCAAAATATCATCTGGAAGTCCTAACTCCTCATCAGTATCAACGCAGACCTCATCAGCAGAATAGGAATTTTGGACGTTGGGTTGCGCTGATCTCACCGCGGGTCACGGAGAAATCTCACTAGGAGGCACTCCGTCCACCACGGGGCGGTGGTCATCACCGCGAGGCGATAGCTGTGAGGGAGGATTACTGAGGCTCACCGCCGGGTCGCGGTCAGTGTCGCCGCGAGGCGGTGAAATAACTGGCGCTTCACGCCGGGTCGCGGTGAGAGGTGACGCGGGGCGGTGGGTGATGTTCTCTATCTCATATTCGTCCTCCTCTTCAGCACTAGGAGGAACGATCGATTGCTTTCCGCTCCGGAGGATTACAACACTAACGTTTTCCCCGGCAACGGCGCCAATTTGATAAGGCGTTGTCGTGACACCTAAACAAAATAATCCTAACAAACCTAAACAAGTAGTAGAGGCAAACAAGGGTCGATCCCACAGGGAGGAAGTAATCAATCTATGTGTTTATAAGCATGCAAGGTAACAAGGGGGTTTTTGAGTATCAAACAGAGCAAAGTAAACAGGTTTAGTTGACTTGGGAATATGAATGGGGAAAGAAGTTCCACTAGAACGAGATCCACAATACATAGATATAAGTTGATCACTGAAATCTATTCAATCCAAGTTCTTTTCACTATTCTTATGGTTGTTCCCATCCTGATCTTAAGTACTATCGATTCTCACAGTTGTCGATAGACTTATCACTATGCCAATGGTAAAATACCTCCGATTCTCACAGTTTTCGGTATACTTTACCACCAACAAAGCAATAGCAATGCACACAAGGATATAGGATACATGTAAATAGAAAGACGTATTAATACTCGCATGCAACTGACTCTCACTCACAATTGTACGCTCGGAACCCCTATACGCACAATTGTGTTTGCTACTAGATATGCACTCGGAACCCCTATATGCAAATCCTAACAATTGATAAATATTACTCAACCTAGCTGGCCATACTATGAAGAACAATGATAAATCAATAATCAATATAACCAAGAGAATCAAACCAACACAGATAAGAATAAAAACAAGGAATAAAAATCTCACAACCGAATCAATTGTATTGTTTCAAACATCTAGCGAAACAAAGGTGTTTAGCTCTCCATGGGTTGAAAACCCTGGAGGCAGAATGAAAAACCAAAATTGTAAAACTAAATTGTAGATCCTGGCAACTAGGTTAACTCAAGGTATTTAACCTAATTCTAAAAGTGATAATAATAATAAAAGGAAATAATAATAAAATAATAACCAAATATAAACTAATCAAATCCCGGGAAATTAATCCTGTGCATTCTCGCACAACAAAGCATCAGCGGCTTCTCCATCCACAACAACTCATTCTCGGCCCCTTCAATTGGAACGATTCAGCCCAATCTCCATAACAGCTCGGCCCAACTTCTCGTGCAAGAATCAGCGGCAGGAAGCAGCACACGCGTGGCCCACTCCAGCAGCGCGCTGACGTCATCACTCCGCTGCATCTTCCGCTTCACTTTCACGCTTTCAATTCTCCGCTTTCCTCCACGCGTGAAGAATTCTCCTTCGTGGGCCTTTGTTTCATTTGGGCCTTTCTTTTCTCCTGGCCCATCTCCTCAATTCCAGCATCAGCACGCGGCGTCCTTCAATTTATTTGCTTCGCCCAGCATATGGCCGCGGGGTGCCAGCCTTCTCTGAGACCCACCGCCGGGTCGCGGTGGCTCTGGCGCGGGGCGGTGACTACCCCAATGTGGTTCCTTCATAGAATTTTGTCGTCTCCTCAAGTGGTCAACTCCTCTTCCTCTAGATGTCTCCAATTAGCTCCTCCAGACCACCAAAACCACATTTCTCCACTCCAACTCCATAATCTCAAATTGTGCTCTAAATCCAACCAAATGGCGCCTCAAACCTGGTAATAACCCTTAGATATGTGCTACAAAATAGCACTTATCATGGTGCCGAACTCCGCCACTGCTTCTCCCTGCCACCACCTGCTCCCCGACGTCGTCGAACCTCCCGCTGAGCTGCCGCCTCCTCTGGTTCGCGTCTCCCTCTCGGTGAGCCTCCTCTGCCCCTCCCCTGTTCTGGGCTGGTGCTGTTGGTGTCGAGTGGTGTCATTGGGAGCTGCGTTCAGCTGGTGTCTGTGGCGGTGTTGGTGGCGGTTGTGCTGGTGGCTGCTGATGCGTGGTGGTGGTTGTCGTTGTTGTTCTGTTGTTGTGTGCAATTCGGGGGTTGAAGGAGATGAATAGTAGGCGAGTGGGCCCCTCCTTGCTAATTAAGTTGTTGTTGGGCCGAGAAGCCCAAGTTCTTTTCCGTCCAGTTTTGATCCGAAATTATTCGAGCGGTATAATTTCGATCCCCTTTCGTCCGTATTTTCTTTAGGAAAATTTAATAAATATTTTTATGATTTAATATCATAAAAATTTATTAAATATAATTCCTTAATTTCGTCCAGTCAAATTAATTGATAGATAATTAATTTGTCAGTTAGAACGTGATCTGTTGGATCGCGTGTGGACTCGTAATCAGTTGGAATATTCTGAAGCTTAGGCCATATCATCGGAAATGATATCTTCAATAGTCGTCTCGTCTGGATTCATCGCCGAATCTACTACAGGCAAGTGGCGGTTCGCTCTTGCTCATCATTCTATACTTCCATTAATTATCAATCGTTTAGTTGTTAATTAATTTGGAATGATTTACTGTTTATGTTGGGAATAGTTTTGTTAAATGATATGATTAAAACAATATATTATAATAGGTTGTATATCTGCTAGAACAACGCTATTATATATATATGTGATTTAATACAGATATTATTATAGGTTGTATATTTGTTAGAACAACGCTATTTTATCTGTAAATGGCCATGAGAGCATTGATGTGAATTATTACTGTGTTTGTAACTGTTTAGTTAGAACGAGTATTCGTAGGAACGCTACTGTGTATCTCAGTGCGAGTGCTAGTCATTTCTTGATAACCTGGTGGTTAGGATTTAGTTCCTACCGTCCTTTTTGCTCAGGGTTTGTGCACACAACTAGTGCCACTTCTATGGATTTAGTTCCCGAGGATTTAGTTGCCAATTCCGTTTCTATGGATTTAGTTTCCGAGGATTTAGTTCCCAATCCGAATTTAGGGATTTAGTTCCCGAAGTCAACTCCGCCTTAGGAATTTAGTTCCCGAGGGATTTAGTTCTCGTCCTTACATCTCGAGATCCTGAGGGATGAGATGATCTAAAAGCTTATAACGTGGATGCGCGTTTTGGAATTTAAAAGAAGATAAGTGCTTTAGTGCACACGATTAATATACCCCTTTGGGCGAGTAGTGCAGCTAGGGAATAGTGCAGCTAGGAAAGCTCGTCTTGACTTTGATCAGAGTAAAGTTCTCTTTCCAATCTGGATTCGCCTTGGGCGGTG
The DNA here is from genome assembly GCA_027886185.1 of Rheum nobile. Lineage (NCBI taxonomy): Eukaryota > Viridiplantae > Streptophyta > Magnoliopsida > Caryophyllales > Polygonaceae > Rheum > Rheum nobile. Next base: position 533,910 of record WOAB01000142.1, on the reverse strand, counting down.
AGGTTGGTCGTAAACTGAAACATCAAGTCATTTTTGAACGCTTGTTTGATTATTATTTAAGTTTCCCAACATTTGTCATATTTCCAATAAGACTCAATTCATTAGAGTCTTCTTTTGGGTTGATTGCTGTAAGACTCGGTCTTCCAGAATCTTCTCTTCATCATGCCTTTTCATATATTCCAGTAGAGTATGGTGGTTGACTATCGTGATCGACTATTATTCGAGAGACGATGAGTCTAACCTAATACGACTACTTCGAACCACTCTGCTTTGTACCCTTGCATAGTCTTTCAGTAAGACTAACCAACTGATAATTCCATTGCATGGTTGGCTGGTGTCATCCGTTCGATTCGGCACATTAGATATGTTGCAGATCTAAGAAGGCTAGAACGACTAAGAAGGCAAATGGTGCTTTTGACAAGTTTATCCAAGTGGAGATCCTTGGCGGGTGATCATTTTGATCAAGACCCTGTTGTTATTTCAAAGACTTCCGCTGTGTTAAAAATGTCTTGTATTAAGACTACTCTGTATTATAAAGACTTCCGCTGTATTTCTGATGTATTTGAAATTTTGTTGAAATTCCGAGACTTTGATTTAAATGAAAGTTATGACATTTGTATCATAAATGTTGTTTTATGATTTATATCAACTGGTAAAGCCTTGGGTGACATCGGACAGAACGTCTGAGGTCACTGGCGGTAATGCCTTCAAGGGTATATATTTGGGGGTGTTACAGATTTGGTATCAGAGCCGATTTTTTTTTCGGGTGAGTTTTAAAACATTTTCTTGGAACGAAATTTTTTATAAACCGTTTACTCGTTTGAAACTGAGAAATGTTTTCGAAGGCTATGAATTTTCAAAAGAAAATTTTTAACCGTTCCTAGTCGTGTCTTCTTCTTTAGTCTGATATGGAAGTTCACTTCTATATCTAGAAAGACTAAAACTCTCCCCTCATCTCCCGTAGATATGGGTGCATTCTGTTCTCTTTAGAGGGACTCAGATAAAGCCGAGGTGGTTTCGCCATCTTCAGTAAGGCTTGAAGTTCCAGTTCCCTCGTTATGATTCGAGGTTGTAGAACCTAGTAACTCGGTTTGAAGTTCATCAATAGAAATTACCAAGTTTGATCTATTCTAAGTTGATTTTATTACGTTAAGTATATCAGAACGATATTAATGTGATAAAATCCTTGGAATTTGATCGGTAAACAGATGGTGAACATGAGGAACACCATTCATGTTGGTGCTGGGCCAAGCAATGACCCTAGACCGGATGCAAGGAATGTTCCAGACCCTGTGGAGGAACACAAATCTATTTCCCAAAATAACCCTGGAGGCAATGACCAAGCTCAGGTCAACGCTCCAATGGTTTTTGATGCAGCAGCTGTTGTAGCTATTCGGGGAATTGTGATGCAAGCACTCGCCGATGCAACCTGCCGTACCACAGGCACAAGCTGTGCCAATTCCTCTAGTGGTTCCTAGATTTGAGGAGCCAGCTGTTTATGTACACCAAGAAGAAGCGGTTAGGAATAGAGGTGATTATGGCCGAGCACTAAAAGCCATTAGCTCTATGAGGCCTGACAGCTACGATGGAGAGGGAGAATCAGTCAGAGTGACTCATTGGTTTTCCTACATGGAGCGGTTGTTCCGCAATGTGGAATGCACCGAGGTTGAGAAGGTGCATATAGCTTCCCTTCAGTTGAAGGAAGAAGCCAGTGAATGGTAGGAAAGCACCGGTTTAGCCGATAATCCCAATTTGAACTGGGGAATGTTCAAGGCTAAAATGACCGATCGTTTCTTTTCCCGAGCTATAAGGGAAGAGAAACATAAGGAATTTCTTTATCCAAAGACGGAGGGATTGAAAGTGACTGAGCTTGCGACTAAGTTTAATCACTTATTGCAATACGTTGGGTCGGATGTGACCAGCGAGGAACAGAAGATCTGGTACTTCTATGAGTGGATGGGCCCATATATTAAGCCACTGATGGTGCATCACGGATGCTCGACTTTGGAGCAGTACGTGGATGCAGCCTACAAGTTAGAGGTGACTCTGGAGGAATCGACCAAGAAGCGTAATAGCCAGAGGCAAGTGGAGAACCAGCCTAAGGCAAGTGGATTTAAATGTCCCGCGCCACCGTCTGATTTTGCCAAATCTGGCCGAGCAAAAACGGATATGACTCAGGATGGGTCTACGCAACGTTAGGGTCAGGGCAATAATCCAATCCAGTGCTACAACTGTGGTACCTACGGGCACAAGAGTAATGTGTGTCCAAAGGAGAAGAAAACGTGCTTTGCCTGTGGAAAGGAAGGACACTTACATTTATTTTGTTCGCAGAGGAGGCAGAAAAGAGCTGAGTCACAACAAGGGTCTGTTAATCAGAACAACCGACCTAGGTTCAGTCCGGTGGAAGCTCCTAGTCCTTCAATGCAGATAACTGCGCAAAACAAGGGGAAAGCCCCAGTGGCTTCAGGAAGTCAAGGTCAACGCCTATACGGGATGCGTGAGGCGGATGTACCTGATGCTCCAATTGCTTAAAGTATTTTGTACTACTTCTGTTGGTATGTTGTGGATTTGGGTGTTACCTAGTCTTTTATTTTGGATAGTTATGTTAGTAAGTTTAAGTATGCAACAAGGTTTGTAAACCTTTTGTTGTAAATATTCTTTCTAATATAAATATTTGGTTAGAACCAAGCGTTTGTCAAAAAAAAAATTCGATTACCATTTAGGGTAAGAAATTCGAAGAGAATTTGATCTGGATAGCCATGGTTCCATACGATATTTCCTCGGTGTGAAATGGCTGACATGTCATGAGGCAGTAATCGATTTTAGTTCGAAGACTGTGACGGTGTCATCTGGAAGCCAGGGTGTATGCAAATGGAAGGGTCGGAATGACGCTGATAACGACAGGCTTATCAATGCGATGGCTGCGTTTAAGCTACTGCGACAAGGTTGTGTCGGGTACCTTTGCTACCTGGATCCGCCCATGAAAGACGAACCTTCAGTTCTTGATATTCCGATCGTTGTGAATTTCCGGATGTCTTTTCAGAAGATATTCCTAGTTTACCCCCGTAGCGTGACGTGAAGTTTATAATTAATCTCGAGCCGGGTATCGCGCCGATCTCAAAGGCACCGTATCGGATGGTTCCTGCTGAGATGCAAGAGTTGGAGAAGCAACGTGAGAATCTTCTTGACAAGGGTTATATAAGGCCGAGTGCATCGCCTTGGGGGTGCCTCGGTTTTGTTTGTCAAGAAGAAGGATGGATCGTTTCGACTTTGTATCGACTATCAAGAGTTGAATAAAGTCACGCTCAAGAACAGGTATCCGTTACCTAGGATTGATGATCTGTTGGATCAACTACAAGGAGCAAAAGTCTTTTCCAAAATCGATCTGAGGTCTGGTTACCATCAGCTCAGGATTCGTGAGGAAGATATTCCGAGGACTGCATTCCGGACGAGATATGGTCACTACGAGTTCGTAGTCATGCCATTTGGACTTACCAATGCTCCAGCAGTTTTCATGGATCTAATGCATCGATGTTTTCACCAGTACTTGGATAAGTTCATGGTGATCTTCATCGATGGCATTTTGATCTATTCCCCGAGCATGGAAGCTCATGTGAAACATCTTAGGATTTCTTTGTTAGTCCTTAGACAAGTTGAGCTGTACGCAAAATTGTCTAAGTGTGACTTTAGGATCAAGGAAGTGGCTTTCTTAGGCCATGTGATCAATGAGAATGGGGTTATGGTTGATCCCCAGAAGATTGAAGCGGTAGCTAATTGGAAGCGGCCTCAGGATGTGAAAGAGGTGCGCAGTTTCCTAGGACTTGTCGGATGCTACAAACGGTTCGTTGAGGGATTTTCTAAGATTGCTCTACTCATAACCGGTCTGCTCCGCAAGGTCCACAAGAAGTTTGTCTGAATGACAAGTGCAAGGCCAGTTTTCAAGAAGTTGAAACAGTGTCTGACCTCTGCACCAGTTTTGGCGTTGTCGGAAGGAAATGATGGTTATATGGTCTATAGTGATGCTTCGAAGAGTAGGTTGAGATGTGTCTTGATGCAGAGAGGCAAGGTTATTGCATACGCATCTAGACAATTGAAAACCTATGAAGCAAACTATCCGACACATGATCTAGAACTAGCAGCAATAGTGTTTGCTCTGGGAAACTGAGGCGATATGCTTAGACGCTTTCCCGAGTTGTTTTCGGCCAAGTTTTGGGGTCGAAACTTTTTTTAAGGGAGAGGTAATGTAATATCCCTCAATTTTTAATAAGGATATTTGGGTAATTTTTCCCAACCTTCGTTCATTAATTATTTCGCCTTCAGTGGAGTTCGGATTTTCCGTAACTTCCAGGGTATCCGAAATAATTCCATGAGTGGTATAAAATACATTCGATGTATTTTTTGGAGATTAGAATATTTATTTGGATACAAATATATAATTTCCGGGGTTTAAAGCCCATACAAAATCTTATCCAGCTCAAATCTTATCCTCCAATCCATCTTATCCTTCACGTTCAATTCTTATCCCGTCAACCACGTGGCTTCAACTTGGCTCTCCACTTGCAAATTGGTCGGTCCCCTGCAGAGGGAGTTGTCGGACCTTTTCCCCCTCCTTGGGCTACATGTTAGGCTATTTAAGGAGCTGGGGATGAAGAGTAGAAAGGAACATCGGTCTCCCTCTCGTCTTTCCCCTGTGCATCGCCTCCTCTGTTCGTCCCTCTCATTCCCGCTTCATCTCGCCTCGCCGCCGTCGCGTGTGCTGGTGCCGAACTCCGCCGTTGCTTCTCCCTGCCACTGCCTGCTCCCCGGCGTCGTCGAACCTCCCGCTGAGCTGCCGCCTCCTCTGGTTCGCGTCTCCCTCTCGGTGAGCCTCCTCTGCCCCTCCCCTATTCTAGGCTGGTGCTGCTGGTGCCGAGTGGTGTCGCTAGGAGCTGCGTTCAGCTGGTGTCCGTGGCGGTGTTGGTGGCGGTTGTGCTGGTGGCTGCTGATGCGTGGTGGTGGTTGTCGTTGTTGTTCTATTGTTGTGTGCAATTCAGGGGTTGAAGGAGATGAACAGTAGGCGAGTGGGCCCCTCCTTGCTAATTAAGTTATTGTTGGGCCGAGAAGCCCAAGTTCCTTTCCGTCTAGTTTTGATCCGAAATTATTCGAGCGGTATAATTTCGATCCCCTTTCGTCCGTATTTTCTTTAGGAAAATTTAATAAATATTTTAATGATTTAATATCATAAAAATTTATTAAATATAATTCCTTAATTTCGTCCAGTAAAATTAATTGATAGATAATTAATTTGTCAGTTAGAACGTGATCTGCTGGATCGCGTGTGGACTCGTAATCAGTTGGAATATTCTGAAGCTTAGGCCATATCATCGGAAAGGATATCTTCAATAGTCGTCTCGTCTGGATTCATCGCTGAATCTACTCCAGGCAAGTGGCGGTTCTCTCTTGCTCATCATTCCATACTTCCATTAATTATCAATCGTTTAGTTGTTAATTAATTTGGAATGATTTACTGTTTATGTTGGGAACAGTTTTGTTAAATGATATGATTAAAACAAGATATTATAATAGGTTGTATATCTTCTAGAACAACGCTATTATATATATATATGTGATTTAATACAGATATTATTATAGGTTGTATATTTGTTAGAACAACGCTATTTTATCTGTAAATGGCCATGAGGGCATTGATGTGAATTATTACTGCGTTTGTAACTGTTTAGTTAGAACGAGTATTCGTAGGAACGCTACTGTGTATCTCAGTGCGAGTGCTAGTCGTTTCTTGATAACCTGGTGGTTAGGATTTAGTTCCTACCGTCCTTTTTGCTCAGGGTTTGTGCACACAGCTGGTGCCACTTCTATGGATTTAGTTCCCGAGGATTTAGTTCCCAATTCCGTTTCTATGGATTTAGTTTCCGAGGATTTAGTTCCCGATCCGACTTTAGGGATTTAGTTCCCGAAGTCAACTCTGCCTTAGGGATTTAGTTCCCGAGGGATTTAGTTCTCGTCCTTACATCTCGAGATCCTGAGGGATGAGATGATCTAAAAGCTTATAACGTGGATGCACGTTTTGGAATTTAAAAGAAGATAAGTGCTTTAGTGCACAGGATTAATATACCCCTTTGGGCGAGTAGTGCAGCTAGGGAATAGTGCAGCTAGAAAAGCTCGTCTTGACTTTGATCAGAGTAAAGTTCTCTTTCCAATCTGGATTCGCCTTGGGCGGTGAGGTTGGTCGTGAACCGAAACATCAAGTCATTTTTGAACGCTTGTTTGATTATTATTTAAGTTTCCCAACATTTGTCATATTTCCAATAAGACTCAATTCATTGGAGTCTTCTTTTGGGTTGATTGCTGTAAGACTCGGTCTTCCAGAATCTTCTCTTCATCATGCCTTTTCATATATTCCAGTAGAGTATGGTGGTTGACTATCGTGATCGACTATTATTCGAGAGACGATGAGTCTAACCTAATACGACTACTTCGAACCACTCTGCTTTGTACCCTTGTATAGTCTTTCAGTAAGACTAACCAACCAATAATTCCCTTGCATGGTTGGCTGGTGTCATCCGTTCGATTCGGCACATCAGATATGTTGCAGATCTAAGAAGGCTAGAAGGACTAAGAAGGCAAATGGTGCTTTTGACAAGTTTATCCAGGTTGAGATCCTTGGCGGGTGATCATTACGATCAAGACCCTGTTGTTATTTCAAAGACTTCCACTGTGTTAAAAAGGTCTTGTATTAAGACTACTCTGTATTATAAAGACTTTCGCTGTATTTCTGTATTTGGAATTTTGTTGAAATTCCGAGACTTTGATTTAAATGAAAGTTATGACATTTTGTATCATAACTGTTGTTTTATGATTTATATCAACTGGTAAAACCTTGGGTGACATCGGACACAACGTCTGAGGTCACTGGCGGTAATGCCTTCAAGGGTATATATTTGGGGGTGTTACAATGATAATACTGGACAGCTCGTACTCGTACAACAACAATTTTTTTTTTTACTCCCCGTTTAAGGTTTTTCGGGGAGTGACTTAGTGCAGGGACAGGAGAGACTTACAATGGTGTGGAAACACCTTCTTCAATATGCATGAGTCTCTTCCCTGTAGGTTAGTCGGAAAGCAAAAACAAAGCAAAAACAAAACACACCAAAACAAATGCAAAAACAAAGAAAGAAAAACAAGGAAAAATTACATACCTCGGGTTGCCTCCCGGACAGCGCCTTAGTTATTGTCATGGCTTGACATCCTGCTCATTCTCAACTTGGGTTGCTCACAACAGCCAAACTCCTGGGGCCTGGATCAGGGGGGTGCCTCTTTGGGTGCTCCATGTTGAGCATTGCCCCAGTCTTTTGTACTTCATGATGGGTGGACCGCTGTGTACGTCCATGATTGCACTTGCCATCTTCAGAAATGGTCTACCCAACATCTCAGTGGCTGCATGTTTGTCCTGCCCCGTATCCAACGTGTAGAAATCCGCCATTTGTACCAAGGCCGCCTTCTTGTGCTTCCCCTTCGGTTTCTTTTTTATATTGCCGAGCGCCCTTAAAAATTCTGTGCAGCGAGGGATGTTGTTTGCCAGTGTGACCGAAGGAATGGTTTTTGCGCAGTTACTGAAGGCCTCATAGATTTCATTATTGTTCTTCAACCTTCGAGTAACATGTAATGCCTCAGGGAAGGGTGTGACGGGGTGCAGCGTAACAAGCGGGGAGGTGTTTAGACGCACATACTCATCATATGCAGCCTCGAGAGGATCGGGGGCTGCATGGGTGTTTCCGAGGGGAACGGGCGTCTCTAGAGTATTTCCGTGGTCACGGCTCTCCTCCTCATGGTCGCTAAATTCCTCCAGTCTCAAAAAGTACTCCTCTTCCGAAAGCACCTCTGGGAATGGGGCGGGTGGCTTCTCGGAGCCAAGAGGGGGAAAGACCGAACGAACATAAGTATCAATGCAAACCTCATCAGCAGAACTAGAATTTTGGACACCGGGTCACACTGGTCTCACCGCGGGGCGTGGCAAAATCTCGCTAGGAAGAACTCCGTCACCGCGGGGGCGGCGGTCATCGCCGCGGGGCGGTGGTTGTGAGGAGGGGAAACTGAGACTTGCCGCCGGGTTGCGGTCGGTGTCGCCGCGGGGCGGTGACTTGCGTTCTTCTTTACTGGCTTCAGTTCCAACATACCGCCGAGTCGCGGTCAGGGGCGGTTTTCGCCCTCGATCATCAGCGCCGTTTTCGCCCTCGATCACCTTCTCTTCGTGGGATACCTCCATACTCTCCTGGACCTCCTTCTCCATGACCTTTCTGGTCTCAATCTCAGCCCCGCACTTCAGCGTCATAGTATGGACAGTCTCTTGTGTATTTTCTGCTGCAGGGACTCGTGGTGGTGCGGACTTCGACTCAATCAACGCTTGACTCAGTTTGTTGAGCTGACTCTGGAGACTAGAAACCGCCGCTTGCTATTGTTGGGCTAGTGTTTCTATTCTTTCTCCCAACGAAGAAACATTCTGACCCATCGTTGTATTCATTGAGGACATGTGCTGAGCCATGGTGGACATGCTCTGAATAAGAGTGTTGAGTACATCATCACCGGGTGCGGGTAATTTCGCGTTTTGTCCTTGAACTCCATGTGAATATGGTTGCCCGTACTGTGGTTGATTTCCATACAACCCTGGGTTATGGTGCTCCCTCCACCCTGAGTTGTGGGTGTTCGGATACGGCTCATGTCTCGGTCCCTGCGAGTTTACACCTCATGGTGCGTTTACTGTTGCTGTGAATTCGGGCAATCCTGGACAATCATCAGTGGAATACAGCGGATCGTGACAGAGTCTGCATGATCTAACTGGTTTTTCTGTGCTCAAATTGGGGTAGTATCCCCTCTCTAGAGAGAATGAGTAGGGGTATGGGTCATCGCGCGGATCTCCCCAGAAATCCATATCTGTAACAAAAATCAAAAAGGAAAAACAAAAGTCAGTAGCACGGGTGTGGACCATAAGATAGGTCCACACCAAAGTAACACGCACATAAACAAACACACACAAAGATCAAGACGCCGCCTCCCCGGCAACGACGCCAATTTGACGGACGGGTTTTTAGTCGTCCTAAACCCGGTCAAAATAAAACCTAACAAACCTAAACAAGTAGTAGAGGCAAGCAAGGGTCGAATCCACAGGGAAGAAGTAATCTTTCTAAGTGTTGATTAGCATGCAAAAGACGTGTAACCGACAAGTAACAAGAAAGGGGATTTTGGTTATCAAACAAAGTAAAGTAGACAGGTTTAGTTAACTTGAGAATACGATTGGGGAAAGTAGTTCCACTAGAACGAGATCCACAATACAGAGATATAAGTCGATCACTGAAATCTTATAAATCCAAGTTCTTTAACTATTCTTATGGTTGTTCCCACCCTGATCGTAATTAACTACCAATTCAGACAGTTGTTGATAGTACTTACTACAATATCAATGGAAGAAAACCTTACTATTCAACATGCAAATAATTCTCACTCACAATTAAACACTCGTATTCCACTATATGTCTAATCATGTATGCTACTAGATCCGCACTCGCATTCCGCTATATGCAAAATCCTAGCAATTTGATAAATATTACTCAACCTAGTTGATCAGGCTATGAAGAATAACGATAAATCAATACTCAATATAACCAAGAGAATTAAACCAACACATATAAGAACAAGAACAAGGAATAGAAATCTCACAACCGAATCAACTGTATTGCTTCAAACGTCTAGTAGAACAAAGGGAAATTAGTGCTCCATTGACTTGCGAATGAAACCCTAATTGAGAAAAGAAAACTACGATGATATGAATTGTCCCTACTCAAGACCTGGAAAAGATCTTAAATAGGCTAGGGAAAGTAAGCTAAACCTAGAAATAATACTAAAGGAAATAAGATAATAAAAATAGGAAATCCGAAAATGCAAAATAGGAAACAACATCTCCGGTGGCCGTGAGGCGTCTAAATCCACCGCGGGGCATCGAGGTCCACCACGGGGCGGCGGCCGTCTTCCAGTTGCCTTCTCTGAGATCCACCGCCGGGTCGCGGTGGCTTCTGGCGCGGGGCGTCAGCTGTTCCGCCCTCTCATTTCTTCAGCTCTTCACTTCTTTTCTTCCGCTCTTCCATACTACCAAGTGTTGGTAGCCTTCTCCAATTAGTCTTCTAGCGGATCCTCATCCATCTTCATCTTCTTTATCCTTCATTAAGCTGTAAATCCCTTGATATCTTCAATTCTCTCCTCTAACTCCATAATCCACGATTGTGCTCTAAATCTATCCAAATGGCGGCTCAAACCTAGTAATAACCCCCAGATATGCACTATAAAATAACACTGATCAGAACGCGATGGGCCTCTTCTCTTGGTGGAGCACTCCAACAATCCTCACATTGGACGCGTCACATTCAACTTCAAAGTGTTTGGTGAAGTCTGGTAGTTGGAGGAGCGGCGCATTGCATAGGGCATCTTTCAACGCGTTGAACGCGTTGTTGTGATTCTCTTTCCAATTAACCGTGGCGCCTTTCATGGTAAGTTCATGTAGTGGTGTGGCGATGGAGCTGAAGTCCCTTACAAAGCGCCTGTAGAATCCAGCCAAGCCAAGGAAGCTTCTCACCATTGTTGGCGTTGTGGGTGTTGGCCACTCTCTGATGGCCTTCACTTTCTCCTCATCAACGCGTAATCCCTCCTTGGAGACCACGTACCCTAAAAAAATTGTAGTGTCAGAAGTGAATCGACACTTGCCAAGGTTGGCATACAATTGCTCGCGTTTCAAGCACGCTAACACAAGCCTAAGGTGCTGAACATGAGTCTCAAGACTACGCGAATAAACCAAAATGTCATCAAAGTAAACGATAACAAATTTTCCCAAAAAGTCTCTCAAAACATGGTTCATGAGTCTCATGAATGTGCTTGGCGCGTTGGTTAGGCCGAAAGGCATGACTAGCCATTCGTAGAGGCCATACTTTGTCTTGAACGCGGTCTTCCATTCATCACCCTCGTGCATGCGAATCTGGTGATATCCGCTCTTCAAGTCAATCTTTGTGAATAAGGTCGCGCCATGTAGCTCATCGAGCATGTCATCAAGACGAGGTATGGGGTGCCTGTACTTGACTGTGATTTGATTGATGGCACGGCAGTCCACACACATTCGCCATGAACCATCCTTCTTGGGCACTAGGATGACTGGGACCGCGCAAGGGCTTAAGGATTCCCTCACGTAGCCGCGATCTAGCAGTTCTTGAACTTGGCGCTGGAGCTCCTTCGTTTCATCAGGTCTAGCGCGATAAGCAGCTCTTTGGGGAGGGAGGCACCAGGCACCAAGTCGATTTAGTGCTCAATGCCTCGCAGAGGGGGAAGGCCTTGGGGTAGCTCTTCTGGGAACAATTCCTTGAACTCTTCCAACAACTTGGAGATCTCGGTGGGCATAGCTTCCATTATTGGGTCCTCTTGAGCACATGGTGTGGGCACTAGCAAGAAGCATGGAGCCTTCCCATTCAATGTGGCAGTGAGGTCACTAGGCCGCGCGAGGAGGAGTCTGTGCTCACAGGTCCCTTGCAAAGGGTTGCTTCCAGGACTGGGTTGCGACCCTTCTTGTGATCGCGTTCTTTCCAGAGACGCATTGTCTTTCTTAGCCTTCGAGTCTCCAGTGGAAGAACGCATGATTTTGGTACTCTGGCTCTTTGCAGCTTCAATCGCCTTCTGTCTATCACGCTCAAACTGATCCTGCAATATCTCATGTGGCGACATAGGTAAGAGAGTGACGCGTTTCCCGTGGTAAGTAGATACATAAATGTTTAAATAGCCATCGTGAAGAACGCGCCTGTCAAATTGCCATGGGCGCCCCTACAGAAGGTGTGTCGCGTCCATGGTAATGACATCACAAAGGATAGAGTCTGTGTATTGACCAATTGAAAAAGAAATAAGACATTGACGAGTTACAGTGTTACCAGAACTCGACGAAATCCATTATAGTCCATATGGTTGTGGGTGAAGAGTGGTTGGGAGGTTGAAGTGAGTGACCACCTTCTCATTAATAATGTTGCAACAACTACCTCCATCAATGATCACGCTCAGGGTCGCTGTCTTGACCAAGCAACGCGTGTGAAAAAGGTTCCCGCGTTGATCACCAAGGCTTGCTTCTTTGACAGTGAGCAATCGTCGTGTGACAAGGCTCAGAGTTGTGCCTTCATGCAACGCGGTTGCTTCACATGTGTAAGCCTCCTCGTCATCTTCCCCATCCTCATCAATTGTCTCAAGGGCGGCGTCTTCCTCCTCAAAGGATTCATAGCCCGTGGAGACTGTAGAGAAGAGAACTTTCTTGCTGTTAGGGCAACTCCTCATGACGTGCCCTCGGCCTCCACACTTGTAGCATTCTATGTCACGCGCGCATTCTTGGGTAGTCGAAGTACCCTTTGGTGGTGGCGCGTGTGGAACACTGCTTGGTATGGTTGCGGTCTTGCCTTGTCTGTTCAGAGATGACACGTTGTTTCTTGGGGGAGGACCGCGCACATTAGTAGAAGGAACTTGACTCATTTGAGAGTCATACCTTCTTTGCCCATATGGTTGGTAGGGTCCTTGACGCTTTCTCACGAGTTGATTATGGATTTGCATCACGGTGTGCGTCAGATTGTTCAGGTCCTTGATAGGAAGGATTTCCAATTGGTCTCTGATGTTGGTGTTGAGACCACTTAAGAACTTCGTCCTCATCGTGGAAGGAGCCACGCTTATGGAATCCTTGTAGTACATGTCTTCGAGTTACGAGAAGAACTCCAGCGGTGTCTTTGACCCTTGCTTTGCCATGTCAATGTCCAAGCGCATCTAGTTCTTGTAGTCTTGGGGGACATACTTTTGGGTCATGATGAATTTGAGTTGGTGCCATTCAGTCAGGGGCACCAAATTTCGCCTTACGCGATCATCCACAAAACGGTGCCACTAGATTCTCACGGCACCTCGGAAATGAACTGTGGCGGCGGCCATATAGTCTTCTTCAGGGATTTGGGTAAAGATCAGGGTATACTCTGTGGCCTGCAACCATTCAAGAAAAACTGCAGGGTTGTATTCACCAAAAAAGTGTTCAAGTTTTACCTTAATATCATGGCGATTGAGCCTCAGTGCAGTGGGTTCTCGCGGTCGTTGGAGGCGCGGTGCTGGGATATCCAAAGGAGCGTATTGATGGCCTTGGGCCTCTTGGAACTGGACATGGCCCCTTTAGTGTCTTCTCGCGTCCAGTTGATCGCGATGATTGTCAGCAGGAGCGTGTTCCTCTCTTCCTGGGGCATGTCTATGGCGCTGATGTCCTTGGGAATGCTCCTCCTGGCGAACTTCGTAAGGCATCTCATGCCTTCTTTCTATGTTATTGTGCCTGTTGAAGGGCGCGTTGTTTCTGGTTGTACCTTGGTTGAGTTTAGCTGGGGGAAACCAGTCTGTAGGGTGGTCTTGCAACTCCATGGGATCACCAAGTGGGAGGTGGAAGTTCCCTGGGTTGATCATCCCAGAGTCCTCCATCTCTTCATCATCGAATTCCTCGAACTCGTCTTGGTGGAGAGGAGTGTTGGAGTAGCAGCCATCCGAGCCATAGCGAGGAGTTCGCGCACTTTGGAAGACCAGATGATCCTCTACATTGAATGGGACAGGGGTGGCATCTTGATGTCTGTGATGCGGCATAACATCTCTGGTGCGATGGGAATGCCGCGGTAGAGTTGTATCGCGCTCTCCTCTTCGATCTCTGCCAGCACGCGGGGTAGTGGCTATGTCGCGTTGGCGTCTGGATCCTCTGGCTTTGTACCTATCATTAGAATCAGAAGGGTCAGAGTACTCACCTTGGAACCCTTCATCACGATCGGATTCGCCTTCATGGTGGAATGGTGTGGCTTGGGAAACATAACGGTCTCGATGTGAGACGTAGCCTTGGCGACTTTCTATGACGGATTGGATCCGGTTGAGTCGTGGTTGCAAGTTGGAAGACGAGGGCATCACTCCTTTGCCCTTGTCAACGCGTTGTTTACTTGGTCCATCCTCTGTTTGTCGCGGTGGGACTAGGGGATCCATGGGTACTTGCAACGTGGGTGTTGGTTGGACCATGGCAACGCATTCCCGTGCCTGAAATTTGGCCAGTTGGTGGCGAAGGGCTTGGATCTCGCGTTGCTCCTCCAAGAGCTCCAGGATGGGCTGTTGCTGAGGATTGGGGAGAGGCACCACTTCATGCTGCGCGATCTATTGTTGTGGGGGATTATTGTTGCTGTCTCCTTGAGCATTCCCACCAGTGGGTGCCAAGTGGCTACCTATAAGAACATGACCATCCATCGCGAGTAAAAGTGCACAAAAGACAATAGAAACCAATGAACAAGTAAGCACTCAACAAGTAGCAAGTGTTCACGTAGGTTAACGCGTTCTTTTGGCCTTGAGGGCGGCTAATAGGCAAGCAAAACAAGTGTGATATGCAAGCACAAAAGCAACGAAACCAAAAGAACGAAGTCTTAATCTCTTGCGTAAAAAACGCGTTCAAACAAGACACAATAACACGCGTGACACTAGACGGTGGAGAGGTTAAGAAGACGAGCCTAGCCGTTGAGGGGAGAATGTTGCCTTATTTTGGCTTTACTTCTCTTGTTTTGGAAAGTCGCGTTTTTTTAATTGACTTTCGTTTTTTTTTTGAATTTTGAAATTCAAATCCGAGATCTTGTATTAATTGAAAATCGAATAAGAATTAAATAAAATAAAATAAACGGCTAAGTAACTTAAGGAAAGAAATTACGAGATTTGCGTGATAGGAGAGAGAAAGATTTGTTGCAGATTTTATGATGGTCAACGCGTTAATTATGGCAAGTTGTGCAGCAAAATTTATGCAATTAATCAACAAATCATGCAATCAATTACGTGGATTTCATGCAAACAAATCACACCTAATTTGCGCGTGGATCAATAGAGATTCGGCCAAGAGATTATCTTGTAGAAACCGAAAGGACTAGCAAGGAAAAAAAATTTGAACGAGTATGGTGGCGGAAGCAAGTATGATGGGGGAAGAAAAAATTTGCGTGAACAAGTGAAACTTGAGAAGCGACTTACAAGATCAAGGCTCTGATGCCAGTTGATGCGTTCCTACTACGACGAAGGATCGATGATCTTGTTTGGGAAGCCGCGTGACATTGAACTAGTGAAAATGGGCGTGGAACGCGGTGTATGGGAGGTGGCAGCGGGGGATAACGACTCGAAGGAAATCGAGTATGGCCGTAGCGTCGGCAGCGGAGGAAGGATAGCCTCGATTGGATCGAGTAGGGCCGTATCGTCGGTGGCAAAGGAAGGAGATGAGAAGACAGAGTGTGTTTGACGTCCGATCAAAGGGGAGGAGGCAATTAGCTCTCAAACTCAAGCTTTGGTTAAAAGTGAACGTAACCTAATTACAGAGGACGAGTTGTCCTTTTATGCTAGCTCGCGAGACTCTGATGGGCTGAGTCTCGCCAAATGGGATGGCCCACGCGACATACGTGGAGCACACGCCCTAAAGTAAAACCTAGATAATTAATGTCTTAAAAGATTACAATCAGTTTAAAAAGAACGCGTTCATTCCATAGTTGAGAGAAGAACGACAGAGAATGCGTTCTCTGGATTTTGTTGGAGATGCTTCAGAGAGAACGCGGTCTCCATTGTGCCTTGGCCAGAGACGACGCGAACAATCATAGATTGTGTCGCGTTGGCGATAGCTTTAGCGCGTGCTCTGGTGATTGGTCCTTCTAAGCGCATGCTCATAGCCTCTTCCTCCTCTGTGGCATTCATGTTGGGTAGGGGCGCATCAGGGTCTTATCATTGCCATTGTGACTTTTGGTTCTATTTATCAAAATAAATCATCAAAGCAAAACATCGAGCAACAAAGGCATCAAACAAAAGTTTAATATAATAAAATGTATAACCTAAAGAACAACCTTGGCAACAAAGGCAATTTGGCACGTACATGTATTACGTGCACATGTCAGCCACGTACATGTATTACGTGCACATGTCAGCCACGTACATGTATTACGTGCACATGTCAGCCACGTACATGTATTACGTGCACATGCCAACCTTGACACGTAAATGTAGTACGTGCACTTGCGAACATTGTATAAATAAAAAATGTATTTAGCCGCGGTGTAAAAATAATGGCAGTCCAGGAGTAATAAAAATAATGGCATATCCGTAAATCCTATGAAAGTCCATGAGTATTTAGAATAAGCAAAAATTAAGAAGTAAGAAAAGAAATGAAAATAAGAAAAAGAAAAAAAAGTAAATTACATGAGTCAATAGAAATGCCACCAAAAAAAAGGAAGCAGATGGCATATTATCAGAGCAACACATCATCAGTTTTAAGATATAAGCATGCATAATTTGAAGAAGTAACCCATGCCTTTAGGTTATACTGATAGATATAGTTTCTAGATTATCCCTGTATATTATTTGTATATATATTCTTGTTTGTTTTACGATTCTTGTATAACTATATATATATATTCAATTATTCATACCAATCAAGAGTTACTGGTTCACAGTGGAATAACTAGATGAATAACATGTTATTCATCTAGCCTTAATAGATTGGGAAATTTTGCACTTTCGCACCCTTGTTTTCTTGAACACTATAAAACGTATATTTTACGTATATAATTTCAACTTAACGTATATTTTGCACTTTCGCACCCTTGTTATTTATGTATATAGATATAGTTTCTAGATTATCCCTGTATATTATTTGTATATATATATTCTTGTTCGTTTTACGATTCTTGTATAACTATATATATATTCAATTATTCATACCAATCAAGAGTTACTGGTTCACAGTGGAATAACTAGATGAATAACATGTTATTCATCTAGCCTTAATAGATTGGGAAATTTTGCACTTTCGCACCCTTGTTTTCTTGAACACTATAATTTCAACTTAACGTATGGCACAAATTTTACTACAAATTGAGTACCTAAAAAACATATATATTACCCAACTGAAAAAACAGGGTATAGTGTGCATTGAGCGAAGGAATTATGTTCTTTAATTTAATGTGCAATTACTGAACATGGAATAAGACTATTAATAGAGATTTATAATCGAATATTTTAGGAAACGTAATGATTTGCTAGAAACCAACTATAATTAATGGGTTTAATCGGGTTAGGTCAATGGTTATAATAACTGGGTCCTATGAGGTCACACACTGTAATATCCGAAGTTTTTTAGAAAACAAAGTTGGGATCATTTAGAATTTGACTTTTCGATTAATCTTTGAGGAATTAATATGTTTTAGGAATTAATGACAATGATTTGGAAATTTTAGGTTTTTGTCGTTTTGTGGAATGACGGCATTTGATTCTCTTGGGTGATATAAGCTTGTTCAGATTCTGTCGTCTTGATTAATGCTTGAGGAGTTAATATATTTGAGGTTTATCATAATTATGAAATTAATATCATGACTTGAAATTCTAGGATATAAATTCTAAGTTATTTCCTACGATTAGTTATTATGTGGAAGTTGACGAGTAATACGGGATTAGTATTGGAATTGAAAATTTTCTAGGCAATTAATAGGATATTTCAATCCTATATATATATTATAGTTAAAAATACCATGCCACAAAAAGACAAAATAGCATTTTGTTAAGTATATGTTTATCCTTAAGAAGATATTTTTCTTCCCCCATTTTTATGCTTTCTTGGCTTGCTTTTCATGTCATATTTTCATGAATTGTCTAGAGATTTCCATGACTAAGATATAGAGATTTTTATTAGCTAGAACCTTCTTCTAGCTCACTATATATACAAGGTTCCATCCTCCCTTTTTGCTTGGTTTGGCCGGCCCTCATACACCCCTTGGCAGCCACCTCTAGCTCCTCCCATCATGCCACGGCCAAGCTCACCATCACCATGGCCAACTTTTCTTCTCTTCTAGTCAGCCCCTTGGTCATCTTTATGTCTTCCTTGACCACCATGGCCAATCACTCTCATGGCACCATCTTCATCTCTCCCTTCATGTCTCCATGGATCATGATACCACTTTGTAAGGGATAGCGGGACTCGGATGGGCCGAGTCTCGCTTAATGGGCTAGCCCACGCGACACGCGTGGAACACACGCCCAAAAGAAATAACTAACAAAATGTAAATGTTCTAAAATCACAAAACAACTCAACGATTGCGTTCAATGATGGTGGAAAGTATATTGATAGAGAACGCGTTCCCTGGACTTGGTTGGAGGCTTCTGAGGGAGAACACGGTCTCTTGCGTCCCTTGGCTAGCGACGTCGCGTACAATCAATGATTGTGTCGTGTTGGCGATGGCTTTGGCCCGTGATCGTGTTATTGGTCCTTCTGAGCGAGTGCTCATAGCTTCCTCTTCCTCTGTGGCAATCATGGTGGGTAGGAGCGCATCACCCTCCCCCACTTGGCTGTGAAGCGTCCCCGCTTCACCATCATCGAACTTTGGCTCCACATATGGTTCCAAGTCGGTGACGTTGAAGGTCGCATGGACATGCACCATGGTTAGGGCTGAGCACGGTTCGGGTAAACCAAAATTTTTAACCGAACCGAAAAACTGATCCAAACCAAAACCGAAATAATTCGGTTCGGTTTTTGGTTCATGTATTTTGGGTTTTCAGTTCGGTTTAATTTCGGTTTGGTTAAACCGAAATAAAAAAAATAAGTGGAAGATGTTGGGCTGGTTAATTGGTTTAGGTAAAGAAAGAAAGGCCCATAAGCCCCATATGAAGAATCACTACTCAGTCGGCCCTACCCTACTCGCCCGCCTTCGTCTTCTTCGAACTTCCAAGTTCCAAACTCGCCCGCCTCCTCCAAGCTCCCACTCCTCCCAGACTCCCAGTCGGCATTCGGCTTTCGGCAAGTCCTAGTCCTGCCGCTCCTGCGTCGTTGGCTCGGTGCGACGGTGCGTCCCCCTGCTTCCAGTCCCAGTCGGCCAGTCCCCCTGCTTGATGACGCTGCCCGCGACCTGCCCCTCAGTTGCTGCTGCTTGACGCCGGTGGTGTTCATGCTAATGCGAGGTCGTGTGCAACTCCAGGAGTCCAGGTAATACTTTCCTCAAATCAGATATAGATTTGCTTGGCACCTAGGCTCAACCAAGACTCTTTCTTGGCACCTAGGCTTTGAAGTCTGAACCGAAGTGATCAACACTATTTTATAGTGCATTTCTAGGAGTTGTTACCAGGTTTGAGGTGCCATTTGGATAGATTTAGAGCACAATTGTGGATTTGGAGTTAGAGCGGAGAAGTGTGGATTTGGTGGTCTGGAGGAGCTAATTGAAGACATCCAGAGGAAGAGGAGTTGACCACCTGAGTAAACGAAGAAGATCCATGGAGGAAGCCACACGAAAGGAGGAGCTAAGGGGATGCCGCGAGTGCCCGCGAGCAAGGAAGAGAGGACAAGACGATCACGACGATTTCTGAGAAAAGGAGTGAAGAAGATCTCCGACCGCGATGGCGGTGAATTAACCGCGCCCGCGGTAAATGGTTACCTGAAAGTCGAGAGAAGCTTTGAATAAACCGCGATGGCGGCGTGTCCACCGCGGTCGCGGTTCTACACGGGAGTCAGACCGAGGCTTTTCCGAAGTTTTGTTTATTTTTCTTATTTCAACTTTCTTTATTATTATTTTATTTCCGAACTATTATTTAGTTTCCTTTTAGATTTCATTCGTTATCTTTTCGTTAGGAGTTTTAGGGTTAGCTATATTACCCTAGTTTATATTCATTGTTAGAACTTCATACTTTTCATATCATCAGTTATTACGTTCATCAGTTTTTCCCTTTCAAGAATTATGTTTTCCAAGACTATGAGGAGCTAAGCACCCTTTGCTTAGTCCGACGATTGAAGCTTTTTCTTATGATTTGATTGTGAGGTTAATTCTCTATTTCCTAATTCCTTTGGATTATATATTTTCTCTTGAGCATATTCATATTGATTGTTATTGATTTAACTAGACTGATCACCTAATTGAGTTTAGTAATTATCTATTGCCAGGGTTTAGAATTTACTGGTTGAGATTCCTTATCTAGAGTAGCATCCATGATTATCTAGGACTGGTTGGACTAGATTGTTATGAAAGAAGATTGATTGCATGTTAAATATTGCTGGTTGTGATGTTGCATGTATCCTGGCTAATTCATATGCTTCTTGCTGTTGTTGAATTAAATCTTGAAGGTTAGTAGGGATTTGTTTGATAGTTAGGGTTATTAGGACTGGTTGGACTATTAACTATTTTAAAATAGGGACATGAATAATCAAAGGAAAGGAATAGAGATGACCTAGGATTGATCTTTCATAGGAAAAGTGGATATTTATCTGGCTAAGTGTTTTTCCTTAATTGACTAAAAACTCTTTGCTTTGTTATTTGCCTTGTTTGATTGTTACTTGAAACCAAACCAAAACCCCCCTCTTGTTACTTACATGCTAAGAAACACTAAGAAATCACTTTCTCCATGTGGGATTGACCTTGCTTACCCTGACTACTTAGTTTAGGTTTGCTAGGATTTATTTTGACTAGGGTTAAGACGACTGAAAACTCGTCCGTCACGAAGTCTCCCACGAAATCGACTCAGTCAGAAGTCTTCAGCAAGGTTTGTCGGATTCATATTTCATATATACTGTGTTTCATCTGTCAAAATTCAGCCCCTCTAATTTATGCTCTCCTAGTTCATGCCGTTTGATGCTTTTCATTCATATACTGATATACAATTTCACATTACCCATCTGTCAAAATTCAGCCCCTCTAATGCTTTTCATTCATATACTGTAGAGTGAAATTCTGATTATGTGCTTCTTTGAAAAATTCTGATTCATATACTGATATACAATTTGTAATGTTTGATTGAAAAATTATGCATTGCAATATGAAGTTTTGTCTATTTGCACTTTTGCAGTAGCCTTAGTTGAAAAATTATGATTCTGCAGTAGCCTTATATTACTATATATATAGTCTATATAACGTATATAACTTATATTAATAAGTTTTTAATATGTTGTGATTTCAGTTATTTTGAATTCTTGGACAAGTGTTATGAGATTGTGAGATTGTTAAATACAAAACAACAGATAGATTTTCATCAAATGTAAGTATCGTTTTTGTATTTCATACCATGAAAGTATATCTTTACTCTTTATAATTTATTCTTTTCAATGTGTAAACTTATCTATGCTATTCTTTTGTGTAGATGTCGAGCTCTCAATCCAAAAAGAGATCTAGAGTAT
This sequence comes from Rheum nobile, assembly GCA_027886185.1. NCBI lineage: Eukaryota > Viridiplantae > Streptophyta > Magnoliopsida > Caryophyllales > Polygonaceae > Rheum > Rheum nobile. The sequence continues at coordinate 512,678 of WOAB01000142.1, read as the reverse complement.
CTACTAGAGCTACAACTAGCACTCATTCGGAGTCTCAAGATTTGATACGATCAATTGCTTCAGAAACTTCACCAGAGCATGAAATAATGGATCCTGATTTTGATGAGGACTATGAGGATAATGGTCTAGATGAGGAGGGTAATCGACCCACAAAACAACCTCGGAGGGAGGTTGAAGAGGATGAAAATGCATCGGAAGACTTGATGAAAGGGAAACACAGTGCTGCTTGGAAACATTTCAGGCCCTTTATTGACAAAAACAAGAAGCCTAGACCAGAATGCAACTATTGCAAGAAAACATTTCATGTAGATACTTTGAAGAATGGAACCACAAATCTGATCAAGCACTCCAAGACTTGTGTAGAGAACCCAGAAAACAAGGATCGAGGTACCCAATCTAAAATTGTCTTAGAGAAACTTTCTAAAGGTGAACTTTATAAGATGAAAAATTGGGTGCTAGATCTAGATGTTGTGAGGAGAAATCTGATTAGACTGATAGTTGGAGAAGAGTTGCCTTTTAGTTTTGTGGAGAAGCCTTTCTTCCAGGATCTTATATTATCCATGTGCCCTACCTTTAAGATTCCTCCAAGGAAGAGGCTTAAGGATTACAGAGGGTTTTCCGCAACCGCGGAAGCCATAGCCGCGACCGCGGAATTATTACTGGCGATTTGGTTCTGGACAGTTTTCGGTAAAACGATCATAACTGTGGCTAGAAAATTGATCTCGTGATGATTCAAGATGCGTTGGAAATCTGATTCAAAGATCTACAACTTCATAGTTTACGTCAAATCAAGATTCCAACAAGAAGATGGTCAAAATTGAGTTTTACTGAGAGCTGTGCAATTGCCAACGGGAATTATCTACTTAGATTAGTTAGATAAGATTATATCCGATTTTCCTTGCTAGAATATCTTTATTTTCAGCATTATTAATTAGTTTATTATTTCTTTAGTATTAGATAAGAATAATTAGGATCCAAGATTGTTTGGTTTCCTAATTGCTTCTTTAGCAAGATCTTATATTTTATCTAGTTTCCTTATTTTTCGCATTAGATAGTTTTCTTCTTTTGCAAGGCTATAGGCCACGAAATTGTGTTATATAAACACTACTTATGTCATCAATAAAGTTACGTTGAATTTGAGTAGTAAAGTTGAGTACGCTCCTTCCCTTGAGTTCCAACGTCAACTCTTCGATCCCAAGAATCGTCTATCACGTAGCTCGTCGCTTCGAGCAATTGTTCATCGTCTCTTCGGTGTTTGTGATCATCTCTTTGATCCTTTGTTCATCACTTTGAATGCGTCTGAGGGTTATCTCTTTAACCCTAGGAAAGCCATCACTTTGGCTACGAAAGAGGAGAATCGAAATCAAGCTTGAGGAATCAAAGATCCTGCATTGCAGACAGGACTTCAGGGGTTGTTCGCATCAACTGGCATCAGAGCCTATCCAAGCTAAGTTTGTTTCTTCTCTCGGTCTTGAGTAGGCCGCGCACTTCTCCACCGACATCGCTTGCAATGACGCCAAGACGTTCTCAGTTCTGCCTAGATATCGGTCGAATTTTTTTTCTTGTTTCTGAAATTTTCTTCCAGAATCTGGTATATCTTTTCGATACAAGTCCAGGCATATAAAATTCGTCCAAATCAGAGTTCGTTTGCCCCACCAAAAGGGCAAAATTCGAAAGTAGTGTTGCTGCCAAACCCTAGCCGCCGCGGGAAGATCCGGCCTATGCTTTCACATGTCGTATCCACCTGACACCTGGGTTCGTCGTTGACGCTTTGCCGGGCATGATGATCCTGACTCGTTCCTTGAGTGGACCCGTCATATGGCGTACTACTTCAGCCATCGAGACTACGACGAGTATGAGTAGTACGACGTCGCCATTCTATGCTTCACCGGCTACGCCCTCGACTGGTGGTACCGGGTTGAAGATGATCGATGGCATCGTCGTCAACGTCCCGTTGAGACATGGGCGCATCTCGTGTTTCACATGACTCAACATTTTGCTGCAGAGTTTGACGCTCAGGCCCACGCAGAGCGCACCAAAAGTCGATCAAGGCCCCAACTTTTGGTCCACACCGAGCGCGTTCAAGCGCGCCCTCCGCAACCCACCGAGTGCGTCCCAGCGTGCTCCCTGCAGCCTATTGTCCTTGCCGCGCCGGCCTTCATCGCACCTACCACGACGCCCGTCGCGACTCCACTCGGCATGCCCGCAGAGGTGCCCATTGTGCCCGCCGAGCCAATCTTCATCTCTCCCACGGTCATGCCCGACACCGAGCTTCCAAAGGAAGAGGTCGTCGACGCCCCGGTCCTTGATGGTTGTTCGTCACAACGCAGCCATTTGGTGGATGTGGAATCCTGTCCTATGTCCTTTGATCATCCCAAGTGGGACGAGTATGAGGAAGAGGTTGTCGAAGCCCCGATCCTTGATGGTTGTTCGTCACAACGCAACCTTTCACCGGCCCCTCCGCCGCACTCATCACAGCTTCTACAACCTATGCTCGTATCTGGTCAGCTTGAGGTCTCTATTGTTGTTCCTACCCACCTTGCTCCCACCACAATCATAGACGATTCAGCCGCAAAGGTGATAACTTTGATATTATTCGAGGCTAATGCACAACTTGTTCCTTTGCTCTTTATGGATGTTCGTGTCTCTCTACTTGATGCTTCTTTCTTCATCCACGTCGAATCGGGGACGATTCGAAGTCAAGAAGGGGAGATTGATAGCAACATGCATGAGAGAATTAATCAAAGGCCTCCAAGGAAGAGGCTTAAGGATTACAGAAGGTTTTCCGCGACCGCGAAGCCATAGCCGCGACCGCGGAATTATTACTGGCGATTTGGTTCTGGACAGTCTTCGGTATAACGGTCATAACTGTGGCTAGAAAATTGATCTCGTGATGATTCAAGATGCGTTGGAAATCTGATTCAAAGATCTACAACTTCATAGTTTACGTCAAATCAAGATTCCAACAAGAAGATGGTCAAAATCGAGTTTTACTGAGAGCTGTACAATTGCCAACGGGAATTATCTACTTAGATTAGTTAGATAAGTTTATATCCGATTTTCCTTGTTAGAATATCTTTATTTTCAGCATTATTAATTAGTTTATTATTTATTTAGGATTAGATAAGAAGAATTAGGATCCAAGATTGTTTGGTTTCCTAATTGCTTCTTTAGCAAGATCTTATCTTTTATCTAGTTTCCTTATTTTTCGCATTAGATAGTTTTCTTCTTTTGCAAGGCTACAGGCCACGAAATTGTGTTATATAAACACTACTTATGTCATCAATAAAGTTACGTTGAATTTGAGTAGTAAAGTTGAGTACACTCCTTCCCTTGAGTTCCAACGTCAACTCTTCGATCCCACGGATCGTCTATCCCGTAGCTCATCGCTTCGAGCAATTGTTCATCGTCTCTTCGGTGTTTGTGATCATCTCTTTGATCCTATGTTCATCACTTTGAACGCGTTTGAGGGTTATCTCTTTAACCCTAGGAAAGCCATCACTTTGGCTACGGAAGAGGAGAATCGAAATCAAGCTTGAGAAATCAAAGATCCTGCGTTGCAGACAACACTTCAGGGGTTGTTCGCATCAACCAAGTCTCCTGGGGCAAATATAATGCGGCGGCGCCCCTAGTTGTGCTGTGTGGCATATTGAGCAGCACGGCATTCTAGCTGCTCCCGCGTTCGCTGATGCAGATCCTGGATCATCGCGACGTGGTTGGCCGCACTAGAGTGCTCATTGTCCTTCAGAGGCCGCGGAAGCATATCGAGTGGAGTCAATGGGTTTCTTTCATAGACCACCTCGAACGGTGTGAGTTTTGTCGCGGAGTGCCTGGACCTGTTGTAAGAAAACTCAACAATTGCAAGTAAGTCTTCTCAACGCTTTGGGTTGGATTTGAGCATAGTCCTAAGGAGGGATCCTAGGGTTCGATTGGTCACCTCTGTTTGTCCATCTGTTTGTGGGTGGTAGCTAGTAGAAAACAAAAGTTTGGTACCCAACTTTTCCCAAAGTGTTCTCTAGAAAAGGCCTACGAATTTGGTATCACGATCACTCACAATAAACCTATGGATCCCATGTAAACGTACCACATTGTCAAAGAACAACGCGGCGATTTCACTAGCAGTGTGTGTGGTCTTGCACGCGATGAAATGTGCCATTTTGGAAAACTTGTCCACAACAACAAAGATGGAGTCCTTACCCCTACGAGAGAGAGGCAAACCTGTGATGAAGTCCATGGACAAATCTTCCCAAGGGCCTAACGGAATGGGCAATGGCGTGTAGAGGCCATAGGGATGGGAACTAGACTTTGCGCGTTGACACGTGACACAACTTGTGCAATACCGTGTCACATGTGTGGTCATGCGCGGCCAAAAGAAGTTCTCGCGAAGAGTATCTAGTTTCTTGGTAACCCCAAAATGACCGCGTCCTTCATGGGCTTCTTGGATGAGGAGTTTCTAATGGATGAGATAGGAATGCACATGCGCCCGACTTTGTAAAGGTACCCCTCATGTAAAAAGTAGGTCTCAAACTCGCAATCCCTAAGGCAGTGTTCTACAATTGGCTTAAAAAAAGGATCAGTCAAGTATAAATCCTTAATCAACGCGAAGCCAAGAAGTTTAGTTTGAAGATGAGTAAGGAGAACATACCAGCGAGAAAGGGCGTCAGCGACTACATTCTCCTTACCTTTCTTATGCATAACGACGTAGGGAAACGTCTCCATGGATTCTACCTAACGAGCATGGCGACGGCTGAGGTGGGCTTGACTCTTCAGATAGCTGATGGCCGCATGGTCTGAGTGGATCACGAACTCGCGTGGCCAGAGATAATGTTGCCATGTCTTGAGTACGCGGACAAGAGCGTAGAGCTCCTTGTCGTAGGTGGGGTAATTCAAAGTTGCCCCTGTGAGCTTCTCGCTGAAGAATGCGATGGGCTTCTTCTCTTGGTGGAGGACTCCACCAATCCCTACATTTGACGCATCACATTCCACTTCCAAATGCTTGGTGAAGTCTGGGACTTGAAGCAGTGGCGCGTTGCACAAGGCCTCTTTCAACGCGTTGAATGCGTGATTGTGGTTTTCCTTCCAATTCACCACAACGCCTTTTTTTGTGAGCTCATGGAAAGGCACGGCGATGGAACTGAAGTTGCGAACAAATCTCTTATAGAAGCCTGCCAAGCCAAGGAAACTTCTAACCATTGTTGGAGTTGTAGGTGTTGGCCAATCTCAGATGGCCTTTACCTTGTCTTCATCTACGCGAAGCCCATCTTTGGAGACCACGTAGCCCAGGAAGTTGGTAGTGCCGGATGCAAAACGACACTTGCCAAGGTTGGCATACAAGTGTTCGTGTCTCAAGCACTCTAACACAAGTCTAATGTGCTTTACATGTTCCTCTAGACTACGCGAATACATCAGAATATCATCAAAGTACACTACAACAAATTTTCCCAGAAATTCCCTCAACACATGGTTCATGAGCCTTATGAACGTGCTTGGCGCGTTGGTGAGACCAAACGGCATGACTAGCCATTCATAAAGCCCATATTTGGTCTTGAACGCGGTGTTCCATTCATCACCCTCTTTCATCCGAATCTGGTGATACCCGCTCTTCAAGTCAATTTTGGTGAAGTGGATCGCGCCATGCAGCTCATCGAGCATGTCGTCGAGGCACAGTATTGGGTGTCTATACTTGACTGTGATCTGATTGATTGCGCGGTAGTCGACACACATGCGCCATGAGCCATCTTTTTTTGGCACTAGGATCACGGGGACCACGCAAGGGCTTAGAGATTCCCTTATGTAGCCGCGATCCAAAAGTTCTTGCACTTGGCACTGTAACTCCTTGGTTTCTTCTAGTCCAGTGCGATAGGTAGTGCGATTTGGCAGAGTGGCACCAGGCACCAAATCAATTTGGTGCTCAATGACTCGTAATGGGGGAAGGCTTTGGGGAAGCTCATATGGGAAGATATCTTTGAACTCATCAAGTAACTGGGAGATCGCGCTCGGCAAAGCGTCGTTGTTGAGGTTCTCCGATATGCATGGCGTTGGCACCAATAGAAAACATGGGGCCTTGCCGCTCAAGGTGGCAGTGAGATTGCTTGGCCGCGCCAGAAGCAGACTGTGTTCACAGGTTCCTTTTAACGCAATCGTTGCACTATCTTGGCCACGCGTTCTCTCTTTGGGCTCTTTTGTAACACCCCCAAATATATAACCTTGAAAGTATTATCGCCAGTGACCTCAGATTCCACATCCGAAGCCACCCAAGGCTTAACCATTTATACAAACATAAAACACACTGATAATATGAAATATCATATACTTCATTTAAACCATAGTCTCGGAATTACATCCGTAAATCCCAAATACATCAGAAATACAGAATATGTTTAATACATCGGAAGTCTTTTAAATCAATAACATAAGGGTCTTGATCACGCAATCGCACGCCTAGGATCTTCAACCTTGATAAAACTCTTAAAAACTCCATCTGCCTTCATCGTCGGTTCTAGCCTTTACGGAACGGAAGTTTATTTGATGTACAGTATGAGATGGATGACACCAGCCAACCATGCAAGGGAAAATAACCGGTTGGTTAGTCTAATGAAAGACTATGCAAGGGTAAAACAGAAAGGTTCTAGGTAGTCGTATTAGGTTAGACCCATCGCTTTTTGAATGAAAGCCGATGACGATAGTAAACCTCAATACTTCTACGGAAAGATACAAAACCGAATGATCAAGAGAAGACTCCAGAAGATCGAGTCTTAAGGAAAACATATGAAGAGATTACTCCAAGAGATTGAGTCTTATCTGAAAGCATGACAACTGTTCGGGAACGTTACAATTCACACAAGGTTTGAAAACTGACTTCTTTGAATATTCGGTTCCTTAACCAACCTCACCGTATGCGTGTTGTGCGAATTCAGATTGATAAGAGAACCATTATAGACAAAAGTTAAGACGAGTTTCCAAGTTGTACTTCTCGCCTACAGGTTCATTAACTACGTGCATAATCGCACCTATCTTATTTAGTGACAAAACACACATTTTACGTTATAAGCTTTTATCATATAAATATATCATCTCGATACGAGAGATATCTTGAGAGCATATCCCGAAAGTTTGGCACCAGCTGTTGTGCACCTCCCCTATACTCGGATATGGGATGGTCATGACCAGAGAAGGGTGTTAGGGCTTGGTCATCCTATCCACCACGGTTATAAAGAAACGGCTAGACCTCACAAGGTACATAGCATTCCTACGAATACTCGTTCTAACTAAACAGTTAAAACCACATAATAATCCACATCAATGCCATCATGGCGATCCTCATATATATATATAATAGCGTTGTTTCTAGCAGTATACAACCTATTATAATATCACTTTTTATATCACAGACATTTATCAAAAACTGTTCCCAGACGAAAACAACATTCATCCCAAATTAATTAACAATTAAATACAATTGATAATTAATGGAAATATGGAATGATAAGCAAGAGCGAACCGCCACTTGCCTTAGATTAGACGAACGATTGACGAAGACGGTTTCTGGGTCCGAAACGGGAACAAAACTCGGATTACAGATTCCTACGGAATGACCCATAATGAAACCCTAAGTTAGATTCGACAAATAAATAGTACGAATCTCAAGAAAGAATGAAAACGAAGGAATGGAAGTCCCGACCGAGACCGGCAAGCCAAATGCCACGATCGCGATTGCCCAGGCAATCCGCGATCGCGGTGGCTCTGCCGCGGTCGCGGTCGTTGAGGACGAGTGTCCGCAAGCCATGGTGACAGCGTCCACGAACGCGGTCGCCTATGTCACAGCCGCGATCACGATGACGTTTCCGCGATTGCGGACGTGAACTCTGGCGACCCTAAAGCGGAGAAAACCTCACCGACGATGACTCCTTGGCCTCGATTCATGGTGGTTCCGACTTCTAGGCTCCTTGCACCTCCAATGCACCACCTTGAGAGCACCACCACCTCCAACAAGAGCTTCGGCGACGATTTGAAGAATTTCGGCGAGAGCTTCGATTTTCCGGCGAGAGAGAAAGAGAGATTTGAGAGCTTTGATTCAGATGGAGTGCCCTTCAACCCTCCATCCTACCTCCTTTTATAGCCCAAAGGAGGAGCTCTCCCCGCCCAGATCAACGGCGAGCCAGAAGATCAATGACGGCACGGACGACAAAGCTCTGAAGCGACGTTGGCGTGTTGGAGTTTTCCGCGATCGCGGAAACGTCACCGCGATCGCGGTGGCATCACTGCGGTCGCGGAACCTGCACCGCGGTCACGGTAAAACCCACTTGCCAGCTTTAGTGTCAGCCCTTTTTCCGCGATTGCGGAATTGCTTTCGCGGTCGCGGAAAAAGCCTTTTCGCGTCTATTTGCCGGGGAAAAGGTTTGGGCATGGGTTTTAAACCCCGAGTTAAATATATTCGTACCCGAACGAATATTCTAAGCCCCGAAAGTACGTCGAATGCATTTTATTCCACTCAGGGAAAATATTACAGATATCAAGCACATTACAGAATGTCCGAACTTCTCTAAAAACGATCCGTCTACAGTACGAGGGTTGGAAAATTACCAAAATGCCCTTACAAAAATGAGGGGTATTACATCTTTGGTGTTGGAAATTCCTTTGTGCCCTTTGGGAGAACGCGTTTTCCTGCCACTTGTGTCTGGGTTGTTGTTAGAAGCCCCGTTATCTGGTTTGGGTCGCGTCGGATTTGACGCGAGCTGGGCTGCTTCCAAAGCCTTTTGGCGATCATGCTCAACATAATCCTGTAAAATCTCACAAGGAGACATTGGTAAGAGCGTGATGCGTTTCCCGTGGTAAGTAAACACATAAGTGTTTAAATAGCCATTGTGAAGAACGCACCCGTCGAATTGCCATGGGCGCCCCAACAAAAGATGTATGGCACCCATTGCAATGACATCACAAAGGACTGAATCTGAATACTGGCCAATGGAAAAAAATAAGGCATTGACGAGTTACAGTGTTACCAGAACTCAATGAAATCCATTGTAGCCCATAGGATTGTGAGTGAGGAGTGGTTGACAGATTGAAATGGCGAACCACCTTTTCATTGATGATATTGCAGCAGCTGCCTCCATCGATGATGACACTCAAGGACGCGGTCTTGACCAAGCAACGCATGTGGAAGAGGTTCTCGCGTTGGTCGACAAGGGTTGCTTCCTTGACAGTGAGGAGACGACGCGTGACAAGGCTCAGAGGTGTGCCTTCATGTAGCGCAGTGGCTTCACAAGTAAAAGCCTCCTCGTCATCGTCGAATCCTTCCTCGATGGTCTCAAGGGGTGTGTCCTTCTCCTCATAAGACTCATATCCCGCGACGATGCTACAGAAAATGACTTTCTTGTTGTTTGGGCAATCTCTCTTGTAGTGCCCTCATCCTCCACACTTAAAACACTCCAAGTCACGCGCGCACTCAGGAGCTGGTGATGAGCCCTTTGTTGGCATCGCGCGAGGAGCATTGGTGGAAGATGTCACGATCTTTCCTTGTCTGCTTTGATTTGACGCGGTGGTTCTTGTAGATGGACCCCACACATGAGTAGTAGGGGATTGACCAGAGTTAGAATCATACCTTCTTTGACTCGAAGTTTGCCAAGAGGATTGTCGGCGACGCGTTTGTTGGTTGTGTAGTTGCATCGCGGTGTGAGTCAATGCAAAATTCGAGTTGGTCACGGATTGACACATTCAAGCCACTCAAGAACTTTGTTCACATTGTGGAATTGTGGATGGGGCGACACTGATGCTGACTTTGTAGTACATGTCCTCCAACTGAGAGAAGAACTCTAGAGGTGTTTTAGAGCCTTGACGCGCCATTGCGATCTCCATTTGCATCTGGTTTCTGGAGTCTGCTGGCACGTACTTCTGTGTCATGACATAGATAAGTTGGTGCCACTCTGTGATGGGAGCAAGATGTCAACGAACGCGATTGACCACAAACCTATGGTACCAAACGCGTGCAGCGCCTCTGAAATGTAGCGTTGCTGCGTCAACATGCTCCTTTGTGGGGATGGGACAATATCGCAATGTATACTCTGTAGCCTGCACCCACTCAAGAAACACAACGGGATCATATTCGCCAAAGAAATGCTCACTTTTAACTTTTACCTCATGGCGGCTAAGCCTTGGTGTGTGTTGAGCAGGTTGTGGCGCATAATCACATGGGGCAGCTTCTAGATAGCGATGATGATGACGGCGACCTTGGCGAGCCTGGATATCTTCAGTGACAAAGTCCCTAGGTTGCGCGTTGTACTCAGCGCGTCCTTGTTGTCGTCGTTGAACAGGGCATCGTGTTGGCGACGAAAGTCACGCGCCATGTCCTCGTGGTGTTGGCCATGAGTGGCACGCGTATTGTCGTCGGGAATGCGATGCGATGGTCTTACTGGCTGGAGTGGAGGTGAAATCCAATCCGCTGGCCTATCTTGGAGTTCAATGGGATCACCAAGGGGAGGATGGAAGGAGCCTGGATTGATGAGCCCTGCGTCCTCCATCTCCTCGTCGTCAAACTCATAGTAGTCATCATGGATAGTCGGCATCATCGATCCATAGCCGTCGGAGCCATAACGCGGAGTACGCGTGCTTTGATGGCCAAGGTGGTCGTTGACGTTGAATGACACTGGGGTGGGATCATGGCGATGTGGACGCGGCTCAATGTCTGGGGCACAATAGGATCGATGCGGCAGACCGGGTCGCGTTCTTCTCGTCGTGCACGGTCGACAAGAGGTGTTGAAGCAGTCTCACGGCGGTGTCTTGTTCCTTTGGCTTCATACCTGTCATTGAAGTCAAATGGTTCAGAGTACTCACCATGGGAAACATTGTCGCGGTCAGAGCCGCTGTCGTAGCCGCCTGGGGTTATCCGCGGTGCATAGTATTCACGATGCGATACATAACCTTGGTGACTCTCTATGACAGATTGAATCTGATTGAGGCATGGTTACATGTTTGAGGTTGAGGGCATCAACCCTTTGCCCTTGTCCACGCCTTGTTGACTTGGCCCGACTTTAGTGGGATGCGGCGCGCCCAGGGTGTCCATAGGGACCATCATAGTTAGCGTGAGAATGACCGATGCAGCGCGTTGCAAGGCCTATAATTGAGCAACTTGTCGACGGAGCTCTTGTATCTCGCGTTGTTCCACAGTGAGCTCCAGAATGGGATCTTCATTGTGTTGGTCTTGTTGTTGCACCAAGGGTAGATTTGGCACATTGTCGTTGGCACCATTGTCGTCTCATTGGGGTGAGTAGGGGCGATCATGGTTTCTATGACAACGTGACCAGACATCCAAGTAAAAACGAACAAAGACAATAAAACCAAAGAACAAGCAAGCACTTAGCAAGTATCAAGCGTTCACGTAGGAAGGCTCGGTCTTTTGGCCGTGAGGGCGGCTTAAGTCAAGCAAAGCAAGTGTGATATGCACGCACAAAAGTAAACGAAACCAATGATTAATTTCTTAACCACTTACGTAAACAACACAAGTATATAAGACAAACCTTCAAGCGTGAACCTAGACGATGGAGATATGAATAAGATGAGCCTAGCCGAGTAGGTGGAAGAAGGTTGCCTTATTTTGGCTTTCCTTATTTTTGTTTCTTTTAAATAAGTCGCGTCTTTTTTTAATGCGACTTGACTTTTGAAATTTGAATTTCAAATCCGAATCTTAGTCTTTGACTTTTGATTGATATCAGATAAGATTTGAATTAAATAAAATAAAAACGGCTAAGTAACAATCAAGAAAGAAATCGCGAGATTTACGCAATAGGAGAGAGAAGAATATTGCAGATTTGTTTGGTCAACTACTTCCAGATTAGGCAAGATATGATTAGCGAAATTTAAGCAATTAATTAAGCAAATCAATCAAGTAATTACGACAGATTTCACGCGAGCAAATCACACAATTTTCGCGTAGGGATCAAGCAATTAATCGGCCAAGAGATTCTCTTGTGGAAACCGAATGGACATGCAAGGGAGAGAAGAAAAAAATTTATGACAATAGCGGAAGCAAGTATGATGGGGTAGAAAAAATTTCCGTGAACAAATGACTACTTGACAAGCGACTTACAAGATCAAAGGATTTGATGCCAGTTGATGCGTTCCCGCTTATGGATGCTGGATCGAGATCTTGGTGGTGAATCGCGCGTGTTGAGTTTGAGATTACAGGGGTGGAATGCGGTGTTTGTCACGACTCGTGAGCAAGCGATCGTGTTGACAGTGGTGGAGTATGTGACTCGCAGCCTCAGGGCTAGGCGCAAGAGTTGGTGGCTCGAAGGGTCGAGCGAGGCCGTAGCGTCGGCGGCGGAGGGGATAGACTAGAAGAAGATCGAGTGGATGTGTAGCGTCTGCGGCGGAGTGAAAGAGATGAGAAGACAGAGAGGTGTTTGACGTCAGATCTAAGGTTGGAAGCAATTGGCTCTCGACAATAGCTTAGATTAAATCATGACGTAACCTAGTACAGAAGGTCGAGTTGACCTTTTATAAGGGATAGCGGGACTCGGATGGGCCGAGTCTTGCTTAATGAGCTAGCCCACGCGACACGCGTGGAACACACGCCCAAAAGAAATAACTAACAAAATATTAATGTTCTGAAATCACAAAACAACTCAAAGATCGTGTTCAATGATGGTGGAAAGTATATTGATAGAGAACGCGTTCTCTGGACTTGGTTGGAGGCTTATGAGGGAGAACGCAGTCTCTTGCGTCCCTTGGCTAGCGACGACGCGCACAATCAATGATTGTGTCGCGTTGGCAATGGCTTTGGCCCGCGATCGTGTTATTGGTCCTTCTGAGCGAATGCTCATAGCTTCCTCTTCCTCTGTGACAGTCATGGTGGGTAGGTGCACATCACGAGGGAAGGACCCAGTCGCACAATGGCGCGTGCGGGTCCAGCACAAGCACAACACGAGCGACCCAACGCGGGAGCGGATGGGGCCCATTAGGTTCGTGGCTTGGTTTGCGCGACTCGGGCTGGTTCACGCGCGGGTGGACCTAGTAGACCTCAGCTCGCGTGGCCGCGCGATTCAGGTCGGTTCACGGGTCTGCGCGGCATGGTCCAGCTCGGGCGCGGGCTGGGCTGGCTTGTCCGGGTTGAGTCACAGGTTTTGCGTTTTATGATATTTTCCTAAGAGATTAAGATAAGATCTTATTTGCCCAATTGGATAATATTTGATATTATTTACAATATATTTTCCTAAAGGTTGTTAGGAAAGAATCTCCCTTGATCAAGATAAGGATATTTGATATCTTATCTTCTTTATGCATATCTTATCCAATAATGTATTTTAATGATTAATTCTATATATTGATTTTATTTGAATTAAGATAATGATATTAAATTATTTATCTCATGAGATGATTTATTTAATTTAACAGTTTTTACACTTACAATTATTTAAATTGTTTTTATTTTAAGTAATTAGATTAATATTATTTATAATATTTGATATTATTATTGCATGCATGACTTAATATTATGATATTATTATTTGCATGAGGTGACTAGTATGACCCATTTTAGGATAGAAAATACGATATGCATATCGTTATGTTTTCTTGTACACGATCTGCGTATCGTTATGTATTTTTGTAAATTAATTTTCAGTAATTAGATTATTTATAAAATTATGTAATACAAGAAGAGAAGATCCTAAGAAGACCAAGGATGTAGATCCATGAAGGGTACCAAGGATGGAGACTCATGAAGATTAGATCTTTAATTTCAGTTTTTAGGGACCATACTAGAATCACATTTAATTATTGCATTTTGAATGTCTTATTATTATAAGCCTTGCATTATTGTTTATTTATGCTATTTTGTTTACTAGTAGATAGATAATTATTGTATGCTTAAGTCCCTAAAAGAATATTGAGGTGCTGCCTTTTCATGTCATAGAGGCCCTTGGAATTCGTTTGATGTGTTTCTCCAAAGAGAGATGACCTTCTTTGACCTTGGGATAGTTAGAGTGGATCTATATAAGGGATTCATAAACCTTGATATGGTTATACTCAACAAGAGACCAAAAGACAAAGTTTTGGATCTTAAGACATAGAGATGAGTCTAACATGGGATGTGGGCCATCAACCAAGAATTATAAGGAGTTATAATTAGTAATTATAACTTACTTTGATCACATAAGACTTAAGAAGTGCCAAAGTACGCTTGGGTCTTATCTCAGATAGGGTCTTGGAATCATTTTATTCACTAGGGACAAACTTAATTTGAATAAAATGTGCATTAGCTTAAATTTTAAAGCATGTTTAATTTTGAGCTTTTGCATGTCAAGCATAAACTTATTTACATATTACTTCCTTTGTAGATATCATGTCTAGCAACGATAACTTCAAATTCACCATACACTCAATTGTTGAGAAGAACAAACTCAATGGAACAAAATTTCTCGATTGAGAACGGAACTTGATAATTGTTCTCAAGTCTGGAGGACGTGAGGAGGTCCTAGATATCCCTATCCCTACTTTGACTGACGCTTCTACTGCTGAGGAGAAGGCGAAAGAAAATGAGATAAGAGCTAACTCGGTGCATGTCACATGTCTTATGCTCGCTACTATGGAACCTGGCCTTCAAAAAAGGTTTAAACGTCAGGATGCTCATACAATCATTGAAAACCTGAAAGTACAGTTTCAAGAACATGTAGGGATTGAGAGGTATGAGACTCATAAGGCCATATTAGAGTGCAAGCTTGATAGGGAAAAACCAGTAAGTACCCATGTATTTGACATGATTGGTCTCTTTAACCAAATGACAGGACTGTGGTCCCCATACAACAAAGAGTTGGCTACTAACATCATGTCGCACTCTTTGTATGATGGATTCGCCCAATTCAGGATGAATTACCATATGCATGGAATTGGCAAAACTTTAAATGAACTCCATGGCATGATCAAAACTGCTGAACAAAATATCCAAGTTGACAATAGAAAGAAGTTCTCATGATCAACAAAGGAAAATGGTTCAAGAAGGGGCCTAAAGGGAAGCAGAAGCAACAAAACCAAGGAAAAGGCAAGAAAGTTGCCAAACCCAAGGTAGCTGAGAATAAGGATGGACAAAAATAGACCGGACCGTAAATTTACGGTCCGGTCCGCGGTCCAGGAATTTTACATTCCCGGTCTTACGGTCCAGACTGGTTGGACAGTAAACATTTAAAAAAAAAAGGTTTAAAACATTTTTTAGGATAATTTTTACGGTCCGGTCTATAATTTTTATGGTCCGATCCGGACCGTAATCAAACCCTTTAAATGCCGAAAAATATGAAATCCGGTGTTTCCGGACCGTAACGGTCCGGTCCACAATTCATACTTTAAGATGTTTACGGTCCGGACCAGATGCCCATCCTTAGTTGAGAAGACAAAAGTGGTTGTTGAGCATGTCTGCTTCTACTACAAGGCCAAGGGGCACTGGAAGAGAAACTACCTCAAATACCTGTAAGACAAGAAGAATGGAATTGTGAGCTCCACTTCAGGTAATTTTGTTATTGAAGTCTTAACAACCAAGGCTACTACTTGGGTATTGGATACCAGATGTGGTTCTCACGTTACTTCAAATGTGCAGTGACTAAGAAGTAGGAGACACTTGGAGAAGGAAGAGATAGACCTGCGCGTTGGAAATGGAAACAAAGTTGTTGCGGTTGCCATAGGAGTTTATAGTCTATCTTTACCTTTTGACTTAGTTTTATAATTAAATAATTATTATTTTATTCCTTCAATTACTAAGAATCTTGTTTCGATTTCTATTTTGCTTCTTGAAGGTTTTGAATTTATCAAAGGAAATGTTCATATGAAACAATTGAGTTATTTGATGAAATTTTAAAGATTTGTATAGTATAAATTTAGTTAGTTTAAGGAAAAAGTAAACTAAAAATAGGATTAATCGCAAAATAACACGTAAACAAAGTTGATCCATAATTGTTTTGATGTCTCGAAAGGGGATATGAGATCAAACGAAGGGAAAAAATAATTTTGATATTTTATCTTTTTGTTAAAATAAATATATGAAATACTTCAGTAAAATATAAAAAAAAATATTACAAATTAACTAGAAAAATCATATTTTTTAGTTTTTTCTAATTACGTAATAGACTCATCTAAAGTTTTAAATTTTGATTTTAATTTATATCATTGCTTCTAGAAACACAATAATTTTAAAGTTATTTGAATAATTAATTAATCAGTAGTGGCTGATTTATGTAGGTATAAAGTTATCTCAAATTCGAATACTTTTACAATTTGTATACATACTACATTTAATTTACTTTTGATGATGTGCATAGTCATATGAAATTGAAAGTTTGTTACAACAAAGATTTACTTGGATTTTTTAGTTAAAGTTTTTGTCGGATTTAACAAAATTTTCTTGGTAATTTATAATTGATATTTCACAATTTGCTAGTGAATATTTTTTCTTGGTGATTAACAAGCTTAATTTAATTTTTAAAAACTGAAAATTATATTTAGCAAAATGATAAGTAATAAGCCCAAAGAAACATTGTAAAATTGAAAAATTGAGATAATGTATTTTTCATAGAAAATTATGATCAATTACAAAATTGTTAAATGGGAACCTGCAATATACCAAATTCGTTAAAAATCTGATATGCTATTATGTTGTTAGATGAGTAGTTAAATTTAAAGGTTTAGAAGAAAATCTCAAGATTATATAAATTAATTTTGTTAAGATACATTAGTATGAAATTTCACTAAATTTTTAATAAAATATATGTGTTTAATAATATAAAATAGTGGGTTGAATTATAAAAGCACATGTCTTATGAGTTGAAAATTGTAGATATTGTATGATTTTGGCCCATAAATTTATATATGTCAAATTATATATGCAAAATCATAAAAATAATATTACTAATTACATAAATGAATAGAAGATGTATTTTATATATAAGTTTAGAGGAAATCTATCATATATTAGTTTGACATATATAATCTTATTTTTTTGTAATTTGTAGAAATCAAAATTTATTAAAAAATTTATAAGCATTCAAAAAAGTTATATAGTTTTTATATATATGAAGCTAGGTGTAATTAGATATTGTGATTTAAATTGAAATATAGTGTTAAGAAAAATAAGTGGAATAATAACAAAATGACACGGAGGATTTGTGGGGTCAGAACCATTCTGGTGGCTCAAAATTCAATAGCTTTAATATATATAGATGGGCCATAAAACTTATTAATACCATTTTACTCTAAATGGTCCATAAAATTTGTATGTGTAATAATATACTATAGTGAGCTTGATTATAGAAACACATGTACTACGAGTTGGAAATTATATATATTGTATGATTTTGGCCCATAAAATTATATAGGTAAAATTATATATGCAAACGCATGAAAAAGTATTACTAATTATATAAATGAATATAAGATGTATGTTATAAATAAGTTTAGCAAGAAATTGAATTTTATAAAAAAAGTTGTATATAATTTTTATATATTTGAAGTTAGTTGTAATTAGATATTATGATTTAAATTTTAAATATTTGAAGTTAGGTGTTGTAACACCCCCAAATCTTAACCCATTTGGAAATGTATTACCGCCAGTGACCTCGATTTTTCCTCACCGAAGCCACCTCAGGCTTTACCGTTTAAATACAATCATGAAACACATATGATACAAAATCATAATAATATTCAATTAAAACTTGAGTCCCGGGATTACATCCCAATCCCGAATAGGATAACATACAGAGTTTAAACAAAATACAGAGTAAATAGGTTACAGCGGAAGTCTTTCTTAAAATATTACAAAAATGGTTGTGATCGTAATGATCACCTTCCCAAGGATCTCAACCTGATTAAAAACAATAAAAACATCCAAAAACCACCGTTGTCTTCATAATCATTCTAGACTCCTCGGATCTGCAATTTATCTGATGTGCCAAATCGAACGGATGACACCAGCCAACCATGCAAGGGAATTATCGGTTGGTTAGTCTAATGAAAGACCATGCAAGGGTACAAAGCAGAGTGGTTCGAAGTAGTCGTATTAGGTTAGACTCATCGTCGCTCGAATAATAGTCGAGTACGCTAGTCAACCACCATACTTCTACAGAAAATAACAAAAGGCATGATCAAGAGACGATTCTGGAGACCAAGTCTCACAGCAATCAATCCCAAAAGAAGACTCCAATGAATTGAGTCTTATCGGAAATATGACAAGTGTTGGGAAACATTAAAGTTCACACAAACGTATTTAAAAATCAAGACGAGGTTTCCTAGCTGCACTATTACCTAGCTGCACTACTCGCCCAAGGGTATATTTTAATTATGTGCGACAACGGCACTTATCTTATTAAATTTCAAAACGCGCATCACGTTATAAGCTTTTAAATATATGTTTCGCCATGAGGGACATATATCGAAGGGTATAAATCCCAAGGGTTGTGACACTAGCGATGTGCACCACCTCCATACTCGGATAGAGGTTTGGTCATGACCTTAAAACTGGTGTTATGGGTTGTACCTCCCTCTCTACCATTAATTATCAAGAAACGACTGGACCTCACGGGCCCCAGTAACGTTCCTACGAATATTCGTGCTAACTAAACAGTTCAACACAGTAATAGTCCACATCAAAGCCATCATGGCTAATAACAATTAAAATAGCGTTGATTCTAGCAGAATATACAACCTATTATAATATCATATTTTAATTATATTAAACATAAACAATAAATCATTCAAAATTAATTAACAACTAAACAATTGATAATTAATGGAAGTATGGAATGATGAGCAAGAGCGAACTGCCACTTGCCTTAGATTTGCAGAGAGCTTGAACAAGCTTAGAAACGTCGGGTTCTTGGGTCAGAAGCAGGGGCAGACCTCGTACAATAAATCCCTAAGAAACGACCCATAACGAGACCCTAAGTTAGATTCAATATCCACATATATGAATCTAAAAGAATAGGGAAAGAATCAAAGGAGTCAAGCCTCGCCCAAAGCCAAACACCCAAGAACACACAACTCGGACAAGCTCACCGCGGGTGCGGTGGAGGGCTTGCCGCGGGGTGCGGTCATGTAACAGAGGCAGAGGACGACGACAACAAAAATTCAGAAAGTCACCAAATCGATTCGTTCGACCTCGATTCGTTTGGGGTTTGATCTTAATACTCCTTACACCTTCAAACAACACTTGAGGGTACCTTTGTAAACACTCAAAGGGGTTCGATCACCTTCTCAAACAAAGCTCAAAAGCTTGGCTTCAATGGAGAATTTCAGAGGAGGAAGATGATGCTCTCACTCTTCTGATTTCGACCCCTTTTATAGCCAACAAAGGAGCTCCCTTTGGAGGGACAAGCAGGAGACCAGAAGGGCAGGCTTAGGCGGTCAAAGCCTACAGCCGGCGCCACTTGACAGTGGAAGAAGATAACGTTATCAGCAAAAATATCCCACCGCGGGGTGCGGCAGGGGTGCGGTGGCGCCCAGTGACCGCCCCACTGTTTGCTTCAGAACTGGTCCTTGCCGCGGGTGCGGCCACTTGACCGCGGGGTGCGGTCAAGGCCATTTTTCACCCTTTTTGTCCTTTTTGATTTTGGGTTAATTATCTTAACCCCGAATTAAATATATTTGTACATGAACGACTATTTAACCCCAAAAATACTTCAACTGTATTTTATATTACTCAGAAAAATATTACAGAGATCAAACATATTACAGAACATCCGAACTTCTCTGAAATAAATCCGATTTGTAGTACAAGAGTTGGAAAATTCCAAAATATCCTAATAAAATGAGGGATATTACAGGTGTGATTAGATATTGTTAATGAAATATAATGTTAATTATATAGAAAATGACACACAAGATTTGTGGGGACCAGAAGCATTGTGATGTTCTAAATCAGTAAATCCGTTGCTTTCATCTACTATATAATTACTAAAGCAGAATACCAACTGCGTCACATGGCGTTCCGAAAATGAATCAAACCCCTATGTTGCCAAAGAAACATGAAAACGCTCCCAAGTGAAACCCTAGAAAACCTTCGGCCTCTGTCGCCGCTCCTTGAAGGCTCTCGGCCACCGCCGCGCTTTGAACCTAGACACCACAAACCGCCCCCCGAGCTCAAACCTCAACTCGATTTCAAGCCCCAACATGACCAAGTCTCTTCGAGCAAACCTCTCATCGCCAGTGGGATCAGGATCTCGGTT
Organism: Rheum nobile; assembly: GCA_027886185.1. Classification (NCBI taxonomy): domain Eukaryota; kingdom Viridiplantae; phylum Streptophyta; class Magnoliopsida; order Caryophyllales; family Polygonaceae; genus Rheum; species Rheum nobile. The sequence goes on along the minus strand of WOAB01000142.1, from coordinate 492,480 downwards.
TGGGATCCGCTCCACGCTGGTTGGGGCGCTCTTGCTCACGCCGGTGTGGTCATCGTTAGCTCCCCGATTCCGACTCCAGCCCTGAGGATCAAGTCGCCTCTGCTTTCTTCTTCCTTCTCTGAGGAGTTGTTTGACTAGGGTGGCTTTTAAGTGCCGATCTGGGATCCGGGGTTAATGGAGTGTTGGTCTGAGCTCGGCGAGGTCGCTGCTGGCCAAAGGAAGCTCTGCGGTGGTCCTGCGCTCAACTCTTTCCGTCCGGGGAGGTTCTGGAGACACATTCGCAGAGGGAAACTTTCCAGGAATTCTTCTCTCCTCATCTCCAAGTTGCCCAGGTTTTATTGTTCTAATCTTTTCCCCCTTTTATATTTCCTTGCTTATGTGCTCTCGTTTCCTGGTTTAGATGTTTTTTTTCCCTTTTTGTTTGTTTCGGTGTTAGTCTTGTGTGTTGTTCCTTGTGTTTCGTTTGATGTTAACTCTTACCAGCTGAATCCTGTTTCAAATGTTTTGGTGATGCTCTGTTGTCCTAGGCTTTATTTCACACTTTGTTGGTGCTTCCCTTGGTTGACCCTCGTTTCGTGTGTGTTTTGTCTAGCTCTTGGATTTTCTAACATTTATGCTATTGATATCAATTTATCATCTGAACCAAATATCCTGAAAAACAATGAGGTGAACCCTCTTTTTTTGAACAAAATCTTATTGGAATCAAGTCTTGAGATTCACAATCTAGATCTTCTGGCTTTTACCATTAAGAATTTCGTTGAGGTGAACCCTCATGTTGTGGTGGAAACCATTACTGCGGATCTGTTTTGTTGGATGACTAAAAGTAGCAACTCGAAACCTTTCTGCTTGAACAACAGTTCATAAGGAAATTAACTCTAAGAATTACAACAATGAGGACTTCACGTTTTTCAGGCTCGGGCTCAAGGGTCGAAGGAATCCAAGTCCAGTTAGTATTCAATAATTGATTGTTCAACAGGTCATGGGGTCTTAATTTCAAAATCAAGTGCTCAAGCCATGTCGACAAACATTGAAAATGTTGCCTGGAAGGCCATGTCGAGAATCTCAGCTGGGATCACAACCAGAGAAAGTCCAGTTGCATCCACTAGAAGAAAAGGAGCACAAACAAAGGAATCCCTCACCAGTCCGAACAAAAACTGAACAAACTGAACAAAAATGTTCTTAGGAACAACCCCTTGTTGAACAATGTTTTGCATTCACCGTTCTCTTTTTCTTGTACGTGTATCATCTACCAGCTAAACATAAATGAACAAAATCTTTAGATACCATTTATGGTATCCTTTGAACCCCCCTGAGAAAGGGCACTACTCAAACTCTCATTGGTCATTCTTCTTACTTGGGAAGTCGGTATGCCCAAGTGAACAATCGAAATCTCATAAAAACAAATGATCAACCCTTGATTGTTTATTTTGCTTTAGTGTTTAAGGATATCTATAGCATTTATTATGCTTCCCAGGATGGGTCGGAATCTAGGCTAAACCAAGCCATCTGTAAGAAACATACTCTATTTTTGTATGTGAGCATGAAAATAGAATATTTGAACCAAATTAAGCAAGGTACAGGAGTTATCCCTAGGGGTAACTCAAATATGAGGCTCATTAATCCTTTCAAGACATCGCCCTATACTAAGGACGAAAGAAAACTGAAAATTGTTAACAGAAGTCATTTAGCAAAAACACAGTTGAAACAACAATTATCTGGCAAAAAGACCCCTCAAAGTCTTAGGATAAGGGGCAAAAAAAATTCTGTTTTTTTATGAAGATCACAACTTGGAATTATAGAGGGATTGGTAAAAAAACCATTTGGACGAATTTGGAAACCTTCTGCAAAATTGAAAGGATTCAATTGCTAGCGTTGTTTGAAACCAGAACAAACAAAGAACCCAGTGAAAAATTATGGAGAAAAGCTGGTTTTGACAATTTTCATTGCATACCGGCATCTGGCTTCTCAGGTGGTATTTGTATCATGTGGAAGTCTTACCCGCTCACAAATGAAATTCTTGAAATTGATCACATTGACCTACGTTTTGTAAGCATTAAATACAAAAATCTATGTACAAACATTACTTCTTTGTTGATCCTAACTTACGCTCCCCCAAATGAAGTAGGAAAGAATGAATTCTGGGGGGGCATTACTACATACATCAAGAAATGTGCTCATCCTTGTATCATTATGGGTGATCTAAATGAGATTCAAGACCACACAGAAAAAAAGGAGGTTTGACTCCTACACTAACAAAATTTGAGAGACTCAGACATTTCAAAAATGAATGTGAACTTCTAGAGGTTCCAAGCACTGGGAATACCTTTACGTGGAGAAAAAACAAAACTGAAATTAATAACATTTATGAAAAACTTGATAGAGTTATGGTCCATCACTAGATTTTACAATGGTATCCTGACATTTGCACCAAAAACTATGCTTTTACAAGCTCTGATCATTGCCCCATCTCGATTGATCTTACAGCTTCCACACCTTTTAAAAATCAACCCTTCAAATTTGAAAAAAATTGGATGACAAGGAAGGATTTCAGGAATGTTGTCAAACAAGCCTGGCGAACAAATTTCCATGGATCAAGAATGTATGATCTTGTATCAAAAACAAAATTGTTAAAAAAACATGAAAAAACTTGGAACAAAACTACTTTTGGTAATGTATTTTCCCAATTGAAAAAAATTAGAAAAAGACCTCACAGATATCCAAGTGGAAATCAATGCTCAAGGTAATAACAATCTCGTCCAAAAACAGCTAAAACTTATTGAGAAAAAGGAAAAGCTTCTAAGTTTCCAAAAGACCTTTTGGAACCAAAGAGCAAAAGTAAAACATATCAAATTTACGGATACAAATGCTAGCTATTTTCATAGAATAGCTAGTGGAAGAAGGAATAGGAAAATGATCAAAGAAATCATAACACAAGAAGGAACGACTATCATTGGAGAAGAGAATATTAGGAATGAAATCAGAAATGATTTTATTAAAAGATTCAAATCTGAAGAAATGAATGAAAATCTCTTAAGGGATAACCTTGATTTAATCCAGGAAGAAGTATCCTCTGAAGACAATGAAAACCTGACTAAACATATATCAAATGAAGAGATAAAGAAGGCTGTTTTTGGTATTGGCTCAGATAAATCTCCTGGACTAGATGGAATGACAGCAGAATTCTACCAAAAATATTGGGATATTGTTGGCTCATCGGTGACACAAGCTGTGAAGGGGTTCTTCCTTTCTGGAAAATTACTCAAACAGACCAATCATACATTTATATCCTTGATACCAAAATGCGATAATCTCAGCTCTACAAATCACTATAGATGTGATACCCCGTACTTTTGTAAGGGTATTTTTGGAAATTACCTGAACGTCTGTTATGTACGTCAAATTAATTTCAAAGACAGAAAGGCATTCTGTAATGTTCTTAATCTCTGTAATATTTTTCTAAGTAAAATAATATACATTCGATGTATTTTGGGACTTAATACTCGTTCGTGTACGATTATTGTTATCCCCGACTAAGGCCAAAGCTAATCCAAAGCTTAATCGGATGCAAAATGGCCTTGGCGGCGACCGCCGTAAGGCTAGCGGCGACCGCCGCCAACTAGCCGATGTCGTCATCCTCATCCAGTGGCCAAGTGGCCTAGAAAAGCGGCGACCACCGCCAGAAAAGCGGCGACCGCCGCTAGAGACTCATAAGGGCGGCGACCTCTGCCGACGGCGGCGACCGCCGCCACTGTTGCAGGCGTAGGCACAGTGCTTTGCCGGTGACCGGGGGACGACTCGATCTTAGCCTTCCACGTGCATGGGATTGCCATTTCTTGTCCCCTGGCTTGTGGATATAAAAGGGGAAGGGTTTGGGATCAAATTGAGCACAGAAACAAAGCTCAAATCTCCCTAAATCATCTCGTCGGAAATCAAGCTCTCGCCGGAGTATTTGATATCGATCGTCGGAGTTCCTTTTGGTGTTATTCCAGTTGCAAAGTGAAGCTTTGGAGGCCTTTAGAAGCTTAGAATCCAAAGCAAGGCAAAGGAGAAGCAAAACAATCGTCGCCGGTGAGTTTTGTGCTTCTCGTATTTTTCTGATGTTCGTAGCGGCGACCGCCGCCACGAACAGCGGCGCCCGCTGTAAGGCAGGCGGCGACCGCTGCCCAGAAGCTTTTGGCTTGTTTCGGCCTTAGCTTCTGTGGTTTCGATCGGGCTTCGTTCCTTTCGATTTCTTTCGTTATTCTTTAGATTCGTACTCGTTATCGTCGAATCTAACTTAGGGTTTCTTTATGGGTCGATTCGAAGGAATCTGTGTTGCCAGATCTGTCCCTACTTTGAGCCCGAAAACCAGTTGTCGTCGTACCTAGCTTCGTTTAAGCTTCTGCGGATTTAAGGCAAGTGGTGGTTCGCTCTTGCTCATCATTTCATGCTTCCATTAATTATCAGTTGCTTAATTGAGTAATTAATTTGGAATGATTATTGTGTTCATCTGGGAACGGTTTTTGATAAAACTGTTTTGGAAACTAAAATATGATATTATATTAGGTTGTATATCTGTTAGAACAATGCTATTATAGATATATATTTATGATCGCCTTGAGGGCATTTATACAAATTATTGTGGACTATTGTTGTGCTCGAACTGTTTAGTTAGCACTAGTAGTTAGGAACGTTACTAGGATCCTGCAAGGTCCAGTCGTTTCTTTATAATCTAGTAGAGAGGTGGCTAGACCCCACCTAATACTATTTGAAGGTCATGACCCAACCTCTGATACACGCAGTATAGAGGTTGTGCACTTAGCTGGTGTCACAAATCTCAGGATATAGTCCCTCCGAGATGCGTCACTCTAGATGAAACGCATACTCAAGATGTATAGGTTCTATTGGGGATATATATACATTTAAAAGCCTGTAACGTGATGCGCGTTTTGGAATATAATAAGTAAGTGCTCTTGATGCACATAATTAATATACCCTTGGGCGAGTAGTGCAGCTAGGCGATAGTGCAGTTAGGAAAGCTCGTCTCAACTTTTAAATCGCTCGAATGCGATATTGTGATTCTTTAAATGTTCCAGACTTTGTCATGCTTCGTTAAAGACTCATTCTTTTGGAGTCTTCTCTTGGATGTTCCGATAAGATTCACTTCAGTTGGAATCTTCTCTTGATCATGCCTTTTGATATATTCCAGTAGGAGTATGGTGGTTGACTATCGTTATCGGTTATTATTCGAGGAACGATGAGTCTAACCTAATACGACTACTTCGAACCACTCTGCTTTGTACCCTTGCATAGTCTATTTAGTAGACTAACCAACCGATTATTCCCTTGCATGGTTGGATGGTGTCATCCGTTCGATTCGACACATCAGATAAGTTGCAGATACGAGGAGACTAGAATGACTATGAAGACGACGGTGGTTTTTGGATGTTTTAATGTTTTTAATCAGGTTAAGATCCTTGGGCAGGTGATCATTACGATCACACCCCTTTTTGGTAAAAGACTTCCGCTGTAACCTATTTACTTTGTTATTTGTTTAATTCTGTATTTCGACTTCCGCTGTATTTTGTTTAGACTCTGTATGTTTGTCTTATTCGGGATTGGGATATAATCCCGAGACTCAAGTTTTAATTGAATATTATGATGGTTTTGTATCATAAGTATTTCATGATTATGTTTAAACGGTAAAGCCTGGGGTGGCTTCGGTGAGGAAAACCGAGGTCACTGGCGGTAATACCTTTCCAAATGGGTTAAGATTTGGGGGTGTTACAATAGACCTATAAGTCTGTGTTCTACGATTTACAAAATCATATCAAAATTTTTGACTACAAGATTAAAAAAGACTATGGAAAAACTAACCCATCCCCTACAAGGAGCCTTTATAGACAATAGAGCTATTCAAGACAACATTTTAATAGCATGCGAAATTTTTTATTCTCTCAAGGGGAAAAAAAGGAAAAGAAGGCTTCATAGCCATTAAATTGGATATGGAAAAAGCTTATGATAGAATCTAATGGACTTTCATTCTTAAAACAATGGAAAAATTCGGTTTTCATCAAAAATTTATAAACTGGATCAAAGAATGCATAACAACTGTTTCTTTCTCAGTCCTTGTAAATAATGGACCGACGGAAATTTTCTTACCAACAAGAGGACTTCGCCAAGGAGATCCCCTTTCTCTTTTCCTCTTTATTTTAGGATCTGAAATTTTGGCTCGAAAACTTCAACAAGCATCCAACAGACCTCAAAAACCTATCGGAATCCAAGTCTGAAGACAAGGTACTCGAATTCCTTTTTTGGCATTCGCGGATGACATCATGCTTTTTTCAAAAGCGAAAACAGACAATTGTAGGAGATTAAAAATATTGTGGATGAGTATTGCAAAATCTCAAGACAAAAGGTCAATTTTCACAAATCTGCCTTCCAAGTGACTAAGAAAGTGTCAAATTTTCACAAACAAATGATCCAGGGAATTCTTACTATAACAAACACGACGTCTCTTGAAAAATACCTGGGGTGCCCTATCATAAATGGTAGAGTTAACTCTAATACCTTTGTGGATCTTATAACAAGCACACAAAAATAGTTGACCAAATGGAAAGCAAACTCTCTATCCAAAGCAGGACGAACAACTTTGATTAAAGCCAATCTGGCATCCAGACCAAATTATCTTATGCAGAGCTTTATGCTGCCTACAAACACACACAATGAACTTGACAAACTAAACATGAGTTTCTTCTGGAACAAAGACCACAATTATAAACCTCTCATAGGCTGGGACAAAATCTGTAAACCAACACACCAAGGAGGACTAGGTCTTCGCAAGTCTCAGGACATGAACAAAGCACTACAATTTAAACTACTTTGGAAAATCCTGGCAAAACCGAATAATTGCTGGGTTAAAATCATAACAGAAAAATACCTAAAAACAAAACACCTTTTGCACTATGAAAAAGCAGGAACTTGCTCGTGGCAATGGTAAAAAATGACAGAAATCCTGGGGGATTTCAAAAAGGGACTTGTGTGGCAGGTCGGAAATGAGAGAACGATCAAGTTTTGGACTGATAATTGGTTATCAAAAAGTCCCTTAAACAAAACAATCAATACGTAATAAATCCATAATATCAATGCTTTGGTCGCGGATTTCATTCTGCCGGATAAAACATGGAACAAAGAAAAAATTGAACAACATGTACCAAGTGACCTTTGCAGACGAATCACATCGACTCTTATCCCCTTTAATAACATTGAGGACAGGATGTATTGAGAAGCAAGCAAAAGTGGATGGTTCTCAACCAAGTCTGCTATGAACATGATTAATGAAAATAAACGATATTCAGCCCATGATTCTTCTTGGATATGGAAACTGGACACCTATCCAAAGGTTAAAAAATTTCTTTGGAAAATCATGAAAAATGGGCTTCCAACAAAAGCAAGGCTAGCTGAAAAAGGAGTTTCACTGACCCCTGACTGCATTCGATGCAGTGCACCAATTGAAGACACTACTCACATCTTATTCCTTTGCACCCATACCTTGAAAACCATAGAACAAATTAATCCCCAAACTCGTGGGATGATCAAAACATTGAACACTGGAAATAAAAAAACATATGAACTGATTGAGGAAATCCGACAGAAAACAGATAAAACACAATTCTTAGAACTTTTGACTTCTTGGTGGGGAATCTGGTTCTACAAAAACCAACAAAGCTTTGGAAATACAAATAATGAGTGGGATCCTATTAAGGATATGCCTATTTACATTAAAAACCAAATCAATAATTGGAAACAGACAAAGACATGGAACCCTGACTGCTTGGAAGCAGAACAACAAAAAAATAAGAAAAATAACAAAGATAGCAAGAGACGCCCAAAGAAAAAATGGAAAAAGCCACCAGACAACACTATAAAAATTAACACGGATGGATCAACTATGCCAAACGGATAATCTAGTTATGGGTACATTTTCAGAAATAGCAAAGGAGAACCCCTATTTATCTTTGGTGAAAAGTGTGGACTATCAACCCCATTAAAAACAGAAACCATCGCTTTCAGGAATGCTTTGATTAAAGCGCAGGTATTGAGCTTTAACAACATCAAAATTGAATGCGATAACCTGACAATTGTTAACGTTCTGAATAAAATTCGGCACTGTCCTTGGGATATTGAAATCTTAATTTCTGATATCATTTGTGTCTTACAACTGTTTTCTTCAGTGGAGATTTCCAACGTCTTCAGAGATACTAACGTTGTTGCTGATCACATCGCGAAGCTGGCGCAGCGAAGTCTTTCGGAAGATATTAGAAATAACCTATAACTTGTAGTTCTCATCCGCAAGGATGCTATAGACTGAGAAACTGTTTCCTCTGTGGTTTCCAGTCTAATTCTTACTTTATCAAAAAAAAAACTATGCTGCCACGTGGCATCATGACATTAAATTTGTCACGTGTCAAGTTCTTATTTTTTCGGTTGTTTTTTTGAAAATCTAATAAAATCAAAGAAAATAAAATCACTACCCATATTAGTCGGATATGCATACAATATGAATATTTTTTATGCTCTAATCTTTTAAAAATGTAGCAAATAATATTCTCAACCATATGTACATAATCTATATCTATATACAACATGCATATTACGTACTATACTAAAATAAGTTATAATATTTTTATAATCATTTCTTACCAAAATGTAAGACAAAATATTCCATTCTATGCAGATTTTTATTTTTTGCAATATATTTCTAATGTACTAAAATAATTTTGTAACATTTTTAACATCAATTATTTCCAAATTAATAGATGAATAAGGTTGCATATCTCTTCCTTGTACATTATAATTATATAGTATCATATCATATAATTTCAACCCAAATCTATATATAATTGATATGGAAATAAATTGTTAATAATATCATTCATTGAATATCAATACACGATTTATATTTCACGCACCGGCGAAATTGTTATTTCACGCACTGGTTCGTCTGTCACGGATCATGTGCATCTGTCCGTGACGGACCAAATGGATCCATCCGTGACGGACGAATCCATTTGATCCGTCACGGATCAACATGTTTCGTCTGTCACGGATGAACATGCTGATCCGCGACACGATTTTGGAATCACCATAACTTTTGATTCCCTAGTCCAATTGCGCTGAAATATGGAGCAGTTATAGTTGACATCTTGATCTTTAATCTGACGTTGGAATCACTCAATTCGGAGTTACGTAGAAAAAGTTATACTTCTCCAAAGATAGGACAAAGAAATAGAGATCTCTTAAGCGTCAAGGCGAGTACAATAGCATTTAAGTCGGCTTACAATATCATTGCAATCATGGATCACAATAGCATTACAATGTGTGAGTACAATAGCATTTAAGTCGGCTTGCGACCTCGTCTCTTTCTTGTGCAAGAAGGTCTGAATGCCATTAGCTGAGATGGCCTCCAAGGAGTGGTCGAACCTTCTTCCATGTAGTCAAGAAGTCTTTGAAAAACCTTCTTCCACAAGAAAGAGATGAGGTCGAACCTTCTTCCACAAGAAAGAGACGAGGTCGTTCGAACCTTCGTTTATATGATCCATTCGTTTCAAGAACCTTCTAGACCAAATATCATTTGCTGCTTGTCTATATGATCCATTCGTTTCTCAGCTGATGGCGTTCAAACCTTCTTCTACAAGAAAGAGACGAGGTCGCAAGCCGACTTAAATGTTATTATACTCGTACATTGTAATGCTATTATGATCCATGATTGCAATGCTATTGTAATCCGACTTAAATGCTATTGTACTCGCCTTAGCGCTTAAGAGATCTCTATTTCTTTGTCCCGTCTTTGGAGAAGTATAACTTTTTCTACGTAACTCTGAATTGAGTGATTCAAACGTCAGATTAAAGATCAAGATGTCAACTATAACTCCTCCAAATTTCAGAGCGTTTGGACTAGGGAATCAAAAGTTATGGCGATTCCAAAATCGTGTCGCGGATCAGCATGTTCATCCGTGACGGACGAAACATGTTGATCCGTGACGGATCAAATGGATTCGTCCATCACGGATGAAAATGTTTCGTCCGTCACGGATGAACATGTTTCGTCCGTCACGGATGAACCACATCGTTAAATTAAGTTTCTTTTATTGATGTTAACATCAATAAAGTAACTGTTTATAAACTTATTCTGATTATGTTCAGTTTTTAAATTATATGACTTGATAGATTTTGCATTGTAATTCAAAACAAAGACCTAGATAAACCCGTTTTTGAAAAGAAAAACATTTATTAGAGTCTGTTAATAGTACATAACTACTATATGTCCATGTGTCATGTACATGTTTGGGTAAATATAAACTATATATTTAACGGTATATCAATTGATAATATAAGATGCTATTGACTAACAAATAATATTATAATAATTATATTGTTTTAGCATGCTAAAAAATTAGAGAAGGATTATATAGCTCAAGTAAATCATATGTTATTAAAGTAAAAATCAGACGGTTAAACAAATTAAGTTTCTTTTATAAATATACATGAGAATGATTTATTCCATAAAGGTAACAAAACTTTAAGTAATATATTCATGAAACAATATAAAATATATTTTATTTTATATATTTTATGTATATATATTGCAAAAAATATTATGTGACAGTTTAATTAGTGGCTTAATAAATCTAAGAGTATAGTGCAAGTAATATACACACCGACATTAAAATGAACTATGTTTGCCAAATTAGAGTCTTGATAATGCTTATAATTTCAATAAGATTGGCCATACATAAAGATAATAGAAAGCTTCTTCCATCTCGATTGTCAAATGTTTCTCATTTGTTTTGAAGCAATTGTATCCCTTCTTTCTAATGGTTTGATATATCTCTACTCGCCTTGACGCTTAAGAGATCTCTATTTCTTTGTTCCGTCTTTGGAGAAGTATAACTTTTTCTACGTAACTCCGAATTGAGTGATTCCAACGTAAGATTAAATATCAAGATGTCAACTATAACTCCTCCAAATTTCAGCGCGTTTGGACTAGGGAATCAAAAGTTATGGCGATTCCAAAATCGTGTCGCGGATCAGCATGTTCATCCGTGACGCACGGATGGGGTTGGTGCGTCACGGACGGTTTACTGTGGTCCGTCACGGACGGAGTGCTTTTGTTCGTCACGGGCGGCTTCATTTGGTACGTCACGTACGAAACAGTGCGTGAAATAGAAATTTTACCCGTGCGTGAAATAGCAAGGGCCAGCTAAGATTCTAACTGAGGAAAAAATCTCAATAATTCTAACCATAATCTTAATATTGATTTTGTTACACATTTTTGCTGAAATATTAACAAATAAATATTAGTAAATTCAATCTAATATAAATATACTAAACAAAATCTCACTATGCCACATGTCATCCCCATAATAAAAATATCGCATGTCATTTTTTTAGCATTTTACCTTTTAAAATATAAATTTATATAGAAAAGATTTGTATCATAAATCTAGACCAATTCCTAATTTAAATACAAATTAATCATACAAATGAACTAATCACTTCCTAATTTATATACAATTTCCTAATTTAGATACCAATTGATCACATATATAAACTAATTACTTCATATTTTACACACAAATCAATAACAAAAATTATCAATACAAAACATGCACAACAATCTACTAAATTTACTATATATATACTAAACCAAAACCATTTTATGCCACATGACACTCTCTACTAAACTTATAAATTTCTTATGCCACATGACACACTCATATTTATTTTGTCACATGACATTTTCTCAATTTTTTATTTTTTCAAAAAATCAATATAATAATTGTATATAAGATCTTTATCTTATTTCAAAATTCAATACTTTATATATTCGTTTCCAATATTAAGCCTTAGGTAAATCTTTATGATTTGATTGGATATAATTTAATATAGTACTTTTCTTTATTAATTCTCTTAAACGTTGTATCAAATTATTAATTGATAATTATAATAAAATGTAAAATTAAATACTAAAAAATTTCAGTTAGTCTATTATATATAATATATGTATTAAAACAAATTCCCTATTAAAACAAAACTTCTGCATTAATTGGTTATTAGTATATATTTTTTATTATACTTATCTTATTTTCATTTTATTGACACTAATTAGATATGATATTTATTTATTTAATATTTTTTAAATATGAAATTAATATATATTTAATAATTAAAAAATATGGATATAAGCTTTATGCAAGCACGGGAAAATTAAGCTAGTATATATAGAAATATTGAAAATCCTCTCATTTCCTTCCCTTATAAACTCCTCAAATCTGAATTAAAAAAATAAATAAAAAATAAACCCCTCAAATCCCTCCGATCAACATAGATTAGTTCAACTTCTTCCCTTTCATTCCTCTATCTCATTCTTCTTCGCCGCTCCCATCTCTCCTCCTCCCAATCAATTTCGCTTCTCCATCCCTATGTGGTGGCCCAATGCAGGTTTTTTGTTCTATTGCTCGTTTAATTTTTCTTTGTTACTTTTCCCCTCTACTATTTTGCCTCTCCTTAACAGTGTGTTTGACAAATGGTTAATGGGTAGAAAGGAAATGAAAGAAAAATATAAAAATTGATGAGAAGGAAAAGAAAGGAAGAGAATGAGAAGTGAAGGAAAAGATTTCAAAATTTTCTCTTGTTTGAATAGAATGGATTTTTAAGAGGGAGGGAAGTGAAAATTAATTGATGTTAATTTTCTTTTTTTTTTAAATTTTGAATGGGTCTATTTGTAGTTTTCATCCAAATTCCACCAGTTTCGTGGTATTCAATTTTCCTTCAATTCCCTTGTGATTTTTTCTTTATTTTGGTTAAAATCCACTCAATTCCCCTCGAGTTAGGTAAATGACCATTTGATAAATCTTTTTTTAAACTAATGAATCCTTAGCAAAAATGGACCCCTCATCCCAACTTTTTCATTATTTTATTATTTTAATACCTCTCCTTCCTTCCATAACAGACTCGATCGATCGATTTCGTCTACCTCAAACCTTCTTCCCCACGCCACCGCTGATCGATCGTACACAGGAGCTCCGGCCGATCGATTGCACGCCGCCACCACACGCGAGCGACTACAGGAGGATTTGACTCCGCTTCGATCGCAGGGAAGGCAGCTTTCGATTGTTTGATCGAAGAGATCCAAGGATATTGAAGTTCGATCACATTAGAAACAAGTAATTTCTCTTCCAAATTTGAATTTGGTTGTTCTAATGACACTATTACTCGATTATGATAGAAATAGTGTCATTGCGAATAAGTAATGTAAAACTGTCCTTGGAATCATAATTGTCATTGAAATAGTGTCATTCCAAATCTGAATTTGGTTGTTCTAATAAAACTGTCATTGAAATAGTGTCATTGTGAATTTCTGGATTAATAGTGACACTTTTTTCTGGATGTGGTGTTCAGTGTTCAAAAAGTGTCATTAAAATGATTGTGTGCATAATCTAGAAAAAGTGTCATTGTTGTACAAATTGCAATAAGAAATCAGGATTGTTTAAGAGGATAAAACAAAAGTGTCATTAGAATTGTCTGAATTTTATGATTTATAATGACACTGTTGAAAAAGTGTCATTATAATGAGTGTGTGCATAATCCAGAAATAGTGTCATTGTTTAACAAATTGCAATATGAAAATAGTGATTGTGTAAAAGGATTAAACAAGAGTGTCATTAGAATTTTCTGAATTCCTGCATTATGAATAACACTATGAAATTCTTTCATTAAAATTATTATGTCATTAAGTCAGATTGTTGGGTTTCATGTTATAGATGCAGATGAGAATCCTAACAGTGTTCTCTGGAGGAGAATGGGAAGTAAAAGAGGGATGTTATGTTTATGCTGGCAAAACCACATCAAAAGCATTTATGGTTAATGACACTTTGATGTTAGGAGAGCTTAAGAAGATGATTATAGATAGGTTCAAGCTCAATTCATCATGTTCTGACATAGTCTTAGGTCATTTGAACCCTTTTTATAAGCTAACAGAGCCATATATAGTTGATGCAGACGAAGATTACAAATTGTTTGTTGAAATCAATGAGTGTCCTCAAGTATCATGGACACTTCCATTATTTGTATCTACAACTAATATGTTGACAGTTGAAGAACATGTATTGGCACTCCAAAAAGAGAATAGAATGGTGGTTGCTGAGGAGCATTTGCAGTTAGATTATAGGGTTCAGTGTGATGACATAGTGCCTTTGGTGGTTGCTGAAGAGCATTTGCAGTTAGTTTAATCGCGGCGCCCGCCGCCCTCCTTACGGCGACCGCCGCAATTTCTCAGGTAAAAAAAAAACTTCCCAAAAAAAAAACTTCCCGAAAAAACCTTAAACGGGGAGCAAAAAAAAAAAAAATCCACCGGAGGCCAGCTGCCCAACGTTTCCTATGGAGAGATGGTGCGCATCATGTTGTCAAGGAGGAGACATTAGCCCCACTTTGTATTTGACAACGATCATGGCCCTATAATTGGCAGTTGGAGAGGAGGTACACCAGGGCCCAACCACGATGACATCTGAGCCCATTTCTTTTTTTTTTTTAAGGCCATGCAACCCCGTTCCCTACTCACCACAGTGGTTCCTTTTGGTTGCATGGTAGGAGTTGATAGAGTTGAAGGTCGTGCCGCCCTGATTTCCTGAATAACCACTGCACTTCACAGTGGTTTCCTATGGTTGCACGGTATATGAATGTTATAGCGTTGATACCGACATCCTGGACAATGAGCTTTCATGAGTACACCGCCAGCGACAAGGAAGTGTCCAAGCCAACTCGGCAACGTTGTGAGTTATTTTTTTTTGCTTTTCCCTGTGCTTTATTCTTTTGTCTTTCATTACATTGAGGACAATGCAATGTTTAAGCATGGGGTGGGGTTTTATACTTGCTACGCTGCTGAGGAGAAAAATGAAAAAAAGAGAAAAAGCCAAAAATTTGAAAAAAGGCTATCATTGAAATCCTGGGATAGGTCGAAAACCCGAAAGGGCGGCCTAGGCAATAAGCAGGTGGCTTGGACCAGCATTAGGCTGGGGTAATATGAGGTCAAGAGTGACGTGAGCTTATGTGAGTACATCTATTGGAAAATGAAATGAGTGGCTTGGTGAAAACCCGAAAGGGCGCCTTGGCAAAACGAGTGAAAAAGAAGAAGAGTGATTTTAGGATTTCTCATTATTCTTGGCGAGGCGTCATAAGAAGAGGAGACAAAGAAGGATTGTCGGGTAGGTCACTCTGGGAGACATAAGGAGCAATAGATGGAGGCTAGGATTAGAGGTTACTCACACTTTTGGATGTCCGGGTTTAGCTTGGGGGAAGTACTTTGCTTGCCCCTTAAGCTTGTTGAGTTGTGGATGTGTTGTGAATGAGATTGGTGCCAGGAGTTTGGCATGGGTTAGGTGACTCTTAGTTGGAGGATATGCTTCCTGAGACCTTGGGTGTTGCATTGGAGGAGTGGACTCTCTATTAGTTTACTCGAGGACGAGCAAAGGTCTAAGCATGGGGTGGTTTGATAAGCACTACTTTGTAGGGCTTAACTAAGAGTCATTAGAGGGTTTATTGGTGCCATTCGGGTAGATTTAGACACATTCATGTGCATGGCGTTTGGGGGCGATGTTGGTGTATTTGGAGGTGTTTGAGCGGTTTTGGAGACCATATGAGACGCCAAGGGAGTGCAATGAAGAGTAGAAGAACGGTAGGCTGAATTCAATTGGTTCGTTCTCTCTACTCAGATGTCCAAATGGAGTGATTCCAATTCGAGGAGTTAGATCTTGAAGTCTACTGCAAGTATTCAAAATATGAACGCAATCCGAGTTGGGAATCAAAAGTTATTGCATTTCTACGGAAGTGTCATAGGAGCTGAACCGAAGAACAGCGACGGCGCCCGCCGTGGAATTGCGGCGCCCGCCGCGATTACGGCGCCCGCCGTGGAGGTTGCAGCGACCGCCGTGAACGTCTGAAGTCCGCCGAGCCGATTTTCCTTTTATGTTTTATTTTTTGGATTATTTTATTACGTTTTATTATTTCATTTTAGGTTAATTTCAGAATTATTTCATTTAGTATTTAAGGGTTGAGAAAAATGCTTGTTTGCCTATCATTATCATCATTCTTGGATTCTATCTCTGAACCCTAATTCTACTTCTCCTTTCTACGTTCTACGTTATGAAGAACTAAGCCTCCTTGGCTTAGTCAGACGCTGAAGCTTTCGTTTTGATTAAGTTGTGAGATTCTCGCTCCTTATCTATTGCATGGTTTTTATCTTTCTCTTGCTTAAGTTGCTTATGATTGATATTGATAATCTCTATTTGGACGCAACTAGGGTTTGTCGTTATTGATCTATTGCTAGATCTAGATTGTTACTGGTTGAGCATATCTATTTCAGAGTAGCAACTGCATCGTACTAGTATCTGGTTGTGCTACTCTTATGCAGAAGAGAATTGATTTACATTCTAGGATAATATCTGGTTGTTTTATGCTAGAATTGTATCCAACTATATTCATATCCGTAAGGCTGCTGTTAAACTGAATCTTGATAGTTTCAGGGTTGTTTAATTAGTTAGTGCTAATAGTATCTGGTTGTGCTATTAGTTATATCTGAAAAGGAATTGGAATTTCCATTGCATGAGATTTTGAATGATTTTCTATGATCAACTTGTCATACAAATAGTGGATGTTGTTTGACTAAGTGCTTTTCCCATCACTGATTTCATCATATTTTACTTTGTTTACTTTTGCATGCTTAGGTTACTAAAACTCACAAAACCCCCCTTTGGTTACTTTGGATTGACATACAAATTGCATATTAAGATAGAATTCGCCTCCCTGTGGGTTCGACCGCCTCCCTGTGGGTTCGACCTTTACTTACCTAGGACTACGGTTTAGGGTTTGTTTGGATATTTTGCATAGTAGGAATTAGAACGACAAATTCCTTCTATCAATATACAACATATCATAATATCACATTTTAAATCATATCATTTATAAAATCTGGTCCCAAATGAAATCAATGATTCATCCCAATTTAATTAACAATTAAAGCAATTGATAATTAATAGAGACATGGAATGATAAGCAAGAGCGAACCGCCACTTGCCTTAGACTAGACGAACGATTGCTCAACGGCGAGTTTCTGGGTCCGGAACGGGGACGGAACTTGAATTACAGATTCCTACGGAGGACCCATAACGAAACCCTAAGTTAGATTCGATAATAAATAGTACGAATCTAAAAAAAGACAAATGAAAACGAAAGAACGGAAGTTCTGATCGAGACCGCAAAGCCAGATGCCACGATCGCGAGTGCCCAGGCACACCGTGATCGCAGTGGCTCTGCCGCGGTCGCGGGCATCGAGGATGAGTGTCCGCGAGACACTATGACAGCGGCCGCGAGCGCGGGCGACAATGTCACAGTCGCGATCGCGGAACACCGCGATCGCGGACGATGAACTCCGGCGACACGACTAGGAAGAAATCTCACCGGGGCGACGCGTCGAGGCTTGATTCGGATGAGAGTCGACTTCTGGGCACCTTGCACCTCCAAAGGACCACCTTACGAGCACCACCACCACCAACGGGAGCTCCGGCGACGAACGAAACTTTTCCGGCGAGAGCTTGAACTCCGGCGACAATGGAAACAAGAGGGAGAGAGTGAGATTCGGATTTGGGGTGCCCTTCAACCCTCCAGATCTTCCTCCTTAAATAGCCCAAAGAAGTAGGCGCCTACAACGACCAGATTAGACGTTGCACAGGCGAAGAACGGCGACCCGGCCGTCGAGGTCCGGCGGAGCAGAAAAAGCCTGTCACGCTTGAGCTTTTCCGCGATCGCGGAACCTCCACCGCGATCGCGGAAAAATCCACTTGACAGCTTTTGATGATTGCCTTTTTCCGCGATCGCGGTGACCTTACCGCGGTCGCGGAACCTGCCTTTTCGCGTCTATTTGCCCGGGAAAAGGTATGGGCATGGGTTTTAAACCCCGGGTTAAATATATTTGTATCCGAACAAATATTCTAAGCTCCGAAAATACGTCGAATGTATTTTATACTACTCAGGAAAATATTACAGAGATCAAATATATTACAGAATGTCTGAACTTCTCTGAAAATGATCCGACTATAGTACGGGAGTTGGAAAATTACTAAAATGCCCGTACAAAAATGAGGGGTATTACATGAGTGGTATCAAGATGTGAGCTACTGGAAAGCTTGGAAAGCACATGAATGGGATGAAAACTTGATAAGAGGTACTCCGGAAGAAAACTATGCAATGATACCTTTATATTGCCATATGTTGAAACAAGTAAACACTGGAACATATACATGCTTTGAGGTAGATAATCAAAACCGTTTCAAGTACGTATTCATTTCAATAGGAGTATCGATTAGAGGTTTTGCTGAAATGAGAAAGGTAAGCTTCTAACATTACTGTCATTAACAAACAGTGTCATTAAACACACAGAAAAAGTGTCATTAGCATGTAAGAGCTGGGAATATTGAAGCAGTGTCATTATTTCAATTATTCTCTAATTTTATTGTAGCATTTAAAAAATATAATGTGTCATAAAAAAGTATCATTAGCATTTAAAAATATAATATTTCCAAAGTGTCATTAGCATGTAAAACTGTGAAGCTTCTAGAACTGTCATTATCATGTTAAACATTGCATCATTACTCTTTAAAGTGTCATTACCAAAAAAATATTGAATGTCAGTAGAACAAAGTATATCTAGAAAGTGTCATTAGTTTGAATCTGTCATTAATGTTTCACCAGAATGATTTATAATGACACTCTTAGTGGATGTGGTGTTGACACTTTTTCAATAGTGTTATTGTGTATACTGTCATTACTGTGTACACTATTACAATAATGTCATTACCAAAAATATTGAATCTCAATAGAACACATCATATATAAAAAGTGTCATTAGTGTCTAAACTGTCACAAATGTTTCTCTTCTGCCTTGAAAATTAAGTGTCATTAATAAAAATCTAAAGTGTCATTGATATTTTCTGGTAGGTTATCATGGTGGATGGTACATTTCTACATGGAAAGTTTAAGGGCAATCTAATGATCGCGACTGCGCAGGATGCAAACAATCAAATCTATCCTCTTGCATATGTCGTGGATGATTCAGAGAATGATAAATCATGGTCTTGGTTTTTCCAACAAATACATAATGTCATCCCATCTTCACCTGAATTGAATATTATCTCAGATCGACACATAAGCATTGGAAAAGCTGTAAAGATAGTGTACAGTTCAGCAACACATCTGGTTTGCACGCGACACCTAAAATATAATATGAAGACAAGATACAAGAACAAAGGTGTCATTAGATTGTTCTCAAATGCAGCTGATGCCTATACAATCACAGAGTTTGATGAATGGTTTAACCAAATATGTGCCATTAATCCAAAAATGGCAAACTACCTTATTATTGCAAAATTGCAAAAGTCGGCTCGAGCTCACTGTCCAGGTGACAGATACAACATAATGACAACAAACAACTCAGAAAGCATAAACTCGGTTTTGAGAGAAGCTAGATCGTACCAAGTAGTTGCTCTTCTAGATTACATTAGGGCTTTGCTTTCAAGTTGGTTTAATAAGCACCAGAAACTTGCATTACAGAACAACAAAGAATTGCCACCACATGTGAATAATGTGGTAGAGGCAAGGTACAAGGAGTCGAGAAGATATGAAGTAAAGAACTAAACCAGGTTGAGTTTGAGGTATCTGGTGGGAAATTCACTGGTGTAGTAAATCTGTCAAACAGAACATACAGCTGCATGGTTTTTGATTTGGACAAAATCCCATGTACACATGCCATGGCTGCCATTCAAAAGGTTAACGGTACAATTACTGAATAGTGTCATTAGAATACCAGTATTGAATAGTGTCATTAGAATAAAAGTGTCATTAAAACACTGAATGTCAATACATCAGAATTCTTTACATTATAACTAAAAAGGTTACATAATTCTGCTCGACAAAGTACCATTACAATAAAAGACATCCAGATTTGTGCCAAAATGTCATCATAGTTCTAAAAAACAAGATAGAGATCACTATGCATCAGGTAAATGTTCCCATGTCCAAGTACGCTTGAACAAATCAATAGCAATCTTCTCCATATGTGCTCTCATATGTGCATCATGTAGATCTGCCATACTTGTTCCGAAAACAATTACTCCAATATACTTGATTGTATATATAGCACAGTTGCCACTGTAAAATAATAACAAATGGAAAATTGTGTCAATCAATTGAATATTCTGTCATAAGTAATAGAGGAGGGAAAGAAGTGTGTTTACCCTGCACAATCTTGCGGGAGAGACATATCTCTGAACCAGGTAAAAGATTCTTCAAATGTGCCAAGGTGAGAGAAACGCCCAATACGACGCATCAAAACAGGCAAGAAATCCAACAAAGGTTGAAGGAAGGCCTTAAGCATGTTGTCCTTATACAAATAATGAGCACAATCCAATACTCTGATTTTGGATTCAGCCAAGTTGATTTCTAGACCAATCCAATGCTTATTCTCCAAATTAAATGGTGTGTATACCTTTGTAACACCATGATACCAAGATTTGCCAAAATAGTTTGGATTGGAACCATTAAAATACAAATTGAACGTCTCTGGAATCTTATCTTCACCAGATATGTATCTTTTGATTTGTTTGACATTGAACTTCTTGTACCAAAGCCAATCCAAAACCACACTGTCCTTGAACAAATCAGGATTTTCATGAATACGTTTGCGCATGTGAAAAAGAGCCTCACTAATATGCTGAGAAAACAAAGATCATGTACACAAATCAAAACAGTGTTATTGCATCAAAGTGTCTCACTAGTACACAGATTATGTAAACAAATTAGAAAAGTGTCATTACAATGTCATGGAATAAAAAAAGTGTCATTATAACATAACAACAGAAAAATGACACTGAAATTAAAGTGATAAGCTAGAACGAAAAGTGTCATTGAAACTAAATAGTGTCATTGAAGAACAAAAAGTGTCATTGAAACAAAAGAGTCACTGAAGGAAAAAAATGTCATTTGTATTATTAAACTGTCACTGCAGACAAATAGTGTCATTCAACTTAAAGTGTCATTGAAACAAAAGAGTCACTGACGGAAAAAGTGTCATTACAAAATAAAGTGTAACTGCAGACAAATAGTGTCATTGAAATAAAAGTGTCATTGTAGAATAAAAAAGTGTTATTGAAACTAAAGTGACACTGTTTGTTGAACAAAAAAGTATCATTAGGAAACATTGAAGTACAACACTGTGATATTACAATGACACTGTCATGGAATAACAAAAGTGTCATTACAACATCACAAGGCAAGAAAAGTGTCATTACAAATAAAGTGTCAATACAAGAAAGTGTCATTGCAATCACATCTTACCTCATCTCCTAGCCAACATCCATTTTTCATAAGATTGTCAAAGAATTCAGGCTTTAAAGCGACTTCATGTCCACGAAATGTATCTTCTCGATCACTAATAGAAACAAAGAGAGTTCATAGTTAAAATTTCTGGATAAAAATGTCATAACCATAATAATAATCAGTAGAAAATAGTATACATATTCATTACGATAGAAGTCATGGAGTTCTTTACGATCCGTATTATCATAGAAGGAAAGACGAGGTATCTTTGAAAGAGGAATGTACTTGCGCTTTTTGGCCTTCATATTTTTAGTAAGAATGGTTTTCGCTTGTTTCTTCCCATCATTATCCTCTTCTTGTTGTCCAGCATCTCCCTCTTCTTGCTTCCCAGCATCTCCTTCTTCCTTCCCAACATCTCCCTCTTCTTGATTCCAATCATTTCCAAACAAGGAATCATATATTTGGTCACGATGAGCTTTGCTCGAGGAACTACCGGTAACATATTCTAAAACATAACACAACAAAGCATTAAATTCTGAATACACAGATAATATATAGTTAGAGTATTTGGGATTGATATGAGTTATCTGGAATGCAAATCAATGATTTCTCTTGAACATCTCCAGCAGTTACACTATCACTTGAATGCAACATAACTTCTTTGGCAATTTGAGCAATAATTTTATCTTCATGCATTGCATCAGTGGCAACTTCATCTAGAGCCGTGTTTCGAAACGTTGTTCCGTCTTGGATATCACACTCACTATTAATGACAAATTTAAATGGATCATGCTCAGTCGTTACCTTGTCGACCAAAGTTTCTTCAGCATTTTTGATCACTAGAGATTCAACATAGTCAACAGTTTTGCCACAAGCCACAAATGACTCAGAATCAACATTATCGACCATTGTTTCGTCATCCTTGTTGACCGTATTTCCATCCTCCTCAGGTGCCATTGTTTTGTCAGCCTTGTTTAGAGAATTTCCATCCTCCTTAGGTGCTACTTGTACATTGTCCACCATTTGTTCAACAGCCACCTCTTGGACCATAGTTCCATCATCCTTGTCGATATAATTTTCATCCTTCTCAGGTGCTACAGATTGTACAGTCTCACCCTCAACCATTGTTTCCTCATCTTGTCCTCCTTTAGGATTCACTTCAATAAGATCATCATCATCTTCTTCATCCGTAGAAGGTTCGTTTCTACCCATGAGAAGAGTTATAATACTTTTAACATTCTTGTTGTCATTAACAACAAACTGAATCTCTCTCATGGCCCTCTGCTGAACTTTCATACTATCAAGAAGGACTTGTCCCCATTTAGGAATATTTTGGCTCTCATATGCTTTCTTCTCTTCTTTCTTTGCAGGAGGATCTTTCTTCTTTTCTATCTTCTCTTGAGTTGGTATAGTGTCATTAACAACAGGGCCTTTGAATTTAAACTTGAGTGAACGGATAGAGGATGATGATTTCTGCATAAAAACACAAAGTTTAGTACAAAGTTTCATTAACAATCACATATGACATAATGTGTCATTAGAAGTAGTGTAATTACAACATCAGAATTGAAAAGTGCAATAAAGTGTCATTAAAAAATATGCCATAAACTGTCATTATATAATAATGTTCATATCAAGTAAAACCAAGAAGGAAAAGTGTCATTGTGATGCATAATGTGTCATTAGAAGTAGTGTCATTACAACATCAGAATATAAAAGTGTAATAAAATGTCATTAACAAATGTCACATAACAGTCATTATATTATAGTGTCATTAGAGGGATATCAACTAAAATCAAGAAGGAAAAGTGTCATTAGTAAACAAATATCGCATAATGTGTGATTACAAATAGTGTCATCCAAAATTCAGAAAAGAAAAGTGTCATAAACTGTCATTACCAAACAAATATGCCACTAAAATATCATTAGAAAATTGTGTCATTACCTTCTTAACCTTCTTTTCCTTATGTTCCCTCTTTTCCTTCTTTTCACTCTTGCACTCCTCTTCAAACTTAATTTTATTAGCAGTTGACTTCCTACGAAGTTAAAGTCTTCCACCACATACATGTTTCCCTTTGTCCAGCTTTACTGATTCAATTGGGTTGACCTTATTCTCCTCATCAGTTTGATGAAAACCTATGCACAATTTTTTTGGTGGTGATTCAAAGTCATCATCATCATCATCGTCATACTCGCCTTTTATAACAAGACCCTCTTCACCAGACATCCAACTTTCAGCTACTGCATCGAAGTCTTCATCAGCCACTTCCGTTGTGAAACCAACGTCCTTGAATTGTTCCAACACAACAGGAGATGGTAAAACACAAGACTGAAAGAGACAAAAAAAGGGAAAAAGTGTCAAAAACTGTATTAGACATCAAAGTAATGAATTGAATGGTTAAATAATACAAATGCAGAAAAGGATACATACAAATTCTGGATCGTTAGCGGCATTAAAAACCTGCAACCATGTGGCAAGCTTTTTGTCATCTGTACTACTCCAACGAAGATAATATGGCAATGTTTTTTCAGCTTTGCATGAGAAATGAGCAACATCAATCAAATTTGGGAATGTCTCCAGTATCCACAACTGTAACAATTAAAAGTGTTATTAAAAAGTGAAACAACATATAAAAATAAACTCCAAAAAGTGTCATATAAACTGGAATGAAGTGTTGATAGTGTCATTATAAGCATATGAACTAACATAAATTCTAAAAAAATGTCATTATGATGCAACAGATAAAAATAGTGTCATAACCCCAAACAAAAATAACAAGCCACAACGAATAAAGTGTCATTGGGAATAAAGTGTCATAAACTGGAATGGAAAGTGTCATTGTAAGCATGGATAGTGTCATTACAATCATGGAAAGTGTCATTAAAAGATCTAGTAAAGTGTCATTATGATTCTGGAAAAGCAATCATGGATAGTGTCACTAAACTTAATATCTAATGCATTGCAGGTATGAAAAAGTATAATTTAGGATAAGAAATTATCATTAGTACCTGAAAAGTAAGCGGGTAGCCTAAGAGATTATAACCAAATCTCGAATTTTGATCTATTTTACGGTTTTCACGATTGAGATGCCTAAGTGATCTAATCAAGAGAAGGTATGATTCCCTACCCCATGGATGCTTCTGAAATGACTCCATATCAAACGCCAGAGAAAACACATGGGATTCAATAGGATGGCCTCACTGCTTAGTCAATATCACTCCCTTAAGGATCAACACGTGAGCAAACCTCAGCTTTCTCACTGGATCGATCTTTCTCTTTCACAAACATATCAAGCAATTTCTCATAAGTACACCTTTTTATACCCAGCTCAATTTTAGTGTCAAACTCAGGTAGGGGTGTTGAAGGCAAAACAAAAGCATTGCAATTTAATCCAGTTATAGCAGCAAACTCCTTTATTGAGAAACGAGTGATATTGCCGCGAACTAGAAACCACAATTCTTTTGTTTTCTTAGTCACTATCTCATTTAACAACACATAATGCATTATTAGAGCATGTCACTTCAGTTTATATTCAAGTTGTACAATAGGACCAAAGCAACCATTGCACAACGTATCCCAATCAGATGGGGGAAGATTTTCCTTCAAAAGATCAAACAAATTCTGCATGTGGTAAAAATTAATCCTCGCCATAAAGCGATCCGCTGGATTAAGAAAATATTTACACTTGATCGTAGACATGCTCAAACATGCATTTTGTAGAAAATGTCATTAGAAGCATATAAAAAAGTGTCAATGTGGTGCTAGAAGTGTCATCAAACAAAATATATAATCGACAATTGTGGATAAAAAAGTGTCATTATCATTTTATAGTGTCATATAAACTGGAATGAAGCATGGAAAGTTTCATTAAGATCATATAAACTAAGAATGACACCATAAAAGTGTCATTGTGGTGCTAGAAGTGTCATTATCATTTTATTGTGTCTAGAAGTGTCATTAAGATCATATAAACTAAGAATGACACCATGAAGCATGAAAAGTGTCATTAAGATCATATAAACTAAGAATGACGCCAACCAAGTGTCATAAAACAATATCATGAAGCATTCAAAGTGCAATGACATATAAAATAGTGTCATTAGAAGCGAAAGAGTGAAACGGACATAAAAACGCTTGAATACCTAACCCTAACTACAACGAAATGCAATCGAAACACTAGAAAAGAGGTGTAATCGAAACTAACGCGTGCTCCAAAGTGCAATGTAGGTGTAATCGAAACACTAGAAACTAGTTTAAGCCAAAAAGGAAGAAATCAAACCTGTTCGATAGAGAAATGCTACAACCTGACTTTGATCGACAAGAGATGATGAAGCGTGGGAGACGACAACGAGATCGAGAGAGAGATCGACAAAAAATCCGAGAACGAAATCGGATGAAAATCGTGAGCGAAAGAGCGAGATTTCCAGCGAGAGAGAGGGAAATTTCTGGAGATAACCTGGCTTTGATCGACAAGAGATGATGAAGTGTGGGAGACGACAACGAGATCGAGATCGAAAGCGTGAGCGAGAGAGAGATCGACGGAAAATCAAAGATCGAAATCGGATGAAAATCGGGAGCGAGAGCGAGATTTCCGGAGAGAGAGAAAGATGAGGATGTGGGGGCCACTTGTGGAATGCGGTTTATAAAGGGGTTGTTGGAAAATGAATAAAAAGTATTTAGGGCTATTTTATTAAATTAAAAACTTATAGGGGGTCAATCGACCATACTCCATAAAA
Organism: Rheum nobile; assembly: GCA_027886185.1. Lineage (NCBI taxonomy): Eukaryota > Viridiplantae > Streptophyta > Magnoliopsida > Caryophyllales > Polygonaceae > Rheum > Rheum nobile. The sequence goes on along the minus strand of WOAB01000142.1, from coordinate 466,335 downwards.
TTTAACCAAAATCATCTACCCTCTGTTCACCCACTACCAGAGTTGGTCTTGGCCCCTTCCTCTGATATTCTACACTCCTTTAACCACTAAGCTTCCATGGAGATCTGCATTGTTTTTGGGTGTGCTCTCAAACCTCTGGAGATGGTTTCCTTCTGGATCTGCCATTATCGATCGACTCCGACCTCCCTTTTGGGTCTCTTGGCTTCAATCTTTCGTTTCCCCCCTGACTAGAAGCGTCCTTCTCTTTCCACGATTTGTGACTTACCTTCTTTCCCTCACTCGGCCCGGCTACTCTCCGATGAGCGTTGTTGAACTTTTCGAGGGTTTTGTGACATGGTCTCTGGATTCTCTGAGTCATTCGTTATCTAATTCTTCCGGCTGCTTTTCTTGGCGTCTCGTGTGGTGGCTTGAGGTGTTGTCCCCTTGTGTGGATTTCTGCTGATGGAGGGTTCATTTTTCTCTTCCTGTGCAGCCCGTCCTCCTCTGAATCAGGTGTTCTCTACCAACTCTAAAACTCTTATCATCCTTTCAACATTTATGGTTTATTAGCCAAATTTATAAACACAGGCTGATCTCCTTCGAACTTTGCTTGCTTGAACAGCTGGTTTTTACAACTTTTTTTCTGAATCTGTGTGGTTCAATTTCTTGCCTGCTGATGTGGGTGCTCCATTTTTTTTTTCCTGATCTTAATCTTCTGTTCTGCCTTATGGTTTCTCTCTTGGTGATATGATCTATGGTATCTCTGCTTTGTGCTTTGAAACACCTCAAATGGATGCTTCACAAGCAAACTCTACTACCCATTCGAACGTTGTTATCAACGAGGCTAACACCACATCCTTACCGAAAGGTGTATTTGCTACTGCAGACTCTATAGGGCCATACCCTTCTAAAACCAAACCCATATATGAACTATCTATCCACATAAGTCTCCACTGCTTAGAAGTAAAAAGACTTAGTCTCCACGGAGTGATGTGTAATTTGGACAAATCCTAAGACTAGTTTAAATCTCTTATCCAGAACTATAAGTACTTAATCTATACTACAAGGATACATACCAATGATCAGAATGATTTATGTTAAGAGATATATTCATATTTACCTTATCTTTACATATTAGGATAGAGAATTTGGTTATAGTAAAACGGCTTCTTAGAGTAAAACGGAAGTACTATTAAGGGCCATTGAATTACAAATAAATGAATGGTTGTGATTAAAAGTAATTGGGTGCATGTTTATATGGTGGAATTGAACACGCATGATTCCCATTAATTTAGGGATTTTTTTAACTAAATTATAAGAGATCATACCCTTCCTTTTTTATTTTATTCTCTCCCTCCCAGTTAATATCGATCTCGATTGGAATCCTCTTCGACCTCGACTGAAATCGTCTTCAACTTCCGACTGGAATCGGCCACAGAGGAGGGCTTCAACACGCCGCCGGGCTTCAACACGTCGCCGCCGCCTTCGACCTCGACTGAATCGTCTTCAACTTCCGACTGGAATCGGCCACATAGGAGGGCTTCAACACGCCGTCGTCTTCAACTTCTCTCCCTCTATCAATCCATCCCCATCTTCACGTCCTTCACCCATAAACTCATCTCGCTGAATTCCTTCTCGGAAATCTCAGTGACCTCTCAGTTAAAACGCCATATCTTTTTATTTACAACTCTGAAAATTCTCCAATTTTGAGGGACGAAATTAGATTTCCAGATCTATCTCTGGGAGTTGGAATCACCTAATTCCGAGTCCAGACGAAAGAGAACGAGCCAGTTGAAGTCACGCTAGATTTCTGGAAAGTTGCTGTCAATTCCTTCCCGAAAATCTCAGCGACCTCTCAGTTAAAATGCCATATCTTTTGATTTAAAACTCAGAAAATTCTCCAATTTTGAGGGACGAAATTAGACTTCCAGATCTAACTCTGGGAGTTGGAATCACCCAATTTCGAGTCCAGACGAAAGAGAATGAGCAAGTTGAAGTCACGCTGAATTTCTGGAAAGCTACTATCAATTCTTGCAGAAGTTGAAGTGCAATTCGACAGGGCACTCCGTGGTATCTGGGTTGAAACTTTCAACATCAAAGGAGAATCATGAATGTAAGTTCTTACTACTCTGAAGAAGGTGTTATTGTGTTTAATTGACAGCTTGTTCTAGGAAGTTTCAGTTTTGGTGTTTTGGGGTATTTTTTGTAATTAATATTCAAATTGTTTAATGTGATATTCATACAAATGCTTGTAGGTCTCATGCATTGAATATTTGATATTTATGATGTGATATTCACCTAAACTTTGAATAATTATCATGTGCGAATTAAACTCTGAATATTGACACTGTTTTTATGAATATCGACTACTTACTTGTATGACTATGTGTATAAAATACGTGAATATCATCACATATGGAATGAATATCGCTATTATAGTATTCAAATTGCTTGTTGATGGTGTTGTTTGTACTGTTTGCAATTGATATTCAAATTGTTTGATGTGATATTCACTATAATGTTGTTCATATTCAGGAGGTTTTATGCGTTGAATAATTGATATTCAAATTTTATGATGTGATATTCAATATAATATTGTTGATATTCATTATAATAATATTGTTGATACTCATTATAATAATGTTCATATTCATGTTGATCGAACGACTGTACGACCCAAAATCAACGCGACAATATCATTGGTAAACCTTACCACCATGAATCAAAGCTTCGAAGATATTGGGTGGTGATATTTGTGTAGTTAGTTGATGACATTCATGTACTTGAGTGACTATATTAATGTAATTGGGTGGTGGGCGATATTCACAAAATGAGTAGTGATATTCATAAATTGAGTGGTGATATTCGTGTAAGTAAATTTGATATTCATGTGATTAATTGAGATATTTATGTAACTTAGTGTGATATTCATATTATCAAGTGGTGAAATTCATGATTTAAGTGATGATATTCACATTTTTAAGATATTAAATCTTCACTTATTAAATAGAAATCGATATTCAAACAAACATAAACGATATTCATTAACAAATGATTGATGTTCGTGAACATATTAACGATATTCACGAACGTTTAGAAATGTTCTTCCTATTTAAATTTTTAATATTTGAATGGGAGCAAAATCGATTAGGAAAGAGAATATTGTATTATTTTATCTCTCCTGTAACAACCAAATTTAATTATTTCTTATTAATAATATTCTTATTAGGTTAGATTTGGTGGTTAGGGCTCTACCATATATCTCCTATAACCCATTAATCCAACCATCCATCAACATCAATCCGACGCTCCAGATTAGTACTTCCGTTTTACCACAATTTCCGTTTTACCGGAGCGTGCCTCTTAGGATAGATACATTATCTTTTCATATCTTGTAACTCCTATATATTCTGATTTTGATCAATAGAACAGTCAAGGAATTCCTTCCCATATTTGCCTTCTTATTTCCTACATGGTATCAGAGCCAATCAAGATCCTTAGCCTAATACTCAAACACAAACCCTAATTTTTTTTCCCGCTTTGCTGCCGCCTCTAGTGCCGCCGCAACCGGCCGGATTTCTTTACTCTTCTTGCCGCTAATATGTCGGACAAAGAAGCGGAGAAGACAACGGAACCCTCTCACCGTTCCTCACCTGACTACACCTCTCCCTTTTATCTCCACCCCAGTGATCATACTGGACTTAATATCTGCCCTGTTTCTCTAAAGGGCGAAAACTACGAAGAATGGTCGGTGGCTATGAAGAATTCGCTCATGGCTCGGCGCAAGCTCGGCTTCATCAACGGGCGGATCCCTGAACCCGCCGCCACTGATCCCAACCGCGAGGATTGGGAAACCGTAAATTCAACGCTTGTCGGTTGGATTTTTAAATCCATTGATGAATCCATCCGATCATCAATCTCCTACAAACGATCCGTCAAAGCACTCTGGGCGAATCTTCGCCAACGATTCTCCATGGGAAACGGCCCGCGCAAGTGCCAAATTCGGTACGATATCGCGACCTGTCGTCAACATGGGCAGTCGGTGGCTGCATATTTCGGCAAATTGCAGAAGCTCTGGGAGAAACTTGATGTCTATGCCCCTCCAAAACCCTGCACTTGCGAAGCCGGGCCTCATCTTCAACAAGAACGCACAGAGGAGCGTGCTCACCAATTCTTGATGGGACTCGACGACGCCAACTTCAGTACTGTTCGCTCCAATCTCCTCGCCCAGGAACTGTTGCCGCCCATCAGCCGGCTTTATTCCCTTGTCGTCCAAGAAGAACGCCTCAAGACTGTTATTGCCGGGCGCTCTTCGCCTTCTGAAAATCCCGCTTTTGTAGCCCGAAAACCTGCTCCCTCGTGTTCCGAGGCACCAACAACAAGCAAGAAACACCTAGTGTGCTCTCACTGTGGCAAGAAATATCATGATGTCACCACCTGCTACAAAATTCACGGCTTTCCGTAGCATTTGAAAGACAAGCTCGCTGCAACCCGTGATGGCTCATCCAATTCAGGAGACAGTCAATCTCCTCTCCCTCTGGCGGGACGTGGTCAAGGGCGTGGTGCGGGTGCTGCTAACGCTGTCTAGCCCTCGTCATCCACTTCAGCTCCTGGTGCGTCGCTCAATGCTCAAGACCGCCAAACATTTGGGCAAGCCTTGAATGATGACCAATGGGCTGCGGTTCTTCGGATGTACAACTCCATGAAAACCGACTCGGCTGGTAAGACTTACTCCTGGATACTCAAACCCGGTGCCTCGTATCATATGACGGGCGACATCGGGCTCTTGCACGACATTGTGTCTATATCTCCTGTGGCTATAAAATTACCTGATGGTCATATTTCTTACAGTAAGCAGGAGGGCACTCTTGCTTTGGGAACATTCTCAATTCCCTATGTGCTATTTATTCAACATTTAGATTGAAATTTGCTTTCTCTTGCTCAGTTAACGGCTGATCTCCGGCTTCTAGTCTTACTTAATGACAAGGCTTGTGTGTTGCAGGAAACTCGTACGAGGATGGTGATTGGCATGGGTAGGCAGGTGCACGGGGTCTATTGGCTTCATCATGTCACGGCTGCTCATGTTGCTTCAATTCAGTCCTCGTCCATCTCGGCATCTTTGTGGCATCGTCGATTTGGTCATCCTTCGTCCACAGTCTTGTCTACAATTACTGATTTAGCTTTAAGTAGTTCTTCTTTTGCTTCCATTCAACCTTGTGATATTTGTCATAAAGCAAAACAAACTCGCTTAGTTTTTCAGACTAGTTCAAATAAAGCAGAATTTCCTTTTGAATTACTTCATTGTGATGTCTAGGGACCATATAGTACACCTTCGTCTAATGGCTCGTCTTAATTCCTTACAATCGTCGACGATTATTCACGTGCTGTCTGGGTGTATCTCTTTCGATCTAAGACAGAAGTTGTCACTTTATTACCCAACTTTATTGCTATGGTGAGCACTCAATTTCACAAAACTGTTAGACGAGTTCGTGCTGACAATGGAACAGAGTTCCTTCCCTTACGTCCCTACTTTGCAGACAAAGGGATTCTCTTCGAAACCACTTGCATTGAGACACCGCAGCAAAACGGCAGGGTTGAACGCAAGCATCGCCATTTGCTGAACATCGCCAGGGCTTTGCGTTTTCAGGCTTCCTTACCGCTCATCTTTTGGGGTGAATGTGTGACAACTGCAGCCTTCTTAATAAATCGGCTTCCTTCGCCAGTGCTCCAGGGCAAGTCCCCATATGAGCTGCTCTATGGCCGGGTTCCCTCTTACACCGCCTTCAGGGTATTCGGATCACTCTGCTTCGCCGCGAAAATTGTGATACCCCGTATTTTTGTAAGGTTATTTTGGGAATTATGGAATTTTCCCGAGTACCCGTTGTGTACGTCGGATTTAATTCAGGTAGCTTGAGACATTCTGTAATGTGCTCTATATCTGTAATATTTTTCTCAGTGAAATAATATACAGACAAGGTGCCTTGAGTTTTAAATTGTCGTTCGCGTACGATAATTTTTATCCCGGTTTATCGTCTGGTTCGTTCAAAGCTGAACGGGCGGGAAAAGGGAGAAACGGCGACCGCCGTTCAGAAACGGCGACCGCCGTATTTGGGGCCCGAGGAGTCAGCGTGTCAGCTTCTAGCTGGCCGCGACAGACCTGGCAACGGCGACCGCCGCGTGCCCGCCGTGGGCAAAAACGGCGACCGCCGTGATTGTCCAGTGGGCATTGCCCGTTGGTCGCCGGCGGAAATCAAGGGCGCCGATCTTGCTTTCGGCCGCGTCTCAGGGTTTGGTTGAACGCTTCAGATACTTTGGCTATAAAAGGAGGTGTTGGGGGTGAGGTTTTGAGCCATCCCAGCACCAAACCTCTGCCAAATTCGCCTCTCGCCGGAGTTTTGTTTTTGCCGGTTTTCTTGTGCTCGCCGGAGGTCTCGCCGGAGTTGCTTTGGTGTGTTTCCAGAGTGCCTTTGTGAAGCTTTTGGTTAGCCTTGGAGGTTAGAAGCCAAAGCAAGTCGAAGGAGGCCAAACCGCTCATGTTTTGGGGTGAGTTTTCTCTCATTTCAGTCGGCCCGTGTTCTTAACGGCGACCGCCGTGTTCTTCACGGCGACCGCCGCCAAGAACGGCGACCGCCGCCAGTGCCCAGAACGCCTTCGTGGCTTTGGCTTGGTCGGTTGTCGTTGTGGCGTCTTTCCTTTCGTGTTCTTTCGCCGTGTTTAGATTCGTACTGTTTATGTCGGATCTAACTTAGGGTTTCTGTATGGGTCGATCCGAAGGTACCGGAGTTGGCAGATTCGTCTGTGTGTCGAGCCCGGAATCCCGTCGTTAGACTTCGTTCAAACTCTGCGGATTAAGGCAAGTGGCGGTTCGCTCTTGCTCATTCGTTCCATATTTACATTAATTATCAGTAGTTTATCTGAGTAATTAATTTGGAATGAATATTCTGTTTGTCTGGAAACGGTTTTGTTAAACTGTTTTGAAAATCATATAATAGGTTGTATATCTGTTAGAACAACGCTATTATCTGTGATTGCCTTTCGGGCCTTTATGCTTTTTACCCTTGCTAGTCTATTCAAGTAGACTAACCCACGAACTTTGTTCTCCGCATGTGGGCTGGTGTCATCCGTTCGATTCGGCACATCAGATAGATTGAAGATTTGAGGAGACTAGATTGACTATGAAGACGACGGTTGTTTTTGGATGTTTTAATAATTGCTTTTAATCAGGTTGAGATCCTTGGGCAAGTGATCATCACGATCACAACCCCGTTTGTAAAATCTTTTATTTGTCTTCCGCTGTACTTTGTTTGAACTCTGTGTTTCGCCTATTCGGGATTGGGTTGTAATCCCGTAACTCTTGTTTCCTCAACAATGTTATGTTTTGGAATTTATTGCTTGATCTTTGTGTATCAATTGCATTTCATAAATTGTATTTATTTGGTAAAGCCTTGGGTGATCTCGGTAAGGAATACTGGGGTCACTGGCGGTAATACCTTTCCAAAAGGGTTAAGTTTTGGGGGTGTTACAGTTGTGGTATCAGAGCCAAAGGTTTTAAAACGGATTTGGGATTTTATAAATCATTTATCCGTTTTTGAAAATGCTTCAAAAGGGCTCTGAATTTTCAAAGTGAAAAGAATTTCAAAACACCGTTCATAGTCATGTCTTCTGTACAGTCTGATATAGTAAGCTTGCTTCTATGTCTAGAAAGACTAATTCCTTTCCCGTTGCCCCGTTTGATATGGGTGCATTCTGTTCTCTTCAGAGGAACCCGGGAAAAGCCGAGGTGGTTTCACCATCTCTAGCTAGGCTTGATTCCCAGTTCGCTCGTTGTGAGTTGAGGTTGTAGAACCTAGTAACTCGGTTCGAGTCCATCAATAGAAATTACCAAGTTGATCTATTCTAAGTTGATTTTATTACAATAATTATATCAAAATGATACTAAAGTGATAAAATCCTTGGAATTTGATCGGTAAACAGATGGTGAACACGAGGAACACTATCCGTACTGGTGTTGGGCCAAGCAATTACCCCAGACTAAATCCGAGGAATGTTGCAGACCCATCAGAAGAGCGTGAGTCTGTCTTCCATAATAATCCTGGAGGCAACGACCCAGCTAGGGACAACGCTCCAAGGATATTTGATAAAGCAGCTGTTGCAGAAATTCGGGGAATCGTCATGCAAGCGATTGCCGACGCGTTACGCCCGAATGTGCATCAGGCACAAGGAGTGCCAGTATCTCGAGAAGTTCCGAGGTTTGAGGAACAAGAGAACCAGGTACTATAAGGAGGCGTGATCAGGGATAGAGGAGAGTATGGCCGAGCGCTGAAGGCCATTAACTCTATGAGGCCTGACAGCTTCGATGGGAAAGGAGAGCCAGTCAAGGTGGCTCATTGGTTTTCCCACATGGAGCGGCTTTTCCGTAATGTTGAGTGCACTGAAGCGGAGAGAGTGCATATAGCCTCTCTTCAGTTAAAGGAAGAAGCCAGTGAATGGTGGGAGAGTACCGGCTTAGCTGATAGCCCGGTATTGACCTGGTCTATGTTTAAGACCAAGATGACTGATCGTTTCTTCTCTCGTGCTATGAGGGAGGAGAAACACAAGGAGTTTCTGTATCCGCAAACGGATGGATTGAAGGTGACCGAGCTTGCAACCAAATTCAATCATCTAATGCAGTACGCTGGACCTGAGATATCCAGTGAGGCACATAAGATCTGGTATTTCCACGAATGGATGAGTCCAGACATCAAGCCGATGATGGTGCACCACACATGCTCTACTCTGGAGCAGTATGTGGATACAGCCTACAAGCTGGAGGTGACTCTGGAGGAGTCGACCAAGAAGCATAACAGCCAGAGGCAAGTGCAGTACCAGCCTCAGGCAAGTGGGTTCAAACGCCCCGCGCCACCATCTGATTTTGCCAGATCTGGCCGAGCAAAAACGAATATGACTCAGCATGGGTCTACGCAACGTTCGGGTCAGGGCAATAGCCTGATCCAGTGCTACAACTGCGGTACGCACGGGCACAAGAGCAATGAATGTCTGAAGGACAAAAAGACATGCTTTGACTGCGGAAAGGAGGGTCATATGCAGGCGTTCTGTCAGCGGAGGAATGTGAAAGGAGCTGAGTCACGGCAAGGGTCTGTTAATCAGAACAACCGACCCAAGTTCAGTCCGATGGAAGCTCCTAGCCCTTCAATGCAGACGACTGCGCAGAACAAAGGGAAAGCCCCGATGGCTTCAGGAAGCCAAGGTCAACGCCTGTACGTGATACGTGAGGTGGATGGACCCTATGCTCCTAATGCTTAGAGTACTTTGTATCTGCATTATACTTTTGTTAATGTGTTGTTGATGTGGGTGCTACCCAGACTTTCATTTTGGATGGTTGTAGTTAAGTTGCGTGTGCAACGAGGTTGTGAACCTTTTGTTGTAACTCTTCTTATATACGAACCTTTGGTTTATACCAAGTTATGTTTCGTTGCTTGTTGATGAGGTAAGGTCTCGTGTTCGAGACTCACCAACAACCTCTGAGGAGATGGCTGCCTATTAATTAGGTGGAGCTACCAAGGATGGGTTGAGATGTATGGACAGCGGCTCATAACAACAGAGGACGCTGGTAATGGCTGGGTCGGGACTCGGAGCCACTAGTGAGTCGTCTGTGAACCATGTAGTGGACTGGTCCAAGATGGTGACCATTTAGTGGGAACCAATCGTCTGTCGAATTGTCAATTATCATCAAGGGTAAGAAATTCAAAGCGATTTGACCTAAATAACCATGGTCCATACGATAATTATTCTCGGTATGGATTGACGGAAGCGTCACAAGGCAGTGATCGACTTCAGTTTTTGATATTTCTGTGGTTAGAGGATTTCCGGGTGTCTTTCCAGAAGATATTCCTGGATACCCCGAATCGTGTCGTGGAGTTTGAAATTGATCTCGAGCCGTGTATCACGCCGATCTCTGAGGCACCGTACCGGATGGCTCCTATTAAGACGCAAGAATTGAAGAAGCAACTCAAGGATCTTCTTGACAAAAGTTATATAAAGCTGAGTGCATCACCTTAAGTAGGAGTGCCCTAGTTTATTTGTCAAAATAAAAGATGGACCATTTCGACTTTGTTTTGACTTTCGAGAGTTGAATAAAGTCACGATCAAGAGCAAGTATCTGTTGCCAAGGAGTGATGATCTGTTGGATCAACTACATGGAGCAAAAGTTTTCTCCAAGATCGACATGAGATCTGGGTATCATCAGCTCAGGATTCGTAAGGATGATATTCCGAGGATTGCATTTCGGACGAGAGATGGTTACTACGAGTTTGTAGTCATGCCATCTGGGCTTACGAATGCTCTAGGAGTTTTCATGAACCTAGTGCATCGATGTTTTAGACCAGTACTTGAATAAGTTCATAGTGGTCTTCATCAATGGCATTTTGATTTTTTCCGAGCAAGGAAGCTCACAGGGAACGTCTGCGGATTGCTTTATCGGTCCTTAGACCAAGTCGGTTATACACAAAGTGGGCTAAGTGTGATTGTTGGATCTAGAAGTGGCTTTCTTAGGCCATGTGATCAATAAGAATGAGGTTATGGTTATTCCCCAGAAGAGTGAATCAGTAGTTGTTTGGAAGCGGCCTCAGGGTGTGAGCGAGGTGCGCAGTTTCCCAGAGCTTGCAGGACATTATAGACGGTTCATGAAAGGATTTTTTCTAAGATCTCTCCACCTATGACCAATCTGTCCACAAGGTCAACCAGAAGTTGTCTGGGATGACAAGTGCAAGACCAGTTTTCAAGAAGTTGAAACAGTGTCTGACTTTTACACCAGCTTTGGCGTTGTCAGAAAGAATGATGGCTATATGGTCTATAGTTAATGCTTCGAGAAATGGGTTGGGATGTGTCCTTGATGCAGAAAGGCAAGGATATTGCATACGCATCTAGACAATTGAAAACCTATGAAGCAAACTAACCAACACATGACCTAGAACTAGCAGCAATAGTATTTGCATTGGAAACTGAGGTTACTTGGGTAACTCAGAGGTCAGCAAAAGTTTCCACCAGGAGATTGTCCGTTACATGGCATTCCTAAGACCATTGTATCAGATCGAGATGACCGATTTATGTCAAGTTTATAGCAAGAACTTCACAAGGCCATGAGAACTGAATTGAGATTCAGCAGCGTTTCATCCTCAGACAGATGGTCAGTCTGAAAAACCATCTAGACCCTAGAGGATATGCTAAGAAGTATACGTACTCGATCATCCGACTAGCTGGGAAGACAGCCTAAGTCTGATTGAGCTCACGTACGATAATAGTTGGCATGCTACAATCAAGATGGCTCCGTTTGAAGCTTTGTATGGTCACAGATGTAGATCTCAGATTTGTTGGGTTGAGTACGCCGACAAGATTCTACTTGGACCAGAGTTGGTCGAAAGGACAACTTCGAACATTGCTCTGAGTAGACAGAGGTTGTTGACCGCTCAGAGTCGACAAAAGTTTTACGCAGATCAGAAATGTTAAAGTGTTGAGTTCAAGGTTGGTGTCAAGGTACTTGTCACAGTATCGCCACCCAAGGATGTTTTCAGGTTTGGTAAGCGTGGGAAGCTTAACCCTAGCTACACGGGACCATTCAAGATTCTGGATAGAGTAAGATCTCTAACGTACCATTTGGCATTGTCGCCATCGGCATACCCAGTGTATAATGTGTTCCGCGTATCATTGCTAAGGATATTCGTACCAAGATGAGTCTCGTAGGCTGAGCTATAAGGACGTCGAGATTCAGGCAAATGGTACTTGAGAGGAGATGCCAGTGTGCATTCTCGAACGCCATGTGAAGCGACTGTGCAACAAGATCGTACCTTTGGTACGAGTGCTGTGGTCCAAGTCAGGGACCGAAGAAGTTACTTGGGAGACGTGGGAAACCGAGTCAGATATGCTCAGGCGTTTTCCCGAGTTATTCTCGACCTAAGTTTCGGGGTCGAAACTTCTTGTAAGGGGGAGGAGATGTGATACTCCGTATTTTTGTAAGGTTATTTTGGGAATTATGGAATTTTCCCGAGTACCCGTTGTGTACGTCGGATTTAATTCAGGTAGCTTGAGACATTCTGTAATGTGCTCTATATCTGTAATATTTTTCTCAGTGAAATAATATACAGACAAGGTGCCTTGAGTTTTAAATTGTCGTTCGCGTACGATAATTTTTATCCCGGTTTATCGTCTGGTTCGTTCAAAGCTGAACGGGCGGGAAAAGGGAGAAACGGCGACCGCCGTATTTGGGGCCCGAGGAGTCAGCGTGTCAGCTTCTAGCTGGCCGCGACAGACCTGGCAACGGCGACCGCCGCGTGCCCGCCGTGGGCAAAAACGGCGACCGCCGTGATTGTCCAGTGGGCATTGCCCGTTGGTCACCGGCGGAAATCAAGGGCGCCGATCTTGCTTTCGGCCGCGTCTCAGGGTTTGGTTGAACGCTTCAGATACTTTGGCTATAAAAGGAGGTGTTGGGGGTGAGGTTTTGAGCCATCCCAGCACCAAACCTCTGCCAAATTCGCCTCTCGCCGGAGTTTTGTTTTCGCCGGTTTTCTTGTGCTCGCCGGAGGTCTCGCCGGAGTTGCTTTGGTGTGTTTCCAGAGTGCCTTTGTGAAGCTTTTGGTTAGCCTTGGAGGTTAGAAGCCAAAGCAAGTCGAAGGAGGCCAAACCGCTCGTATTTTGGGGTGAGTTTTCTCTCGTTTCAGTCGGCCGTGTTCTTAACGGCGACCGCCGTGTTCTTCACGGCGATCGCCGTGTTCTTCACGGTGACCGCCGTGTTCTTCACGGCGACCGCCACCAAGAACGGCGACCGCCGCCAGTGCCCAGAACGCCTTCGTGGCTTTGGCTTGGTCGGTTGTCGTCATGGCGTCTTTCCTTTCGTGTTCTTTCGCCGTGTTTAGATTCGTACTGTTTATGTCGGATCTAACTTAGGGTTTCTGTATGGGTCGATCCGAAGGTACCGGAGTTGGCAGATTCGTCTGTGTGTCGAGCCCGGAATCCCGTCGTTAGACTTCGTTCAAACTCTGCGGATTAAGGCAAGTGGCGGTTCGCTCTTGCTCATTCGTTCCATATTTACATTAATTATCAGTAGTTTATCTGAGTAATTAATTTGGAATGAATATTCTGTTTGTCTGGAAACGGTTTTGTTAAACTGTTTTGAAAATCATATAATAGGTTGTATATCTGTTAGAACAACGCTATTATCTGTGATCGCCTTTCAGGCCTTTATGTGGATTTATCCAGTAACTGTTGTTGTGCTATACTGTTTAGTTAGCACTAGTGGCTAGGAACGCTATGTACCTTGAGGGGGTTTAACTGTTTCTTTATAACTGGTACTTGGTGGTTCATCCCCGGTACTTTCTCTTTGGTCATGACCATACCCTTTCATAGGGTAGGCGCACTTCGCTAGTGCCAAATCTTCCAGGGTTCATCCCTTCGATATCTCTTGTGAGGAGATCTGATATCTCTTGTGAGGAGATCCGATATCTCTTGTGAGGAGATCCGATATCTCTTGTGTGGAGATGTAAAAGCTATAACGTAATGCTCGTTTTGGAATTAAATAAGATAAGTGCCCGAGTGCACATGATTAATATACATTGGGCGAGTAGTGCAGCTAAGTTCAGTGCAGCTAGGAAAACTCGTCTTGACTTGAATGTAGTACGTTCTCTTTCCAATCTGGATTCGCTGTAGGCGATGAGGTTGGTCGTGAACCGAAGCATCTCAGTCAGTTTTAAATCATTGTTGTATGATCCTGTAATCATTCCAGATTTGTCATTTTTGCTTAAAGACTCAATCTCTTGGAGTCTCTTTTCGAGTCGATTTCTGTGAAGATGAAGTCTTCCAAAATCTTCTCTCATGCATACCTCTTATTGTTATTCCGTGAAAGTGCCGGGTTATGTATCGTCCCTTCGGTTATTATTCGAGGGACAATGATAGTAAACGGTTACGATCACTCGAACCATTCTGCTTTTTACCCTTGCTAGTCTATTCAAGTAGACTAACCCACGAACTTTGTTCTCCGCATGTGGGCTGGTGTCATCCGTTCGATTCGACACATCAGATAGAGTGAAGATTTGAGGAGACTAGATTGACTATGAAGACGACGGTTGTTTTTGGATGTTTTAATAATTGCTTTTAATCAGGTTGAGATCCTTGGGCAAGTGATCATCATGATCACAACCCCGTTTGTAAAATCTTTTATTTGTCTTCCGTTGTACTTTATTTGAACTCTGTGTTTGGCCTATTCGGGATTGGGTTGTAATCCCGTAACTCTTGTTTCCTCAATAATGTTATGTTTTGGAATTTATTGCTTGATCTTTGTGTATCAACTGCATTTCATAAATTGTATTTATTTGGTAAAGCCTTGGGTGATCTCGGTAAGGAACACTGGGGTCACTGGCGGTAATACCTTTCCAAAAGGGTTAAGTTTTGGGGGTGTTACAAAAATTCCACAGCAGCGCAACAAATTCGGGCCACGATCGAGAAAATGCATCTTCGTAGGCTATCCCTCGGGCAAGCGCGGGTGGCTTTTATATGATCTGGAGACCAAACAAATTTTTGCAAGCCGAGATGTCAACTTCTACCAGTCCCACTTTCCGTTTGCCACACCGGATTCGTCCCCTATAACTCCCTGTTCGGATCGCTCATATCCATCTCCGGCTGCGTTTGACGAACCCGCTCCACTCCTCTCATTGGATAGGGGGAGTTTGCCTGGAGCATCCCCTCCGATTGCACCTACTGATGTCCAGCCTCCTGCTGCCTCCACCCCTCAAGCAAGGGGGAGTTCGCCTGAGACTGTTGTCGTACCTACTGCTCCTCCAACCGCTCCCTCAGTTATTCGACAAAGCGGCCGAGACCGCAAGCAATCAGTACGACTTCATGATTACATATGCAGCACCATATCTCGCGTAGACCCCCCGCCTGCCAACATCATTCCTGCGCCTTCACCGGCCTCCTCAGGTACGAGATTCCCGCTTCAGAATTACATTACTTGTTCCAATTTTTCTAGACCATATACAACATTTCTTGCAGCAATCACCAAACAAACAGAACCCGTCTCCTTTCACGAAGCTGCTCGTCAATCCTGTTGGAGAGAGGCCATGAATGACGAGCTTTCAGCCCTTGCCCGCAATGGCACTTGGGTACTCTCTGAGCTTCCGGATGGTAAGAAACCAATCGGATGCAAATGGGTATATCGCATTAAATACAACGCTGATGGCTCTATTGAAAGACATAAAGCGCGCCTTGTTGTGCTCGGCAATCGCCAAGTTGAAGGTATCGACTTCACAGAGACGTTTGCACCAGTGGCCAAGCTGTCCACCGTGCGCATGTTTCTCTCCGTTGCAGCCATTCAGAATTGGGAATTACATCAAATGGATGTGCACAACGCATTTCTTCATGGAGACTTACATGAAGAAGTGTACATGTTACCACCTCCAGGACTGTCGTCTGCGTCGCCGGGACAAGTCTGTCGCCTCAAGAAATCTCTCTATGGGCTCTGACAGGCCCCTCGGAATTGGTTCGCTAAGCTAGCTGCTGTGTTACGAGCCTATGGATTTATTCAGAGTTATGCAAACTACTCGTTATTTTCTTATCGGCGTGCAAACTCGGTCATCCAGGTACTTATCTATGTTGACGATCTTATTGTTGCTGGCAATGATTCATCTCTCCTAGCTCGGTTCAAGGCATATTTAAGTACCTGCTTTCATATGAAGGACCTCGGTCCCCTTCGGTATTTTCTTGGTCTAGAGATTGCGCGCAATTCTAAGGGTATCTTTCTCTCCCAACGAAAGTACACCTTAGATATCCTCTCTGAGGCCGGCCTACTCTGCGCCAAGCCAAGTGAGTTCCCGATGGAACCACAACATCAGCTAGCCACTACGGACAGCCCTTCCTTTGATCACCCCGATCGCTATCGCCGTTTGATTGGCAGATTGATATACCTGACTATTACGCGACCGGAGCTCTCTTATTCTGTTCATACCCTTGCACAATTTATGCAAAAACCATTGGTTGCGCACTGGCAAGCCGCCCTCCGAGTTCTTCACTATCTTAAGGGCCATCCGGGCCAGGGTCTCTTGTTGTCTTCTCGTAGCTCCTTACAGCTCACCGCATTCTGTGACTCAGATTGGGCCACTTGTCCGCTCACTCGTCGCTCTATTACAGGGTTCTTCGTTCAACTTGGTGAGTCCCCTATTTCTTGGAAGACCAAGAAGCAACCGACGGTTTCCCGCTCTTCGGCCGAGGCAGAATATCGCTCTATGGCTTCGACAGTTTGCGAGCTACTATGGCTCAAATCTTTGCTCCTCTCTCTTGGTGTTAAGCATCACATGCCTATGCGCCTCCTTTGTGACAGTCAAGCGGCACTTCACATTGCCGCTAATCCGGTCTTTCATGAACGGACTAAGCATATCGAGATTGACTGTCATTTAGTCCGCGATCAGATTCAGGCTGGGGTCATCTCCACTGGGTATATTGCTTCCGCACATCAACCTGCAGATTTGTTCACGAAGGCTTTGGGAAAATCGCAATTTCAGTATCTCATGGGTAAGTTGGGCATCGCTGATCCTTATGCTCCAACTTGAGGGAGAGTGTTAAGAGATATATTCATATTTACCTTATCTTTACATATTAGGATAGATACATTATCTTTTCATATCTTGTAACTCCTATATATTCCGATTTTGATCAATAGAACAGTGAATGAATTCTTTCCCATATTTGCCTTCTTATTTCCTACAGTTTACCATTCCTTGCTCTGATGCATCTATATGTATTTTTACCGAGCTGATATTACCTATCCTTTGATTTTATGAGATTGTCTAGATCACTGTACCATCCTCTCTATGTATTGTGACCTTTGACTTCATATACATTAACATTCTTAATTTAATGGGTCTTCTTCCCTTATATTATCACTCTATGTTTACCCCATGAATAAGTGCAACAAACTTTAAATTTATGATGTTATCATCCTTGTTCACACTCACTGCATGTTTCTTGTCTTTGCAGCTTCTGTGTGATCTTGGGCAGATGGGAATGAACTCAAGCTCATGCAAATGGCTCCCTGGATCCCATCTCAACCAAAGCTATTTTGATCAGGAATCCCACTTTACCATATCTCCTCACAGGAGCATCACTAACTCTTTATGGTGGATAGTCATCATTGTTCCTACTATCTTATTAGCCATAAGCTATGCTACAAAAATTGTTCTAATCTACAGAGTCTACAACTATCATATTGGCTTCAAAACCATAGTCCACATTTCTGGATACCCTGCTTAAAGGATATGTACATTTTTCAAAATTATACATCTCAATGATGTAATTTGTTCAATTTTTTTCTAGGTTGACTAACCCGAGTGTTATTCGTCTCAAAACATTACCATTTGGGCTCTCTTATGGCCCCATTTTATAATTCCCAAAACAGAATCGTAGATCGCTACCACATTATGGGTGAAATGCTCAACGAACAACCACACTTCTTTGTGGAAATGGAAACATAAGGTTTCGTCTATTAACCATGCTAATGACTATCAAAGCATCTATCTATATAGTAACAAACAATATTTCCCAACTTCTATACATGCCCCCCTTGTATTGGCTCCGACTCCTTCTGAGAAGAACAAGTTATAACACCCCTTGTGTAACATCCCCAAATATATCCTTGAATGTATTACCGCCAGTGACCTCAGATTTCACATCTGAAGTCACCCCAGACTTTAACCAAATAATACAAATCATAAAACAACAGTTATAATACAAAATATTATAACTTTATTTAAACCATGGTCTTGGAATTGCATCCGTACATTCCATATTCAACCAAAATAGAGAGTAGTCTTAACACAACGAAAGTCTTTATAAAATAAATAACAAAAGGGTCTTGATCGTAGCGATCACCCGCCAAGGATCTTAACCTGAACAAACTTCTCAAAAACACTGTTTGCCTTCATAGTCGTTCTAGCCTTCACGGAACTGCAACTTATCTGATGTGTTGAATCAAACAGATGACACCAGCCAACCATGCATGGAATAAAATCGGTTGGTTAGTCTAATGAAAGACTATGCAAGGGTTAAAAGCAGAGTGGTTCGAAGCAGTCGTATTAGGTTAGACTCATCGCTTCTCGAATCAAAATCGATGACGATAGTCAACCACCATACTCCTACTGGAATATATAAAAAGGCATGATCAAGAGAAGATTCTGAAAGACCGAGTCTTACATCAATCAACCCAGAGAAGACTCCAATGAATTGAGTCTTAAAGGAAACATGACAAATGTTGGGGAACATTATAATTGCACACAAGCGTTCAAAATGACTTGATGTTTCGGTTCTCGACCAATCTCACCGCACAATGCGAATCCATATTGGAAAAAGAACTTTACTCTGATAAAAGTCAAGACGAGTTTTCCTAACTGCACTATTTCCTAGCTGCACTACTCGCCTTAGGGTATATTAATCATGTGCACTAAAGCACTTATCTTGTTTAATTCCAAAACGTACAATTACGTTATAGGCTTTTAGATCATCTCATCCCTCAGGATATAGAGATATATAGTCGGGAACTAAATCCCTAAAGCGGAGTCGGAAACTAAATCCCTAAAAGCGGCACCAGCTGTGTGCACGTACCCTGAGTAAGGGCAAGGTCATGACCGGAGAAGGATGGTAGGAACTAAATCCTAACCACTAGGTTATAAAGAAACGACTAGTACTCGCAATGAGATACACAGTAGCGTTCCTACGAATACCCGTTCTAACTAAACAGTTACAAATGCAGTAATAATCCACATTAATGCCATCATGGCAAATAGCAGATATAATAGCGTTGTTTCTAGCAATATATACAACCTATTATAATATATGTATTTCAACCATATATATATAATAGCGTTGTTTCTAGCAATATATACAACCTATTATAATATCTCTTTTTAAAATCACAAACAGTTATCAAAACTGTTCCCAACAAAAACAGTAATTCATCTCAATTTAATTAACAATTAAACAATTGATAATTAATGGAAATATGGAATGATAAGCAAGAGCGAACCGCCACTTGCCTTAGATAAGATGAAGCTTAACAAAGCTTAGCGACGATGGGTTTTCGGGTCTGAAACAGGCACAGATCTCGGATAATAAATCCCTATGAAATGTCCCATAATGAGACCCTAAGTTAGATTCGATAACCAAATATACGAATCTAAGAAGAGACGAAAGGAATCGAAGGAACAAAGTCCCGATCGAAGCCCCAAAGCCCAAAGCCAAAATCGGCCAAGAGCTGGGCAACCGCAGTCGCGGTGCCTCTACCGCGATCGCGATCGTCTGGGGCAAGGCCCCGCGAGACACAGGCAATCGCGGCAGCTCGCGGTCACGACCAGTGCCGAAATCGCGATCGCGGTGTTCATGACCGCAGTCGCGGTCATGAACTCCGGCGACTCGCGAGAAGGATTTCTCACCGGGAACGACGTGTCGGGGCTTGGTTTGGATAGCTCTCGATTCTTAGGCTCCTTGCACTTCCAAAGGACCTCTTTAGGAGCACCTCCAACACCAACAAGAGCTCCGGTGATTGTTTGAAATTTTCCGGCGAAGGCTTGAGTTTTCCAGCGAGGGAATTTGAGAGAGATAGAGCTCGGATTTGATCCATTCTCCTCCAGATTTCTCCCTATTTATAGTCCAAGCAAGGAGGACACTCACCCCGAACAAGGCGGCAAACGACGCTCCGATCGAAGTCCGACGACTGCATGAAAAGTGGGTTGAACTGGATATTTACCGCGGTCGCGGTCACGGCCATTTGCCTGTACTGCGATCGCGGTGGCCAAACCGCGGTCGTGACCGCTTGTCAGACCCATGTTGACAGTTACTTTCCGTCTTTTACCGCGGTCGCGGTTTAGGTCATTTCTGTGCCTTTTTGTCCGGGAAAGATATGTTTAAGGGTTTAAATCCCCGGGTTAAATATATTCGTACCCGAACGATTATTCTAAGTCCCGAAAATACTCCGAATGTATTTTATGTTACTCGGGAAAAATATTACAGAGATCAAACATATCACAAAATGTCTAAACTTCTCTGAAATTGATCCGACTTGTAATACGGGAGTTGAAATAATTACCAAAATGCCCTTACAAAATGAGAGGTATTACACCTTGTTAATTAGATCAACCACTAGATTGTCAATTTCAGAATTCACAAACCACCTTGTGTTATTCTCTCAATTAAGGAAAATTAAAGTCTACCTTTATATGTTTTTCTCTAAACAACCAACATAAGCATAACTTAAGGATGATAGAATTCCATTTTACAAAATATTATCAAAGAGGCTAGATTAATTGATGGTTTTCTCACTTCATTTTTTTCTCTAGTTAAAATCTCTGGTTCGTGTTTGTGCAAGTTTGGATGATAAAATACTCTATGCATCTTTGGAGCTGTTCGAAGGTGTTAGCGGTGTGTCCGGGTGTAGTCGTGGTGGTGGTTGTGGCTCAATGAAGACCCTCTTGTACGAGGGCAACGTCATGGTTGAGTCTCCTGAAGATCCCTCCTAAAGGAGATGGCACCGTCATGGTAGTCCGTTCAGCTCTTTCGAATGATTTATCCTGCTCGACTTGTCTCCCGGTGGCGTGTTTTTTTTGTTTGCGCCTTCACTCCTCTCACTTTTGGTCGTTTTAACTTGTTGTATTTTCCTTACTTGTCTTTTATATCTCTTTGTCCAGCTTGTCCGACGCCGATTTATCGGCCTCTTGATCCACCAAATGTTGTTACATCGGGTACTTTGAATTTTTTCCTTATTAAAAAAAAAAAAAAATCCCCTCTTGATCCCTCCATACCTAAATATTTAGGGCATTACGAATGCTATTGGGAATTGGATTCTTAGACTAATGTTAATTTGTTTGCTTTGAACGAACATTGTCTTGAACCTTCAATTTTATTTGTGCTTCTGTTAGGAATTGGGCAATTCAGTAAGACAGGGAACCCATTGTCGTCTGCGAGAAGTCCCCGCCGCCGCTTGTGGAGGCCGTGGAGATGATCGTCGCTCGGGTTCCGAGATCGAGAGCGTCCGCAAAGGTTCCTCTATTTCCCTTCTCTTTGTCCGAGTGATTTTTCCTTGCTTTGAATGAGAAATTTCCCTTTTTCCTTTTCCAGGTCTTCCTTCCATTGATCCTCTGTTGTATTTCCTGTCTGGATTATTGTTATCGACTTCGTCAAGATTGATCATTTTTTTGTTGATTATTTGATCGAACAATGCACGTTGATATGGGGATTAAGTACGATCTCATCTTTGCAAATCGAGGTATCAACGCTGCTGTCAAATTTAATAATAGAGGAGATATAGTATGAGGAGGAAAGACTAGGTACATAAGTATGTTCAACATAGATTTCTTACATTTCTTTTGCATATATTACTATTAGCTCTAACCGTAGTAGTCCGTTTTCTGCTCATATTGATTAAGTAAGGAACTGTTTGACGAGTCGAATAGAGTTATCTGCACAACAAGTGGTGCTTATACTGGAGAAATAAGGTGAGTTTTTTTTTTCCTTTGTGGCTGAATTTTACTTGTCCATAAAAAATAGTTTGGCCAAGAGACTTCATCGATCCATTACCTTTATTATCCTTGATATACACGTTTAAAAAATATACTACCCCTGATATACAAGAGGGCTTATCTCCGTTCTGCTGAAACTATGCTTTAAAATGACTTCATATCTAACAAGGAGTTATCTTGTGCCTCCCAGATTCGAGTTTCAGCTGTCCTGACAAATGGTGCATATCTTTTGAATGTTGATTGTGATCACTACTTCAACAGCAGTAAATGTTTTAAGGAGACTATGTGTTTTATGATGGATCCTGCTCTCCGAAAGAAAGTTTGTTATGTACAGTTTCCACTGAGGTTCGATGGTATTGATACACATGATTGATATGCAAACTGGAATATTGTCTTCTTTGACGTATGTTCTGCTAACTCTAATCCTGATTACAGATAATTGTTCATTGACACTTTCTATATCTTGTGATTAAATTTGTGTTTGATTTGCAGATCGACTTGAAGGGGTTGGATGGCATCCAGGGTCCAGTGTATGTGGGAACAGGATGTTGTTTCAACAGACACGCGTTGTATGGGTATGATCACGAGTTGAGTGTTTTGGTTTATTTTCTGTATGCTCTTCTATTTGGTTTAAACTTTTGGATTCCATACTCTTCAAATCTTGATTTTTTCTTATACCCACCACACCGGTCCCAAAATGGATTATGTGCTTCTTGGCGGGTACCCAGACGAGATGGTGTTTTTCAGTTTCCATTCATGTCTGGCCTGATCAATTTTCTGAACTTCAATTTAGCGTTGAAGGTTCTTGTAGTGCTGTAATTACCCAGGTGGACTGCGTGTGAAATAGCTTATGATTCTTGTTTATTGTGATATTTTGACAGAGATACCCAAATCCTTTGCAAGAGAATCCTGCTTATGCTGATGTAAAGTAAGTTGACCAACAAACCCTTTCTCAAAAATTGAAGTAAATAGAGATGGCACTCTAATCACTGTTGTTTTGTATTTGATATTTTGTATTGTTTATTACTGAAATCCATTCTTATGGGCCAATATCAGGCAATACTTTGTGGATGACGAAGATACTGTAGTATTAAGAGTGAGTTTTCCCTGCTGCAGTTGCTTTTGCCTTGAATTTATTTGAAACATTTCCATCCTGAACACCCTAAGAAAGGTACTGTATCTCTTGTTGTGCTGAACTTTCCTGTAATTGGATCTTCCTTCTGTAGGCTATTCAGCATAAAGATGGTGAAAGAGGGATACATTTTCGACGAGCTGGACCTCGCCAGAAGGTAATTACTGGTCAAATTGCCTGAAAATAGTGAAATTTGAGCTCAAGTTCTCATTGTAAATTAGTCCTAGCTGTACTGAGTGGCCTACTTGTTTGATCATTGCTTTTGCTGATGATAGTGCATTCTTTGTTATTTTCTTATGCAGCTATATTCTGAACGACTTTTTTAAGCCAATTACTATGGAGATAGATCGTTTGAAAGCCATTAAGAAACAGAGAGCTGGAAGGAGGTTGAAACATGTTGAAAAATATGAGCAGCGAATGAAGGAAGAAAGACAAAAGAAAGTTAACGAGAGACAGGAAGAGTTCTTCAGTGAACTAGAATTTCACAAGTATGCATGCTTCTCGTGGTTACATTGGTTTTCAGTTCTGTTTACATACAAATTTCATGATTAGCAGCTTACAGCCTTAGTGCCTTACAATGGTAATAAGCACAAAAATCATTAATCAAATACATATGTAGTTCATTTAAAATAAGTTGGAATTTATATTAACTTCAAGGGATATTCTGAATTCTGCTTTATAATCTCTTCTTGTGTGGATAGAAATGAAATTTTACATCAAGCTTATCCTAGGGATTTTGGAGTCTCTTCTTACCATTGTCTCAAAGTTATCTCAATAACAAAGAATCTCAAACACCATTGGTGTTAACTAGCTTGTGCATAAACTGTACCAGGAGTTTGCAAAAGGATCTCTGAATCATAGCAGTCAGTCTCCTGAAGCCGTGTCAAAAGAAACAAGCAATGAGTCTCAAGAAGAAAACAACTCTACAAGTGATAACAGTCTGCTGATTTTTTTTCCAGAAGTTGATCCAGAAAAAATACCAGAAAGTAAATCAATGGCACAAGTCAGCATATCGGATGGGTCCCCAGTTCATGGAGATCGGCCAGAAGAAGCAGCAGCGATATCAATTGCCAAAGAAGAGGATGAAAATGTGAGTCTTTTGAAGGAGAAATTATCAGCGTCAGTCTCAAAGACGAGTTAGTCAAGCAACACACAAAAGTTGCTTAGGAGGCTGTTACAGGTAAATCTGGTGCTCCTCATGTGCAATAAATGTAAACAGTTATGTTTGTTGTTTGCAAATCATATTTGAATTGATATTCAGGCTGGGAAAAGGCTGAAATATCAATTCAAACACATAGTTAGTCGCATCGAGAAGATCAAATTTAAGGAGGTGTTGAAGAGAAAGGTGTTCTGGAATGCCGGTTAGATACTCTTTAAATCTGGTTTGGTACTTTTGCTTTGAAATATTTATGGTCTTTGATGGCTGATAAATATATAAAATGTTAGTCATTGAAGAGAAAAATGGGAATTGTTTATTGGCTCATACATAGTGAAATATTATTAGTGTCCTGCTATTTAGGAAGCAGCAGTGACATTCTTTCTTTCTTGTATACTCTGTATGTGCTTCACAAATATTGGATGACTTCATGTTGTTTCTCCGTGCTTGGTTAAAATTTCCATAGCTAATAAAGGGCCAACTTTTAGTTTGTTCTATTTTCTTGTATGCTTATATACTTTGTGTCTTCTTAAAAACATTTGTATGCTGAGCGGGGTTTTCCAGCTCAATTTTTGATATCTGCTATAGTGCATGTAATATATTATATTTATCACTTACCATGGCTTGGAATGTTTTCTAATCTGCTGTGTAATAGTGTATGTAACTATGTGCATTATCCTGTCACTTCTTGCCTTTTGAATTTAACAGTTCCTTTTGCTATTTGATTTTTTGTTGTTGTTGATCGTTCATGAATGCAATCGTCTAATTCATCATATTCTCTCCACTTAATTGGCATCCTTTGCTGGACTGTTGTTTGTTGCAATTGCAAATGCAGGAACAAGATTTTAAGTCTCTGGAGCAAAGACGTCAGCCGTGTTTTAAGACAAGGTGGCTGCACGATTATTGTTTAGGTAGATTAACAGTTGAGGTGATCAATGCTGTCTTGATAATAAATACTTGACAACTTTGCAAATGCACTTCTCTCTCCAATGTATTACATGATTAGTGATGGCTGACCTGCTTTGTGGTTTTTTTGTTCTTTTTATGTGCTCTCACATCAGGAAATAGAAGGATCAACCAGAAAATGGGGGAAGCTCATTGCTCACTGAGACCTCAAAATATAAGCGGCATTGAGTTTCTACAGTTCGTGACTTTCCTCCTGAGTGTGGACCAAATGCTCCACGAGTGAATATGAATGATAAATAATGTAGCATTAGGTTGTAGTGAAAATCATAAGGGATACCGAGCATCCTGTTCATGATCATACTGATATTGGGAGCAAGAATGAGAACAGTGAACATGCTGTAGCCTGTAGGTGATTCTTCTGAAAATCATCCTTCTTTAAAATGTATAGATAAGACATCAAAAGGTTTTTTCAACAACTCTTTGTTATTTAGATGCTTATTGTAAAAATTATGCTATTATTAATACATTTTCCAGTATATAGTAATCGTGGTTATTGAGTAGCACATGAGTATAGATGAAAACCTTTTGATGAACTCAATCTTATTGACAAGGGGAACTCTATTAATAGATTGTGAGACAACATCCAGCAAAAGGATCTAAGCTAGACATGACACTTGTAAAATGATTGATAATTCATATACAAGTACATGACTATGATAAAAAACTTGGCAAAACATCATTCTAAGTTAGGTTGCAAAAGGTGTTCTATGTACGTTTGTGGGGGAACATTTACCCTTTTCAATCCATGGTGTTTCAATGACATGTATGATATTAATTTTTTCTGTAAATTTTGTCTTCACCTGTTCTTTGCACCTGGTTGTCTTCTCTCCTAATACTTAAGGCAAGAGGTGTCAATCGCTTGTGTGGTCACCTGTCTTAATATCCTCAAGAATTGTATTTGCTCTCTATCCCCCAACTCTGATTGTGATATGTACTTTTTGCAATGCTTTGTTTGTACTTCTGTGTTTATTGTTTAGGCAGTTTGAAGGTTTAGGCCAAAATAGATTTGTTGTATTATACACCAACTACTGTTTCTTGTTTTTTTTTTTCCCAGCTAATGTTTGTCAAAGTTGTATTCTCTTTGCCTTATTATAAATCTAATACACATCCAATTCTCTTTGTTTTCTGCAGGATCCTGTGGAACAATTTATCATGGTTTATGGTATGGATCGGTATGTTAGATAACTTAAGTACCCTTTTCTCCCCCTAATTCTGCAAAGATGAGTTGACTCTACACATTCAAATTTGTGATTTGGTATGGGCTTCGAAGGAGCTTTGGTGGCTGCCAGTGGAGGCCAATGAGCTGATTTGTAGTAGTATGATTGGTCGATGTCTCTTAGGGGAGGAATTATGGGTAGTTAGGAAGCTATATCTAAAATTTGTAAATTTTTGTTATTATGTTTTTTGAGTTTGATCAAATAAACTCATATTCGTCTTCTTTGTGCAGAATTTTGTGGATCTTGCAGGGAGCGAGCACTCTACCCAGTCAGCCCCGGTACACGGTTAAAGGAAGGATGCCATATAAATCGCAGCTTACTAACCTTGGGGACTGTCATCCGCAAATTGAGGATGATCATCCTTGTTTCATTAAGCCACCTTTGTTGTCTTCTGATTCATACTTCAGATTGCTTTTGGCGCGATGGGTGACGTTGTGATGTACCTGCATTTGTTTTTCCTATTACGTTAACTATTAGTAACATGTTTAGGGGGATCATTTGAGCTTTGCACTTCATCTTTATGATCATTTGGCTTCTACGTGGCAATGATTCCACGTGCGATGCTAACAATTGAACTCACAAATCTATTACCGAATCTCATCATGGTAATTTAATTTATATATTAGTTCAAAATAAATTTAGATTAATCCAAAATTCAAACTACCGTGATGTAAAAAGAAATTGCCTACTAGGCTATCCTTTGTTTTTAACTTTCCTTGTTTTTTCAGAGTTGTACTATGACAGAAATCTAGGACTATAGGAAGTGAAGTGTAGACGAAAAAAGCCCGCAATCTGGAGAAGGTGGACGATTAGCTAATCCAGTTATATACTAAAATTATATTATATACGCACATTATAATAATTCCATTTTTAACAATAAAACTACGTTTTTAGCAATAATATTTTTAGTTATTATTTTTTTTAGAGAATATTTTAAATATAATTGGAGTTTTCACACGGTGTTATACATGGTCAGACACTCGTTACTTTCACACGGTGTTTGATAGGTGTTATTTAATACACCTTTATTAGCATGATTTGGAGGAGTTTATGAGTAGTTTTGAGGCTAAGTCTGTATTCCCGACATTGTGGAAAGAAATGAAGATATTCCAGGATTTGCAGCTTAGATGGAGATGGATCTACTGGAGCATACTTGGAAAAGACTACCAATAGTTGGTAGTAATGAAGAGCATCAGAAGAGAAGAAGAGAAGTTGAAGGAGAGAGTGAGCGAGTTCACCGTCCCGCGGCGATTCTCACCGCGACCCGACGGTGACTACCAGAGAAGCTTGAAGCCCCGCGGTAAGAGCCTGACGCCCCGCGGTGGCCGTGTTAAATGCCGCGCGCCCAGAGACATTTATTTTCTTTTATTTCGTTCAGACTTTGTTATTTTATTATTCTGTTTCCTTTATTGTTTACATTAGTTTAACCTAGTTTTCTTAAGACTATTTAAGCCCTCTTTCTAGGTTAAGAGGGAGACACAACTTCACTTTACATCAGACGTTATTTTCCCTTAGTTTTCATTCTCGTTTGAATGGAGAACTAACTTCCCTTTGTTCTACTAGACGATTGAAACAGTACAGTTGATGTGTTTGTGAGATTTATATTCCTTGTTCTTATCCTTATAAATGTTGGTTTGATTCTCTTGGTTATATTGATTATTGATTTCTTGTTGTTCTTCTTAGCCTGATCAGCTAGGTTGAATACTTTTTATCAATTGCTAGGATTGCATATAGGGGTTCCGAGTGCATATCTAGTGGCATACACGATTGTGCGTATAGGGGTCCCGAGCGTACAATCGTGAGTGAGAATCAGTTGCATGTTAAGTAGTAAAGTGTCTTTCTATTTGCATGTATCCTATATCTTGTGTGTATTGCTATTGCTTTGTTTGTGGTAAAGTATACCGACAACTGTGAGAATCGATGGTGCTTTATCATTGGCATAGTAATAAGTCTATCGACAACTGTGAGAATCGATAGTGCTTAAGATCAGGGTGGGAACAACTATAAGGATAGTAAAAGAACTTGGATTTAATAGATTTCTGTGATCAAATTATATCTCTGTATTGTGGATCTCGCTCTAGTAGGACTACTTTCCCCATTATATTTTCTCTACTCAACCAAACTTGTTTGCTTTGCTTGCTTTGGTCTTTCTTGATAACTAAACCCCCTTGCTCGTTACTTGTCATTCACGATTTCATACTGCATCAGATCTTCCCTGTGGGTTCGACCCTTGCTTGCTTACTATACATCTGTTTAGTAGGTCTGTTATGACTTTTTACTTTGATAAGGCTAATCAACGATACTTGCATTGCGCACTTTTAGCCCGTCAAATTTGGCGCCGTTGCCGGGGAGGTTTTCTGTTTTTGTTGTGTGTTTTTGTGATCGATTTTTGGTGGAGACCTATCTTATGGTCGACACCCGTAGTACTGACTCCCCTCTAGCTGCTTTTGATACAGAAATCGACAGATCATTCCTTGCGAACCCGCGCGATCAAAGAGAAGAAGAAGAAGAGGTTGAGACTGCTGAGACAGTTGTGACCGTTCAGGCTGAGACAATTAACATCCCTGCTGTTGAAATGGCTGGGACTCTGAGAGAATTGACTGAGCCGAATATTGGAGCACAACCCTTGGCTGTCATCATCCCTGCACTTGGCGAAGGGGTGAATTTTGAGCTGAAGTCTGGAGTTGTTGCTTATCTCCTGAACTTCCACGGTTTGAGTGGAGAAGACCCGATCTCTCACCTGGGCAAGTTCCACAATGTCTGCATGACTATGAAGCCCAGGAACGTGACGGAAGACCAAATCAAGATGAGAGCTTTTGGTTTCTCCCTGCTAGACTCTGCAAGCGACTGGTACTATCACTTGCCACCAGGAACCATAGATACCTGGAATAAACTACACAAGACGTTCCTGGACAAGTACTTTCCAACGAAGAAGGCGAATGCCTTGAAAAAGGCAATTGCCAATATTGAGCAGGCTGGTGATGATACGCTGTATGATTATCTTGAGAGGTACAAGAGGCTTTGCTCTAGCTGCCCATTCCACGGATACGCCAAGCAGGACCTTGTCCTCTATTTACACAATGGTCTGCTGGACCAAAAGAGAAGGATGGTTGATGCTGCTTGCGGTGGAAGCATTCTGAATCTGATACCGGATGCAGCCATGGAGAGATTCCAGGAGATGAGTGAGAGCACCAGGAGTTTTAGGAAGACAACCCAAAGGAAGGCGGTCAATGTTGTGACCCCTGCAGGACCAAGCCCAGTACTGACTGAGCTAGCTGAGTTGAAGGAGATGGTGAAGAGAATGGCGAATCAGAACGCTCCTCAACAAGTCAAGGCATGTGGGCTTTGCTCTGATCAGTTCCACCATACCGATACCTGTCCCCAGCTGCAAGAGGAAGGTACTGCTGAAGTGAATGCCGTAGGAGGTTACGGACCCCCTAGGCCGCAGTTCAGTGGACAACCCAATTACAATTAGAGAGGGCGTGACCACCCAGGTTTCAGATGGAGTGACCCTCAAGGCGGTCAACAGCCGGTGCAACAACAATACCAGCAGAGAGTCCCGTACCAATAGAGGCCTCAGGGCCAAAGCTCTGGTGCTTCTACTGAAGAGATGCTAAAGACTTTGACTCAGCATTTCGCCACGTATGTGCAGGCTACTGAGTCAAGTATTAAGAACATGGAGAGGCAGATTGGTCAACTAGCTGATGTTGTGACCAAGATTGACCAAAGGACATCTAACTCCCTGCCCTCTCAGACTACTGTGAATCCAAGAGAGAATGTAAGTGCTATTACTCTCAGAAGTGGTACGAAATTGGTCGTTGCTCCTATTGCTGAAGAGGAGAACGAAATCAAGAAGGCAGAAATCACGTACCGCCCCGCGGTGGATCCCACCGCGGCCCGGCCAGAAATTAAAGAAGGAGCCAGGAATGAAGTGTTGTTGCCACCGCCCCGCGACGATCCTCACCGCGACCCGGCGGCTGATCCCAGTAATCCCACCAAGACCCCATTGCCTCGCGGCGATGACCAACGCCCCGCGGTGGGCTTACCGCGACCTGGCCCCCAACAATCCAGCCCCGCTGATGAATTCTGTGTTGATAACTATGTTCGCCCCGTGTTTCCTCCTTTGGGTTCTGAGAAGCCACCAGCACCTTTTCCTGAGGCGTTGAAGGCCAAGAGAGTAGTCGACGACAGTGACTTGTTCGAGACATTCCGGGATTGTGAGGTGAACATTCCCCTGCTCAAGCTTATCAAGGCTGTCCCTCGATATGCCAAGTTCTTGAAGGAGCTGTGCACCGTGAAGAGGACACAGAAGCAGAAGGTTCAGAAGAAGGTTCCTGTAGGTGAACATGCATCGGCGGTATTTCAGAGACGTATACCTGAGAAGTGCAAGGATCCATGTACATTTACTATTCCTATTACTATAGGTGGGCATCGATTTGAGAAAGCCTTGCTAGACTTGGGTGCCTCTATTAACGTGTTGCCTTACTCTTTGATTGAAGATTTAGGAATAGGACCCTTGCATGATTCAAATATTATTATACAACTTGCTGATGGTTCTTGTGTACCCCCTAAGGGTATTGTGGAGGATGTTCTTGTGAGGATAGGTCCTTTGATTTTTCCTGCTGATTTCTTTGTTATGGATATGGACTATGATGAGCAGGTTGCCCCGGTGATGCTAGGGCGACCTTTTATGAAAACATCCATGACAAAGATTGATGTAGACAGTGGAACTTTAACTATGGAATTCGATGGAATAACTTTTGAACATAATATTCATAAAGCCAACCCCATTGAATTGCCTACTCCTTACTACATTAGTGATTTTGATGATCATGTGCATGAAAATGTTAAAACTAGTGCAATAGAGACCATAGTTAAGTGTTCTACTATTGATGGATCTATTGAGTTGCATGTTGATGATGTCTTGCTAGATGACATAGGAGATCCCACTCCCTCTAATTTGGGCACTTGCCCCCCTGCACTAATCATACAAGGCTGTAAGCCTTTATCTAGTGACGTGCAGCATATTCAGGTTGAGCCATATCGGCCCCCACATCGCTCTAAGTATGGGGAAGATGCTCCAAAGGAAGTAAGCATGGAGTTGATGACAAAGAGGGAACATGGTCTAAGGTCTAAACATTTCCATGGGAGGTCTCAACAGGAAGAGACGAGTAGGAGGATTCCGAGGGGATCCTATTCCAGGTGGTAGTTGATCTGCAGTACGTCGAGCCAATGACGTGAACCAAGGCGCTGTCCGGGAGGCAACCCGTGGTAGTTTTTCTTTGTTTCTTTTCTTTTCCTTAGATTATTTTTAGTAGTTTCTTTTGCTTTGTTTCGTTCGCCTGTTACTTACATTTCAGGTACGAAAGTAAATGGAGAGAGATGGTGTTCTCAGCTATCCCACCGCCCCGCGGCGACCCTCACCGCCCCGCGGTGGATTTTTGGTATATTTTCCCTCTCCGAAAATAAATAAATAAATAAATAAAATTTGCAAGAATAAAGGGCCCCGAAAAAACCTTAAACGGGTGAGTAAAAGTGTTATTTCTTGAGTGGTAACTAAGGTTTTGACGGATTGGGCCCACTTTTGGGCCGAGATTTCTCTCTTTGGGCCTTGTACCAGCCGGCCCATCATCCTTTTCTTCCCTTTCACCTTTCCTTTTCCCTTCCCTAACCTAGCCCCACTCTCTCACACCTCCATTCCCAACACCCCTCTCAAGCTCCGGAAACCCAAATCCCCCATTCTCCCACAAATCTCTCTCGACCTTGATCCAAATCTAGTCTCCAATTGCCTAAACCTTGAGTCCCTTGTCTAATTTGGAGTCTAGCCTCACAAACAAGCCAAACACAACCCCACCGCGCCGCTGTCGCCCCGCCTCGCGCTGCCCCGCCTCGCGATGCACTCCCTCGCGTCGCTGGTGTCACCGCCCCGCACCGGCAACGGAACACCCGAGTAGAGACCGGTCTGCAGACTTGGCAGACCCAGTTCCGTGCTGATGTAGATGAGCGTCTGGACGCCATGGACGCTCATATGAGGGACTACTTCGGGAGGTACCCACCACCACCATCAGACCCACAGTGAGTTTTTTTCTTCTTCGCCTAATTCATTTGATGTTCTCTTTTCTACATTGAGGATAATGTACGGTTTAAGTATGGGGGATAGATTTAGACTTGCTACTTATATATCTAGTGTATATAGCTTTGTTTCTGCATTTTTGTTATGTAATTTTGCATTCGGATTTCAAAAAAAAAAAAAGAGCCGAAAAGAGGTAACCAAAATCTTGGGATGAGCTGAAAACCCGAAAGGGCAGTTCAGGTAAGAAGCAGGTAGTCCGACTGGTGTAGACCAGGGCAAAAGTGGACTGGAGTGATACGAGTATTTGTGAGATATCTAGCAAAATGAAATGAGTGGCTTGGTGAAAACCCGAAAGGGCGCCTTGGCAAGATGAGCGAAAAAGAAGAAGAGTGATTTTAGGATTTCTCTTTATTTCTTGGCGAGGTGTCATAAGAAGAGGTGGTATAAGGAGTTCGGGTATGTCACTCTGGAGCGATAAGGAGCTAGATTGGAGTTAGGACTAGAATTATCTTTGCATCACTTGTTTTGGTTGTCTGGAGCTTATTGTTGATATGTTGTAATTGCTAGTGTCTTATTTTCTTGTACTTCCTGAGGCCTTGGTGTTGATTGAGAGAGTAGGTTTTTCTTTAGCTTACTCGGGACGAGTAAGGTCTAAGTATGGGGGAATTTGATAGGTGTTATTTAATACACCTTTACTAGCAATTATTAGCATGATTTGGAGGAGTTTATGAGTAGTTTTGAGGCTAAGTCTGCAATCCCGACATTGTGGAAATAAGTGAAGATATTCCAGGATTTGCAGCTTAGATGGAGATGGATCTGCTGGAGCATACTTGGAGAAGACTACCAATAGTTGGTAGTAATGAAGAGCGGCAGAAGAGAGGAAGAGAAGCTGAAGGAGAGAGTGAGCGAGTTCACCGTCCCGCGGCGATTCTCACCGCGACCCGGCGGTGACTCCCAGAGAAGCTTGAAGCCCCGCGGTGAGAGCCTGACGCCCCGCGGTGGATCTCACCGCCCCGCGGTGGCCGTGTTAAATGCTGCGCGCCCAGAGACATTTATTTCCTTTTATTTCGTTCAGACTTTGTTATTTTATTATTCTGTTTCCTTTATTATTTACATTAGTTTAACCTAGTTTTCTTAAGACTATTTAAGCCCTCTTTCTAGGTTAAGAGGGAGACACAACTTCACTTTACATCAGACGTTATTTTCCCTGAGTTTTCATTCTCGTTTGAATGGAGAACTAACTTCCCTTTGTTCTACTAGACGATTGAAGCAATACAGTTGATGTGTTTGTGAGATTTCTATTCCTTGTTCTTATCCTTATAAATGTTGGTTTGATTCTCGTGGTTATATTGATTATTGATTTCTTGTTGTTCTTCTTAGCCTGATCAACTAGGTTGAATACTTTTTATCAATTGCTAGGATTGCATATAGGGGTTCCGAGTGCATATCTAGTGGCATACACAATTGTGCGTATAGGGGTCCCAAGCGTACAATCGTGAGTGAGAATCAGTTGCATGTTAAGTAGTAAGGTGTCTTTCTATTTGCATGTATCTTATATCTTTGTGTGTATTGCTATTGCTTTGTTTGTGGTAAAGTATACAGACAACTGTAAGAATCAGTGGTGCTTTATCATTGGCATAGTAATAAGTCTATCGACAACTGTGAGAATCGATAGTGCTTAAGATCAGGGTGGGAACAACTATAAGGATAATAAAATAACTTGGATTTAATAGATTTCTGTGATCAAATTATATCTCTGTATTGTGGATCTCGCTCTAGTAGGACTACTTTCCCCATTATATTTTCTCTACTCAACCAAACTTGTTTGCTTTGCTTGCTTTGTTCTTTCTTGATAACTAAACTCCATTGCTTGTTACTTGTCATTCACGATTTCATACTGTATCAGATCTTTCCTGTGGGTTCGACCCTTGCTTTCTTACTATACATCTGTTTAGTAGGTCTGTTAGGACTTTTTACTTTGATAAGGCTAATCAACGATACTTGCATTGCGTACTTTTAGCCCGTCAGTGTTACACATCGTCACTATTTATATCTATTGGAGTTTTAATGACCCATTTAGATCTATGTTTTGTGGGTTGAAGAAATGTTATATGAATTTCGACTTCTTATATTTTTAATTATTTATTTTTCTGTTTAAATGAACAGGTGAGGATAAATCAAAATATGCATAAAGTTTTTAGTTTCAATAAAATTAGTTTGTATGTTGGTTAGAATATATCTTATGCTAAAAAATAATTACTTACTAAAATACTTAATTGCTTGAAAAATATTTTTATCTTGGTAATCTCGAGATTATATTTATTGGCACTTTACATATGCGTTTGTTATTGTATATAAAATCATTCATTTAGTTATATATTATAAAACTTACAAGTAATTTACAAAATCTAGCTTTAAATCCATAAGTCTTGTGGTATATCAAACAATAATATTAAAGAGCAATATTGTTTCACAATTAATATAACATGTTTTACGAGTGTAGAAATCCATACAACTGTATAGTAACTCGAATTGAAAACTGATTTCTAGCAATATTTACAATATATTTTACGGACGTAGAAATTCATTCAACCATACCATAATTTGTGTTAACACTATTTTTCAGTAACTTTACAAGATGTTTTACAAGTGGAGAAATTTATATAGTCGTATCATAATTCATATTAAAATACTAATTTATTTCTAGCAATATTTATAACTTTTTTTTATTGGCATAGAAATTCATTTAGTCATGTCGTAATTAACACAATTTTTCATCAACTTTACAAGATGTTTTACGAGTGGAGAAATTCATACAATTATATCATAATTCGTGTTGAAATAATAATTTATTTCTAGCAATATTTACCGGATGCTTTACAGGCGTATAAATTCATTTAATCATACATTATTTTTTGTTAAAACACAATTTTCAACAACTTTACAAGATGTTTTTGTAAAACCCCCGATTTATATCGGTAGTGCCACACGCCAGTGACCTCAGACATTACCGCCCAAAGTCACCATAGGCTTTAATCAGAACAATTAAACTTGAATATGAATACATTTAAATAAGAGATTTAAACAGCGGAAGACATTTTAAATTACACAGCGGAAGACTTTTAAGAATCAACTATAACATTGCTAGGTTATAAATATATATTAAAGTAATACTTAACAACTTAAAACACTAACACTTAAATATTCGTCTACAAGACTCTTCTTCTTCAACTGGTTACTTTGACTTCGGGAACCAACCACTGATGTGTCGTATAGGACGGATGACATCAGCCAACCATGCAAGGAATAAAACTTGGTTGGTTAGTCTAATGAAAGACTATGCAAGGGTGAAAACAGAATGGTTCTAGTGATCGTAACCGTTTACTATCATTGTCCCTCGAATGATAACCGAAAGAACGATATATAACCCAGAACTTTCACAGAATGATTAATATTTAGATATGCACTGAAGAGAAGACTCCAAAGGAATTGAGTCTTACGGGGAAAATATGACAAATGTTTGGGAACGTTATAGTTTCAAACAAGCATTTTAAAAACGACTTGATCATTTGGGTCCACGACCAACCTCACCGCACAATGCGAATTCAGATTGGAAAGAGAACTTACTTTAACCGAAGTCTAGGCGAGTTTCCAAGTTGTACTTCTCGCCTGAGGGTTCATTAATTATGTGCCTACCCGCACTTATCTTATTTAATTCCAAAACGTATATTAATGTTAAGGCTTTTAATATTATCACGAGTAACTACGAAAGTTTAACACAGGGTGACATTACGTCCAACCAAATGGAACTAGCAAGGTGCTTAACACTTCAGATCCTTACAGATGGATAAGAAGCAATGGGTCATGACCTGAAGAGAATTATACAGAAACGACTATCCTCACAAGGAATAGCGTTCCTACGAATACTCGTGCTATTCTAGCATTAAAGTTCACATTTAAATCCACAACAAAGCCATTATGGTAATTAACAAGTATAATAGCGTTGTTTCTAGCAGTATATACAACCTATCATAATATCACATTTTAATCACATTATTTATAAAATCTGTTCCCAAACAAAAACAACAGTTCACTCCGATTTAATTAACAATTGAAAACAATTGATAATTAATAGAACATGGAATGATTAAGCAAGAGCAAACCGCCACTTGCCTTAGCCTAGACGAACGATTGAATGATGACGGGTTTCTGGGTCCGGAACGGGAATAGAACTCGGATTACAGATTCCTACGGAACGACCCGTAACGAAACCCTAGGTTAGATTCGACAATAAA
This sequence comes from Rheum nobile, assembly GCA_027886185.1. Taxonomy (NCBI): domain Eukaryota; kingdom Viridiplantae; phylum Streptophyta; class Magnoliopsida; order Caryophyllales; family Polygonaceae; genus Rheum; species Rheum nobile. The sequence continues at coordinate 429,969 of WOAB01000142.1, read as the reverse complement.
TAGTACGAACCTAAAGAAAGGCGAACGAAATCGAAAGAACGGAAGTCCCGATCGAGACGCAAAGCCAAACACCACGATCGCGAGTGCCCAGGCACACCGCGATCGCGGTGGCTCTGCCGCGGTCGTCGAGGATGAGTGTCCGTGAGACACTGAGACAGCAGCCGCGAGCGCGGGCGACAATGTCACAGCCGCGATCACGGTGTTCATGTCCGCGATCGCGGACGATGAACTTCGGTGATACGACGAGAGGGAAATCTCACCGGGGGCGACGCGTCGGGGCTCGATTCGTGGTGGCTCCGACTTCTGGACTCCTTGCACCTCCAATGGACCACTTTGAGAGCACCACCACCTCCAACGAGAGCTCCGGCGATGATTTGAAGAACTCCGGCGAGAGCTTCAACTATTCCGGCGAGAGAGAAAGAGAGATTTGAGAGCTTTTGATTCAGATGTGAGTCTAACACACCACCATTCACCTCCTTTTATAGCCCAAAGAGAAGCCCAGCCCCGACAAGATCAACAATGAGGCGGAAGATCGACGGTGGTGCGAACGACGAGGGTCAGAAGCGACGCGACGTTCGCGTGTTGGAGTTTTCCGCGATCGCAGTGGGTTTCGCCGCGATCGCGGAAAATTCCAATGCCCAGCTCATCTGAGAGCACATTTTCCGCGATCGCGGAAAATTCACCGCCATCGCGGAAAAAGGCATTTCTGCGTCTTTTGCCCGGGAAAAAGGTTGGGCAAGGGTTTTAAACCCCAGGTTGAATATATTTGTACCCGGACAAATATTCTAAGCCCCGAAAATAAGTCGGATGTATTTTATTCCACTCAGGAAAATATCACAGAGATCAAGCACGATACATAAATTCCAAACTTCCCTGAAAATGATCCGTCTACAGTACAAGGGTTGGGAAAATTACCCAAATACCCTTACTAAAAATGAGGGGTATTATAGTTTTATGGGTGGAGAAATTTATACTATCGTATCATAATTCATGTTAAAATACTAATTTATTCTAGCACTAGTTACAACACGTGTTACAGGCGTATAAATTCATTTATTCATATCATAATTTGTGTTAAAACACTATTTTGGCAACTTTATAAGATGTTTTATGGGTGGAGAAATCATACAATCGTATCATAATTCGTATTAAAATATTAATTTATTTCTAGCAAAATTTACTGCATGTTTTACAGACGTAAAAATTCATTCAGTCATACCGTAGTTGGTGTTAAAACATTATTTTCAGCCACTTTACAAGATGTTTTACGGACGGAGAAACTCATATAGTCGTATCATAATTTGTGATTAAATACTAATTTATTTCTAGTAATATTTACATCATTTTTACGGACGTAGAAAGTCATTCATCATATCGTATTATGTTAAATTACTATATTTCGGCCACTTTACAAGATGTTTTATGGATGGAGTAATTCATACAGTTGTATCATAATTCATGTTAAAATGCTAATTTATTTCTAGTAATATTTATAACATGTTTTACACGCTTAGAAATTCATTCAGTCATTTTTGTTTTAAAATCCTTTTTTTTCTGTAACATCCCTGACTTATGTTGGTAGTGCCACACGCATTGACCTCAGACATTACTTGTCAAAGTCATTCTAGGCTTTATTTGGAACAATTATACTTAAATACATTCATATATAAGAGTAAACAAGGACATAGTGAATAGCGGAAGACTTTTATATATAAACTCGATTTTTATTAAAATTCCTCGCATAACTTGAGAAGGAAAGTTGACAAACAATATTGAATTTACAGAGGAAGACTCTTAAGTACACCTAAATACATGACTAAATTATAGAAGTGCTTGTTAAATTGATACTAAACAACCTTAAAACAATTTCACTTTAAATCTTTAATTACAAGCCTTTGTCTTCGATTGGTTACTTCAAATTGTCGGGGACCAACCTCTTTTGTGCCATATAGAACGGTGGAAAAATGAGCGAAAAAGAAGAAGAGTGATTTTAGGATTTCTCATTATTCTTGGCGAGGCGTCATAAGAAGAGGAGTCAAAGAAGGATTGTCGGGTAGGTCACTCTAGGAGACATAAGGAGTCATAGATGGAGGCTAGGATTAGAGGTTACTCACACTATTGGATGTCCGGGTTAAGCTTGGGGGAAGTACTCTGCTTGCCCCTTAAGCTTGTTGAGTTGTGGATGAGTTTGGTGCCAGGAGCTTGGCATGGGTTAGGTGACTCTTAGTTGGAGGATATGCTTCCTGAGACCTTGGGTGCTGCATTGGAGGAGTAGACTCTTTATTAGTTTACTCGAGGACAAGCAATGGTCTAAGCATGGGGGAGTTTGATAAGCACTACTTTGTAGGGCTTACGTAAGAGTCATTAGAGGGTTTATTGGTGTCATTCGGGTAGATTTAAACACATTAATATGCATGGCATTTAGGGGCGAAGTTTGGTATTTTTGGAGGTGTTTGAGCTGTTTTGGAGATCATAGGAGACACTGAGGAAGAAGCCACTAGTAAAAGACGCAAAGGAAGTGAAGAGAAGAGTAGAAGAACAGTGTGCTGAATTCAATTGGTTCGTTCTCTCTACTCAGATGTCTAAATGGAGTGATTCCAATTCGAGGAGTTAGATCTTGAAGTCTACTACAAGTCCTCAAATTATGAGCGCAATCCGACTTGTGAATCAAAAGTTATAGCGTTTTGCCTGAAGTGTCGCAGATGCTGAAGGCCAATGAAGACTGCCACCGCACCCCGCGGTGGCAACGCACTGACGAGATTTATTTCCGAGTTTTTATTTCGTTTTATTTTATTTCCGAGACTTAGTTTCCTAGTTTGTTATTTTATTTTCTTTATTTCTGAATTATTACTTTAGTATTTAAGTTAGGTTTAAGACTCTTTTAGAGCATAATCTACTCTTTACCCTAGTTGCCACTTTTCATATTTTTCCTCTCACAAACCCTAATGGAGAACTAAACCTCCATTGTTGCACTTGACAGTTTGAAGCCAACAATTGATTGGTTGTGAGTTTTCTACTCTTGTTCGTTTTCCTATCTAGTTGGATTAATTCTCTTGCGCTTGATTGTCTATTGGTTTATGTTGATTTATCTAGAGTAGCTACCTAGGTCTATTGATATCTTCCTGATTGCTAGGACTTGTGATTCCGGGTTCGGGTTGCATATCTAGTGGCAAGCACGATTTACATAAGCGGGTTGCGAGTGTTCATCGTGAGAGAGATTTAATTGCATGCTTATAGTAACGGGTTGTTTCTATTGCATGTGTCTTGTTGAATCCTTGTTTGATTGCTATTGCTTTATTGAGTCTTGAAGGTTTTCAGATTTGATTTAGTAATAAGTACAATTAGGGCTGGTAGAACTAATAGTTATCTAAGATCAGGATAAGAACAACTATAGGAAAGTTAAGAACTTGAGATTGATAGAATTCCGTGATCGACCATTCTCTTGTTGTGTGGATCTTTGTTAAGTGTGGCACTTTTCCTCATCATATTCACAACCTTTACTTGCAAACTTGTTTACTTGCTTACTTGTTACTTTGTTTTGAGATTTCTACAACCCCCCCCCCCCCTAGTTCCTAGTTGGTGACGTGAATTACAAGAATAGATAACCTGACTCTCTGTGGGATCGACCCTGACTTGCTTGCTATATTCTTTAGTAGGTACTTTAGGATTTCGTTGATAGGCATCACGACTTTAGCCCTGTCACAGAGTCCAGGCCTTTATATCCACATCCCGTTTGGTCATGACCGTCAAATTGGCATAGGGTCTTGAGCGCCCTTTTTGTCGCCAAGTTATAAAGAAACGAATGGACCTCGCGGAGTCCAGGCGTTCCTACGAATACTCGTGCTAACTAACAGTTCAACACAGTAATAATCCACATCAAAGCCATATCTACATAATATAAATCTATAATAGTGTTGATTCTAGCAGATATACAACCTATTATAATATCAGATTTTAATCATATTAATTAACACAACTGTTCCCAACATAAACAAGAATCATCCCAAATTAATTAACAACTAAACAATTGATAATTAATGGAAGTATGGAATGATGAGCAAGAGCGAACCGCCACTTGCCTTAGATTAGTTGAGCTCGAACAAAGCTTTTAGAACAACGGGTTCCTGAGTCTGAAACTGGGACAGATTCTGGATAATAAATCCCTAAGAAACGACCCATAACGAGACCCTAAGTTAGATTCAATATCTACATATATGAATCTAAAAGAATAGGAAAGAATCAAAGGAATCAAGCCTCGCCCAAAGCCAAACACCCAAGAACACACAACTCGGACAAGGCTCGCCGCGGGTGCGGTGGGAGGCTTGCCGCGGGGTGCGGTGGGGTCACAGTGGCGAAGGGGGTTCGACAGCGAGTTCAGCAAACTCACCCAATTCGATTCGTTCGACTTCGATTCGTTGCGGTTTTGATCTCCCAACACCTTAGATCTTCTAATACCACTTAGGAGTACCTTTTCCAACACTCAAAGGGATTCGAACACCTTCACAACAAAGCTCAAGAGCTTGGTGCTTCAATGGAGATTTTAGAGGAGAAAAGAACAGAGGAGGAAGGTGAAGTGCCTTTGACTTCAGATTTTGACCCCTATTTATAGTCCAAAACGAGCCTCCTTTGAGGGAACAAGCAAGGAGACAAGGGGGCAAGGCTAGGTGCCACTTGGGCGGCCTAGGCCTGACATCCCCGACTGAGACTTATCGGGTTGACGAAGAAGATAACGTTCACCGCGGGGTGCGGCAGGGTGCGGTAGCGCCCAGTGACCGACTCACCTGTTTGGCTTTCGCCGCGGGTGCGGCCATTTGACCACGGGGTGTGGTCAAGGCCATTTTCACCCTTTTTGTCCGTTTTGACTTTGGGTTAATTTTCTTAACCCCGGGTTAAATATATTTGTACACGATCGACAAATTAACCCCGAAAATACGTCAACTGTATTTTATATTACTCAGAAAAATATTACAGAGCTCAAACAATTTACAGAATGTCCGAAACTCTCTAAAATTAACCTGACTGGTAATACGGGTGTTAGACAAATTCCAAAATATCCTTATAAAATGAGAGATATTACACATTCTGCAAACGTCCTCTTGACTGTTGAACACGAATACCCTGTTAAACAGGAATGACGATGGACGATACATGAAGAAGTGTTGAACCGTGTATCTCCATGGCGAACTGTGTAATTGTTAAACATGAATGGAAATGGGCGATTAACTGTGTAACAGAAGTGTAGAACCTTAGCAAATGAACCCGAAGAGCTGTTTAACTGTTGAACTCAGCAGATTGATTCACAAGCAGTTTTCCAGGTTAGGGTTAGGGCTGAATTATGTAAAATCAAATATTCAGAAGGGAGCAAATGTAAAACCGAAGCTACCCAAGCGACCAGATGAACTGGTAGTTTTCTGAAGTAAAGAAATGATTCACAAGACTTTTGTTAACCAGATGAACTGGTAGTTTTCTGAAGTAGACAAATATTCAGAAGGTTTTTTTTCTTGCTATAATAGAAAGTTCTTGTCGGCCTTAGTAAAACAATTGTCATACTTAATAATAAAAATGTCATAACTACAACGTTTAAATTGGATATATGTCATACCAAATATTCACAGAATAATGTCATAACTACAACTACAAGTTTTTAGCCATTAAACCATATTATATGCTTGCATATTGCCAAATTTGGGTAGGACGTGTGACATTTGGCTGAATAGTTCTACTCAGAAGCTGAATAGTTCATCTCACCAATCTAAATACAAGATAATTGGATCTCCTTTTCCCGATGCTTTGTTCATTAGGAGTACTAGCATAATGCTGTAATTCGACTATGTTACACGCATTTTCGCATCATATATATTATGTATAAAATTTGTTTATAATTTTACATAAAAATATTTAAAATATTCTAAATATATACTGATAATAAATTATAAAATATTTTAAAATTATCAAATTTTATGATTAATATAACTTCTTTTATAAAGTACCTTTCTGATGATATATTGTATAATGTTTATATAATATAAGTTAGTTATGAGATCATATTTTTTGAATCCAAATAACAAAAATAATTGATATAAAAGAGTTGCACATTAAAAATACGCGAGCGTTAGATACGCTCAATTTTTTTGATTTTTACACTCAAAACAGTCACGCGCACGCAACGCGGGAGCGATACATTTCATTAAAAAAAATATTTTCTTAAATAAGTCATGCCCACGCAATGCGTGGGCGTGACTACTTTTATATTAAAAAATAAAAAAATTATAATTGTTTATTATTATTAATTTTTTTACTTATTAATTATTTGTTTTAAATTTCTTTTTAAAATATTCTATATTCAAGATATGAGATTTAGGGTCTTTGGCACACCGAAAACAAGAAAAAAACATGTTATGGACGCTCTATGGGTTTCAAGATTAAGAGTATGAAAATAATAAGTCTGAAGAGTCACGCCCTCATAGAGCGTCCATAACATGTCTTGTCTTGTTTTCGGAGTCTTAAAGACTGTTAATCTCATATCTTGAATAACTATTTTTTTTAAAATAACACAAAAAAATTTATAAAAAAAAAAAATTTAATTTTTTTTTTAAATATTAAAACAGTTACGCCCAGACCTGTCAACTGGGTCGGGCGGGTCAGGTTCGGATCATGTCGAGTTCGGGTCAAATCAAGTTGATAAAATTTTCGGGTTCGACGGGTCGGGTTGACCCAGCGGGTCGAACATGTCCCCTTTTTATGATTGTTATTATGATTTTTAACTTTAATAAAATAATTATAATAATATAATTAATATTATATTAATATTTAATAAAGTATATTAAAATATTTAATATAAATGAAATAAAATATACAAAATAAAGGGGACCCACGAGCTCGGATTTGCATTCGGGTCGAGTCGGGTCGGGTCCTTTGGGGTCGGGTCCTTCTTGACCCAGTGACGTTCGGGTCGGGTTCGGGTCCTTTCGGGTCGGGTTTTCGGGTTGGGTCGGTTTTTGACAAGTCTAGTTACGCCCACACATTGCGAGGGCGTGACTTTTTTGATTTTTTTTATATTAAAAGAGTCGCGCCTCTAGAGTCTCGCTCAAGCTTTGCGTGAGTGCGACTAGTTGAGCTTATTTAGTAAAAAAAGTGAGCGTACCTAGCACCTCCCTTAAAAATAACAAAATATTTTATTATAAAATATATTAAGTGGTGTGATAAATGATGAAAATGCCATAACTAAGATGTCTTAATGAGGTAAAGAATATAGCCTTTTTGAATATCTTCCTTCAACATCATAATATAGAGTTATATTATTACAATATGGATTATAAAATAGATATTGTGGGAGTTAGAATCGGGAAGCAATACCCCCACAAAGAGACATTTCCAAAATTCAGACATGAGCACACGATAGCTACGCGAGGAACCTACGACTAACCGCCTGACTTAGCTGTAATCATGGGCCGTTGCAGAAAGGAGAAAAGGCCCATCAAAGAAAGGGAAGAAGCCCATGAAAAGGGTGAGAAAACGGTTTGGGGGAAGGACAAATGGCAACAATATGAAGGAGGACCACATCTATAAAAGCCATGGGATTTGGAAAGAGAATGGACTTTTTGCAACTGGACAATTTAGTTAGAAGAGAGAGAGTTTGAGCTAAGAATACTCTAGAGCAACTTTCTTCTTCTTCCGCAAAAGAAATCCAAAAAACCAGAGAGAATGAAAGCGAGATTTGGATCTTGAAAGCATGTTTTTCTCCTTTTGATCATCTTGTTTTCTCCGTTCTTTTCCCTATTTTGTGAGTGGTTCACTGACCTGGTCGTCAGAGTACCTTCTCCCGGAGAAGCCCTCTCCGGGACTTTTCAGGTGAATCTGGTGGCTTGGAGGAGCATCGCTGGCGGAGAAAAAGTCAAGGAATCCAGAGAGCGCATAGAAGATGAGCCTCCCCCGGTGAAATTAAGTAGGAGATCGGAGGCTATAAGCTGAAGATTTCACTCGAAGTCAAGCAAGAAGTGAAGTTTACATGCACATGAAAGGAGGCCGAAAAGCACATATCCCATCATTCGTGAAGCCAACAACCTAGAATTCAACATATCGATATTTCATTATAATTAGGTAGAGAGATATACAAATTTTTTATATTTTTTATTTCATTAAAATAGAAATAACTCATTAGGAGTATAATCATACTAACAAATTTGCTATATTTTTTTATGGGAAAGCAAGATGATGTCATGCTAAAAAGACTAATAAGACCATCACATAGATAATTATGTAATCATAATGAAATCCATAGAAAAAATAAATAATGACACGTGATCATTGTTTTTTTTATGAAAATAGAAACTATTATTAATCAACTAAGGAAAAGGTTACATGCCAGAACGGAGACATTAGATAGGTTGAATACAAAAATACCATTTCCAAAAGGAGGCAATGACAACCAACGGGAATATAAAAAAAAAACTAGGCAAGAACGCGATAACATCACGACCATAAACAACGACACCCCTGGCAAATTACAAGCACTAGACCAGAGTCATTGTATCTAATAGATTCACAACAGTAAATCTCATATCTTGAATATAAAAAAATTAAAAAAATTAAAAAAAGTCACGCCCTCGCAATGCGTGGGTGTGACTGTTTTAATATTAAAACAAAATTAAAATAAAATTTAAAAAAACAATAATTTTTTTTAAAAATATTATTAATTTTTTTATTTATAAATTATTATTTTTTATTTTAAACTTTTTTTATTTATTCAAGATATGAGATTTATGGTCTTTAAGACTCCCTTAAAAATAACAAAATATTTTATTATAAAATATATTAAGTGATGTGATAAATGATGAAAATGCCATAACTAAGACGTCTTAATGAGGTAAAGAATATAGCATTTTTGAATATCTTCCTTCAACATCATAATATAGAGTTATATTATTACAATATGGATTATAAAATAGATATTGTGGGAGTTAGAATCGGGAAGCAATACCCCCACAAATAGACATTTCCAAAATTCAGACATGAGCACACGATAGCTACGCGAGGAACCTATGACTAATCGCCTGACTTAGCTGTAATCATGGGCCGTTGCAGAAAGGAGAAAAGGCCCATCAAAGAAAGGGAAGAAGCCCATGAAAAGGGTGAGAAAACGGTTTGGGGGAAGGACAGATGGCAACAATATGAAGGAGGACCACATCTATAAAAGCCATGGGATTTGGAGAGAGAATGGACTTTTTGCAACTGGACAATTTAGTTAGAAGAGAGAGAGTTTGAGCTAAGAATACTCTAGAGCAACTTTCTTCTTCTTCCGCAAAAGAAATCCAAAAAACCAGAGAGAATGAAAGCGAGATTTGGATCTTGAAAGCATGTTTTTCTCCTTTTGATCATCTTGTTTTTTCCGTTCTTTTCCCTATTTTGTGAGTGGTTCACTAACCTGGTCGTCAGAGTACCTTCTCCCGGAGAAGCCCTCTCCGGGACTTTTCAGGTGAATCTGGTGGCTTGGAGGAGCATCGCTGGCGGAGAAAAAGTAAAGGAATCCAGAGAGCGCATAGAAGATGAGCCTCCCCCGGTGAAATTAAGTAGGAGATCGGAGGCTATAAGCTGAAGGTTTCACTCGAAGTCAAGCAAGAAGCGAAGTTTACATGCACATGGAAGGAGGCCGAAAAGCACATATCCCATCATTCGTGAAGCCAATAACCTAGAATTCAACATATCGATATGTCATTATAATTAGGTAGAGAGATATACAAATTTTTTATATTTTTTATTTCATTAAAATAGAAATAACTCATTAGGAGTATAATCATACTAACAAATTTGCTATATTTTTTATGGGAAAGCAAGATGATGTCATGCTAAAAAGACTAATAAGACCATCACATAGATAATTATGTAATCATAATGAAATCCATAGAAAAAATAAATAATGACACGTGATCATTGTTTTTTTATGAAAATAGAAAATATTATTAATCAACTAAGGAAAAGGTTACATGCCAGAACGGAGGCATTAGATAGGTTGAATACAAAAATACCATTTCCAAAAGGAGGCAATGACAACCAACGGGAATATTAAAAAAAAACTAGGCAAGAACGCGATAACATCACGACCATAAACAACGACACCCCTGACAAATTACAAGCACTAGACCAGAGTCATTGTATCTAATAGATTCACAACAGTAAATCTCATATCTTGAATATAAAAAAATTAAAAAAATCAAAACCTCGCAATGCGTGGCTGTGATTGTTTTAATATTAAAACAAAATTTAAAAAAACAATAATTTTTTTAAAAAATATTATTAATTTTTTTATTTATAAATTATTATTTTTTATTTTAAACTTTATTTATTTATTCAAGAGATGAGATTTATGGTCTTTAAGACTCCCTTAAAAATAACAAAATATTTTATTATAAAATATATTAAGTGATGTGATAAATGATGAAAATGCCATAACTAAGACGTCTTAATGAGGTAAAGAATATAGCCTTTTTGAATATCTTCCTTCAACATCATAATATAGAGTTATATTATTACAATATGGATTATAAAATAGATATTGTGGGAGTTAGAATCGGGAAGCAATACCCCCACAAATAGACATTTCCAAAATTCAGACATGAGCACACGATAGCTACGCGAGGAACCTATGACTAACCGCCTGACTTAGCTGTAATCATGGGCCGTTGCAGAAAGGAGAAAAGGCCCATCAAAGAAAGGGAAGAAGCCCATGAAAAGGGTGAGAAAACGGTTTGGGGGAAGGACAGATGGCAACAATATGAAGGAGGACCACATCTATAAAAGCCATGGGATTTGGAGAGAGAATGGACTTTTTGCAACTGGACAATTTAGTTAGAAGAGAGAGAGTTTGAGCTAAGAATACTCTAGAGCAACTTTCTTCTTCTTCCGCAAAAGAAATCCAAAAAACCAGAGAGAATGAAAGCGAGATTTGGATCTTGAAAGCATGTTTTTCTCCTTTTGATCATCTTGTTTTCTCCGTTCTTTTCCCTATTTTGTGAGTGGTTCACTAACCTGGTCGTCAGAGTACCTTCTCCCGGAGAAGCCCTCTCCGGGACTTTTCAGGTGAATCTGGTGGCTTGGAGGAGCATCGCTGGCGGAGAAAAAGTAAAGGAATCCAGAGAGCGCATAGAAGAGGAGCCTCCCCCGGTGAAATTAAGTAGGAGATCGGAGGCTATAAGCTGAAGGTTTCACTCGAAGTCAAGCAAGAAGCGAAGTTTACATGCACATGGAAGGAGGCCGAAAAGCACATATCCCATCATTCGTGAAGCCAATAACCTAGAATTCAACATATCGATATGTCATTATAATTAGGTAGAGAGATATACAAATTTTTTATATTTTTTATTTCATTAAAATAGAAATAACTCATTAGGAGTATAATCATACTAACAAATTTGCTATATTTTTTATGGGAAAGCAAGATGATGTCATGCTAAAAAGACTAATAAGACCATCACATAGATAATTATGTAATCATAATGAAATCCATAGAAAAAATAAATAATGACACGTGATCATTGTTTTTTTATGAAAATAGAAAATATTATTAATCAACTAAGGAAAAGGTTACATGCCAGAACGGAGGCATTAGATAGGTTGAATACAAAAATACCATTTCCAAAAGGAGGCAATGACAACCAACGGGAATATAAAAAAAAAAACTAGGCAAGAACGCGATAACATCACGACCATAAACAACGACACCCCTGGCAAATTACAAGCACTAGACCAGAGTCATTGTATCTAATAGATTCACAACAGTAAATCTCATATCTTGAATATAAAAAAATTAAAAAAATCAAAACCTCGCAATGCGTGGCTGTGATTATTTTAATATTAAAACAAAATTAAAACAAAATTTAAAAAAACAATAATTTTTTTTAAAAATATTATTAATTTTTTTATTTATAAATTATTATTTTTTATTTTAAACTTTTTTTATTTATTCAAGATATGAGATTTATGGTCTTTAAGACTCCCTTAAAAATAACAAAATATTTTATTATAAAATATATTAAGTGATGTGATAAATGATGAAAATGCCATAACTAAGACGTCTTAATGAGGTAAAGAATATAGCATTTTTGAATATCTTCCTTCAACATCATAATATAGAGTTATATTATTACAATATGGATTATAAAATAGATATTGTGGGAGTTAGAATCGGGAAGCAATACCCCCACAAATAGACATTTCCAAAATTCAGACATGAGCACACGATAGCTACGCGAGGAACCTATGACTAATCGCCTGACTTAGCTGTAATCATGGGCCGTTGCAGAAAGGAGAAAAGGCCCATCAAAGAAAGGGAAGAAGCCCATGAAAAGGGTGAGAAAACGGTTTGGGGGAAGGACAGATGGCAACAATATGAAGGAGGACCACATCTATAAAAGCCATGGGATTTGGAGAGAGAATGGACTTTTTGCAACTGGACAATTTAGTTAGAAGAGAGAGAGTTTGAGCTAAGAATACTCTAGAGCAACTTTCTTCTTCTTCCGCAAAAGAAATCCAAAAAACCAGAGAGAATGAAAGCGAGATTTGGATCTTGAAAGCATGTTTTTCTCCTTTTGATCATCTTGTTTTTTCCGTTCTTTTCCCTATTTTGTGAGTGGTTCACTAACCTGGTCGTCAGAGTACCTTCTCCCGGAGAAGCCCTCTCCGGGACTTTTCAGGTGAATCTGGTGGCTTGGAGGAGCATCGCTGGCGGAGAAAAAGTAAAGGAATCCAGAGAGCGCATAGAAGATGAGCCTCCCCCGGTGAAATTAAGTAGGAGATCGGAGGCTATAAGCTGAAGGTTTCACTCGAAGTCAAGCAAGAAGCGAAGTTTACATGCACATGGAAGGAGGCCGAAAAGCACATATCCCATCATTCGTGAAGCCAATAACCTAGAATTCAACATATCGATATGTCATTATAATTAGGTAGAGAGATATACAAATTTTTTATATTTTTTATTTCATTAAAATAGAAATAACTCATTAGGAGTATAATCATACTAACAAATTTGCTATATTTTTTATGGGAAAGCAAGATGATGTCATGCTAAAAAGACTAATAAGACCATCACATAGATAATTATGTAATCATAATGAAATCCATAGAAAAAATAAATAATGACACGTGATCATTGTTTTTTTATGAAAATAGAAAATATTATTAATCAACTAAGGAAAAGGTTACATGCCAGAACGGAGGCATTAGATAGGTTGAATACAAAAATACCATTTCCAAAAGGAGGCAATGACAACCAACGGGAATATAAAAAAAAAAACTAGGCAAGAACGCGATAACATCACGACCATAAACAACGACACCCCTGGCAAATTACAAGCACTAGACCAGAGTCATTGTATCTAATAGATTCACAACAGTAAATCTCATATCTTGAATATAAAAAAATTAAAAAAATCAAAACCTCGCAATGCGTGGCTGTGATTATTTTAATATTAAAACAAAATTAAAACAAAATTTAAAAAAACAATAATTTTTTTTTAAAATATTATTAATTTTTTTATTTATAAATTATTATTTTTTATTTTAAACTTTTTTTATTTATTCAAGATATGAGATTTATGGTCTTTAAGACTCCCTTAAAAATAACAAAATATTTTATTATAAAATATATTAAGTGATGTGATAAATGATGAAAATGCCATAACTAAGACGTCTTAATGAGGTAAAGAATATAGCCTTTTTGAATATCTTCCTTCAACATCATAATATAGAGTTATATTATTACAATATGGATTATAAAATAGATATTGTGGGAGTTAGAATCGGGAAGCAATACCCCCACAAATAGACATTTCCAAAATTCAGACATGAGCACACGATAGCTATGCGAGGAACCTATGACTAACCGCCTGACTTAGCTGTAATCATGGGCCGTTGCAGAAAGGAGAAAAGGCCCATCAAAGAAAGGAAAGAAGCCCATGAAAAGGGTGAGAAAACGGTTTGGGGGAAGGACAGATGGCAACAATATGAAGGAGGACCACATCTATAAAAGCCATGGGATTTGGAGAGAGAATGGACTTTTTGCAACTGGACAATTTAGTTAGAAGAGAGAGAGTTTGAGCTAAGAATACTCTAGAGCAACTTTCTTCTTCTTCCGCAAAAGAAATCCAAAAAACCAGAGAGAATGAAAGCGAGATTTGGATCTTGAAAGCATGTTTTTCTCCTTTTGATCATCTTGTTTTCTCCGTTCTTTTCCCTATTTTGTGAGTGGTTCACTGACCTGGTCGTCAGAGTACCTTCTCCCGGAGAAGCCCTCTCCGTGACTTTTCAGGTGAATCTGGTGGCTTGGAGGAGCATCGCTGGCGGAGAAAAAGTAAAGGAATCCAGAGAGCGCATAGAAGATGAGCCTCCCCCGGTGAATTAAGTAGGAGATCGGAGGCTATAAGCTGAAGATTTCACTCGAAGTCAAGCAAGAAGCGAAGTTTACATGCACATGGAAGGAGGCCGAAAAGCACATATCCCATCATTCGTGAAGCCAACAACCTAGAATTCAACATATCGATATGTCATTATAATTAGGTAGAGAGATATACAAATTTTTTATATTTTTTATTTCATTAAAATAGAAATAACTCATTAGGAGTATAATCATACTAACAAATTTGCTATATTTTTTATGGGAAAGCAAGATGATGTCATGCTAAAAAGACTAATAAGACCATCACATAGATAATTATGTAATCATAATGAAATCCATAGAAAAAATAAATAATGACACGTGATCATTGTTTTTTTATGAAAATAGAAAATATTATTAATCAACTAAGGAAAAGGTTACATGCTAGAACGGAGGCATTAGATAGGTTGAATACAAAAATACCATTTCCAAAAGGAGGCAATGACAACCAACGGGAATATAAAAAAAAAACTAGGGAAGAACGCGATAACATCACGACCATAAACAACGACACCCCTGGCAAATTACAAGCACTAGACCAGAGTGATAGCTCCATAACTCCCTTGATGACGGCGCAGGACGAAGAGGACGCAATGAAGTTGCGCTCGGCTGGTCCAATGACAAGAGCCCGCGCCAGAGCCATGGAACGAGCCACACAATCCTTAGTCTCACGGGCTTACGCAAGTGATACGGGTTCATCTAGTCCTAAATGGGTCCTCCTCGTGACCTATGAAGGCTTAGGTGGGGCCTCGTCCTAATTGACCCACCAAGAAGACGAAGACGACGAGTTCGCGGAAGCGGAGCAACAGTGAATAACTCGGCCCAGAACTCGACCGAGTTCTGGACCGAGTTGTCGACGGAATTGCCGTGCCCAACCGAGTTGCTGCTACAGTGAAGAACTCGGCCCAGAACTCGACCGAGTTCTGGACCGAGTTGTCGGTGATTTTCCGTCTCTGCTCGAGTGCGTTTACAGACAACAACTCGGCCCAGAACTCGGCCGAGTTCTGGACCGAGTCGCGGCCCGAATCAGCGTTTTCGCTTCGTCGTCTCTTCGTTTGCTGAACAATTTTAATATTATTTTATGTTATTTTATTTGACCTATTTAAACACTTGAAATCCTAGTTTGTATCCTTTACGTTGGATTTTAGTTTACAAGTTGAGTTCGCTCCTTAGAAGTTGAGTACGCTCCTTCCTTGAATCCTAACGTCAACCCTTCGATCTCCGGATCAACCTATCCCGTAGCTCGTCGCTTCGAGCAAATCATTCACCGTCTCTTCGGTACTCAAGGTCATCTCTTTGACCTCTTCGTCATCTCTTTGACGCGTTAGAAAGGGTTATCTCTTTAACCCTAGGAAATCCATCACTTTGACTACGGAGGAGAAGATTCAACCTAGCTTGAGGAGTCAAGATCCTACATCGCGACATCGCCCAGGGGTTGTTCGCATCAACTGGCATCAGAGCGGATTCCAAGCTAAGTTTATTCTTCTCTCTTTTGTGATTCTTGAAATTCTTCCGCTAGCAAACCCTAGAAATTTTTGTTTCTACCACCACCACCACCGTTCGCACCCACCGCCGATTCCCACCACCACCGTTCGCCACCACCGCCGATCCCCACCACCATCGTCACACACCACCACCACCATCCGCCGCCGCCTACTTCCCCTTCACGACCACCCCCTAATTCATCTAGGTTTTGTTTACTTGTTCCCCACTCCTACAATATACCCTCTAGCAATTCTTGTTTCCTTTGATTGCATATTTGTTTCCTTGTTCTTGTTGATCTCGTCTTGCTTCATCTTTGATTTAATTGCTAGGTTAGTTGTTGATTTCTTCCCTGCTAGTTGCTTGTCTCTTCTTTCTTTTCCTGCACTCGCTTTGTGTGGTTCTTTCTTGCTTGATTCGCAATCATATCAAGTCAAAACAAAAACAAAAAAAAAGGTTTGACCGTACAAAAATCGAAAACAAACATACTATTCTCACCTTCCATCAATCAAAAAAAAAGGGTTGGGAAGACGGAAGCCTTCAAAAATTAGGCAGAGAACGCACCATACGGTCATATTCCATCTTCTCATCTTCCATGTCTCTATGCAACTCGGAGTAAAACAAGGGCAATTAGAACTTTTCAGCTCTCTTGTGATTAACCCTGAGACACTTGATTTGATTTGCTTGCACTTGGAAACTTGTGTGTTGTTTGGGATTTGAATTGCTAGCTCTTGTTTTCTTGCCTTACGTTCAAGCCTCTCCTTCCTCACGAGCAACCCAAATTAGTACGCCCTACGGAAAATTTCTTGGGTCACTTTTGAGACAAGGACTTGGCTTGGACTCGTTTCTTTTGCTTGGTGCAACTTACTTCTTGTGGTGTATGCTGCGTATAGGTTCTATGGACGTGCCGACCACACGCACCTCTTGTTCTACGGGCAACCGCAGCCCTGGACCCATCGTCGTGGACTCCACGTCTGAGCACATCGACTCCCTTCACGCTGAGATTGACAACTTGCACGCTTCAAAGGCTGAGCAAGCTGCTGAACTCGCTCACCTTCGTCGGGCCTTGAGCACCTTGACGCTGCCCACCGCTGATCCCTTGCTGAATCCTACGGCCTCCACAAGCCAGCCATGAGACCGCAAGGGGAAGGGTGTTTTGTCTACTCCGCAGGATCGCCTTCGTTCGCAAATTGCAGGATACCCCACCAAGCGTGGCGACTCCCGCGTCCGGTACAACCCCACCTTTGCTCAGGGGGAGGACGATTACACGTCGGATCGCTCACGTCGTAGTGTTCGCGTTTCCAAGGATCCCCTCCCGTATGTCAACACCAAGAACCGACGGACCCGAGGTCGGCAACACGCCCGGTATGACGATTTCGAGTCCGAGCGTGATGATGATGCTGATGATCGTAGCTCAGACCACTCCCGGGATAGCCTTGATGATCACGAGGCATATGAGATGGAACACCACGAGGAGTTGCGCCCTACGGGACGCGGCTACCGCCGCCACTCGCGAGACCGGCGTCGCCCGAGTCCCGGTCGGCAAGGCCCACGACGCCCTGACATTAAGGTAAAACTCCCTACTTTTTCTGGTGAATTTGATCCTCTTAAATTTCTTGATTGGCAGCAGTCTATGGAGTATGTTTTGAACCACTACCAATACCCGGATGAGGAACGGGTTGCTAACGCCGCTCTACACTTCGACGGTGCCGCCAAGGCCTGGTGGCATCGCTTCTGCGCTGACCGTGTGCATTACCGCGAGCCTCCAATCACTTCTTGGCGCCAGCTTATGCGGATCATGAGGAAGAAGTATGTCCCCGAGGACTTTACTTCTGAAATGCGCCTTAAGATACAACTCGCTTCTCAAGGTAATCGCTCTCCCATTGACTTCTATGCTGAACTTGAAGAGTTGTCCCATAAGGCAGGTATCCATCACACTGACGAGGACTTTCGGAGTATGTTCCTTCGTGGCCTGCATGAGCCCATTCGCAACCAACTCAGGGTGCTTAATATTTCGGATCTCCAAAAGTGCGCTCATACGACACAAGAGATATGGACACAGGCTCAAGCGGCTAAGCGAGCATCTTGGTCCCGCACCAATTCCAGGTATGCCCCCTCTAACTCGTCTGGTTCCTTTCCTTCTAATGTGCACCCCTCTTCGCAGCCCGCTCCCGCGATTGCACCACCGGCGCCGGTCACTCGGCCGAGCAACACCTCGGCGCGCGTCAACGAGCCACCGCAGCGGCGTGCACCGCCCTCAGATGAACGGGCGCGTGACAAGGTCTGTTATAAGTGCCAAGGGCATGGCCACGTACAACGGGACTGCCCCAACAACAAGCGAGTCCTCTTCTCAGCCCTCACCGGATACGAGTCCTTTGACGATGACACCCCGGACAGCCCTCCAGTGTTTGATTCGTACGACCAGGACGAGGAAGCAGAGAAGTTGGATGGGTATATTTGCAGCCCTATGGACGCTCAAGGCAACGTGCCCCTTAGCCTGGTCACTCGCCGTGTTCTTACCGCCAAATAAGGTACCTTACTTGACCAACGTGAAAATTTATTTCATACTAAATGTGCGGTCCAGGGTGCTTCTTTGAGTGTCATTATAGATGGTGGAAGTTGTTGCAATATCATCAATGAGAAGGTGATCACGCACTTCAAGTTCGACACAACTCCACATCCCCATCCTTATAGCCTACAATGGATCTCCGAGGGTGATGACTCCAATGTTGTTAAGCGTCAGTGCACTATCAATTTCAGCATTGGCCATTACAAGGATTCTGTGCTTTGTGACGTCGTTCCCATGGATGCCACCCATCTTCTCTTAGGGCGTCCTTGGCAATTCGACAAGCGTGCCCTTCATGATGGTTTTCTCAACAACTACGTCTTCATGCACAATGGGAGGAATGTGACATTGCTTCCTATGAGCCCTCAGGAGATTATGCAGGATCACGTCGAAAGGAACCGCGTCAAGGCCCTTGAACAAGCCAAGGAGAAGGCCGGCCGTGACACCCCCCAAAAATCAGCACCCAAGGCTGGCATCCAAGGCTCGTGTGAGAACCGCCTTCTTTTGGCTCGGTCCCGGGATGTCTCTCCAATCATTCAGGGAAGACTTCCTTGCTTTTTACTTGTCCCTTTCACGTGTCTTTTAAATGTTAAAGATCTTGTTGATTTACCCCCTGCAGTGTCTTCTCTTTTGCAGGAATTTGAAGATGTTATGCCCGCGGAGCTGCCCGAAGGATTGCCACCCATTCGTGGTATTGAGCATCAAATCGACTTTGTCCCTGGCGCCTCTCTTCCTAACCGCGCAGCATACCGCACGAGTCCAGATGAGACAAAGGAATTGCAGCGCCAAGTCCAAGAGTTGATGGATAAGGGCCACGTCCGAGAGAGTTTGAGCCCCTGCGCCGTGCCGGTCATTCTTGTGTCCAAGAAGGATGGTAGTTGGCGCATGTGTGTTGATTGCCGGGCGATCAACCAAATTACGGTGAAGTATCGACACCCTATTCCTAGACTTGATGATATGCTTGATGAATTGTCTGGTGCTACCTTATTTTCCAAAATTGATCTTAAGAGCGGGTATCATCAAATTCGGATGCATGAGGGTGATGAGTGGAAAACTGCATTTAAAACTAAGTATGGCTTGTATGAGTGGTTGGTTATGCCTTTTGGTTTGACCAATGCCCCTAATACTTTTATGCGGTTGATGAACCATGTGTTACGTGCTTACTTAGGGAAATTTGTGGTTGTCTACTTTGATGATATCCTTGTTTACAGCAAGTCTTTGGATGAGCATGTTGAGCATCTTAGGAAGGTCTTAGAGTGTCTTAGACGGGAGAAACTTTATGCTAACCTGAGTAAATGTTCTTTTTGCTCGGATTTCACTGTTTTTCTTGGTTTTGTGGTGTGCAAGGATGGGCTGCAGGTTGACCAGGAAAAGGTTTGCGCCATACAAGAATGGCCACGCCCTACTACACCAACCATGGTGCGGTCCTTTTTGGGCTTGGCTGGCTTCTATCGCCGCTTTGTGCGTGATTTCTCCACCATTGCAGCCCCGCTTCATGAGCTTATAAAGAAGGCAGCGTCTATTGAGTGGACGACCGCACATGAGACCGCCTTCATCACTTTGAAGGACCGATTGTGCAACGCTCCCTTGTTGAAATTACCGGACTTCTCCAAGACCTTTGAGGTGGAGTGTGACGCTTCTCATCATGGAATTGGAGGAGTTTTGCTGCAGGATAGGCGCCCCATTGCATACTTCAGCAAGAAACTCACCGGCGCCCAGCTCAACTACCCCACGTACGACAAGGAGCTCTATGCTCTTATTCGGGTGTTGAAGACTTGGCAACACTACCTATGGCCCAAGGAGTTCGTCATTCACTCAGACCATGAGGCGTTGAAGTATTTGAAGAGTCAGTACAACCTCAACCGACGCCATGCCCGCTGGGTGGAATTCATGGAGACCTTCCCCTACGTGGTCAAATACAAGAAGGGCAAAGAGAATGTGGTTGCTGACGCCCTTTCTCGCAGGTATGTATTACTTACCCACCTTGATGCTTCTATCTTAGGCTTCTCTTTGATTAAAGATGTCTATATGCATGACGTTGACTTTGCTGAAATTTTTAAAACATGCATGAACATTGGAGAGTCTAATGGGTTCTATATTGATAATGGCTACCTTTTCAAGGCAGGGAAACTTTGCATCCCTAAAACATCTATGCGTAGGTTGCTCATTCAGGAAGCTCATGAGGGTAGAGGTCATTTTGGTATCCCTAAAACCTTGGCTGCATTAAAGGAACATTTCTATTGGCCTAAAATGTTGCATCATGTTACACGTTTTTGCAAGGCTTGTGTTACTTGTGTGCATGCTAAGTCTAGATCGAGTCCCCAAGGATTGTATACCCCTTTGCCTATTCCGGATGTTCCATGGGAAGATATTAGTATGGATTTTATCACTGGTTTGCCCATGTCTAAGAAGGGGAGGGACTCGATATTTGTGGTAGTTGATAGGTTTTCTAAGATGGCTCACTTCGTTGCATGCAAGACTACTAACAATGCTTCTGAGATCGCTTCATTATTTTTTGAGCATGTTGTTAAGCTGCATGGTATTCCTAGGAGTATAGTGTCTGATCGTGATGCTAAATTTGTGAGTTATTTCTGGAAATCTTTATGGGCCAAATTGGGGACTAAGTTGTTGTTCTCTACTAGTTATCACCCCCAGACTGATGGCCAAACAGAGGTTACTAATAGGACTTTGGGTGCTCTATTGCGTACTATGTTAAAGTCTAACCTCCGCAAGTGGGAAGAGTGTTTGCCTTTTGTTGAATTTGCTTATAACAGGTCAATGCATTCGGCGACGCAGCGGACCCCCTTCCAGGTGGTCTACGGCCTCAATCCGCTCACCCCGTTGGATCTCATACCACGGCCATTGAAGGAAAAGGAAAGCTTGAAGGGCGTGGAGCGTGCGGACCAGGTCAAGGCCCTCCATGAACGGACGAGACAACAGCTGGAGCGGAGATCCGAGCAAGTAGCTGCCCAACGCAACAAAAATCGCCGCCCGGTTGCTTATGAGCCCGGCGACTTGGTGTGGCTGCATTTGCGCAAGGAACGCTTTCCATTGAAGTGACGCCACAAACTGGACGCGCGAGGTGATGGTCCTTTCCAGGTACTACAACGCCTTGGGACCAATGCCTATCGCTTGGAGTTACCCGATGATTATGGCGCGCACCCGACGTTCAACGTCGCTGACCTTGCTCCTTATACTCCTCCTGCTTTTGACGACGAGGACGAAGCGAGGACGCTTCGCAGCCAAGAAGGGGAGATTGATAGCTCCATAACTCCCTTGATGATGGCGCAGGACGAAGAGGACGCAATGAAGTTGCGCTCGGCTGGTCCAATGACAAGAGCCCGCGCCAGAGCCATGGAACGAGCCACACAATCCTTAGTCTCACGGGCTTACGCAAGTGATACGGGTTCATCTAGTCCTAAATGGGTCCTCCTCGTGACCTATGAAGGCTTAGGTGGGGCCTCGTCCTAATCGACCCCACCAAGAAGACGAAGACGACGAGTTCGCGGAAGCGGAGCAACAGTGAATAACTCGGCCCAGAACTCGACCGAGTTCTGGACCGAGTTGTCGACGGAATTGCCGTGCCCAACCGAGTTGCTGCTACAGTGAAGAACTCGGCCCAGAACTCGACCGAGTTCTGGACCGATTTGTCGGTGATTTTTCCGTCTCTGCTCGAGTGCGTTTACAGACAACAACTCGGCCCAGAACTCGGCCGAGTTCTGGACCGAGTCGCGGCCCGAATCAGCGTTTTCGCTTCGTCGTCTCTTCGTTTGCTGAACAATTTTAATATTATTTTATGTTATTTTATTTGACCTATTTAAACACTTGAAACCCTAGTTTGTATGCTTTACGTTGGATTTTAGTTTACAAGTTGAGTTCGCTCCTTAGAAGTTGAGTACGCTCCTTCCTTGAATCCTAACGTCAACCCTTCGATCTCCGGATCAACCTATCCCGTAGCTCGTCGCTTCGAGCAAATCATTCACCGTCTCTTCGGTACTCAAGGTCATCTCTTTGACCTCTTCGTCATCTCTTTGACGCGTTAGAAAGGGTTATCTCTTTAACCCTAGGAAAGCCATCACTTTGGCTACGGAGGAGAAGATTCAACCTAGCTTGAGGAGTCAAGATCCTACATCGCGACATCGCCCAGGGGTTGTTCGCATCACAAAGCCATTGTATCTAATAGATTCACAACAGTAAATCTCATATCTTGAATATAAAAAAATTAAAAAAAATTAAAAAAAATCATGCCCTCGCAATGCGTAGGTGTGACTATTTTAATATTAAAACAAATTTTAAAAAAATATATATTTAAAATATATATTTTTTTTATATAATATTTATTTATTTATTCAAGATATGAGATTTATGGTCTTTAAGACTCCCTTAAAAATAACAAAAAATTTAATTATAAAATATATTAAGTGATGTGATAAATGATGAAAATACCATAACTAAGGCGTCTTAATGAGGTAAAGAATGTAGCCTTATTGAATAACTTCCTTCAGCATCATAATATAGAGTTATATTTTTACAATATGGATTATAAAATAGATATTGTGGGAGTTAGAATCGGGAAGCAATACCCCCACAAAGAGACATTTCCAAAATCCAGACATAAGCACACGATAGCTACGCGAGGAACCTACGACTAACCGCCTGACTTAGCTGTAATCATGGGCCGTTGCAGAAAGGAGAAAAGGCCCATCAAAGAAAGGGAAGAAGCCCATGAAAAGGGTGAGAAAACGGTTTGGGGGAAGGACAGATGGCAGCAATATGAAGGAGGACCACATCTATAAAAGCCATGGGATTTGGAGAGAGAATGGACTTTTTGCAACCGGACAATTCAATTAGAAGAGAGAGGGTTTGAGCTAAGAATACTCTAGAGCAACTTTCTTCTTCTTCCGCAAAAGAAATCCAAAAAAACAGAGAGAATGAAAGCGAGATTTGGATCTTGAAAGCATGTTTTTCTCCTTTTGATCATCTTGTTTTCTCCGTTCTTTTCCCTATTTCGTGAGTGGTTCACTGACTTGGTCGTCAGAGTACCTTCTCCCGGAGAATCCCTCTCCGGGACTTTTCAGGTGAATCTGGTGGCTTGGAGGAGCATCGTTGGGGGAGGAAAAGTCAAGGAATCCAGAGAGCGCATAAGAGATGAGCCTCCCCCGGTGAAATTAAGTAGGAGATCAGAGTCTATATGCTGAAGATTTCACTCGAAGTCAAGCAAGAAGTGAAGTTTACACGCGCATGGAAGGAGGCCGGAAAGCACATATCCCATCATTCGTGAAGCCAGCAACCTAGAATTCAACAGATATGTCATTATAATTAGGTAGAGAGATATACCAATTTTTTATATTTTTTATTTCATTAAAATAGAAATAACTCATTAGGAGTATAATCATACTAACAAATTTGCTATATTTTTTATGGGAAAGCAAGATGATGTCATGCTAAAAAGACTAATAAGACCATCACATAGATAATTATGTAATCATAATGAAATCCATAGAAAAAATAAATAATGACACGTGATCATTGTTTTTTTATGAAAATAGAAAATATTATTAATCAACTAAGGAAAAGGTTAGATGCCAGAACGGAGGCATTAGATAGGTTGAATACAAAAATACCATTTCCAAAAGGATGCAATGACAACCAACGGGAATATAAAAAAAAAACTAGGCAAGAACGCGATAACATCACGACCATAAACAACGACACCCCTGGCAAATTACAAGTACTAGACCAAAGTCATTGTATCTAATAGATTCACAACAGTAAATCTCATATCTTGAATATAAAAAAATTAAAAAAATTAAAAAAAGTCACGCCCTCGCAATGCGCGGGTGTGACTGTTTTAATATTAAAACAAAATTTTAAAAAACAATAAATTTTTTTAAAAAATATTAATAATTTTTTTATTTATAAATTATTATTTTTTATTTTAAACTTTTTTATTTATTCAAGATATGAGATTTATGGTCTTTAAGACTCCCTTTAAAATAACAAAATATTTTATTATAAAATATATTAAGTGATGTGATAAATGATGAACATGCCATAACTAAGACGTCTTAATGAGGTAAAGAATATAGCCTTTTTGAATAACTTCCTTCAACATCATAATATAGAGTTATATTATTACAATATGGATTATAAAATAGATATTGTGGGAGTTAGAATCGGGAAGCAATACCCCCACAAAGAGACATTTCCAAAATTCAGACATGAGCACACGATAGCTACGCGAGGAACCTACGACTAACCGCCTGACTTAGTTGTAATCATGGGCCATTGCAGAAAGGAGAAAAGGCCCATCAAATAAAGGGAAGAAGCCCATGAAAAGGGTGAGAAAACGGTTTGGGGGAAGGACAGATGGCAACAATATGAAGGAGGACCACATCTATAAAAGCCATGGGATTTGGAGAGAGAATGGACTTTTTGCAACTGGACAATTTAGTTAGAAGAGAGAGAGTTTGAGCTAAGAATACTCTAGAGCAACTTTCTTCTTCTTCCGCAAAAGAAATCCAAAAAACCAGAGAGAATGAAAGCGAGATTTGGATCTTGAAAGCATGTTTTTCTCCTTTTGATCATCTTGTTTTCTCCGTTCTTTTCCCTATTTTGTGAGTGGTTCACTGACCTGGTCGTCAGAGTACCTTCTCCCGGAGAAGCCCTCTCCGAAACTTTTCAGGTGAATCTGGTGGCTTGGAGGAGCATCGATGGCGGAGGAAAAGTCAAGGAATCCAGAGAGCGCATAGAAGATGAGCCTCCCCCGGTGAAATTAAGTAGGAGATCGGAGGCTATAAGATGAAGATTTCACTCGAAGTCAAGCAAGAAGCGAAGTTTACATGCACATGGAAGGAGGCCGAAAAGCACATATCCCATCATTCGTGAAGCCAACAACCTAGAATTCAACATATCGATATGTCATTATAATTAGGTAGAGAGATATACCAATTTTTTATATTTTTTATTTCATTAAAATAGAAATAACTCATTAGGAGTATAATCACACTAACAAATTTGCTATATTTTTTATGGGAAAGCAAGATGATGTCATGCTAAAAAGACTAATAAGACCATCACATAGATAATTATGTAATCATAATGAAATCCATAGAAAAAATAAATAATGACACGTGATCATTGTTTTTTTATGAAAATAGAAAATATTATTAATCAACTAAGGAAAAGGTTACATGCTAGAACGGAGGCATTAGATAGGTTGAATACAAAAATACCATTTCCAAAAGGAGGCAATGACAACCAACGGGAATATAAAAAAAAACTAGGCAAGAACGCGATAACATCACGACCATAAACAACGAGACCCCTGGCAAATAACAAGCACTAGACCAGAGCCATTGTATCTAATAGATTCACAACAGTAAATCTCATATCTTTAATATAAAAAAATTTAAAAAATCAAAAAAATTCATCCCCTCGCAATGCGTAGGTGTGACTATTTTAATATTAAAACAAAATTAAAACAAAATTGTAAAAAATAATAATTTTTTAAAAAAATATTTTTTTTTTAATTTTTATTTATTTATTTATTCAAGATATGAGATTTATGGTCTTTAAGACTCCCTTAAAAATAACAAAATTATTAATTATAAAATATATTAAGTGATGTGATAAATGATGAAAATACCATAACTAAGGCGTCTTAATGAGGTAAAGAATGTAGCCTTATTGAATAACTTCCTTCAGCATCATAATATAGAGTTATATTTTTACAATATGGATTATAAAATAGATATTGTGGGCGTTAGAATCGGGAAGCAATACCCCCACAAAGAGACATTTCCAAAATCCAGACATGAGCACACGATAGCTACGCGAGGAACCTACGACTAACCGCCTGACTTAGCTGTAATCATGGGCCGTTGCAGAAAGGAGAAAAGGCCCATCAAAGAAAGGGAAGAAGCCCATGAAAAGGGTGAGAAAACGGTTTAGGGGAAGGACAGATGGCAGCAATATGAAGGAGGACCACATCTATAAAAGCCATGGGATTTGGAGAGAGAATGGACTTTTTGCAACCGGACAATTCAATTAGAAGAGAGAGAGTTTGAGCTAAGAATACTCTAGAGCAACTTTCTTCTTCTTCCGCAAAAGAAATCCAAAAAATCAGAGAGAATGAAAGCGAGATTTGGATCTTGAAAGCATGTTTTTCTCCTTTTGATCATCTTGTTTTCTCCGTTCTTTTC
Organism: Rheum nobile; assembly: GCA_027886185.1. NCBI lineage: Eukaryota > Viridiplantae > Streptophyta > Magnoliopsida > Caryophyllales > Polygonaceae > Rheum > Rheum nobile. Next base: position 403,289 of record WOAB01000142.1, on the reverse strand, counting down.
CCTATTTCATGAGTGGTTCACTGACTTGGTCGTCAGAGTACCTTCTCTCGGAGAATCCCTCTCCGGGACTTTTCAGGTGAATCTGGTGGCTTGGAGGAGCATCGTTGGGGGAGGAAAAGTCAAGGAATCCAGAGAGCGCATAGAAGATGATCCTCCCCCGGTGAAATTAAGTAGGAGATCAGAGTCTATATGCTGAAGATTTCACTCGAAGTCAAGCAAGAAGTGAAGTTTACAGGCGTATGGTAGGAGGCCGGAAAGCACATATCCCATCATTCGTGAAGCCAGCAACCTAGAATTCAACAGATATGTCATTATAATTAGGTAGAGAGATATACCAATTTTTTATATTTTTTATTTCATTAAAATAGAAATAACTCATTAGGAGTATAATCATACTAACAAATTTGCTATATTTTTTATGGGAAAGCAAGATGATGTCATGCTAAAAAGACTAATAAGACCATCACATAGATAATTATGTAATCATAATGAAATCCATAGAAAAAATAAATAATGACACGTGATCATTGTTTTTTTATGAAAATAGAAAATATTATTAATCAACTAAGGAAAAGGTTAGATGCCAGAACGGAGGCATTAGATAGGTTGAATACAAAAATACCATTTCCAAAAGGATGCAATGACAACCAACGGGAATATAAAAAAAACTAGGCAAGAACGCGATAACATCACGACCATAAACAACGACACCCCTGGCAAATTACAAGCACTAGACCAGAGTCATTGTATCTAATAGATTCACAACAGTAAATCTCATATCTTGAAAAAAAAAATCAAAAAAAGTCAAGCCCTCGCGATGCGTGGGTGTGACTGTTTTAATATGAAAAAAATATTAAAACAAAATTTAAAAAAATAATATTTTTTTTCTAAAAATATTATTAATTTTTTTTTTTTTAATTTTTATTTATTTATTCAAGATATGAGATTTATGGTCTTTAAGATTCTCTTAAAAATAACAAAATATTTAATTATAAAATATATTAAGTGATGTGATAAATGATGAAAATGCCATAACTAAGACGTCTTAATGAGGTAAAGAATGTAGCCTTATTGAATAACTTCCTTCAGCATCATAATATAGAGTTATATTATTACAATATGGATTATAAAATAGATAATGTGGGAGTTAGAATCGGGAAGCAATACCCCCACAAAGAGACATTTCCAAAATCCAGACATGAGCACACGATAGCTACGTGAGGAACCTACGACTAACCGCCTGACTTAGCTGTAATCATGGGCCGTTGCAGAAAGGAGAAAAGGCCCATCAAAGAAAGGGAAGAAGCCCATGAAAAGGGTGAGAAAACGGTTTGGGGGAAGGACAGATGGCAACAATATGAAGGAGGACCACATCTATAAAAGCCATGGGATTTGGAGAGAGAATGGACTTTTTGCAACCGGACAATTCAATTAGAAGAGAGAGAGTTTGAGCTAAGAATACTCTAGAGCAACTTTCTTCTTCTTCCGCAAAAGAAATCCAAAAACCAGAGAGAATGAAAGCGAGATTTGGATCTTGAAAGCATGTTTTTCTCCTTTTGATCATCTTGTTTTCTCCATTCTTTTCCCTATTTCGTGAGTGGTTCACTGACTTGGTCGTCAGAGTACCTTCTCCCGGAGAATCCCTCTCCGGGACTTTTCAGGTGAATCTGGTGGCTTGGAGGAGCATCGTTGGCGGAGGAAAAGTCAAGGAATCCAGAGAGCGCATAGCAGACGAGCCTCCCCCGGTGAAATTAAGTAGGATATCGGAGTCTATAAGCTGAAGATTTCACTCAAAGTCAAGCAAGAAGCGAAGTTTACAGGCGCATGGAAGGAGGCCGGAAAGCACATATCCCATCATTCGTGAAGCCAACAACCTAGAATTCAACAGATATGTCATTATAATTAGGTAGAGAGATATACCAATTTTTTATATTTTTTATTTCATTAAAATAGAAATAAGTCATTAGGAGTATAATCACACTAACAACTTTGCTATATTTTTTACGGGAAAGCAAGATGATGTCATGCTAAAAAGACTAATAAGACCATCACATAGATAATTATGTAATCATAATGAAATCCATAGAAAAAATAAATAATGACACGTGATCATTGTTTTTTTATGAAAATAGAAAATATTATTAATCAACTAAGGAAAAGGTTAGATGCCAGAACGGAGGCATTAGATAGGTTGAATACAAAAATACCATTTCCAAAAGGATGCAATGACAACCAACAGGAATATAAAAAAAAACTAGGCAAGAACGCGATAACATCACGACCATAAACAACGACACCCCTGGCAAATTACAAGCACTAGACCAGAGTCATTGTATCTAATAGATTCACAACTGTAAATCTCATACTTTGAAAAAAAAAAAAAAAAATTCACGCCCTCGCGATGCGTGGGTGTGACTGTTTTAATATTAAAAAATTATTAAAACAAAATTTTAAAAAATAATAATTTTTTAAAAAAAAATATTATTAATTATTTTATTTATAAATTATTATTTTTTTTTTAATTTTATTTATTTATTCAAGATATGAGATTTATGGTCTTTAAGACTCTCTTAAAATGAACAAAATATTTAATTATAAAATATATTAAGTGATGTGATAAATGATGAAAATGCCATAACTAAGACGTCTTAATGAGGTAAAGAATGTAGCCTTATTGAATAACTTCCTTCAGCATCATAATATAGAGTTATATTATTACAATATGGATTATAAAATAGATATTGTGGGAGTTAGAATCGGGAAGCAATAACCCCACAAAGAGACATTTCCAAAATCCAGACATGAGCACACGATAGCTACGCGAGGAACCTACGACTAACCGCCTGACTTAGCTGTAACCATGGGACGTTGCAGAAAGGAGAAAAGGCCCATCAAAGAAAGGGAAGAAGCCCATGAAAAGGGTGAGAAAACGGTTTGGGGGAAGGACAAATGGCAGCAATATGATGGAGGACCACATCTATAAAAGCCATGGGATTTGGAGAGAGAATGGACTTTTTGCAACCGGACAATTCAATTATAAGAGAGAGAGTTTAAGCTAAGAATACTCTAGAGCAACTTTCTTCTTCTTCCGCAAAAGAAATCCAAAAAATCAGAGAGAATGAAAGCGAGATTTGGATCTTGAAAGCATGTTTTTCTCCTTTTGATCATCTTGTTTTCTCCGTTCTTTTCCCTATTTCGTGAGTGGTTCACTGACTTGGTCGTCAGAGTACCTTCTCCCGGAGAATCCCTCTCTGGGACTTTTCAGGTGAATCTGGTGGCTTGGAGGAGCATCGTTGGGGGAGGAAAAGTCAAGGAATCCAAAGAGCGCATAGAAGACGAGCCTCCCCCGGTGAAATTAAGTAGGAGATCGGAGTCTATAAGCTGAAGATTTCACTCAAAGTCAAGCAAGAAGCGAAGTTTACAGGCGCATGGAAGGAGGCCGGAAAGCACATATCCCATCATTCGTGAAGCCAGCAACCTAGAATTCAACAGATATGTCATTATAATTAGGTAGAGAGATATACCAATTTTTTATATTTTTTATTTCATTAAAATAGAAATAACTCATTAGGAGTATAATCACACTAACAAATTTGCTATATTTTTTATGGGAAAGCAAGATGATGTCATGATAAAAAAACTAATAAGACCATCACATAGATAATTTTGTAATCATAATGAAATCCATAGAAAAAATAAATAATGACACGTGATCATTGTTTTTTATGAAAATAGAAAATATTATTAATCAACTAAGAAAAAGGTTAGATGCCAGAACGGAGGCATTAGATAGGTTGAATACAAAAATACCATTTCCAAAAGGATGCAATGACAACCAACAGGAATATAAAAAAAAAAACTAGGCAAGAACGTGATAACATCACGACCATAAACAACGACACCCCTGGAAAATTTCAAGCACTAGACCAGAGTCATTGTATCTAATAGATTCACAACAGTAAATCTCATATCTTGAAAAAAAAATTAAAAAAAGTCAAGCCCTCGCAATGCATGGGTGTGACTGTTTTAATATTACAACCATTTTAGTCATTGCTTGTTTTCATTCATCAGTTTAGACATTAAACCTCAAAACCCCCATTTGTTCTTAGTTGACAACTTGCTTGCATATTTAGAGATAGATCTTTTGATTCCCTTGGGATTCGACTCTTACTTGCCTACTATACTTAGTTTGGTTTTTAGGGATTCTTTGATAGGCATCACGATTTTAGCCTCATCAGACAACCAACTGGAATATCCAAAAAAAACCTAGGCAAGAACGCGATAACAACACGACCATAAACAACGACACCCCTGGCACATTACAAGCACTAGACCAGAGTCATTGTATCTAATAGATTCACAACAGTACTTGATTTAAGATTTTCTCCCAAATACTACAGTAAATTCATCAGATTGAGACAGAAGAAACCCCTGATCATCAGAGCCAACAAACCACAAACAAATATGTATAAGGTGGGCAAAATAGATCCAAAAGACACCTAAACTACCACCACGAACATAACAAAAAGAAACCCAAAAGTCCAACAAACGCAACCTACAAGTAGAGACAACCAAAGCAGTAAATCACAAAAGGAGAAAACAAAATCCTATACCCGAAAGATAGAGAATCAAAATGAAAACCTGCCCTCAGCGACCGCAAACAAAAACACCAAAATCAGATCCCAAATCAGCCAACAGACCGAAAGCAGAGGATGAACCCCTTCGTCCGAATTGTGCAAAACGGACAACCAACCACGAAGTGGGAAGACCGGGCAAAACTCGGAGCCTGAAGCATGAGATTCTTCGCTGAAGCACATGAGGAGACAATAGAAGGAGAACCAGCGGCGGTCGAAGAGATCAAAGAAGGAGGAGCGACGACGGCGCCGATGGAAAGACAACACTTGTACAAGAACCCCACGAGCCTCAACAGCGATCAGCGGGCAGGGGAAGAGGCCACCAATGACGAGGGAAGAAACGAGCGCAGAGAGATGCGTTGAGGAATGAGGGAGGAGCGGTGGGAAGGAGGGGAGATCGGAGGAAAAGGGGACTAGAACAGAGGCTAGAGGACCCTCACAGAGGAGGAAAACAAAGCTTTCCTAACCCGTGAGGAAAGCTTTGGATTTTTTTACACTTCTCATGACCATTGTAGAATTGAAGTTACGGAGGATTACGTACTTAGTTCAACGTGAGAATGACGAGTGGCATTAGCCAATTCAACTTTAGTATATGTATAGTACGTAAATTGTATTATGCAATTCATAATAATTTCATAGTTATATTTTTCATTCTTTCTTATATTAAGAGTTTTTCGTTTTACCAACGTACGTATATGTACTTTCCATAATTGGAGTTCAACCAAACAAAAAACTATTATGCATCTCATAATGTACAAATACTTGGGTTTTGATCTAGTGATAATGGCCGCTCATGTACAAATGCGACAATGATGTTATAGATAGAAAATTTTGTATGCACATACATGCAAAATCTTATGCACTTTGAGAACCAGTTCACATACAAGGAAAAAATTGCAAATCACAAAGTCACACACATATCCTTATGCACAAACAAAAACTTATGCACATTCTACACATAACTTGTTGCAAGTATGTGTATGGATTTCTAAAATGCATAGATTTTTACTTATATGTGCATAACGTTTTGTTTATATATACATATAAGTATCTCATATCTGGATGCCCATTCGCACTTGACACTTTTTTTGAAAATTTTTATATATAATCACCCCTAAATTATGCTAGCAACTATATTAAGAGTATGATAATAAAAATAAGAATGTATATTATAAAACAATTATTTTCGAACAACAAAGTAAAATTAAGGGGGATTTTGGGTATTTATATGTTTAACATTTAATAAATGCTAAAATGAGTCGAGTGCGGATCCGGTGAGAATAAACATTAGGGTGAGAATTGAGAATACATCATAGCCTTTTGGATTTTTTTAAATCCAAAGCCTAGGATTAAACTATCATTTAAGTGGATAAGGAACCGGTCAAAGCGGTCACCAGTCGGTCAACGCTGGTGGTCAACGCCAGAGCTTCGGCGTTGACCGACGACGTTGATCGGTCATTTTTTTTTTTTGGACCAGTTTTTTTTTTCTAGACCAGTTTTTTTTTTTCGGGACCACTTTTTGACTTAAGATGGCATGTGCATATGTTTTGACTTGTGTGTGCATCTATATTGTCCTATATGTGCATCAAAATTTATAAGGCGTTGTCCGACCTATGTTTTTTTTTTCCGACCCATTTTTTTTCGGGTCTACTTTTTACTTGCACTAGCATGTGCACCATTTTTTACTTATGTGTGCATCAATATTGACTTGGATGTGCATTAAAATTTTATGAGGTGTTGTCCGAATATTTTTTCCATTCAATTTTTCGTAGCCCAATTTTTTCCAATACTATTTTTTTTACTTGAGATGGCATATGCGTGCATTTTGGCTTGTATGTGCATCAATATTGACATGTATGTGCATCTAAAGATTGTAAAAAATATGTACTGTTTTCTAGAGAAAATGTGCATGAGTTGTAAACTGTATGTGCTGTGTGCATAAGTTTTGACATGTGCACATTTAAGCAAAAAGACATGTGTTTCAAATGGTATGCACATACAAGCCAATAAATCATGCACATATCAAGCCAAGAAAATGATGCATACAAGTAAAATTTAGATGCACATAAGAATATTTAGAATGATGCAATTATATAAGAGTAAAATAATCGTAGACTAGTTAATTAGTAGCATAGTGCCCGTGTTATGCAAGGGTTAGGGTTAAATTTTCTAAAACATTTTTTTATTACGTAAATATCGTACTAAAATTATTATTTTTAGAGATAAATATTATAAATTATCTTCTTTTTACCAAAAATTAGGAAGATATACGAAATTAAAAAAATTATTATTATCATTATGATTTTTAAATATTATTTTCCCAATTAATATATAATTATTATTATTATTAGAGATAGATATAGATTATCTTCTTTTTACTAAAAAAGATTATCTTGCTTTTACCAAAAAAGAAGATATATGACATTATTGAAATTATTATTATTATATATTATCTTTTTTATTTAATATATAATAATTAAGGTTTTATTATTATAATAGGCTTTTGGTGGGCTGGATGAGATGGCACGGCTCAAAGACTGACACATAGGCGAATTGAACGTAGTGACAACACATATGTGAAGTGAACGTGGGTTAAACACGTATACAAATCAAACTTTCTATAAAGTATAAACCAATCAAAGTTAATATTCACCAATTATAAGTATAATTCTGAAGTAGATATTCTACATTAGAAATATCTCAACCATGAATTTGATATGTTAGTTACGACTAAAATAATGATTTAAGATAAACAAGACATGCTTTGAAGTTATACAATTTGGATATTAACCTAGAAAATTATCTTAGCTACTACTTAAATTTGATATTATGGGGAATTAGTATATCACAATCAATCTATTTAAATTAAAGCACATAAATTATGACTAATTTTAGAATTAATAACAAACTGAAAAAATAATTTAAAAGTTTAATTTTTTAAAAGGAGATAGACATATAATGAAATTTATGTAAAAGTTTAATTTTTTTAAAAATAATTTAAAAGTTTAATTTTAGAATTAATAACAAACTGAAAATAATATTATTTTCTCAATTAATATATAATTATTAATTTTTTAAAAGGAGATTTAGATCGGTTTTGTGCCCAATTCCATCCGAAAACTCCTCCTTAAATAGGCAATTAATGGCTAAGCATCAGGCAAATCAACCCAACGAAGCAAACAACGTGTGTCATTGACATTTTGGGTCGATTGTCAGAGCTCCGGCGAGCCTTGACTTTCAACCTGACAATCTGGCCTTGGCGGCGGTCGCCGCCATACCCACAGTGGTCGCCGTTCTCGCATTTGGCCGGCGGCGGTCGCCGCTGTCAGAGCCACTTGCCTGAGATGACGATGCTGACATGATCTGATTTGGCGGCCTTGGCGGCGGTCGCCGCCAAGACCACGGCGGTCGCCGCTTCGGCCAAATCCTACCCCTTTTTGACCGGTTGACTTAGGGGTTAATTATCTTAATCTCGAGTTAAATATATTCGTACACAAACGACTACTTAACCCCGAAAACATGTCAACTGTATTTTATACTACTCAGAAAAATATTACAGAGATCAAACATATTACAAACTGTCTGAACTTCTCTGAAATTAATCTGACTTGTAGTACGGGTGTTGGAAAAATTCCAAAAAAATATCCTTATAAAATGAGGGATATTACATTACCTCCCCCTTAAAAGAAGTTTCGACCCCGAAACTTGGCTATTCTAGGCCGAACACAACTCGGGAAAGCGTCTAAGCATATCCTCTTCAATCTCCCAAGTTTCCCATGTAACCTCTTTTGTTCCTGACTTGGACCACAAAATTCGTACCAACGGTACTACCTTGTTGCGTAGCTGCTTCTCACGACGCTAGAGAATACGCACAGGTATCTCCTCATAAGTGTCATTTGCCTGGATCTCGATGTCTTCATAGCTCAACACATGAGATTCATCTGGCACATACTTCCTTAACAAGGATACATGGAACATGTTGTGCATTGGATGTGCCGATGGCGGCAATGCCAAACGGTACGCTAGATATCCCACCCTATCGAGGATCTCAAAAGGTCCCACGTAGCGAGGGTTAAGCTTCCCACGCTTACCGAATCTGAATACACCTCTGGATGGTGACACCTTGACAAACACTCTATCACCAACCTCAAACTCAACATTCCTACGCTTCGGGTCAGCGTAAGACTTTTGTCGACTCTAAGCTATCAACATCCTTTGTCTTATCAAAGCAATAGGGGTGTTCATCGGTCCAGAACCGAACCGAACCGAACCGAACAAAACCGAAACCGAAATCACGAAAAATCTGAACCGAAAACCGAACCGATTAAAATAGGTTCGGTTCGGTTTTGTTCGGTTCGGTTTCGGTTAAAACCGAACAAACCGAATAGTGAAAAATATGTGAACCGATTGTGAACCGAAAACCAAATAGACCGAAAAACCGAACAAAAACCGAATAAACCGAAACCGATGAACAGTCAGCACTTCAGCGAGCGGTTCAGTTTTTTTTTATTATTATTATTTTTCTATTGATAAAAAACTTTTTTTAAATCGGTTTAAACCGAACCCGAACCGAACCGAACCGAAAACCGAAATGTAATATTTTCAAAACCGAACCGAATTAAATCGGTTCGGTTTCGGTTTGGTTTATTCGGTTCGGTTCGGTCCAAAACCGAAAAAACCGAAACCGATGAACATCCCTACAAAGCAATGTCTGAGACAGTCCTTTCAACTAGCTCTGGTCCCAGCAGAATTTTGTCGGCATTCTCATCCCAACAAATCGGAGATATGCACTTTCGACCGTATAAAGCCTCGAATGGAGCCATCTTGATAGTAGCATGCCAGCTATTGTTGTATGTGAACTCAAACAGACTCAAGCTGTCTTCCCAGCTAGTCGAACGATCGAGTACACAAGCTCTTAGCAAATCCTCCAAGGTCTTGATGGTCCTCTCAGACTGTCCATCCGTTTGAGGATGAAACGCAGTACTGAACCTTAACTCGGTTCCCATGGCCTTGTGCAATTCCTTCCAGAATCTTGACATGAATTGGCCATCACGATCCGATACAATGGTCTTCGGAGCACCATGCAAACGGATAACCTTGTGTAAAAACACTTCTGACAGCTTCTGGGTTCCCCACGTTGTCTTAATAGCAACGAAGTGAGCACTCTTCGTGAGCCTGTCAACGATAACCCAAATAGCATCTTTCTGACTTCGAGCTTTAGGCAGCCCTGTGACGAAATCCATTGCAATGTCTTCCCACTTCCATTCTGGAACTGGAAGAGGTAGCAATTCTCCATCGGGTCTTCGGTGTTCAATCTTGACCTTCTGGCAAGTCAAGCATTTCGCTACGAATTCTGCAACATCTCACTTCATATTGGGCCACCAGAACTTCATTCTGAGGTCCGTGTACATCTTGCTAGAGCCTGGATGTACAGAATAGGCTGACGAATGGGCTTCCCTCATCACCAACTGGCGAAGACCTTCAACGTTAGGCACACAAATCTGGTCATGAAACCAGAGTGATCCATCATCCTGAATCACGAAACCAGGAGCTTTCTCGTCCATCACCTCGCTACTTAGCTTTACCAAGATTACATCATCAACCTGCTTCTCTTTGATCTGATCAAGAAGCGTAGCTTGAATCTCAAGCATACTCATGTATCCACGACGTTGATCGTACAAGACTTCGATCTCGCACAATTCTTGGTTCAGCTTGGTCTGAGCAACAAGCAAAGCCACTACAGTCTCGTGCGGCGTCTTCCGGCTCAGTGCATCAGCTACTACATTAGCCTTGCCCGGATGATACAACAATTCGATGTCGTAGTCTTTGAGTAGCTCCAACCAGCGACGTTGTCTCATATTCAGCTCATTCTGAGTAAATATATATTTGAGACTCTTATGATCCGTGAAGACTTGGCATCTCACACCGTAGAGATAGTGTCTCCAAATCTTCAGTGCAAACACTACTGCTGCTAATTCCAGATCATGCGTCAGATAGTTTTCTTCATAGGTTTTCAGCTGTCTTGATGCGTAAGCAATCACCTTGCCTCTTTGCATCAACACACATCCCAACCCATTTTTCGAAGCATCACTATAAACCGCATAATCACCATTTCCTTCCGGCAGCGTCAATACTGGTGCAGAGGTCAGACATTGCTTCAGCTTCTGGAAACTGGCCTCGCACTTGTCATTCCAGACAAACATCTTGTGGACCTTGCGGAGCAGACCGGTCATAGGTAGAGCGATCTTCGAAAATCCCTCCACGAACCGTCTGTAGTAACCCGCAAGTCCTAGAAAACTACGCACCTCCTTCACATTCTGAGGCCGCTTCCAATTGGCTACTGCTTCAATCTTCTGGGGATCAACCATCACCCCATCCTTATTGATCACATGGCCTAAGAAAGCCACTTCCTTGATCCAAAAATCACACTTAGACAACTTTGCATATAGCTGATTTTGTCTAAGGACTGATAAAATAATCCGAAGATGTTCCTAATGAGCTTCCACGCTCGGGGAATAAATCAAAATGTCGTCGATGAAGACCACCATGAACTTATCCAAATACTGGTGAAAACATCGATTCATCAGGTCCATGAAAACCGTTGGAGCATTGGTAAGTCCAAATGGCATGACTACGAACTCGTAGTGACCATACCTCGTCCGGAATGCAGTCCTCGGAATATCTTCCTCACGAATCCTGAGTTGATGATAACCAGATCTCAGATCGATCTTGGAAAAGACTTTTGCTCCTTGCAGTTGATCCAACAGATCATCAATCCTTGGCAAAGGATATTTGTTCTTGATCGTGACTTTATTCAACTCACGATAGTCGATACAAAGTCGGAACGATCCATCCTTCTTTTTGACAAACAAAACCGGAGTACCTCAAGGTGATGCGCTCGGTCTTACATAACCTTTGTCGAGAAGATCCTCGAGTTGCTTCTTCAACTCTAGCATTTCAGCTGGAGCCATCTGGTACGGAGCTTTAGAAATCGGCGCGGTACCAGGCTCGAGATCAATAGAAAATTCCACGTCACATTTCGGGGGTAATCCAGGAATCTCTTTCGGAAAAACATCAGGAAACTCATTAATCACAGGAATATCAAGAATTGTTGGTTCATCTTTCATGGGCGAATCCAGGTAGCAAAGGTACCCGACACAACCTTGTCGAAGCAGCTTAAACGCAGCCATCGCGTTGATAAGCCTGCCTTTATCAGCGTCATTCCAACCCTTGAATTTGCACACGCACTAGCCCCCATATGACACTGTTACAGTTCTTGAACTAAAGTCGATCACCGCCCCATGACGCGTTAGCCAGTCCATACTGAGAATAATATCGTATGGAGCCATAGCAATACAGATCAAATCTGCCTCAAACTTCTTACCCTGAATGGTAACCGGAAATTCTGACAGACGCTTGGTGCCCACTAAATGGTCACCATTAGGAAGATTTACAACGAAGGGTTCACAAACCTCGTTGCAGACTAATCCTAACTTACTAACACAATTCTCTGAAATAAAGGAATGGGTAGCACCCGAATCAAACAGTATGCACACTGAAGTAGAATGAAGGTATAGAGTACCTTGAGCAACTGGAGCGTTTGGTCCATCATCCTCACGCATCTCGTACAGGCGTTGACCTTGACCTCCTGAAACAGTTGGGGCTTTGCCTTTGTTCTGTGCAGTTGTCGGCATCGAAGGACTGGGAGTCTCTGCCGGTTTGAACCTAGGTCGGTTGTTCTGATTAACAGACCCCTGTTGCGACTCCGTCCCTTTCTGCTTTCCCTGTCGACAGAACCTCTGCATATGCCCTTCCTTTCCACAACCAAAACATGTCTTCCTTTCCTTCAGACACGTAATGCTTTTGTGCCCGGCGACACCACAATTGTGACACTGGATCATACCCTTGCTCTGACCCGACTGCTGTGTCGACCCCCCTTGAGTCATTTATGCCATCGCTTTGCCAGACTTGTCAAAGTTGGATGGTGGCGCAGGACGTTTAAATCCACTTGCCTGAGATTGATTCTGTATCGACCTCTGGCGATTCCGTCGTTTGGTCGACCCATCCAAAGTCACCTCTAGCTTATAAGCCGCATCCACGTATTGCTCCAGAGTAGAGCATATGTGACGCAACATCATAGGTTTAATGTCTGGGCTCATCCACTCATGGAAATGCCAGATTTTATGTTCCTCGCTAGACACAACAGACCCAGCGTATTGTAATAAGTGATTGAACTTGGCCGCGAGCTCAGTCACTTTCAATCCATCATTCTTGGGATATAGAAACTCCTTATGTTTCTCGTCCCGCATGGCTTGGGAAAAGAAACGATCATTCATCTTCGTTTTGAACATCACCCAGTTCAAATCAGCCCGATCAGCTAGTCCAGTGTTCTCCCACCATTCGCTAGCATCTCCCTTCAACAGCAGAGAAGCTATATGCACCTTCTCAGCCTCGGTCCATTCGATATTGCGGAACAACCGCTCCATTTGGGAAAACCAATGAGCCACTCTGACCGGCTCTCCTTTTCCGCCGTAACTGTCTGGCCTCATAGAGTTAATGGTCTTCAGCGCTCGACCATAATCACCCCTATTCCTGGCCGTCTCATCTCGGTGTACATGGACATTAGGTTCCTCGAACCTAGGAACTTCTGGCGGAATTGGCACACCTTGTACCTGTGGTGCATTTGGTCGCATAACATCGGCGAATGCTTGTATGAATATTCCCCGAATAGCTGCAACAGCTGCTGCATAAAAGACCATTGGAGTGTTGACCTCAGCATGGCCATTGCCTCCAGGATTATTCTGGGAAATAGATTTGTGTTCCTCCACAGGGTCTGGAACAATCCTTGTATCTGGTCTCGGGTCATTGCTTGGCCCAGCACCAGCACGAATAGTGTTCCTTGTGTTCACCATTTATTTACCGATCAAATTCCAAGTATTTTATACATCAATATTTCTCCAAAATACTTAATGTAATAAAAGTCAACTCAGAGTAGATCAACTTGGTAATTTATATATGAACTTTTAACAAAGCTACATATTTTACAAGAGGGATCTCCCGAGCTTTCAAACAAAATTGCTCGGAGATTTCTGCACTTTGCCATATATACATCAAAACATAAGCAAAGAGAAAACTACTACAGTCAACTTCGGCCCTTTACATGGCGCCTCGAAAACGTTTCCTGTAAGGCAAACTCCTTATACAAGGTTTCTTTGAGCGGGGTTTGTCGTCAGAATCCGGTGACGAACTCCTGACCCTACTCGGTCCTGGAACGCACGGTTCGTCCTTTGGTTCAGGTGTTCTTGGCCTTGCCCTTCTTCCTATACGATCTGCTATGTCGTCCATCAGCTGATTCTCCTCAAAAGAGATCTCTTGGCTCTGACGAAGGATCTCGCGCAATTCAGGGCTTGACCTTCTCCTTCTTTGAACAAGATATGGCTCAGAGTTCTCGGAAATCTCTCGTGGCCTACTTCCTCTAATGCCGTACTCGACATAGAGCGCTTCCCAGTCAGCCTCAGTTATTGGCGCGTATACTGGTTCGGGTGGCGGACTTGGGTAGAGGAATTGCATCCCCGTGTTCTCCTGGTTCACCAACAAGTGCCTCACCTCATCTGGCTCTTGTTCCTGCTCCTCCACAGGATCTTCTTCGGGATCCTCCTCGGGATCTTCATCCGGATCCTCCTCCGGATCTTCCTCTTCAGGATCCTCCTCCGGATCTTCCTCTTCAGGATCCTCCTCGGGAACCGACTCAACTTCAAGGTCGCTCTCGAGGTATCCTGCTGAATATTCTGACGGATCTTCTTCTTCTTCTTCCTCACCCTCTTCAAGGATCACTTCCATTGTATAGTCGTTGTTGTAGTAACCTTGAGCGTACCTTGATGGCTCAACTGGTTCTGCTACCGTAGCCACAACGTTGTTGGATCTCAGCACTACCGACTCCGGAAGTACATTCTTCACTTCCTCGGGTGGGTTGCTAGATTCTCCAACTTCGAAACATCTCGGGGGAGTAGGGAAATTTGGCCTCACTGGAGACGGCGGAGCCATCTCGGCATCTTCCAGCTCTCTCATAAGGGAAATGCATGCTCCCATCCTACGGGACAACAAGAAAAGAATTAGATGTAGAAGCGAACTTCCATATCAGACTTTAAGAAAAGGCGCGACTATGAACGGTTAAAAATTTTCATTGAAAATTAAGAGCCTTCGAAAACATTTCAAACGAGTGATCGGTTTACAAAAGTTTTGTTCTCGTAAAACATTTTAGACCCGACCCGTAAGAAAAAAAAATCCGGCTCTGATACCACCTCTGTAACACCCCCAAATCCTCTTGAAAGTATTACTGCCAGTGACCTCATATATTACATCCCGAAGTCACCCCAGGCTTTTCCAGTTGATATAAACCATCAAACCATAGTTATAATACCAAATATTACAATTTTTATTAAAACTAAAGTCTCGGAAATACCACATGATTCCAAATACTACAAAATACAATATCAGAATTATTACAGCGGAAGTCTTAAAACATATGAAATAAGCACAACGGAAGTCTTTTAAACAAAGCAGCAAAAATAACTTGTCAAAACACCGTCATCTTCATAGTCGCTCTAGCCTTCTCGGATCCTCAATTTATTTGATGTGCCGAATCGAACGGATGACACCAGCCAACGATGTAGATAACAATTGCGGTTGGTTAGTCTAAATGAATAGACCATGCAAGGACACAAGCAGAGTGGTTCGAAGTAGTCGTATTAGGTTAGACTCATCGTCCCTCAAATAATAGTCGAGTACACTAGTCAACCACCATACTACTACTAGAATACATGAAAAGGCATGACTAAGAGAAGATTTTGGAAGACCGAGTCTTACAGAAATCAATTCCAAAAGAAAGACTTCAATGAATTAAGTCTTAAAGGAAATATGACAAATGTTGGGAAACTTAAGTAATCACAGTATCGCATACGAGCGATTTAAAAGTTAAGACGAGTTTTCCTAGCTGCACTACTCGCCGAAGATATATTAATTATGTGCGTCAAGAGCACTTATCTGAATTAATTTCAAAACCCACATCACGTTATAAGCTTTTAAATACATGTTTCGTCATGAGGGACATATATCGAAGGGGTTCCTACCCAAGGTTTGTGACACTAGCTAAGTGCACCACCTCTATACTCGGATAGAGGAAGATCATGATCCGTCAGTTGGTGTCAGGGTCTCCGTTGCCCTCTCAACCAATAATTATTAAGAAACGAATGGACCTCACATAGAGCCCAAAGTTCCTACGAATACTCGTGCTAACTAAACAGTTCAACACAGCAATAAATCACATCAAAGCCATCAAGGCCCACATCCTAAATATATATCTATAATAGCATTGATTCTAGCAGATATACAACATATTATAATATCATATTTTAATTATAGCATTAAACAAAGTTGTTCCCAACTTTAAACAGATGAATCATCCCAAATTAATTAACAACTAAACAATTGATAATTAATTGAAGTATGGAATGATGAGCAAGAGCGAACCGCCACTTGCCTTAGAATAACGAAGTTTGAAGACGACGATGGGTTTCCAGGCTTGACGCAGGGACAGATCTGAGATTACAGATTCCTTCGGATCGACCCAAAATGAAACCCTAAGTTAGATTCAATATCTACATATTTGAATCTAAAAGAATACGAATTAAATCGAAAGGAACGAAGTCCGATTGAAAGCCACAGAAGCCAAGGCCGAAACTGGCCAAAACCTCTGGGCGGCGGTCGCCGCCTGCCTTACGGCGGGCGCCGCTGTTCATGGTGGCGGTCGCCGCCATGAACTGTACAGAAAATGCGAGCGGGAGAAATCTCACCGACGACGACGGGTTTGATTTCCTTCTCGAAAGCTTTGGTTTCTAGCCTTCCTTGGACCACCAAAGCATCACTTTGCAACCACTAAACAGCACCAACGAAGCTCAGACGAGAGCTCGAAACTCCGGCGAGACAATTTGGGAGAGATTTAGATCGGTTTTGTGCCTAATTCCATCCAAAAACTCTTCCTTAAATAGGCAATTAATGGCTAAGCATCAGGCAAATCAACCCAACGAAGCAAACAACGCGTGTCATTGACATTTTGGGTCGATTGTCAGAGCTCCGACGAGCCTTGACTTTCAACCTGACAATCTGGCCTTGGCGGCGGTCGCCGCCATACCCACAGCGGTCGCCGTTCTCACATTTGGCCGGCGGCGGTCGCCGCCAAACCCACGGTGGTCGCCGCTGTCAGAGCCACTTGCCTGAGATGACGATGCTGACATGATCTGATTTGGCGGCCTTGGCGGCGGTCGCCGCTTCGGCCAAATCCTACCCCTTTTTGACCGGTTGACTTAGGGGTTAATTATCTTAATCTCGGGTTAAATATATTCATACACGAACGACTACTTAACCCCGAAAACATGTCAACTGTATTTTATACAACTCAGAAAAATATTACAGAGATCAAACATATTACAAACTGTCTGAACTTCTCCGAAATTAATCCGACTTGTAGTACGGGTGTTGGAAAAATTCCAAAAAAATATCCTTATAAAATGAGGGATATTACAATTTATACGGAAAAAAATAACATAATTGGAAATAGTTTTTTTTTTAATTTTTTAAAAGGAGATAGATATATAATAATTTAAAAGTTTATTTTTTTTAAAAGGACATAGATATTGACATATTGTACATTAGAAATATCTCAACCATTGAATACGATAAGTTAGTTATGGCTAAAGTTTTTATATAATGAAAGTATGATGGAACTTATACAAAAATAAAAAAATATTTGGAATTAGTTTTTAAATAACAAATAATTTTTATTTTAAAAAAACATATTTATTATTTTAAATCCAAAATAATAAGATAAAGTTTTATATTGTCATTAAATTAGTTTTAAATAGTTATGCTAAAAATTCAAATAATAAGATAAAGTTTTCATAAAGAAATAGGAAGAAATAAACCATAAGATAAGAAAGGATATAATTCTTATTTTGTTTTAAATAATTATTGTAATACCCCCGATTTATGTCGGTAGTGCCACACGCCAGTGACCTTAGACATTAATGTCCAAAGTCACCCTAGGCTTTAATCGGAACAATTAAACTCAAATAAATAGATAAATGTTAAATAACGACATAATGCATAGATAAATGTTAAATAACGACATAGTGCATAGCAGAAGACTTTTACATGAAACTCAACCTTTTATTTAATTTCCTCTCGTAAAATGAGAAGGACGGTAATACAACATAGTGAACTTACAACAGAATACTTTTTATTTTACAGCGGAAGACTTTTTAGAGAAGTCCTAATTACATGATTAATTTATATAAGCATTACATTTATTTTGAAACACACACACCTTTAAAATATTACTACTTAAGACGCAAACTTCAACTGCAAACCTTCTCTTTGATTGGTTACTTCAAAACGTCGGGGATCAACCTCTGACGTGCCGTATAGAACGAATGACACCAGCCATTCAGCAAACCATGCAATGAATAAAACTCGGTTGATTAGTATAATGAAAGACTATGCAAGGGTGAAATTAGAGTTGGCCAATCCTGAACCGGAACCGGTGAACCGGACCGGGTGAAACCTTGAACTGGACCGGACCTGAACCGGACCGGCGGTTCAACTTCCCGGCCGGTTCAGGTTCAAGGTACTCTTGAACCGCCGAACCGGTGGTTCAACAACCGGTTCGTAGGCGGTTCAACAACCGGTTCACGAACCGACGGTTCAACGACCGGTTTGTAGGCGATTCGAACCGGCGGTTCAACAACCGGTTCGTAGGTTGTTCAACAACCGGTTCAACCGCCGGTTCAGGTGAAAAATAAATATTAAAAAAAATATATATATACCCATTATCCTAAAATCCAAAACACCCCTAAAACCCTAAACTAAAACCCCAAACCCATATAATGTTACATAATTACATTACCTTTTAAATCTTAAAAAAGCTACGACAATCATAAACACAATTAAAAATGTTTAAATAATTAAATATAAAAAAACTAACCATATAGTTGTACAAAACCTTAAAATACAAACCCTTAACCCTAAAACTATAAACCCTAACCTAAATCATATAATGTTACATACTTACATTACCCTTTAAATCTTAAAAAAGCTACAAAAAACATAAACACATTAAAAGCGTTCAAATAATTAAATTTAAAATAAAACCTAACCATAAACCATAAACAATATAAAACTCTAAAATACAAACCCTTAGCCCTAAACTATACACCCTAACCTAGAGGCTTATACCCTACATTACTCTTTAAATGATTAAATCTTAAAAAAGCTACAAAAAAACAAAACACATTAAAAATGTTCAAATAATTAAATTTAAAATAAAACTTAACCATAAACAATACAAAACCTTAAAATACAAACCCTTAACCCTAAACTTTACACCCTAACCTAGAGTCTTATATCCTACACTACTCAAATGATTAAATCTTACAAAAACTACAAAAAACATAAACACATTAAAAATATTCAAATAATTAAATTTAAAATAAAACCTAACCATAAACAATACAAACCCTTAACCCTAAATTATACACCCTAACCTAGAGTCTTATATCCTACATTAATCTTTAAATAATTAAATCTTACAAAAGCTACAAAAAACATAAACACATTAAAAATATTCAAATAATTAAATTTAAAATAAAACCTAACCATAAACCATAAACAATACAAAACCTTAAAATACAAACTCTTAACCCTAAACTATACACCCTAACCTAGAGTCTTATATCCTATATTACTCTTTAAATGATTAAATCTTAAAAAAGCTACAAAAAAACATAAACACATTAAAAATGTTCAAATAATTAAATTTAAAATAAAACCTAACCATAAACTAAACAATACAAAACCTTAAAATACAAACCCTTAACCCTAAACTATACACCCTAACATAGAGTCTTATATCCTACATTACTCTTTAAATGATTAAATCTTAAAAAAACTACAAAAATCATAAACACATTAAAAAATATTTAAATAATTATAATCAGTATTAAGTTCAAGCCCTTTTTTAATGTTTTTTTTTAATGTTTTTAATTTTTTAATTTTTAATTTTTTCGAACCGGGTTCCGAACCGGCGGGAAACCGGCCGAACCTGAACTGGTCCGGAATCGGACCGCCGGTTCCGGGGGGTAGCCGGTTCTGGTTCAAGGTTCCCTTGAACCGGCGGTTCATGAATCTGAACCGGCGATTCATGAACCGTGGCCAGCTCCGTGAAAACAGATTGGTTTTCGTATTCGTATATAATCACTACCCTTGTTTCCCGAATAAAACTCGATAAACGGTACGTGACTATAGACTTCTATCGAAAAGAATGAATATGAATGATTGAAGAAAAGACTCCAAAGAATTGAGTCTTATGGAAAATTATATTAATTTGTTTGAGAACGTTATATTATCACACACAAAGTTTTAAAAATGTCTCGTTGCATTTTTGGGTCATCAACCAACCTCACCGCGTAACGCGAATCGAGATTGAAAAGGGGACTTACTTTAGACAAGAGACCGGATGGGTTTCACGTTGTACTTCTCGCTCGATGATATATTAATTATGTGCAAAACCGCACTTATCTTATTTAATTCCAAACGTACATTCACGTTTCAGACTTTTCTAACCAACCTCACAAAGAGGAAGAGTGGGATAAAATTCCAAAAATTTGACACTAGCTAAGTGCACCACCACTTATGCAATATAAGGACAAGGTCATGACCAAAGGCATTAAGACAATAATCCTCCTAACGCCAACTTATAAAGAAATGACTAATCCTCGCAAGGCATTAGCGTTTCTACGAATACTCATGCTAACTAGCAATTATTATCTACACCAATCATTATCTAGCAATCCTATAATAATAATATATCTATATATAAGAGTTATAGCCAACATATATACAACCTAATAATAATAAGGTTCTTTTTATACAACATTAACACACAACTTTCCAAACGAGAAATTAAGAATATTTATCCCAACTTAATTAAGATAATAGATTAATTGTCAATTAAGAAAATATGGAATAAATTAGCAAGAGCGAATCGTCACTTGCCTTGAATCACGGAAAAAATGAACGACGTATCGGAGATGGTTTCTTTCGAAAAGCAAATCGACTCCTTGTTTTATTCCCGTTCCAAACAAATCCCGAGACATACCTACATCATACACAATGAATAAATTATATTAGATAATTTATTCAATATCATTATTCGAAGGATATCATGTCTCGATTTCTAATTAGTGTTTTTTAACCCTTAAATAAATCAATTTAACGATTTTTAATTAAATGTTTATCTAACGATTAAAACTAATTAATCATGACATAAATAAATTACTAAAATAATTTACCCATAATACTAAATTTTTAGGTCAAATTGTTTTCTAAATAAATAGCCAATATTTATCTATTCATAATAAAAGATAATATTATATTATTTTTAATTAATTTTAATTCAATTTTTTATGAATTCAAATTAATACTAAAATATTGTTCACTAATTTAAATTAATTAAATTAACCAAGAATAAGGCCTTAAACAAATTAAAACAAATTCCCAAATTCGAAATCGGACGACTAAAATCGTCACCGGACCCGCGGTTGATACTCGTCGGAGAAGGCGCAAATTGGGCCACGACGGGGCACCTCCGGCGTCGAAACGAGAGGCATTTTGAAGGTAACTAATGGACGAAGCTATTAGTGTACTCAATTGCAAGGATAAAGCTTCAACTCGCTCGAATTCCGCTCAAGAACACAACTATCGTTTTTTTAGGGTTCGTATGAAGGTTGAAGAAATTGGATGAATTTTAGAGCCGAATGAGAGGGCTTTTATAGTTTTCTGGAAGAAATTAATGTCCCCAACAATATCCCTAAGATCAAACCCTCCAGTTTACTCCGAATCAATCCAATTTTGCAAAACTTTAATTCAGCATCAATGGATGACACGGTGGAATCGGGGACAAATCCCGTCGATTTCTCCTTTGTTGACTTGATTTTCTGACATTTTCTCTTTTTGAAATTTTTTTCTGTAACAAAATTATAAGAGAAGTCAAAGTTGTAGAAATGCTATCGATTTCCTTGGTCTAATTCTGTGGTGACTGGTGCATGGTGTTTGGATAGGAGATAGCTTCCGCTCTCACATATAATGAAGCTTAATACATGAGGTGTCAAACTGTCAACGATGCCAATATAAATGGTGGAACACTTGAGCTTGTATTTCAATCTCAATTTCTAGCAGCTGGAAATGAGTTGTCTGGGTGTTTTTGTTGAGAAGTCATAAATATACATCTTGGGCTGAACACTTGAATCTGTATAAGAACTTCCTGAAGAGATTGGATTTTTATTATGATTAGAATTGAGCTTCGGGCATTGCAGATTGTATGAATGATAGCTTTATTTTGTGAAGAGCATCTCTCAGAGGCCCTAGAACAAGATTCTGCTTTGCTACGTTTTGTTTCTGTTTAATAGGCAACATCAAATACAAGTATATAACTAATAAGGATGTTGTGACACCCAGTATCATCATCTTTGATATGAGTAATTGATAGAGCATTTTTTTATTAAAAAGGGTAAATTGGTAATCTTAGACTTTAGTATAAATTGTACCCTTAATTTTTTCAATAGACGGAACTTCATCTTCTACAACAGGAGAAAGAGACCATTTGAGGGCTGGAAATTGGTTCTTCAAATCATTCACAAATATCAAATTAAATATCGTTCAACTTCCAACAACGACATTTGGCGCCGTCTGTGGGAAAGACTCGAACGATTTGAGCCCGAAAATGGCGGAGGGAGCATCGTCGGAGGCTGAAACCCTAGCTGCGGCGGTCGCTAGGCTCTCGGAGTGGGAGGAAGCGGTTCGAGAACGCGACCTCCGAATCGCCGCCCTGGAGCAAGCATTGGCGGCGCGAACCAGTAGAGGAGTGGCCGGTGGAGACGTCGTCGGTTCGGAGCAAAGACGGGCGGAGATCTCGAGGGGGAAGAAGCCCGTCACCGTCGACGACTCTAATGGAGCCACGAACGGCCGGCGCCGTTTGCCCAGCGTACTCGAGATGCCAGGAGAAAGCCGATTCACGGCAGGGCGGAGCCATGGGGTGGCATCGGAACACGATCCAACGCCAGGAGGGGAGATGCATGCACGAAACCCCAATCCGGGTCACCAGAGGGCGCCTATGCAGCGGGTTCGTGGGCGACCGCGAGACCGGAACCCAAGCGGTGGGTCTCGGTGGCTGGCGGATCCGGCTCGGTCACCGGCGCAGCGGTCGAGGAGGCAAAGGAATAGCGCCGAATCTGAAGAATGTCCGGGATCCGACCGGCGGAATCCGCGCACAGCCCGTCGTTCGCGCTCCTGTTCCCCGATGAGGTATTCAAGGCCGACCTTAAGCTCCGAGCACCGCGCCCCTTCGCGAACACAGCTTCGTCACCCCTTGGATTCCACCGCAGGGAGCTCCGGTGAAACACGAGAACGAAGGAGGACACTGGTTCACACAAGGATCGAGCGCCGGGAATCGTCTGATCGTCACGTTCGTCCCACGCGTTCAGCAAGGGACGAGCGTCAGCGGTCCACTTCGATTAACTCATCTCGTAGAGAGGATCGACGAACTCAGCAATGCCAGGGAGGATCGATGCTCGATAATCGAGAGCAGGCAGAAATTCGACTGTCCCGGATGACGTCCACTCCATTTGTTCGCTCGATCCGCGAACAGAACCCTCCAGCTAAGTTTTCATCTCCCTCCTTTGAATTATATGATGGGAAGTCTGACCCTGTATTGCATGTCGCGTCTTTTACGCATAAAATGGCCTTATGGACTGAGCATAGCGCTTTACTGTGTAAATTGTTTCCTGCTAGCTTAGGAAAGACTGCTTTTAATTGGTTCCATTCATTGAGGCCTGATTCTATTAACTCATGGGGACAACTAGCTAGAAAATTTGTGAATCATTTTGTGGCTAATAGCAGGGAGCCTATGTCTATGGGCAGTTTGTTTAAGATTAAAATGCGCAGGGATGAGTCTTTACGTCAGTTTGGCCCGCGGTTCATGGAAAAGTATTCCGATATGGATCGTGGAGACGAGCTAACAGCTATAGAGGCCTTTCAACAAGCTTTGCCTGCAGGTAGCAGATTGAGGGAGAGTATAACTCTCAAAGTTCCCCGTAGCATGATTGAGTTGCAAGACAGGGTCAGGCAATATGTGTTACTAGAGGATGATCGCAAGGCAGCCAAAGATGGGCAAGTGTCTGCTTCGCCGGTCAGGCGGGGTAGATCAGAGGCCCCAGCAAAGAAGAAAGAGGAACGTAGAGCAGGTATAGAGAGAGGGTTGTTACCAGCTGACCCTCCTCAAAAATCTGTCTACTACAACTACAAGATCCCGATCCAGCGTATCTTGCCTTTCATCAAGGACAAGCCGTATTTCTATTGGCCTAGAAAGCAGCAGAATGCGTCGAAGGCCAGAGATCAAACGAAGGAATGTGAATATCACAGGAGTAAGGGCCATCTCACTGGTGACTGTTTCTCATTGAAAAGAGCTATGGCAAGATGGGCAGGAGAGGGGCACTTGGACGAATACCTTAGTGCAGATGGGCACGGCGAAACAGAGCAGGAGAAGCGTGTGCCTCCTCCGGCTAACGCTCCTAGGAGAGTGATACATGTCATTGAGGCTGCAGTAAGACAGTCCAATGAGAGCAGACACAGTTACAGGAAGCGTTGTCACAACTTGGAGGTTCTACAAGTTGACAGAGGCTCTACGAAGAGACCCTGCAGCTCAGTGGGGCAGGATATAATCTTTTCTGACACTGATATGATGGGCTTGCAGCAACCGCACAATGATCCTCTAGTATTGTCTTGCGCTATCAGAGAGTTCGACATCAAGAGGATACTAGTCGACTCCGGAAGCTCAGTTGAGATCATGTTCTATAGCATGTTCAAGAAACTGGGCAAGAAGCAAGAAGATCTGATTCCAGTATCCACACAATTAACTGGCCTTGGATCTTATTCTGTGTGGCCTCTAGGCATGTTGCGCGAGACGATCGTTCTTGGTGGCAAGTCAGTCAAGACGGAGTTCCTGATAGTCAACGCCCCATCCTCATATAACGCTATTCTTGGGCGTCCTTGGCTACATCTCATGGGAGCAGTGCATTCCACCTTGCATCAGCTGATAGTTTTTCCTCATGATGGAAAGGTGATGCGTATTAAAGGAGATCAAAGGGCGGCCAGGCATTGTCTCGGTGCTGAAAGCTCTGTCCAGGCTGTGTTGACGGTACATGAAGATCCCCAGGTGCTGGACGAGGTCGGGCTTACACCAGCAGAGCGATCGGTCGAAGCACTTCATAAGGTCCAGGTTAGTGATTCTGAACCCAATAAATATTTTTTGATTGGTGAATCTGTTGTAGGTGATGAGTTGTTGTCCCTTGTGGGTTTGCTGAGACGGAATAGGCAGGTGTTCGCCTGGACACCGTATGAGATGCCAGTGATCGACCCCAGTATTGCTTGTCATCATCTGAATGTGCGGGATGAGGCAAAGCCAGTGGTTCAGAGAGCCAGGCGATCGTCCATTCAGCATACTGAGGTAGTTCTGAAAGAGTTGAAGAAGCTACAAGAGGCCGGGGCAGTAGACGATGTCAAGTTCCCAACCTGGTTATCCAACCCGGTCGTAGTTAAGAAGAAAAATGGAGAATGGAGAGTCTGTGTGGATTTCACAGATCTGAACAAGGCTTGTCCCAAGGACTTGTTCCCCCTTCCAAAGATCGATCAGCTAGTGGATTCAAAGGTCGGGCATGAGAGAATGAGCTTCTTGGATGCCTACAGGGGCTACCATCAGATCCCCCTATTAGAGGAAGATCGAGAAAAGACGGCCTTTCTAACTCCACACGGTGTTTACTGCTATCGGGTGATGCCATTTGGTCTGAAAAACGCTGGGGCAACTTTCCAAAGAATGGTTGTAAGTTTATTTAAAGATCTCATTGGTGACAAAATGGAAGTTTATATCGACGACATGGTGGTGAAAAGCAAGCTGCAGAGTTCTCATATGAAGGACCTACAGTTGGTGTTTGACATACTACAGAAAGCAGGGCTCAAATTGAATGCGGCGAAGTGCGCCTTTGGAGTCGGCTCTGGCAAGTTTCTGGGGCATTTGGTCACCAGGCGAGGCATTGAAGCTAGTCCGGATCAGATTCGGGCTATACAGTCTATTCAGAGCCCTAGGAGTGTCAAAGGGCTTCAAAGGTTGACAGGCATGGCGGCTGCTCTTAACAGATTCATCAGCAGGTCATCGGATAAGTGTGGGGCGTTCTTCAGATTACTTAAAGGGGACCGCGTCTTCCAATGGGACGACGAGTGTGAATCTGCTCTGGCGGACTTGAAGAAATATTTGCAAGAGCCTCCCATTCTGATGGTACCTAGCGCAGGAGAAGACTTGATCTTGTATCTAGCTGTCTCCGGGCGTGCAGTAAGCGCGGTTTTGGTGAGAGGAGAGAAAAGACAGCAAAACTCAGTTTATTATGTCAGCAAAACACTTTTAGATTCAGAGAGCCGATACCCACCATTGAAAAAGCTGCTATTAGCCCTGGTTATGGCTGCTAGGAAGCTAAACCACTACTTCCATGCACATCCTATTAAGGTAATGACTTCACACCCCTTGAAGTCGCTATTAGCTAGCACCGACATCTCTGGGCGAATCCAAAATGGGCAGTGGAACTGGGGCAGTATGAGATAGATTTCGTCCCGAGAACAGCTATCAAGGGGCAGATTCTGGCAGACTTCGTCGCTGAATTCGTTCAGGAAACCCCGGAGCTGTCTGCAGATATCTGGAATGTGAAGATCAATCAGCATGATACCTGGGAGCTACAAGTTGATGGCGCGAAGAATCGGAGGGGTGATGGGGCAGGCTTGGTTCTCATTTCCCCAACCGGCGAGGTCATCAAGACCGCTATCAGGTTGGGGTTCGAAGCCACGAACAATGAGGCCGAGTATGAGACCTTAATATTGGGCTTGATCGCAGCGAGAAATCAAGGAGCTAAGTCAGTAATTGTGCACTCAGACTCTCAGTTGGTTGTCAATCAAGTCACGGGAGAATATGGAGCCAAGTTAGTTAGAATGCTAGCATATCTGGAAAAGGCGCACAGTATCCTTGCTGGCTTCTCCGAGTTCAGAGTACAACAGGTCCCCCGCGATCAGAACGAGGTGGCCGACGCCCTTGCTACTTTAGCATTGTCGAGCTCGCCCGGATCTGACTCGGTGATGCTGATTAATTGCCTGGACATCCCTAGTATAGAAGCCGAGGAGGCGTGCCCTGTGGATACCGAGCTTAGCTGGATGGATCCTATTGTTGACTTTTTAGCTCGAGGAATACTCCCATACGACAGGAAAGAGGCTAGGTTGATCAGATTAAGAGCATCGAGGTTCTGGATGTCGCCTGAGGGGATCCTACATCGGAAATCTTTCACAGGACCCTATCTTAGGTGCGTACCTCCATCGAAGGTAGAGAATACCTTGTTCGAGATCCATGAAGGGGTATGCGGTGTTCATGCGGCCAGTCGTACAATGGCCAACATAGCAAGATCCCAAGGTTTCTGGTGGCCTTACATGTAACACCCCCAAATTTAACCTCATTTGAAAGCGCTACTGCCGATGACCCCAGACGTAAACCCCGAAGTCACCACAGGCTTTTCCGACGACATAACTGTCTTAAACGTAGTTATAATACTAAAATCATAACTTTTATTAAACCACATGGTCGCGGAATTACACGATTCCAAAAACGACCCAATAATCAGAAATACAACAGCGGAAGACTTTTAACAAAATACAAAATAGCACAGCGGAAGACTTTTAAACAAAACGACAAAACAACTTGTCAAAACACCGTTCATCTTCATAGTCGTTCTAGCCTTCACGGAACAGCAACATATCTGATGTGCCGAATCGAACGGATGACACCAGCCAACCATGCAAGGAATATTACGGTTGGTTAGTCTACATGAATAGACTAGCAAGGGTACAAAGCAGAGTGGTTCGAAGCAGTCGTATTAGGTTAGACTCTTCGTCCCTCGAATAATAACCGAGTACGCTAGTCAACCATCATACTTCTACTAGAAAATCAAAAGGTATGCACAAGAGAAGATTCTGGACACCGAGTCTCTCAGCAATCAATCCCAAAAGAAGACTCCAAAAGAAATGAGCCTTATAGGAAAAGAAATATGACAAATGTTGGAATATTCAAACAAACACACAAGCACACCACATCGCATACAAGCGATATAAGCTAGACGGATAATCCTAGCTGCACTAGCGCTACGTTGCACTACTCGCCAAAGGTATATTAATTATGTGCGACAAGCACTTATCTGAATTAAATGACCACACACACACATATCACGTTATAAACTTTTAACTGGACCTCACAGGATCCAATTCTCTAACTATCGCATTGGGTCTTAATTGCCCTTATAAAGAATGAACCTCACATAGTCCAAACTTTCACTATCGCATTGGGTCTTAATCGCCCTTATAAAGAATGAACCTCACAGAGTCCAAACTTTCACTATCGCATTAGGTCTTAATCGCCCTTATAAAGAATGAACCTCACAGAGTCCAAACTTTCACTATCGCATGGGTTTTAATTACCCTTAACAGTTATAAAAAAACGCCCATGGAACACACCGGATCCAGGCGCTCCTACGAATACTCGTGCTAACTAACAGTTAAACACGCAAACACATCACACAGAGAACCATCACGGCTCAACCTGAACAACTATCACCCTAGATTTAATAATCTAAGCCACACACAATAAATCATATCAAGGACCCTTACGGCCTTCACCTGCACAACAAATCTATCATATACTAGCGTCGGTTCTAGCAGAATATACAACCTAGTAATAATATCTGTTTATTTCACATAATGTTATCAAATCAATTCCCAACATAATTAACAATCATCCCAAATCATTTAACAACAAAACGATTGATAAATAATTGAAATATGGAATGATGAGCAAGAGCGAACCGCCACTTGCCTTAGATCCGACAAGCTCGAACCAAACAGAGCAACGTCTAGTTCCTGGATCTGAAACTGGAGCAAATCTTGGATATTAAATCCCTAAGAAATGGCCCATAACAAGACCCTAAGTTAGATTCAATACACTTATATATGAATCTAAAAGAATACAAGAAGAAAATCAAAGGAAACGAGCAAAGCCCAAAGCTAAACCACAAGACACACAACTCGGACGCAAATACCGCGATCGCGGCGAGTCGCGGCCAGTCGCGGTTTTCGTGTGGCTTGACAGTGGCGAAGCTCGACAGCTCCCATGGAGTTTTTCTTACCCCAAACCGATTTGTTTGCCTTCGATTTGTCTATGGTTCGATCTCCCAACACCTCAAAGCTTCCAACAACACTCAAGAGCACCTTCTCAACTCAAGAATCACTCGAAATCTCCCTCTCACGAAGCTCCAAAACTGCTCAACAATGGTGAAAAACAGAGGAGAAACAGAGGAGAAAGAAGAAGGAAGAAGAAGAGAAAGAGAGCTCCGGTTCTCACCCCTTTTATAGCCCAAATCCGAGCCTCCTCATGGGAAACAAGAAGGGGACAAGGGGACAAGGCAAAAGAGCCACTTGCGAGCCCAAAAATATCTCCCCCAAGCCACTTGCGCGAGGAAGACGAAGCCAGCTCTGTTTTCAGCGAAACCGCGATCGCGGCCGGTCGCGGTGACTCGCGGCAGATCGCGTCATATCGCGGTGAGTCGCGGTTTTAAGGCCGACTTCGTTAATTCTTATCCAAACTTGGTTTGGATTAAATTTCTTAACTATGGGTTAAATATATTCGTACATTAACGATATATTAATCCCGAAAATACCTCAACTGTATTATATAATGCTCGGAAAATTCTACAGAGCTTAGACCCCTCTTCAGAAGGTCCGAGACTCACTGAATTAAATCCGTCTAGCAAAACGGGCATAAGAAAAATTTAAAAATAATTCAAAATACCCTTAAAAATTACGGGGTGTTACATTACATGCAGAAGGACGCGGACTGTTATGTCCGGAAATGCGAGAAATGTCAAAAGTTCGCTAAGCTGGTGCATCGGCCAGCAGGGGATCTGCATCCGCTAACTAGCCCTTGGCCTTTCGCTCAGTGGGGCCTAGACATCGTTGGTCCTTTTCCCAAGGCAACTGGAAACAGACGCTTTTTGGTTACAGCAATTGACTATTTTACGAAATGGGTTGAGGCGAAAGCCTTGGCAAACATCAGGGATACGGACATCACTAAGTTTGTCTGGGAGTTTATTATCACTCGTTTCGGCATTCCTTTTTCTTTAATTTCTGATAACGGAACTCAGTTTAGCAGTGCCGCTTTTAAAAGTTATTGTGCAGGTTATGGAATTAAAAACTTTTACTCATCTGTAGCTTATCCGCAGGCTAACGGACAAGCTGAAGCAACCAACAAGGCAATTCTGGACGGGATCAAAAAAAGACTAGACCAGGCTAAGGGCAGGTGGGCGGAGGAACTCCCCGCAGTCCTCTGGGCTCACCGAATAACGCCCCGACGCTCTACAGGAGAGTCTCCTTTCACGCTGGAAATAGGCCTTCCTGGTGTGCGCACCACAGCCTTCCAGCAAGGCGGGAATGATGAGGCTCTCGGCGTCAACCTCGACCTCCTGCAGGAGAGAAGAGATGCGTCAGCAGTTCGGATGGCGGCCTACCAGCAGGAGCTGATCAAGCTCCATGGCAAGCACATCAGGCCACGCCCGATCTCAGTGGGAGACTTCGTACTCCGGAAGGTCCTAGGTAACACAAAGGATCCGACCGAGGGAAAGTTCGATCCTAACTGGGAGGGGCCATATAGAGTTGTAGCAGATCTTGGAAATGGCTCATTCAAGTTGGAAGACATGGACGGAAAGGAGATTCCGCGGACATGGAATGTCTTCAACTTAAGGAAGTTCTACATCTGAGGCGATGCAGGGGTACTCTTTTTCCTCTTCGTACGGTTTTTTCCCATATAGTTATCCTGCGAAGAGGTCTTAACGAGGCCCCGGTGGGTTCACCCTTGAACAATCTCGTCTTTTTTCCTTTTCTGCTCTGTTTTGAATGATTGTGCACGTTTCGCTGATGGTTTAGTGTAATCCAGTGTTGTACAATTGCTTTTCTTTTTTATGCAGGTTATGTATTTCGGGTAGGCTTAGGAGGCAGGTAACCTCATGAGCGTTCCATACGCCTAGGGAGGTTTATGCCGATAGCCTACCAGAGCCGTTTGAGTTGAAGAATAGGTGATGAGACCGGGGCAGAACGATTTCACGCCGGTGTCCTTGACAACCGGCGGAAGCGTCAGCCAGGGAGATCTCACATCATGTTCCCAACTAGAATAACTATAGGCATCTATAGCGACGTCGTTTGTCAAGCCTTAATAAACCCAAATCATGTAGGGAACTAGACATGTTTCGTAAACTGATCTAGAACTGATAAAAGCTTAAAGCGAAATAACAAATTCGCACTCTAGATATTCGAACTCTCGGATCCGGATCGGATTCGGAAATTCGAGGGGCAAATTGATAGAGCATTTTTTGATTAAAAAGGGTAAATTGGTAATCTTAGACTTTAGTATAAATTGTACCCTTAATTTTTTCAATAGACGGAACTTCATCTTCTACAACAGGAGAAAGAGACCATTTGAGGGCTGGAAATTGGTTCTTCAAATCATTCCCAAATATCAAATTAAATATCGTTCAACTTCCAACAACGACAGTAATGTAGATTGAAAATCTGGAACGGGATATCCAAGAAAAAAAGGAGCAAATATAAATAAGAGAACTATCCTTGCTTTCTGATAATGCCCAACAGTGCTTGCTGAAAGAATGTGGTGATGCAGGCAGTATGGAACCAGAGAAAGCAAGGAAATCACAATTGAGGGAAGAGTTCAATTTCCTTACCCAAATGCTTTGGAGTTACCAATAGAGCAGCCTGTAACTTTTTGTGCACTTGTTTGCCACAGGTTATGCAAAGAGACTATAAATTGAGTTCATATTCTCTCACTTCAGTTTCAGCACATTTCCTTGGTGAGCAGGCAAGTAGTCCTTTTGCTCTCTATTTAATATGAAAACAACCAGATGTCGCTCCTTATGTCCATAACAGGAAGCTAGATTTGATTGAGGTAAAGGTATCTTCAATTTTTGTTTTGCAGGAAGCTAGATTTGATTGAGGTAAAGGTATCGTCATATATTTATTCAAAGTAATGTCATACTTGTACTGCCTATCTTATCTATGTACTCATCCTTACTAACATGGCAAATTTCTATTCAAAAAATGGGCACTGGATGCTATTTTTGTTCTTACTAACCTTGCATTTTGGCCCTTTTGTTCTTCAAATGCTTCCATATTGGTCTGAACTATTGGGGAAGAAATAGAGGTGATCAATTGATTATATTGATAAAAAATTGGGACTTAAAGAATATTATTGGACGGAGTTCAACTGAGGCTAATATCTGTATACTTTTCCCTAGGCTTTGAGGGATCCTCTGCTAATGAGGATATTTGTGATGTAGAAGAGCTACAAACTTCCAATGAGTTTCAGCAAACTATCATGGATGCCCTTTCTTAACTTATTCTCAATCAATTTCGATGGCTTGATTTTTTTGTTAGTCCTTCTGACTTCACTAATAAGCTACTGTAAGTTCTTTCAATTCAGCAAACTATGATGGATGCCATTTCTTAATTTTTTTTGTTAGTCCTATGCTCATTTGAAGAATGTTGATTGTCTTTGCAAAATAGTGGAATTATAAGTAACTTTTCCCTCTTTTTTTATTAGCTATACTTCTTGTATATTTAATGTATTAATTAACTGTATTTTGTTTGTGTGTAGATTGCAGAGGATAATGCTTGGATATGGAAGTCTTATGTAGTAATTAGGAAAGCTTTTGAATAAAGTCAATACATGTCATGAGTCTTGTGTTCCACCTTTGCTTCCTTTTTTTGTCAAAGACAATAATATCTTTGGCTGTCATGCTATCTTACCTTCTCTCAGTTTGCATTTGTTTCAGTTTCTTAATGCATATGAATAATATCTACTGTAACTATCTCCATATGTTGTATATATGAAGATAATTGTTTTATAGCATTTATTAAATGTTAAACATATAAATACCCAAAATCCCCCTTAATTGTACTTTGTTGTTCGAAAAATAATTGTTTTATAATATACATTCTGATTTTTATTATCAGACTCTTAATGTAGTTGCTAGCATAATTTAGGGGTGATTATATATAAAATATTTCAAAAAAGTATCACGTTGAACTAAGTACATAATCTTCTGTAACTTCAATTCTACAATGGTCATGGGAAGTGTAAAAATCCAAAGCTTTCCTCATGGGTTAGGAAAGCTCTGTTTTCCTCCTCTGTGAGGGTCCTCTAGCCTCTGTGCTAGTCCCCTTCTCCTCCGATCTCCCCTCCTTCCCGCCGCTCCACCCTCCTCCTTCAACGCATCTCTCTGCGCCCGTTTTGGTCTATAGTCATGGAAATGGACATCCTTCTAACACAAACACTTTCAACCTTGTTTTTAACTTGCGATTGCAAAGTTAGTAATAGCACTGTGGCCATGTACTCGTGTGTTGTAATGTGCATCCGTTCGTACACCGATTATGATACAACAAACACATAATACAACAACACATTAGCTCGACTAGCATATAATACAACAATACATTACCTCCAGCCTCCACTACCCTGTAATTTCAAAGGTACCAATGCAATAAGTTAAGAGAGTGTTGTAACTTGTAAGCAGAAGAAATATAATAACATTATCCATAGTTGATTGAAATAGGGAAATAAAATCCAAACAGTAGTAGTAACATGAAATTCGAGAGGATTTCAACACTAATGGTTGATCTGATAAAACCTTATACCATTAAATTAATTAATTTATTTATTTTTTATCTACGCATCTTCCCTGAGGTATAGCCGTATATTGTTTCTTGAACTCCATCGGAATGGATATATGAACTATCTTGTCCTTTATGTAAGACTCGGCTTTGATATCATCCAACAAGAACAGGCTCTCCTCGTGAACATGGTCATTCATCACCTGGTAATACCTCTCACCAATAGAATTAAGCTTGTCCCACTGGTTAGGGCCATAAGGAGCCATCTTCTCCAATGAACCTTGGTAACTTTTAACATCAAAACAGTCGCTCGTAAAATTATCCACAACTCTATAAAGCTTCTTCCATGTACTAACCGCACCATGTTCCTCCATTACCCACATCTCAATAGCCCAATCCACGCACCAAAGCCCCCAAGCGGAGTGCAGCACTACCGCCAGCATCCCACCATACTCCAAAATTATAGGATGCTTTGTCGTCACCCCCTCCTCCTTCACATAGATTTCTTGTGGGAGATCCATTGTTCTGAACACTTCACGCTCGCAATCAAACATCAGAACAGAGTGCAAGGTAACATCGCGTGCTGATACGAGCCAATGAAGAGCTCCGTTTACAAAACAGCTCCTCTTAGTTGCTCTTTGTAAGTCGAATCCCCAATGTTGGAGGTTCATATCAGCCATGGACACCCTCCTCCAGAGACCTTCTCGAGCCGAGTATACCTCGCACGACGGTCTGCAGCGGCTTGACATGTGATAAGACGGGATCCAAACTCTCACAACCTTGAATTCATTATGATATCTGTCGTAACCCAAGCCTATTGCACTGCAGCCAAAGCGAGCGTAATGAACCTTGGAATCAAAGACACGAGGAGGCAAGCCAGCACTACCAGTCTCTAGGTCGAATGGAAAAGGAAGCTGAGGGAGGGAGACATACTTGTGAATTGCCGGGTTCCAAAGAATGGTGGAGTCAAAGGACGATCCCATCGAATACGAAAAGCAGACTACGCCCTTAATCGAATCAACAAAAGTAAAGCTATGCAGGGGAGGATCATCCGAGAATCGAAATGGAAAATGCACATCGTGTCGGATGTGATCGCCACCAGTCGGACGGTAGAGAGCCAAGGAATCATGGCACTCATCTACGATGTTCACTCGAAGGTAGGGTTTCAGCTTAGGCGGTGTCGTCGAGCAAGTCAAGGAATGATGGAGCTTGATGAACGATTGCGATGAGATGAGAGATCTCCATCCCTTGCAAACACATAAGCTGCAGCATAGGCTTTCGATCGGTAATTTCTTAAATATCTCAATCCATATATCTTCACCTATCAAACCCCAACATATCGAACTCGTGCAGCGAGTCAAGCGGATCGATTTGTGATGGCAATCCATGGACAAAATTAATGGAAGATGGGTGGAAGGATTCTCAGGTGAATTGGATCGATTTAGAGCCTGAATAACCGAAATAGATCTAAAATTGCTGTTCTGACAAAACAAAATCTGAAAGAGGAGATTATACAAAAAAAAAACTACACAGCGCTACTCAGGTGACTCACCGTTGACGGCGCTGGATATTGGTGGTCCGGCGGTGAGGGGGTGGCGGCAGCACGGCGACGTTGGGAACAGGAGGGAATTGTATTTGGGAGCAATTGGTGCTAGACCTAGTACTAGAAGACATGAGACGGTTCCTACCGGAAAAAAAAGACGTGAGACGGCGGAAAAAAAAAATATACCCTTGTTCTTATCTATATCTATCTTTATATATTAGGATAAACTATACAAAATCACCCCTCATTCTTATTTTGTTATTTACAGAAAATCATTTCTTATTATAATTATTTTGCATCAAATTACCTCTTATTTTGTTATTTACAGAAAATCATCCTTTATTACAATTATTTTGCATCAAACCGTCCCTTATCTTGATTTTTACAATAAATCACCCCTTAAATAGTTAATATTGCAATAAACCACCAATTCATTTCTCGTTAAGCATTCACTAAGCATAGGTTCTCTCACTCTCAATTAATAATAGTTCTCTATACTTAATAATATGCCTCTCCTCAATGGTGTCATCCTCCCTAACGTCCTTTAAGAGGACAAATCTTCTTAGATCTATGACGAACTATGAGATCCATGATTTTTTATCATCGAGGAGCAAGCAAATCATTTCGCCATTGGACTGATATTGAAGAGGTTGACTCGGTTCAGATCCTCAGTTTGAGGCAAGGTCTAAAGGTTTTAATTGAATATAAATAAGAAATTTGGTTATTGAATTTACATAACTCTCACTTCTTTAAATTAGTGAATCAATGCAAACAAGAACAAATCGAAGAAAGCCACAACTGAGCTTCATCTTCTTCCTCCTCTGTTTTCCTCTGAAAATCTCCATTGAAGCCAAGCTTTTGAGCTTTGTTGGAGAAGAGATTCGAATCCCTATTGAGCGTTAGAAAGGTGTTCCTAAGTGGTATTCTAAGGCTTAAGAAGGTGGGAGATCAAACCAAGAACAAATCGAAGTCGAACGAATCGATTTGGGTAAGTTTTCTCCATGTTCGATGTCACGAACCCCTGCCTCTGTCTGTCCACCGCACCCCGCGGTAAGAGCTCCACCGCACCCGCGGCGAGCTTACCCGGATTGTGTGTTCTTGGGTGTTTGGCTTCGGGCGAGGCTCGAATCCTTTGATTCTTTCCTTATTCTTTTAGATTCATATATGTAGATATTGAATCTAACTTAAGGTCTCGTTGTGGGTCATTCCAAAGGGATTTAATATCCAGGATATGTCCCTGTTTCGGACCCAGGAATCCGACGTTTCTAAGCTTTGTTCAAGCTCAACTAATCTAAGGCAAGTGGCGGTTCGTTCTTGCTTAATCATTCCATGTTTCATTAATTATCAATTATTTAATTGTTAATTAAATTGGAGTGAACTATTGTTTTCGTTTGTGAACTAATTTCATAAATAACGTAATTAAAAAGGTGATGTTATAATAAGTTATATATCTGCTAGATCAACGCTATTATAAATATATGTTGCCTGGAGGGCTTTAATATGGATTATTACTGTGTTGAACTGTTTAGTTAGCATGAGTATCGTGTGTTAATTACCGTAATAGTATTATTGTGAATTTAATGTTAACTTTAATGCTAGATTAGCAAATATTAGTAGGAATGCTAATCCAGATAAGGATTTGACGTTTCTTTATAACTTGGTACTCATCGGGATAATTTCCGAATAATTTAATTTTAAGGGTCATGACCTAACGCTTCCTAACCCAAGTAAGGTAGGAGGTTTTAAGCACCTTGCAAGTGCAATTTGGGTGAAGGTAATTGTCACCCTGAGGTTTAAAGCTCTGTAATTGCTCTTAATAATATTAAAAGTATTAACAGTAGTGTGTGTTATAATTTAATAAGATAAGTGCAGTTAAGCACATAATAAATAAACCATGAGTGTTGTAAGTGAATAAGTTAAGTGTTGTTGTCACATGTAATTAATATACCTTCAGACGAGTAGTGCAGCTAGGCCGTAGTGCAACTAGAAAATCTCGTCTTAACTTAAATCAGGGTGAAGTTCTCTTTTCAATCTGCATTCGCTTTGAGCGGCAAGGTTGGTCGTGAACTGAACCATCAAATTAAATTAAAAGCTTGTGTGAAACTTTAAGGTTCCCAAACATTCATCATAATTTTCCTATAAGGCTCATTTTCCGTTGGAGTCTTCTTTTGGGAATGATTGCTGTAAGACTTGGTCTTTCAGAATCTTCTCTTAATCATGTCTTTTCATATATTCTAGTAGTAGTATGGTGGTTGATTATCGTACTCGACTATTATTCGAGAGACGATGAGTCTAACCTAATATGACTACTTCAAACCACTATGCTTTGTGTCCTTGCATGGTCTATTCATTTAGACTAACCAACCGCAATTGTTATCTGCATTGTTGGCTGATGTCATCCGTTCGATTCGGCACATCAGGGGTTGATGCCAGAAGTCAAAGTAACCTATTGAAGGATAAGAGGCTTACAGACAAAGATTTAAGTATCAGTGTTTTTAAGTTGTCAAGTATTTTAAATTGTTAAGATTCTTTAAAGTCTTCCGTTGTGTAATTTAAAGTCTTCCGCTGTATGTTTACTCTGTTGTAAAATCTTCTCTCGGTTGATGAGAGATCTTTAATAAAAGTGGTTAAGTTTCTTGAACAAATGTCTTCCGCTGTTTAATCTTTCAATTAATATGTAATTATGTTATGTATTTAAGCATGATTGTTCTGGAAAAGCCCGGGGTGGCTTTGGACGGTAAAGTCTGAGGTCACTGGCATGTGGCACTACCGAGATATAAATCGGGGGTGTTACAGACTTGGTATCAGAGCAATGGTTTTAAAATTCTTGGCCTATTGTTAGGTTTGAGAATTTTCGAAAACTAATTTTGAAACTATTTTCAAACCTATCTTGTGTTAAAAAGGAGTTTTGAGAGTTTCAATGTTAAAAGTTATAAGTAACTCGGTGATTTAATTTAAAAGATTTAGCTTTTTGAATTTCAAAAGCTATTTATCATTGGTTTATAAAAGTGTTGTGTTATAAGCAATTAAACCAAAGTTTAAAGGTATACAGTTTGAATATACAAGGTTATTAATAAGTGGTTTTCAAACTTCTGAAAGCTTCAAGTGTTACTTATTCCTTAGATCCATTCTTAGGAATATTGTCTCTTCCCAGGATTAGTGTCATTTAAAGGTTGATATTTCTCCTAGAATACATATTCTCAAGGTAAGAGAAGAAGGTCGTTTCTGCAGTTAATAGTGAAAGGATAGTCAGACTAATATAAAGTTATTAGTTTGGACCCTTATAATATGTTTCATAACATATTTGACTAGAATGTCATGATCAAGTTGAAAAAGTTCTAAAGTAACGTTATGGTTCACCAACAGATGGTGAACACAAGAAACACAACCCGTGCTGGTGCAGGACTGAGTAATAACCCATGGTCGACTCTATTGCTTAAATCTAAATCCATTCATAAGATTCTTCTTCATACTTAGAGTATGTCATCCATAAGGTTTAAGGTGCAACTCTTTGAAGAAGGTTAAGTTGTAAAGTTGTTGTGTTAAGAGGTGACCACTTAATAGAAAGGTTACAATTTAAGGATGGGATATGTTAATGATCTCGAGGTATTAAAGATTCAGTAAAGAGGATCATCTATGTACGTCTAAAGAGTAAAGTGGCAAGCGTTATCTCATACGCTAAGTTTTTTCGAGATTTCTTAAGGTATAAGGATGAATGTGTGGAGTAATGTTCTAAGAAATTAAAGGTTGTCTCTCATATATAAGTTGTGTTATAAGCATTAAGGTGGATGAATCATTTTCCAGAATGATATCTTAAGGAATTAAGAGTAATATCTCATGTGATACGTTTCGAGGAACGTAGGAATAAGACATTGTGATTATGTGTGGGGATAGTTAAGGAATCTTGAAGGTTTAAGTTATAAAGTGATTAAAGAATAAGTTAAGTCATTACCGAAAGGATCCCTAGTTAGAATTTGGCATGAGGGCCAAACCCGATGATGATGAATAATGAAATTGTGAGAAGTCTCTTTAAGGAAATTAAGGTCGTAAGATTCGAGGTTATTAAGGTTTGACGTTTGGTTATAAGAAGTTAATGTGTGAGCTCGGGATTGCTCGTATAAGGAGATAGGAAATGTGTATTCTCCTATTTAAAGGTGCATTAATATCGTAATGATGGTTGTGGAAGACCATTATTTTAAGGTAGTAGTAAGGGTTATTACACGGTAAGATGTATGGGAATAAAGTTGTAAGTTAATGTCACGATCGAGGAAATCGACTGATCTCTCTAGGAGTGATCTAGAGGATGAAGTGATTAAGGATATTAAGTTTAGATAGTAAGTTTGATGGTGAGGTAGGTTCATCATTAGTTTAATGCAAGTTTCGGGGTCGAAACTTTTCTTAAGGGGGTAGTAATGTAATATCCCTCATTTTAGTAAGGGTATTTTGGAACTTTTCCAACTCCCGTATTACAAATCGGATTAAATTCAGAGAAGATCGGATCATCTGTAATATGTTTGAGCTCTGTAAATTTTTTCTGAGTAATATAAAATACAGTTTATGTATTTTCGCGGTTAAATAGACGTCCGGGTACGAATATATTTAACCCGGAGTTAAGATAATTAACCCATAAGCAAAACGGACAAAAAGGGGCAAAAATGGTTTTGACCGCACCCCGCGGTCAAGTGGCCGCACCCGCGGCGAAGGCCAAATTTGGAGGCGGCAACAGAGTCGGCCACCGCACCCCGTGGCCACGCCACCGCACCCGCGGTGAACGTCATCTTCGTCGCGATAAGATTTCCGAAGTTCTATCCCTTTGCCCACTTGATCCACTTGCTTGGTACTTCTTGTCCCCTTGTTCCCGACTTGTCTCCTCCTTGTCCCCTCCTTGGTTGGCCTATAAAAGGGATAAAAAATCGTGGAGAAGGAAGCCATATCTGAGCTTCATCTTCTTCTTCCTCTGTTTTCCTCTGAAAATCTCCATTGAAGCCAAGCTTTTGAGCTTTGTTGGAGAAGAGATTCGAATCCTTGTTGAGCATTAGAAAGGTGTTCCTAAGTGGTATTCTAAGGCTTAAGAAGGTGGGAGATCAAACCAAGAACAAATCGAAGTCGAACGAATCGATTTGGGTAAGTTTTCTCCATGTTCGCTGTCACGAACCCCTGCCTCTGTCTGTCCACCGCACCCCGCGGTAAGAGCTCCACCGCACCCGCGGCGAGCTTACCCGGGTTGTGTGTTCTTGGGTGTTTGGCTTCGGGCGAGGCTCGAATCCTTTGATTCTTTCCTTATTCTTGTAGATTCATATATGTAGATATTGAATCTAACTTAAGGTCTCGTTGTGGGTCGTTCCAGAGGGATTTAATATCCAGGATCTGTCCCTGTTTCGGACCCAGGAACCCGACGTTTCTAAGCTTTGTTCAAGCTCAACTAATCTAAGGTAAGTGACGGTTCGCTCTTGCTTAATCATTCCATGTTTCATTAATTATCAATTATTTAATTGTTAATTAAATTGGAGTGAACTGTTGTTTTCGTTTGTG
Organism: Rheum nobile; assembly: GCA_027886185.1. NCBI lineage: Eukaryota > Viridiplantae > Streptophyta > Magnoliopsida > Caryophyllales > Polygonaceae > Rheum > Rheum nobile. Next base: position 362,660 of record WOAB01000142.1, on the reverse strand, counting down.
AACTAATTTCATAAATAACGTAATTAAAAATGTGATGTTGAAATAGGTTGTATATCTGCTAGATCAACGCTATTATAAATATATGTTGCCTGGAGGGCTTTAATATGGATTATTACTGTGTTGAACTGTTTAGTTAGCACGAGTATCGTGTGTTAATTACCGTAATAGTATTATTGTGATTTTAATGTTAACTTTAATGTTAGATTAGCAAATATTAGTAGGAACGCTAATCCAGATAAGGATTTGACGTTTCTGTATAACTTGATACTCATCGGGATAATTTCCGAATAATTTAATTTTAAGGGTCATGACCTAACGCTTCCTAACCCAGGTAAGGTAGGAGGTTTTAAGCACCTTGCAAGTGCAATTTGGGTGAAGGTAATTGTCACCCTGAGGTTTAAAGCTCCGTAATTGCTCTTAATAATATTAAAAGTATTAACAGTAGTGTGTGTTATAATTTAATAAGATAAGTGCAGTTAAGCACATAATAAATAAACCATGAGTGTTGTAAGTGAATAAGTTAAGTGTTGTTGTCACATGTAATTAATATACCTTCAGGCCGTAGTGCAGCTAGGAAATCTCGTCTTAACTTAAATCAGGGTGAAGTTCTCTTTCCAATCTGGATTCGCTTTGAGCGGTGAGGTTGGTCGTGAACCGAACCATCAAATTAAATTAAAAGCTTGTGTGGAACTTTAAGGTTCCCAAACATTCATCATAAGTTTCCTATAAGGCTCATTTTCCGTTGGAGTCTTCTTTTGGGAATGATTGCTGTAAGATTTGGTCTTTCAGAATCTTCTCTTAATCATGTCTTTTCATATATTCTAGTAGTAGTATGGTGGTTGATTATCGTACTCGACTATTATTCGAGAGACGATGAGTCTAACCTAATACGACTACTTCGAACCACTCTGCTTTGTGTCCTTGCATGGTCTATTCATTTAGACTAACCAACCGCAATTGTTATCTGCATTGTTGGCTGATGTCATCCGTTCGATTCGGCACATCAGGGGTTGATGCCAGAAGTCAAAGTAACCTGTTGAAGGATAAGAGGCTTGCAGACAAAGATTTAAGTGTTAGTGTTTTTAAGTTGTCAAGTATTTTAAATTGTTAAGATTCTTTAAAGTCTTCCGCTGTGTAATTTAAAGTCTTCCGCTGTATGTTTACTCTGTTGTAAAATCTTCTCTCGGTTGATGAGAGATCTTTAATAAAAGTGGTTAAGTTTCTTGAACAAATGTCTTTCGCTATTTAATCTTTCAATTAATATGTAATTATGTTATGTATTTAAGCATGATTGTTCTGGAAAAGCTTGGGATGACTTTGGACGGTAAAGTCTGAGGTCACTGACATGTGACACTACCGAGATATAAATCGGGGGTGTTACATTGAATCCAACAATTAAGTCTTGACAAAAGTAGAAAATTAGTAATGGTTTGGAGTTTCATGCCGAGAATGATTTAAATTAGAGGTGTAAAAGTTTATAGGAGTGTGATAGGTTTCGGAATTGAGAGTAATAGTACAATGTGATTGTACAAAGTGATAATTGCAAACCAGTTGAAATTCGGTTGAGTCCAAAGACCAAAGTATGTCTAGTATTGGGCCTTTAAGTTGGCTATTGGGCCATTTTCCTTTGTTTTAACTTGGCTATTGGGCCATTTTTATTTTGTTTTAACTTGGATTTGGGCCTTTAACTAGGCTTTTGGGACCTAAGTTTGGCTTTGGGTTGCTGATGGTCTGGCAAGCATTGGGCCGAACAAAGCGGCAATATGCAGCGACAGCCTTGCATATGCTTCCTCGCCGCCGCAGCCACGGGTATCAGCATGTAGAACACGGCGGTGACGGTGATGAGGGCGAGGATGAGACAGAGTCGGATTTGTGTAACTGCACCGCCAAAGTGGACCAAGATTTGGGATGGAACCCAGATCGGAGTCGGTTGGGAGATATGGTTTAGTTGGGTTGTTGAGTTCTTTGTGGTATGCATAGTATATGTTGTTGTCTGTTTGATAGCTCATTTTGAAACGATTTCAAGTTTTTATATGGGTATTCAAATGGAGGTTACAGGGGAAAGACGAACCTCTTGATATGTTGGAGTGATTTTCCAAATGTAATTTGATATGCTTCTTCCTTTTACTTAGGTAGTATGTTTTTGGGATTAATAGTAGGAGAGATTTGAGTATGAGCGGGGGTTTTGGATTGTCCCGCAGTGTTGGTGGCGGTGCTGTGTCGGAGATGTTGGTTAGCGAAAGCCTGATATAGTGGTGGGGGTCTTGCTGGTGTTGGTTGCCGGGGTTGGCCGGAGGTGTTGGAAGGGGGTTTACCCCTTTAGTTATTAGGTTTTTTTTTAGAGAGAAGGGAGAATCCTTTTTTTTTTTTTTTTTTTTTCGATGAGGAAAGAATTAGACGAGTCCTAGCAACGATGTAAGGTCCGGTCTAGAGCATCCAATTGGATGAGAACACGAAGTTTTGGGTTTGATTCCAAGGCAAATCTCGAAGGTGAGAAGCTGAGTTTAGCAATTTGATCAGCAGAGCGGTTCACCTCCCGAAAAACATGTCTTATACGGACTTTCTGAAAAGAACGGAGATCGATTAGGATGTCAGTGATGACCATTTCAATTTCCCAAGGACAAGTCCAAGTGCCTAAGATGGAGTTGATAAGGCACAAGTTGTCCCCTTCGATTTCGATTTTATTAAGACGAAGGGAGACAATTTTTTTGATACTGTTTTTCAGGACTAGAGTTTCTGCCATTAGGACGGAGAGGCATCCGTATTGTTGGTTGGACATATGGATTGTTTCAGCATATTCATTTCTGATGATGAAACCCGTATCTGTTTTACCATTTGGTATTTTTGTACCATCAAAGTTTATTTTGTAAAATTCTGGCTTTGGTTTATCCCATTTAATGTTTTTAGTCTTACGTCTAATAGTTGGGTTGGGTTGGATTTTTTAGTTGTTGTTTCATCTGTTTCTGATACCTTAGTTTTATTCCAATTCTGGATTAGGTTTTTGATATATATTGTGAGATTTTTGATTTTGTCCGGATTAGGAGTTTGGAAGATTACTTGGTTTCTATTTATCCAAGTACCCCACCAGGTGATAGCAAGGCAAACCCATTCCTTTTTAGTAAGTAAGCACTGCAGTTCACGGATTAAGACGATGAGTTTTTTGTTATTAGTATCTAATCTTCTAATGATGAAATCAATAGTAAGATTTTGTTTCTTGATTTGTTCCAGCGTTTTGGGGCACTTGAATAAGAAGTGGTTCAGGTCTTCAAGCGGATTATTGCACGCGTCACATGCTAGTGGGACTGAGACATGTCTTTGCGATAGCCTAGCTTTTGTAGGTAAGCCATCATGACATATTTTCAATAAGAAATTTTTCACTTTTGGGTAGGTATCGAGTTTCCAAATCCATGACATGTCATTAGTAGAAGAGTTTATTTATTTGGTTATTAATTCAAAGGCTGTTTTAGTGGAGAACCATCCAGATTTATTTGGAGCCCAATAGAGTCGATCAGGGATGTTGTTCTGTGGTATTTGGATATTGTTAATAAACTCAACAGCTTCATCCTGAAGCACACCTTTTAGTTTAGGAGTATCCCATTTTTTGTCAGTGATGAAATCACTCACTTTGGTTTGGTCATCAAAGTAGGTGTTTGGGAGAATGTAGTCCTTAAGGGTAAAATTGGGGGTCCATGGGTCCACCCAAAAGTTGATATAGTGGCCATCGCCAACGAGTCATTGCAACTCAGCTTTGAAGTCATTGCGAAGTTTGAGGAGGTGACCCCATTGCCAATAATGGTTCGTTTTTCTAGTGTAGTTAAGAATATTCTCATTTTTGAGGTATTTTTCTTTGATGATTTTGACTCAAATGTTATTTGGTTCTGCAAATATTTTCCAAATGAGTTTTATTTGAAGAGCTTTGTTCATGTCTTTTGTTTTACGGATTCCTATTCCTCCATTTGCTTTATTTTTGCAAATTTTATCCCACCCGATAAGTGGTTTAAATGATGGATCTTTATTCCAAAAAAAGTTTCTATTAGCTTTATCCAGTTTTTGGTGTAGGGAAGCTCGTAGCATAAAACTTTGCATTATGTAGTTAGGTTTCGCGGCCAAGTTTGCTTTGATAAGGGTAGTTCTTCCCTCAAGGGAAAGGGAACTAGCTTTCCATTTGGAGAGTTGATTATTTGTTGCAATAATAGTGTCTTGGAATGTATTTTGATTAACTTTCCCATTTATGATTGGACAACCGAGATATTTGTCTAGTGAGACCGAACTAGGAATGTTTAGTGTCGACTGAATCGATAATTTGGTATTGTTCGATGTATTGGGTGTTGTTTGAAATGCCGATTTATGGTAGTTTACACATTGCCCCGATATGGAGCAGTAGTCTTTAATTATTGTCTTAACCTTCTGGCAGGATGTTTGGTTTGCTTTGGCAAAAATGAGAATATCATCAGCAAAGGCCAGGAAGGAGATATTAGTGCCCAATCGACTGAGTTTAAATCCTAGTTGTTTGGTGTTAGAGTTGGTTTCATGTTGAAGTTGCCTAGCAAGGACTTCAGCACCTAAGACAAAGAGAAATGGGGATAGGGGATCACCCTGTCGAAGTCCTCTTTTAGGAAAGAAGATGTCGGTTGGTCCGTTATTTACTAATACTGAGAAGGAGACGGTTTTGATGCACTCTTTAATCCAAGCAACGAAAGTTGGGGAGAAGCCAAAATTGTTGAGTACATTCAGAATGAACTCCCATTCTATTTTATCGTAGGCTTTTTCCATATCTAGTTTAATAGCAATCCATCCTTCTTTTCCTTTCTTAGCCCGAAATGAGTGGAAAATTTCATGTGCTATTAGGATATTGTCTTGTATGGCACGGTCCGCAACAAAGGCGCCTTGTAGGGGGTGAATGAGTTTATTTAAAATGGGTTTTAATCTTTCTGTTAAGATTTTAGAGATGACCTTATAAATTGTGGAACAAAGGCTAATCAGTCGATAATGGTTTGTTGAGTTGGGATTATCACACTTGGGTATTAGAGTTATGAAGGTGTGATTTATTTGTTTGAGAAATTTACCTGAATGAAAGAAGCTTTTAACCGCTTTAATGACTAGTGGTCCAACAATGTGCCAATATTTTTGGTAGAATAGAGCGGACATTCCATCTGGTCTTGGAGATTTATCGCTGCCAATGTTAAAGATGGCGTTCTTGATTTCCTCATTTGTCACATTCCTTGTCAGAGATAAGTTATCCTGATCTGTGACCTCTTTGGTTATGTTTCCAAGCAACTTGTGAAGATTGTGATTATTAATTGTTCCCTTTTTGAATTTTTTTTCGAAATCTGAGCGGATTTCATTTCTAATGTTTTCAAGACCAATAATGATCGTTCCTTCTTGAGTTCTAATCTCCCGTATGATTTTACGGCTTCTTTTCCCATTCGCGATGCGATGGAAATAATTTGTATTTGTGTCAATAGATTTAATATGCTTGGTTTTGGCTCTCTGACTCCAATATTTTTTGTGAAAAGAGAGTAGACATTCTTTTTTATTGATAAGTTTGTTTTGCTTGTTAATTAAGGTTTGATTTGTGTTAGAGATGATCTCTTTTTGGATCTCTAAGAGCTCCAATTCAGTTTCTTTGATTTGGTTGAAGATGTTGTCAAAAGTGGTTTTATTCCATTTTTTTGTAGCGATTTTAAGAGTAAATGTTTTTTTAACAAGATTGAACATGTGGGAACCTTGGAATTCATTTCTCCATGCTTGTTTAACTAAGTTTTCAAAGTCTTTTCTAGTTGTCCACATTCTTTCAAAATTGAAAGGTTGTGCCTTTATAGGGTTAGGATTTTCAAGCTCCATCGAAATGGGACAGTGATCCGATGAAGTAAATGCATGATTTTTGGTAAAGATGTCGGGAAACCATTGGATGATTTGGTCGTGAACAAGGACCCGGTCTAATTTCTCATAAATATTGTTAATATCAGTGTGATTTTTACGCCAGGTGAATTCACCTCCTTTAGTGGGGATATTAAGGAGGTCACAACTATTTCTAAAGTTGTGGAGTCTTTCGAATCTTGAGTAGATATTACCACTACCATCTTTTTTCTCCAAGGGAGACTCAATTTCATTGAGATCGCCAATGACGATGCACGGTAAGTGAGTTTGGGAGATAAAGTTAGTAAGTGTGTTCTAGAATTCATTTTTTTCATTCTCTTTTGGTGGTGCATAAGAGAAAATTATCATGATAGAGTAATTTTTATCAATGATTTTGTATTTGATTGCTATAAATCTTTTGTCGATATGTGCTAGTTCGCAAATTTCATTATAGATTTGGTATGATTTCCACATGACGCATAGTCCACCAGAGAAGCCCACAGCAGGCGAAGAGTGGATGGTGTCAAACCCGGCTTTAAGCCAGAGACTTTTAATAGGTTCTTGGTTGGTCCTTATTTCAACAAGTGCCATGATTTGGATACTTTCGATCTTGCAAAGTGCTTCAATATCAGTCCAAAGATTTTTACGACCGATTCCTTGACAATTCCAGAGGCAAATCTTCATAAAAAACCAGGAAGATATTTTGCAAGTAATTTTGGTCTTGCCATAGAGATGGTATTATTATTGAAAATTTGATACTTTAAGATTTCTTTCTTCTGTTGATCATTCCAGAGGTTAAGCTTGTTTTGGTTTTGAAAATCGATCTTATTAAGAACATCAATCCAATAAGGCCATTTAACTTCATCTTGAAGCTTGTTTGATCTGCTTATGATCTTTTTGTTATTAGTTTTTAGGGCCCAATAAAGGCCCTTAATTGCATTGTTGTTAGAGTATTGGTATGGGCTTAGAAAGCCTTGTAAGAATATCTTGTTCCTTGAGACCTCAGATTGTGAGATCTTACACCAAATTTTGTACGTGGTACTTTCACTTACTTCTAAATAGTGGTCATTAATATGGATGATAAAACCAAGTCTTGATTCAGTATTTGGGTGGTTATGCCCCACATAATATGTCATAACAATTATTTTATCTGTTAAGGTTGCAGTATTAACAATGTTGTTGGTCGTTCTTATGATAGAACTCAAAGCCTTTGATAATGCCTTGTTAGGGGTAGAGTAGTACATAGTTTGTATGGTAAGGTCGTAGAAGCTGTATATCAACCGCAGGATTGTAAAGTACTTACCTTGTGAGGTTATAGAACCACACACGATGGCTTGTGAAGCCATATAGTAGAGTGTTTCTTCAGTTATTGAGAGAAGATGGTTGGCTTGTGAAGCCTTCTCAACCCAAATTCCAGTTAGAACATCCGTGGAGAGATGATCATGGAAAGAAAGTTTGACAGGAAGCATTTCATACCAAGGATTACTTATAACAAAGGCGTGATTATTGCTGTTATAAACTGTTAAACATAACAAAATGTTGGAGGCTGTAAAACATATAAAATGTAGAATCCTGGTCATGACAGCATGGATAAGCAAAGTACTACAACAAACAATCAGAACATTGGATGTACAAAGAGAGAGAGAGAGTTATCCAGAAAGGGTGTGACACAATCCACGCTCCAGTTGAGGTTCCTGGTCTGACATTGATTTTTGGTAAGACATATCAATTCAGTAACTTGCATTTGATAGTGTATCCATTCAGTTGTTGGAGGAGTAAGAGTAGAGCAAACGTTAAGGGAAAAGTTAAATAATCACTGTAACCATTTAAAAGTATAAGGAGGATACCAACACCAGCAGCTTGAAAAATTGGTGGTCAAGATAGTATCATAGATGAAGTTTCTGATAACAGATCTATTGTTCAACCAAGTAGAAACAATATGGTACAGAAAGTATGATTCCTTGGACTTCTTGAGTGGTCTCTCATCATCCAGATAAGTACTTATCAGTAGCATAGGGGTATTTTTATAGTTTTGGGTGGAATGAACTGAACTAGGACAAGCTTGTGAAGCTTTAGTGCAGAAAATTTTAGTAAGAAAGTGTTTACTCATATCCTTACACAGAAGGGAGTACAAAGAGCGATGGTGATAGTAAATCACACACAAATTAGTAGGAAGGCAATAGGTAGGATTGTCAACCAATAAAGACCATATAATAGGCATACAGATGCACAACCTAGTTATAGAAAGTCGGTTTTTAAGTGCAGATAAAGCCCATAATAGATTTGTGCCTTTGAAGTAACAACAGATAATGTGCTGAAAGTAAAGTTTAGGGGTGGTACACCTTGTAGTGGGGTAGTGAGTATACAGGGGATGATTATCAATCTGACACCAGCCAGGTATCACGAAGCCACCAGGAGCTCCACTCTTCCAGCGAAGAGCCCAACAACACCGATTTACCAGCCAGAGATCCTCACGCAGCGCCGTTGAGCTCCAAGGACTGGGAGTCCAGAGAAGGTTGGCAGTAAGCGTCGACGGGTGAGCCCACAGAGCCAGGACGTAGAGCCGAGCGCCATGGCTGGATCCAAATTCGCGCCAAGAGGTTTTAGAGGAGAACAGGAAGATAAGTGGCCGCCTACCATACCAACGAGAGTGATCAAAGCTCAGGATTAGGGATGGAGAAGGATCTCCTATGCACGAATCGCCATTGATTAAGGCGCAGCTTTCAGATCTGATTAAGACCGGAGGGAAGCCATGAACTCGAGGGATGTTCAAGCTGTCAGATTGGGTGAGGCTCCAAATGAAGAGGAGAAAGGGGATCGAAGAGGATGATCTTTGGTTTGAATTATGATTCTTAGATCTAGCTTGGTCGAGCTTGAGATTTGAGGGCAGGTGGCGGCCTGTTTTAGGGTTTGGGAAAATTGGATAGTTTTGGGAGCGTTCAGGTTTTCCAGTCAGGTTTTCCAGTCAGGTTTTCCATTTGGCTTCCACCTGTGAGAATCCCCCTCTCTAACTCCCCTTGTTGGGTTTTCGTAGATTTGCTGAAGTTTAGAGATTAAAAATTCTTATTAATAAATATAAATACTAAATAAAAAAGATAAATCTATTTAAAAATAAATAAATTCTAAAAAAATTAACACATAATCAAATTTCTATATAAAATATCTCTTATATAAATAAAATCTTTTATATAAGAGATCTTTATCTATATATATCTATCTATATATCTATATATTACTATTAAAGTCATAATTATCTTTCATACGTGTCATTCATCTAGTTATATCACATCATCAAATAATTATGTATATTTACCTATTCACTCTTATTCTATTTATATTTTATTTTTATCTTTTATTTATATAAATTTTCTAAATTGTCACCCCAAAATATTTTCAATTGTACATGATATTTCTGCACTTACCAAAAAAAGTATTGTAAAGCTTAATTAGTGTCAATAATATAGTATGTACGTTAATGGTCCATAAGCTCCATCATAAAGATATGTATATAAATAGATGGTTCATAAATAGTTAACGTTATACGGTTCATCCACTAACATATATATAATTACACACTTACCAAAAATATTATTACCATACTTAACTAGTGTTCGTGATTTAATAAGGGTGAATAGATTGTTCATAAACTTCATTATAAAGTATATAATATGTAGTTTTATTTTTAATAATTATATAAAATTCTTAATTTATATTTTCTTCTATTACTATAAATTCACACATCTACCTTCAGTTTTCATCATACAATACACCTTATAAATTACTCCAATAAAGAAATCATCTTTTTGATACATCATGTTAAATTTCCTATATAATTCTCTTTTATATTTTACATACTATAAACAAATTTAAATTCATTCTTAAAATATATGGCTATATCGTGCAAGGCATGGGGACACATACTAGTTCTATATCTATATCTAAGTTTATGTATTCTATATTTTTATATCTATATTGATTTTTTTGGTAAATCTTATATAAAAGCGTAGAATGTTATCTTATTACTTTTATATTCTATGTTCACTCTTAAGTCTTAACCCATTAATTTTCAATTGGGCCTCAACCTTAAAAAACTCGGTCGGTGAGGTCTGGTTGTCAGGTCGAGCGCCATGTTTTAACATGCATATACGGATGGAATTAAATTTGTTATATATTGGATTTTATAGAGAAATATTTTTATGTTTCATAAAATATAGGCTAAAAGATCATTTTTTATCGGAATAGTCAAATGCTAAAAGTCTCTATGTATATACATATATCTATATTAGTAGTACATTGCTTATGTGATGGCCTCACTCTTATTTGGTCTACATAAGTCCTTTAGATGATTCTAGATCATCAAACCCTTAATAAAAATTTATTATAAACTTTGTGTTTTATTGATTTAAAATTTATGTTTTCAGTTATCATTTTTTTGATTTATGTGGAAAATGAAATATTGAATGATGATGTAGGAGGAGGTTTTCGAGGAATCTAACATGAGAGTGAATTGATAGAGAGGACATTGTTTTTTTTTGATAAAGTAAGAATTCAAGAATCCAGAACAACCAAACCTGAAAACTCGAGAGGCCGAACAAACGGCGTCGGGACACCCGACAAAGCAATCAACCAACAGAACAAACACAAAAACAAAGAACAAAAATAAAAAACAACTGACATAACAAAAAACAAGGATACATACACAACCGAGCAAACAAACCAAACTAGGCTTAATCTACGAGAAAGTCTTCAAACATGGGTTGGAAACGACCAACAAGGCGTTTGAAGCAGCCGGAAAGAAGAGACAAGACACAATCTGGAGACATTTCGTCAGTAGAAACCACCAGGGATCACACGATCACTATCTTATCTCGAATCGAAACAACAATCTCCAATCAAACCTAAAGGAAACCTGCAACAATAGAAAAAGTAACACAATGCAAACAAGGAAACACATTTTCAAAGCAAGAGAGTTTTGGGTTTTGAATCTGGGCCCGCCGAAGACGAGATTGTGGAACCGAACGCCCACTCCCTCAGCAGAAGAAGAGCCCAGAAAAGTCAGAAGATGGCCTCCTCGACCCGGTGGCTGGTGGTTGCCAAACCGACAAGGTGGCCAGTCGAGAAACGCCGCGGGACCTCCACCTCCTCCTCCAAGGAAAGCTTGGAGCGAGGCGGCTCGGTGTGGGTTGTGTTGCGGTCGAGCAGGGGGCGCGTGGTTTAGGGTCAGGTTAGGTTCGAGCGGTGGTGGGGTCGTTTGGGCTCGGCTGATCTGGAGCGATGGTGCCCAAATGGCAGATTGGATCTGGCGCCGGGGCTCGGTCGGAGCGGGGCTTGGCGGAGAGGAGGGCATTGTTATATATGTATATAGATATAGTTTCTAGATTATCCCGGTATATTATTTGTATATATATATATATATATTCTTGTTTGTGTTACGATTCTTGTATAAGTATATATATATTCAATTATTCATACCAATCAAGAGTTACTGGTTCACAGTGGAATAACTAGATGAATAACATGTTATTCATCTAGCCTTAATAGATTGGGAAATTTTGCACTTTTGCACCCTTGTTTTCTTGAACACTATAATTTCAACTTAACGTATGGCACAAATTGTGTACCTAAAAACATATATATTACCCAACTGAAAAAACAGGGTATAGTGTGCATTGAGCGAAGGAATTATGTTCTTTAATTTAATATGCAATTACTGAACATGGAATAAGACTATTAATGGAGATTTATAATCGAATATTTTAGAAATCGTAACGCTTTGCTAGAAACCAACTATAATTATTGGGCTTAATCGGGTTAGGTCAATGGTTATAATAACTGGGTCCTATGAGGTCACACACTGTAATATCCGAGGTTTTTTAGAAAACAAAGTTGGGATCATTTAGGATTTGACGTTTCGATTAATCTTTGAGGAATTAATATATTTTAGGAATTAATGACAATGATTTGGAAAATTTGGGTTTTTGTCGTTTTGTGGAATGACGGCATTTGATTCTCTTGGGTGATATAAGCTTGTTCAGATTCTGTCGTCTTGATTAATGCTTGAGAAGTTAATATATTTGAGGTTTATTATAATTATGAAATTAATATCATGACTTGAAATTCTGGGATAGAAATTCTAAGTTATTTCCTACGATTCGTTATTATGTGGAAGTTGACGAGTAATACGGGATTAGTATTGGAATTGAAATTTTTCTAGGCAATTAATAGGATATTCCAATCCTAAATATATATATATATATATATATATTATAGTTTAAAATACCATGCCACAAAAAGACAAAATAACATTTTGTTAAGTATATATTTATCCTTAAGAAGATATTTTTCTATTTAGACTTTTCTTTCTTTTGCTTGAAAGAGCCGGCCAACTTCTTTCTCTTCCTCCTCTGAATTTCTCCCAAAACTCCATTGTTGTCTGAGCTTACAAGCTTCGCCAGAGTTGTCGCCAGAGTTCTTTTGAGTGGTAAAGGTGCCCTCAAGTGGTGTTTGAAGGTGCAAGGTGTTTGGAGATCAAACCCCAAGCGAATCAAGGCCTAACCAATCAAATTTAGTGAGTGTTCTTCGTCGTCGCTGTCTTCGTCCTCTGCCCTTGTGACCCCACCTCACCCGCGGTAAGAGCCCCACCGCACCCGCGGCGAGCTGGGTCCGTGGTGTATTCTTGGGTGTTGTGGTCTTGGGCAAGGCTTGGATCCTTCGATTCCTTTCGTATTCTTTTAGATTCATATATGTGGATATTGAATCTAACTTAGGGTCTCGTTATAGGTCGTTTCATAGGGATCTGTTATTCGAGATCTGTCCCTGTTTCGGACCCAGGAACCCGTCGTCTCTTAGCTTTGTTCAAACTTCGTTAATCTAAGGCAAGTGGCGGTTCGCTCTTGCTTATCATTCCATATTTCAATTAATTATCAATTGTTAATTAGTTTGGGATGATTTACTATTTTCGTTGGGAACAGTTTTGATAAATGATATGATTAAAACATGATATTATAATAGGTTGTATATCTGCTAGAACAACGCTATTATATATATTTATATGATTAATTACAGATATTATGATAGGTTGTATATCGTTAGAACAACACTATTTTATCTGTTATTTGGCCGCGATGGCTTTGTTGTGAATTATTACTGTGTTGAACTGTTTAGTTAGAATGCGTATTCGTAGGAACGCTACTGTGTATCTCATTGCGAATGCTAGTCATTTATTTATAACCTGGTGGTTAGGATTTAGTTCTTACCATCCTTCTCTGGTCTTGACCATACCCTTACTCAGGGTTTGTGCACACAGCTGGTGCCGCTTTTAGGGATTTAGTTTCCGACTCCGCTTTTAGGGATTTAGTTCCCGATTCGACTTTAGGGATTTAGTTCCCGAGTCAACTCCGCCTTAGGGATTTAGTTCCCGAGTCAACTCCGCCTTAGGGATTTAGTTCCCGACTATATATCTCTTTATCCTGAAGGATGAGATGATCTAAAAGCTTATAACGTGGTGATCGTTTTGGAATTAAATAAGATAAGTGTCGTTGTCGCACATGATTGATATACCCTTTGGGCGAGTAGTGCAGCTAGGCAATAGTGCAGCTAGAAAATCTTGTCTAGATCTTGACTTTGATCAGAGTAAAGTTCTCTTTCCAATCTGGATTCGCTTTGAGCGGTGAGGTTGGTCGTGAACCGAAACATCAAGTCGTTTTGAACGCTTGTGTGAAATTATTATGTTCCCCAACATTTGTCATACTTCCGATAAGACTCATTTTCGTTGGAGTCTTCTTTTGGGTTGATTGCTGTAAGACTCGGTCTTCCAGAATCTTCTCTTGATCATACTTTTTGTATATTCCAGTAGAAGTATGGTGGTTGACTATCGTTATCGGTTGTTATTTGAGAAGCGATGAGTCTAACCTAATACGACTACTTCGAACCACTCTGCTTGTACCCTTACATAGTCTTTCAGTAAGACTAACCAATCGGAATTGTTCTCTGCATGGTTGGCTGGTGTCATCCGTTCGATTCGACACATCAGATAAGTTGCAGTTCCGTAAAGGCTAGAAGCGACTATGAAGGCAAACAGTGTTTTTGTCAAGTGTATCCAGGTTGAGATCCTTGGCGGGTGATCATTGCGATCAAGACCCTTTGTTAAATATTTAAAAGACTTCCGCTGTATTTCTGAAGTATTTGGAATTATGTTGTAATTCCGCGACTATGGTTTAAATGAATATTATGATATTTTGTATCATAGTTGTTGCTTTTATGATCTATATCCTTTGGAAAAACCTAGGGTGACTTCGGATGTGGAAATCTGAGGTCACTGGCAGTAATACCTTTCAAGAGAATATTTGGGGGGTGTTACAGAGATGGTATCATAGCCGAAAGTTTTAAAACGGGTTTGGGATTTTATAAACCATTTACTCGTTTTGAACTGAGAAATGTTTTCGAAGGCTCTGGAATTTCAAATGAAAAGCCGTTCATAGTCGTGCCTTCTGTTTAGTCTGATATGGAAGTTCACTTCTATATCTAGAAAAACTAAACTCTCTTCTCGTCACCCGTAGAATGGGTGCATTATGTTCTCTTCAGAGGGACTCAGAAGAAGCCGAGGTGGTTTTGCCATCTCCAGTAAGGCTTGAGTTCCCAGTTCCCCTGCCATGCTTTGAGGTCGTAGCACCTAGTAACTTGGTTTGAGTTCATCAATGAAAATTACCAAGTTTGATCCATTCTAAGTTGATTTTATTTAGTTAAGTATATCGGGATGATATTTATGTGATAAAATCCTTGGAATTTGATCGGTAAATAGATGATGAACACGAGAAACACTATCCATGCTGGTGCTGGGCCAAGTAATGACCCCAGACCGAACGTGTATAACACCCCACCACATTGGGCCGACCCATTACAGGGCTACAGCCCATACACCCCAACCCTTTCTTGTTAGCTCCACCTAATTAATAGGCAGCCATCTCCAAGAGGTTGTTCGCAAGGCTCGAACTCGAGACCTCACGCTTTAACAAGAAGCCTTGCGCCCTCTTGTTAAAGCGTGAGATCTCGAGTTCGAGCCTTGCGAACAACCTCTTGGAGATGGCTGCCTATTAATTAGGTGGAGCTAACAAGGAAGGGTTGGGGTGTATGGGTTGCAGCCCTGTAATGGGTCGGCCCAATATGGTGGGGTGTTACAAAAAAGTACACTTTTATGTTGGACAGTGACTCCACCTGATTAAGGCAGCCATTTCTCTCCCCCATGGGCCGTATCAGCGCAATTAGTATCCACTCCTTGCGGGGAGGGGATAAAGGGGAGAAGTCTCGAGTTCGAGTGCTCCCAACAACCTACCCGTGTTAGGGGGAAGGGTTGGGGTACATGGGTTGCGGCCCATGGGGGAGAGAAATGGCTGCCTTAATCAGGTGGAGCCACTGTCCAACATAAAAGTGTACTTTTTTGTAATACCCCACCACATTGGGTCGGCCCATCACAGGGCTGCAGCCCATACACCCTAACCCATCCTTGAGTAGCTCCACCTAATTAATAGACAACTATTTCCCAGCGCAATTGGTGACAAGTGAGGCTTTGGCCGCTTGTCAAAGGGTGAGGTCTCGTGAGACTCACCAACAACCTCTTGGGAAATATCTGCCTATTAATTAGGTGGAGCTACTCAAGGATGGGTTGGGGTGTATGGGCTGCAGCCCTGTGATGGGCCGGCCCAATGTGGTGGGGTATTACAACGTGGGGAATGTTGCACACCCAATGGAGGAACACGAGTCTGTTTCCAATAACAATCCAGGAGGCAATGGTCAAGCTTAGGCCAACGCTCTAGTGGTATTTGATGCCGTAACAATAGAGGCAATTCGGGGGATTGTGATACAAACATTCACCGATATCATGCGACCAGTCGCGCCTCAGGCATAGGATGTGCCAGTTTCTCCAGTGGTTCCTAGATTTGAGAAGCCAGCTGTCCATGTACCTCATGAAGATGCTGTCAGGAATAGAGGTGATTATGGCTGAGCACTGAAGGCCATTAACTCTATGAGGCCTGACAGCTACGATGGAAAAGGAGAGCCAGTCAGAGTGGCTCATTGGTTTTCCCACATGGAGCAGTTATTCCGCAATGTTGAATGCACTGAAGCTGAGAAGGTACATATAGCTTTCCTTTAGTTGAAGGAAGAAGCTAGTGAATGGTGGGAAAACACCGGTTTAGCCGATAACCCTGATTTGAACTGGAGAATGTTCAAGTAAAAAATGATTGATCGTTTCTTTTCCCGAGCTATGAGGGAAGAGAAGCACAAGGAGTTTCTATATCCTAAGACAGATGGTTTGAAAGTAACTGAGCTTGCAACCAAGTTCAATCATTTGCTGCAATATGCTGGGACGGAAGTATCCAGCGAGGAGCTACAGATCTGGCATTTCCATGAGTGGATGATCCCAGATATTAAGCCATGGATGGTGCGTCACGGATGCTCTACTTTGGAGCAGTATGTGGATGCAACCTACAAGTAGGAAGTGACTCTGGAGGAGTCAACGAAGAAGCGTAATAGCCAGAGGCAATTGTAGAACCAGCCTCAGACGAGTGGGTTTAAACGCCCCGCACCACCGTCTGATTTTGCCAAATTTGGCCGAGCAAAAACGGATATGACTCATGATGGGTCTACGCAACGTTCGAGTCAGGGCAATAAACCGATCCAGTGTTACAACTGTGGTACGTACGGGCACAAGAGTAATGTGTGTCCAAAGGAAAAGAAAATGTGCTTTGACTGTGGAAGGAAAGGACACTTGCAGTCATTTTGTCCGTAGAGGAGGCATAAAGGGGCTGAGTCACAGCAAGGGTCTATTAACCAAAATAATCAACCCAGGTTTAGACCAGTGGAAGCTCCTTGTCCTTCAATGTAGACAACTGCACAGAATAAGGGGAAAGCCCCAGCTGCTTCTGGAGGTCAAGGTCAACGCCTTTACGAGATGCGTGAGGCGGATGGACCTGATGCTCCAATTGCTTAAAGTACTCTATACCTTCTGTTGGTATGTTGTTGATTCGAGTGTTACCCAGTCTTTTGTTTCGGATAGTTGTGTTAGTAAGTAAGTCTAGTATGCAACGAGGTTTGTGAACCTTTCATTGTAAATATTCTTAATGATGAATATTTGGTTCAAACCAAGCGTCTGTCAGAATTTCCGATTACCATTTAGGGTAAGAAGTTCGAGGCAGATTTGATCTGTATATCCATGGTTCCATACGATATTATTCTCGGTATGGATTGGCTGACGCGTCATGGGGCGGTAATCGATTTTAGTTTGAAAACTGTGACGGTGTCATCTAGGGGCCAGTGTGTATGCAAATTTAAGGGTCGGAATGACGCTGATAACGGCAGGCTTATCAATGTGATGGCTGCGTTTAAGCTACTTCGACAAGGTTGTGTCGGGTACCTTTGCTACCTAGATCTGCCCATGAAAGATGAACCTTCAGTTCTTAATATTCCAAACGTTTGTGAATTTTCGGATGTCTTTTCGGAAGATATTCCTGGTTACCCCCGTATCGTGACGTGAAGTTTACAATTGATCTCGAGCCTGGTACCGTGCCGATCTCGGAGGCACCGTACCGGATGGCTCCTGTTGAGATGCAAGAGTTGGAGAAGCAACTCGAGGATCTTCTTGACAAGGGTTATATAAGACCGAGTGCATCGCCTTGGGGTACCCCGGTTTTGTTTGTCAAGAAGAAATATGGATCGTTTCGACTTTGTATCGACTACCGATAGTTGAATAAAGTCACGATCAAGAACAAGTATCCTTTGCCAAGGATTGATGATCTGTTGGATCGACTGCTTGGAGCAAAAGTCTTTTCCAAAATCGATCTGAGGTCTGGTTACCATCAGCTCAGGATTCGTGAGGAAGGTATTCCGAGGACTGCGTTTCGAACGAGATATGGTCACTACGAGTTCGTAGTCATGCCGTTTGGACTTACTAATGCTCCGACAGTTTTCATGGATCTAGTGCATCGATGTTTTCACCAGTACTTGGATAAGTTCGTGGTGGTCTTCATCGATGGTATTTTGATCTATTCCTCGAGCGAGGAGGCTCACGAGGAACATCTTTGGATTATTCTGTCAGTCCTTAGACAAAATCAGCTTTATGCAAAGTTGTCTAAGTATGACTTTTGGATCAAGGAAGTGGCTTTCTTAAACCATGTGATCAATGAGAATGGGGTTATGGTTGATCCCTAGAAGATTGAAGCAGTAGCCAATTGGAAGTGGCCTCAGAATGGAAGGAGGTGCGCAATTTTCTTGGACTTGCTGGATATTACAGACGGTTTGTGGATGGATTTTCTAAGATCGTTCTACCTATGACCGGTCTGCTCGGCAAGGTCCACAAGAAGTTTGTCTAGGATGACAAGTGCGAGGCCGGTTTCAGAAATTGAAACAAGGTCTGACCTCTGCACCAGTATTAGCACTACCGGAAGGAACTGAAGATTATGCGGTCTATAGTGATGCTTTGAAGAGTGGTTTAGGATGTGTGTTGATGCAAAGAGGCAAGGTTATTGCTTATGCATCGAGACAACTAAAAATCTATGAAGAAAACTATCCGACGCACGATCTGGAGCTAGCAGCAATAGTGTTTACATTGGAAATTGAGATTACTTGGAAAACCTGGAAAACTGAGGCGGATATGCTTAGATGTTTTCCCAAGTGGTATTCGGCCAAGTTTCGGGGTCGAAACTTCTTTTAAGGGGGAAGTAATGTAATACCCCTCATTTTGAGAAAGGGTATTTTGGAAATTTTCCAACTCCCGTACTACAAGTCAGATTAATTTCAGAGAAGTTCGGACATTCTGTAATATGTTTGATCTCTATAATATTTTTCAGAGTAGTATAAAATACAGTTGACGCATTTTCGGGGTTAAATAGTCGTTCGTGTACGAATATATTTAACCCGGGGTTAAAATAATTAACCAAAAAGGTAAACCGGACAAAAGAGGGCAAACATGGCCTTGACCGCACCTTGGCCGCACCCTGCCGCACCCGCGGTGGAGGCCAATTCTGAGGCGGTCACTGAGTCAGCCACCGCACCCTGCCGCACCCCGCGGTAGTCGTCATCATCGTCGTCATCGCGATAAGATTTCTAAACTCGCCGAGGGGGGTTGCAGGCCTAGCTCGCCTAGCTGTCCCATCTGGTTCCCTTGCAAGTGGCGGTAGCTTGGACTATAAATAGAGAGAAAGCTGAGGAAGAGATGGCACATCTGATCTCCTTCTTCCTCCTCTGAAATTTCTCCTTCCTCCATTGTTGTATGAGCTTGCAAGCTTCGCCGGAGTTGTCGCCGGAGTTCTTTTGAGTGGTAAAGGTGCCCTGAAGTGGTGTTTGAAGGTGCAAGGTGTTTGGAGATCAAACCCCAATCGAATCAAGGCCTAACGAATCGAATTCAGTGAGTGTTCTTCGTCGTCGCTGTCTTCGTCCTCTGCCCCTGTGACCCCACCGCACCCGCGGCGAGCTGGGTCCGTGGTGTGTTCTTGGGTGTTGTGGTCTTGGGAGAGGCTTGGATCCTTTGATTCCTTTCGTATTCTTTTAGATTCATATATGTGGATATTGAATCTAACTTAGGGTCTCGTTATGGGTCATTTCATAGGGATCTGTTATTCGAGATATGTCCCTGTTTCGGACCCAGGAACCCGTCGTTTCTAAGCTTTGTTCAAGCTTCGTTAATCTAAGGCAAGTGGCGGTTCGCTCTTGCTTATCATTCTTTCAATTGATTATCAATTGTTTAATTGTTAATTAGTTTGGGATAATTTACTGTTTTTGTTGGGAACAGTTTTGATAAATGATATGATTAAAACATGATATTATAATAGGTTGTATATCTGCTAGAACAACGCTATTATATATATTTATATGATTAATTACAGATATTATGATAGGTTGTATATCGTTAGAACAACACTATTTTATCTTTTATTTGGCCGCGATGGCTTTGTTATGAATTATTACTGTGTTGAACTGTTTAGTTAGCACGAGTATTCGTAGGAACGCTACTGTGTATCTCATTGCGAGTGCTAGTCGTTTCTTTATAACCTAGTGGTTAGGATTTAGTTCCTACCATCCTTCTCTGGTCTTGACCATACCCTTACTCAGGGTTTGTGCACACAGCTGGTGCCGCTTTTAGGGATTTAGTTCCCGACTCCGCTTTTAGGGATTTAGTTTCCTAGGGATTTAGTTCCCCATTCGACTTTAGGGATTTAGTTCCCGAGTTAACTCCACCTTAGGGATTTAGTTTTTGACTATATATCTCTTTATCCTGAAGGATGAGATGATCTAAAAGCTTATAACATGGTGATCGTTTTGGAATTAAATAAGATAAGTGCCGTTGTCGCACATGATTGATATACCCTTTGGGCGAGTAGTGCAGCTAGGAAATCTCCTCTTGACTTTGATCAGAGTAAAGTTCTCTTTCCAATCTGGATTCGCTTTGAGCGGTGAGGTTGGTCGTGAACCGAAACATCAAGTCGTTTTGAACGCTTGTGTGAAATTATTATATTCCCCAACAATTGTCATGCTTCCGATAAGACTCATTTTCGTTGGAGTCTTCTTTTGGGTTGATTGCTGTAAGACTCGGTCTTCCAGAATCTTCTCTTGATCATACTTTTTGTATATTCCAGTAGAAGTATGGTGGTTGACTATCGTTATCGGTTATTATTCGAGAAGCGATGAGTTTAACCTAATACGACTACTTCGAACGACTCTGCTTGTACCCTTGCATAGTCTTTCAGTAAGACTAACCAATCGGAATTGTTCTCTTCATGGTTGGCTGGTGTCATCCGTTCGATTCGACACATCAGATAAGTTGCAGTTCCGTAAAGGCTAGAAGTGACTATGAAGGCAAACAGTGTTTTTGTCAAGTGTATCCAGGTTGAGATCCTTGGCGGGTGATCATTGCGATCAAGACCCTTTGTTAAATATTTAAAAGACTTCCGCTGTATTTCTGAAGTATTTGGAATTATGTTGTAATTCCGCGACTATGGTTTAAATGAATATTATGATATTTTGTATCATAATTGTTGCTTTTATGATCTATATCCTTTGGAAAAACCTGGGGTGACTTCGGATGTGGAAATCTGAGGTCACTGGCAGTAATACCTTTCAATGGAATATTTGGGGGGTGTTACACGTTGTCTCCAATGGCCTTCACAACACGAAAAGGGCCATCACCGCATTGGGCCAACTTTGATTTGTGCTTAGCTGGAAAACGGCATTTGCGAAGATGCACCCACACCAAGTCTCCTGGGGCA
Source organism: Rheum nobile (assembly GCA_027886185.1). Lineage (NCBI taxonomy): Eukaryota > Viridiplantae > Streptophyta > Magnoliopsida > Caryophyllales > Polygonaceae > Rheum > Rheum nobile. The sequence continues at coordinate 341,544 of WOAB01000142.1, read as the reverse complement.
AATATAACGCGGTGGCGCCCCCAGTTATGTTGTGTGGAATTATGAGTAGTGCGGCATTCTAGCTGCTCCCGCATTCGCTGATGCAGATCCTGGATCATCGCGGCGCGGTTGGCTGCACTAGAGTGTTCATTGTCCTTCAGAGGTCGCGGAAGCATATCGAGTAGAGCCAATGGGTTTCTTTCATAGACCACCTCGAACGGTGTGAGTTTTGTCGCAGAGTGCCTGGACCTGTTGTAAGAAAACTCAACAATTGCAAGTAAGTCTTCCCAACGCTTTGGGTTGGATTTGAGCATGGTCCTAAGGAGGGATCCTAGGATTCGATTGGACACCTTTGTTTGGCCATCTGTTTGTGGGTGGTAGCTAGTAGAAAACAAAAGTTTGGTACCCAACTTTCCCCAAAGTGTTCTCCAGAAAATGTCTACGAATTTGGTATCACGATCACTCACAATAAACCTAGGGATCCCATGTAAACGTACCACATTGTCAAAGAACAACGCGGCGATTTCACTAGCAGTGTGTATGGTCTTGCACGCGATGAAATGTGCCATTTTGGAAAACCTGTCCACAACAAGAAAGATGGAGTCCTTACCCCTACGAGAGAGAGGCAAACCTGTGATGAAGTCCATGGACAAATCTTCCCAAGGGCCTAACAAAATAGGCAATGGCGTATAGAGGCCGTAGGGATGGGAACTAGACTTTGCGCGTTGACACGTGACACAACTTGTGCAATACCGCGTCACCTGTGTGGTAATGCGCGGCCAAAAGAAGTTCTCGCGAAGAGCACCTAGTTTCTTGATAACCCCAAAATGATCGCGTCCTTCATGGGCTTCTTGGATGAGGAGTTTCCTAATGGGTGAGATAGAAATGCACAGGCGCCCGACTTTGTAAAGGTACCCCTCATGTAAAAAGTAGGTCTCAAACTCGCAGTCCCTAAGGCAGTGTTCTACAATTGGCTTAAAAAAAGGATCAGTCAAGTATAAATCCTTAATCAACGCGAATCCAAGAAGTTTAGTTTGAAGATGAGTAAGGAGAACATACATGCGAGAAAGGGCATCAACGACCACATTCTCCTTACCTTTCTTATGCATAACAACGTAGAGAAACGTCTGCATGAATTCTACCCAACGAGCATGGAGACGGCTGAGGTGGGCTTGACTCTTCAGATAGCTGATGGCCGCGTGGTCTGAGTGGATCATGAACTCGCGTGGCCAGAGATAATGTTGCCTGATAAGCACTACTTTGTAGGGCTTAAGTAAGAGTCATTAGAGGGTTTATTGGTGTCATTCGGGTAGATTTAGACACATTCATGTGCATGGCGTTTGGGGGCGAAGTTTGGTGTATTTGGAGGTGTTTGAGCTATTTTGGATATCATAGGAGACACTGAGCAAGAAGTCACCAGTAAAAGACGCAAAGGAAGTGAAGAGAAGAGTAGAAGAACAGTGTGCTGAATTCAATTGGTTCGTTCTCTCTACTCAGATGTCCAAATGGAGTGATTCCAATTCGAGGAGTTAGATCTTGAAGTCTACTACAAGTCCTCAAAATACGAGCGCAATCCGAGTTGGGAATCAAAAGTTATGGCGTTTTTACTGAAGTGTCACAGAAGCTGAAGTACTGGAATCCCACCGCACCCAGCGGTGGGCACTGCCGCACCCGCGGCGAGATCGTCAGAGATGTGGCCAGAAGCCACTGTAGAGCCACCGCACCCCGCGATGGGTTTCACCGCACCCGCGGTGGCGACGCGCTGAAGCTTTTCTCGGATTTAATTCCGAGATTCTGTTTTCCTTTTATTTTAATTCCGAAACTTTATTTCCAAGTTTGTTATTTCCTTTTATTTTTATTTCTAAATATTTTCCCTAGTATTTAAGGTTCTTTCTAAGACTTTATTTAGAACATCATCGTTAACCCTAGTTGCCACCTTTTTACGTTTTGTCTCTCACAAACCCTAATGGAGAACTAAACCTCCATTGTTGCACTTGACAGTTTGAAGCCAGCAATTGATTGGTTGTGAGTTTTCTACTCTTGTTCGTTTTCCTATCTAGTTGGATTGATTCTCTTGTGCTTGATTGATTATTGGTTTATGTTGATTTATCTAGATTGATCACCTGGGTTTATTGATATCTTCCTAATAGCTAGGACTTGTGATTCCGGGTTCGGGTTGCATATCTAGTAGCAAACACGATTTACATAAGCGGGTTGCGAGTGTTCATCGTGAGAGAGAGTTAATTGCATGTTATAGTAACGGGTTGTTTCTATTGCATGTATCTTGTTGAATCCTTGGTTGAATGCTATTGCTTTATTGAATCTTGAAGGTTTTCGGGTTTGATTTAGTAATAAGTACTATTAGGGCTGGTAGAACTAATAGTTACCTAAGATCGGGATAAGAACAACTAAAGGAAAGATAAGAACTTGAGATTAATAGAATTTAGTGATCAACCATATCTTTTGTTGTGTGGATCTTTGTTAAGTGTGGCGCTTTTCCCCACCATATTCACAACCTTTACTTGCGAATTTGTTTACTTGTTTTCTTGCTTTATTTACTTGGTTACTAAGAAACTCATACAACCCCCCCCCCCCCCTAGTTCCTAGTTGGTGACGTGAATTACAAGAATAGATAACCTGACTCTCTGTGGGATCGACCCTGACTTGCTTGCTATACTCTTTAGTAGGTACTTTAGGATTTCTTTGATAAGCATCACGACTTTAAGCCTGTCAAATTTTGGCACCGTTGCCGGAGAGTCAAAATTTATGTTTTTGTGTTTTTGTTTGTTACCAACTTTGGTGTGGACCTCTCTTACGGTCCACACCCGTGCTACTGATTTTTGTTTTTTTGTTTTTTCTTCTTTTTTGATTTTGATACAGATATGGATTTCTGGGGAGAGCCGCGATATGACCCATACTCCTATGCATACACTCCAGGGTGGAGAGATCACCCCAATTCGAGTTATGGGTACCATTAATACCCTCCATATGGTCATGACTACCAGGAGTTCTACCCGGAGCCACAATCGTTCTACCAGCAGGGTGCTCCACAGCAGTACAATCCGGCCTATGAGCATAACCCGCCGATATCTAACCCAAGTTCCTCCATGTCAACTGAAGATATTCTCCAAGCTTTGACTAAACATATCAGCACTCATGTTCAAGCTACGGGGTCAAGCATAAAGAACTTGGAGACGCAGATGAGCCAAATGGCTGAAGCCATCACGAGGATCGATGCAAGGGTTTCGGGGAATCTACCATCTCAAACGGTAGTAAACCCGAGGGAAAACGTTAGCGCTGTAACTCTCAGAAGTGGAAAGCAATTGCCAACCGCTCCTAGCGCTGAGGAGGGCGATTCAGAGGAGATTCTGGAGGAGAACCGCACCTCGCGGCAGATCCTGGCCGCACCCCACGGTGAGAATGAAAAGGAGGAACAAAGTGATCTGTCAAGACCGCCGCACCCCGCAGTGGAATCCACCGCACCCCGCGGTGACGCTGTTTCTCAAGATTTTTCTGCTGCTGCACCGCACCCCGCGGTAGATTCTGGCCGTACCCCGCGGCAGCCTTCTGGAGCTGTTGACGAGCCTTATGTAGACACCTACGTTCGCCCATACTTTCCTCCTCTCGGTCCCGAAAAGCCACCCGCCCCATACCCAGAGGTGCTTTCGGAAGAGGAGTACTTTTTGGGACTAGAAGAGTTCAGCGACAATGAGGAGGAGTGCCGCGATCGCGGAAATACTCCAGAGACAACCGTTTCTCCCAAAAATGCCCCGACAGTCCCCGGCCCTCTGGAGGCAGCCTATGATGAGTTTGTGCGTCTCAACTCCTTCCCGCTCGTCGCGCTGCAACCCGTCGCACCCTTCCTTGAGGCTTCCCGAGATACTCAAAGGCTAAAGAACAACGAGGATATCTATGAGGCCTTCAGTGACTGCATAAAAACCGTTCCCTTGGTCACACTGGCAGATAGCACCCCTCGCTGCAAGGAAATGTTAAAGGTGCTGGGCACGATCAAGAAGAAACCGAAGGGGAAGCACAAGAAGAAGGCCTTGATCCAATTGGCGAATTTTTACATACTGGATACGGGGCAAGATAACCATGCAGGCCCTGAGATGTTGGGTAGGCCATTCCTGAAGATGACAAGTGCATTCATGGGTATGCACAACGGTTCACCCACAAAGAAGTGCAGGAGATTGGGGGTCACGCTCAACATAGAGCATACAAAGAGGCACCCCCAGATCCAGATCCCAGGTGTTCAGTTGCTATGAGCAACCCAAGTTGAGAGGGAGAATACTATGTCGAGCCAACAACATTAACTAAGGCGCTGCTCGGGAGGCAATCCGAGGTATCGTTTTTTCTTTCTTTCTCTTGTCTTTGAGATTTCATAGCACAGCTAGGTAGTTTGTTTTTGTTTCGATTCGCCTGTGCACTAACACGCAGGTACGAAAGAAAAGGAGTAAAGAAGGTTCTGGAGAGCTCACCGCACCCCGCGATGGGCACCCCTTTACTTTATGAGTTTTCTAAATATATAAAAAATAAAAATAAAATTAAAGGGCCCCGAAAAAACCTTAAACGGAGAGCCAAAAAAAAAATCCGAAAAAGAAAAGAAAAGAATAATCGGAATTAAAAAAACAAAAAAAAGTTGTACCAAGGTCAGCTGTCCAGAGTTTCCCATGGAGATGTTGCGCATCATGTTGTCCAAGGAGGAGTCATTAGCCCCACACATTATTTGGCAACGATGATGACCCTATAATTGACAGCTGATGAGGAGGAACACTAGAGCCCCCACCATGATTACATCTGGGCTCCACCATGTGTTCATTGAAGGCCGTGCAACCCCGACATCCTTGCTATGCCACTACTCACCACAGTGGTCCCTTTTGGTTGCACGGTAGGAGAAGATTATAGAGTTGACGAAGACACCCACACAACACCAGAGACCGGTGCATATAGTGAAGACCGCCAGCAACAACGAAGTGTCCAAGCCAACTCAGCGGCGTCTGTGAGTTATTTTTTGCTCTTTCCTATGCTTCATCTTTTTGTCTTTCATTACATTGAGGACAATGCAATGTTTAAGCATGGGGGAGGGTTCTATACTTGCTAAGTCGTTGAGAAGAAGAAAAAAAAAATGAAAAGAGCCAAAAATTTGAAAAAAGGCAAAAATAGAAATCCTGGGATATGTCGAAAACCCGAAAGGGCGGCCTAGGTAATGAGCAGGTGGCTTGGACCAGCATTAGGCTGGGGTAATAATTGGTCAAGAGTGATGTGAGCATAATGTGAGCACATCTTTGAAAAAAATATGAGTGGCTTGGTGAAAACCCGAAAGGACGCCTTGGCAAAATGAGCGAAAAAGAAGAAGAGTGATTTTAGGATTTCTCATTATTCTTGGCGAGGCGTCATAAGAAGAGGAGTCAAAGAAGGATTGTCGGGTAGGTCACTCTGGGAGACATAAGGAGTCATAGATGGAGGCTAGGATTAGAGGTTACTCACACTATTGGATGTCCGGGTTAAGCTTGGGGGAAGTACTCTACTTGCCCCTTAAGCTTGTTGAGTTATGGATGTGTTGTAGATGAGATTGGTGCCAGGAGCCTTGGCATGGGTTAAGTGACTCTTAGTTGGAGGATATGCTTTCTGAGACCTTGGGTGCTGCATTGGAGGAGTAGACTCTTTATTAGTTTACTCGAGGACGAGCAAAGGTCTAAGCATGGGGGAGTTTGATAAGCACTACTTTGTAGGGCTTAAGTAAGAGTCATTAGAGGGTTTATTGGTGTAATTCGGGTAGATTTAGACACATTCATGTGTATGGCATTTGGGGGCGAAGTTTGGTGTATTTGGAGGTGTTTGAGCTATTTTGGATATCATAGGAGACACTGAGGAAGAAGTCACCAGTAAAAGACGCAAAGGAAGTGAAGAGAAGAGTAGAAGAACAGTGTGATGAATTCAATTGGTTCGTTCTCTCTACTCAGATGTCCAAATGGAGTGATTCCAATTCGAGGAGTTAGATCTTGAAGTCTACTACAAGTCCTCCAAATATGAGCGCAATCCGAGTTGGGAATCAAAAGTTATGGCGTTTTTATTGAAGTGTCACAGAAGCTGAAGTACTGGAATCCCACCGCACCCAGCGGTGGGCACTGCCGCACCCGCGGCGAGATCGTCAGAGATGTGGCCAGAAGCCACTGGAGAGCCACCGCACCCCTCGATGGGTTTCACCGCACCCGCGGTGGCGACGCGCTGAAGCTTTTCTCGGATTTAATTCCGAGATTCTGTTTTCCTTTTATTTTAATTCCGAAACTTTATTTCCAAGTTTGTTATTTCCTTTTATTTTTATTTCTAAATATTTTCCCTAGTATTTAAGGTTCTTTCTAAGACTTTATTTAGAACATCATCGTTAACCCTAGTTGCCACCTTTTTACGTTTTGTCTCTCACAAACCCTAATGGAGAACTAAACCTCCATTGTTGCACTTGACAGTTTGAAGCCAGCAATTGATTGGTTGTGAGTTTTCTACTCTTGTTCGTTTTCCTATCTAGTTGGATTGATTCTCTTATACTTGATTGATTATTGGTTTATGTTGATTTATCTAGATTGATCACCTAGGTTTATTGATATCTTCCTAATAGCTAGGACTTGTGATTCCGGGTTCGGGTTGCATATCTAGTAGCAAACACGATTTACATAAGCGGGTTGCGAGTGTTCATCGTGAGAGAGAGAGTTAATTGCATGTTATAGTAACGGGTTGTTTCTATTGCATGTATCTTGTTGAATCCTTGGTTGAATGCTATTGCTTTATTGAATCTTGAAGGTTTTCGGGTTTGATTTAGTAATAAGTACTATTAGGGCTGGTAGAACTAATAGTTACCTAAGATCGGGATAAGAACAACTAAAGGAAAGATAAGAACTTGAGATTAATAGACTTCAGTGATCAACCATATCTTTTGTTGTGTGGATCTTTGTTAAGTGTGGCGCTTTTCCCCACCATATTCACAACCTTTACTTGCGAATTTGTTTACTTGTTTTCTTGCTTTATTTACTTGGTTACTAAGAAACTCATACAACAACCCCCCCCCCCCCTAGTTCCTAGTTGGTGACGTGAATTACAAGAATAGATAACCTGACTCTCTGTGGGATCGACCCTGACTTGCTTGCTATACTCTTTAGTAGGTACTTTAGGATTTATTTGATAGGCATCACGACTTTAAGCCTGTCATTGCCATGTCTTGAGTACGTGGACAAGAGCGTAGAGCTCCTTGTCGTAGGTGGGGTAATTCAAAGTTGCTCATGTGAGCTTCTCGCTGAAGAACGCGATGGGATTCTTCTCTTGGTGGAGGACTCCACCAATCCCTACATTTGACGCATCACATTCCACTTCCAAATGCTTGGTAAAGTCTGGGAGTTGGAGCAGTGGCGCGTTGCACAAGGCCTCTTTCAACGCGTTGAATGCGTGATTGTGGTTTTCCTTCCAATTCACCGCAACGCCTTTTTTTGTGAGCTCATGGAGAGGCGTGGCGATGGAACTGAAGTTGCGAACAAATCTCCTGTAGAAGCCTACCAAGCCAAGGAAACTTCTAACCATTGTTGGAGTTGTAGGTGTTGGCCAATCTCAGATGGCCTTTACCTTGTCTTCATCTACGCGGAGCCCATCTTTGGAGACCACGTAGCCCAAGAAGTTGGTAGTGTCAGATGCAAAATGACACTTGCCAAGGTTGGCATACAAGTGTTTGCATCTCAAGCACTCTAACACAAGCCTAAGGTGCTTTACATGTTCCTCTAGACTACGCGAATACACCAGAATATCATCAAAGTACACTACAACAAATTTTCCCAGAAATTCCCTCAACACATGGTTCATGAGCCTCATGAACGTGCTTGGCGCATTGGTGAGAACAAATGGCATGACTAGCCATTCATAAAGCCCATATTTGGTCTTGAACGCGGTCTTCCATTCATCACCCTCTTTCATCCGAATCTGGTGATACCCGCTCTTCAAGTCAATTTTGGTGAAGTGGATCGTGCCATGCAGCTCATCGAGCATTTTGTCGAGGCACGGTATTGGGTGTCTGTACTTGACTTTGATCTGATTGATTGCGCGATAGTCGACACACATGCGTCATGAGCCATCTTTTTTTGGCACTAGGATCACGGGGACCACGCAAGGGCTTAAAGATTCCCTTATGTAGCCACGATCCAGAAATTCTTGCACTTGGCGCTGTAACTCCTTGGTTCTTCTAGTCCAGCGCGATAGGCAGTGCAATTTGGCAGAGTGGCACCAGGCACCAAATCAATTTGGTGCTCAATGACTCATAATGAGGGAAGGTTTTGGGAAAGCTCCTATGGGAAGATATCTTTGAACTCATCAAGCAACTGGGAGATCGCGCTCGGCAAAGCGTCATTGTTGAGGTTCTCCGATATGCATGGCGTTGGCACCATTCACAAGTTCCTTTTAACGCAGTTGTTGCACTATCCTGGCCACGCGTTCTCTCTTTGGTGTTGGAAATCCCTTCGTGTCCTTTGGGAGAACACGTTCTCCTACCACTTGCGTTTGGGTTGTTGTTAGAAGCCCCATTATCTGGTTTGGGTCGCATTGGATTTGACGCGGGCTGGGCTGCTTCCAAAGCCTTTTGGCGATCACGCTCAACCTAATCCTGTAAAATCTCATGAGAAGACATTGGTAAGAGCGTGATGCATTTTCCATGATAAGTAAATACATAAGTGCTTAAATAGTCATCGTGAAGAACGCACCCGTCGAATTGCCATGGGCTCCCCTACAAAAGATGTATGGCACCCATTGCAATGACATCACAAAGGACTGAATCTGAGTATTGGCCAATGGAAATAGAAATAAGGCATTCACGAGTTACAATGTTACCAGAACTCAATGAAATCCATTGTAGCCCATAGGGTTGTGGGTGAGGAGTGGTTGACAGATTGAAATGGCTAACCACCTTTTCATTGATGATATTGCAGCAACTGCCTCCATTGATGATGACACTCAAGGACGCGGTCTTGACCAAGCAACGCGTGTGGAAGAGGTTCTCGCGTTGGTCGACAAGGGTTGCTTCCTTGACAGTGAGGAGACGGCGCGTGACAAGGCTCAAAGGTGTGCCTTCATGTAGCACAGTGGCTTCACAAGTATAAGCCTCTTCGTCATCGTCGAATCCTTCCTCGATGGTCTCAAGGGGTGTGTCCTTCTCCTCATAAGACTCATATCCCGCGACGATGCTAAAGAAAATGACTTTCTTTTTGTTTAGGCAATCTCTCTTGTAGTGCCCTCGTCCTTCACACTTAAAACACTCCAAGTCATGCGCGCTCAAGAGCTGGTGATGAGCCCTTTTTTGGCGTCGCGCGAGGAGCATTGGTGGAAGATGTCGTGATCTTTCCTTGTCTGCTTTGATTTGACGCGGTGGTTCCTGTAGATGGACCGTACACATGAGTAGTAGGAGATTGACCAGAGTTAGAATCATACCTTCTTTGACTCGGAGTTTTCCAAGAGGATTGCCGGCGACACGTTTGTTGGTTGTGTAGTTGCATCGCGGTGTGAGTCAAGGTATTGAAATCCTTGATTGGCAAAATCTCGAGTTGGTCACGATTGACACATTCAAGCCGCTCAAGAACTTTGTTCGCAGTGTGGAATTGTGGATGGGGCGACACTGATGATGGCTTTGTAGTACATGTCCTACAACTGAGAGAAGAACTCTAGAGGTGTTTTGGAGCCTTGATGCGCCATTGCGATCTCCATTCGCGTCTGGTTTCTATAGTCTATTGGCACGTACTTCTGTGTCATGACATAGACAAGTTTGTGCCACTCTGTGATGGGAGCAAGATGTCGACGAACGCGATCGACCATGAACCTATGGTACCAAACACGTGCAGCGCCTCTGAAATGTAGCGTTGCCGCGTCAACATGCTCCTTTATGGGGACGCGACAATATCGCAATGTATACTTTGTAGCCTGCACCCACTCAAGAAACATAACGGGATCATATTCGCCAAAGAAATGCTCAATTTTAACTTTTACCTCATGGCGGCTAAGCCTTGGTGTGTGTTGAGCAGGTTGTGGCGCATAAGCACGTGGGGCAGCTTCTAGATGGCGATGATGATGACGACGACCTTGGCGAGCCTGGATATCTTCAGCGACGAAGTCCCTAGGCTGCGCGTTGTACTCAGTGCGTCCTTGTTGTCGTCGTTGAACATGGGCATCGTGTTGGCGACGAAAGTCGCGCGCCATGTCCTCGTGGTGTTGGCCATGAGTGGCATGCGTATTGTCATCGGGAACGCGATGCGGTGGTCCTACTGGCTGGAGTGGAGGTGAAATCCAATCCGCTGGCCTATCTTGGAGTTCAATGGGATCACCGAGGGGAGGATGGAAGGAGCCTGGATTGATGAGCCATGCGTCTTCCATCTCCTCATCGTCGAACTCATGGTAGTCATCATGGATAGTCGGCATTGTCGATCCATAGCCATCGGAGCCATAACGCGGAGTACGTGCGCTTTGATGGACAAGGTGGTCATTGACGTCGAATGGCACTGGGGTAGGATCATGGCGACGCGGACGCGGCTCAACATCTGGGGCGCGATAGGATCGACGCGATAGACCGGAGTCGCGTTCTTCTCGTCGTGCGCGATCGGTAAGAGGTGTTGAAGCAGTCTCACGGCGGCGTCTTGTTCCTTTGGCTTCATACCTGTCATTGAAGTCAAATGGTTCATAGTACTCACCATGGGAAACATTGTCACGGTCGGACCCGCTGTCGTAGCCGTCTGGGGTTGTCCGCGATGCAAAGTGTTCGCGATGCGATACATAACCTTGGCGACTCTCTATGACATATTGAATTTGATTGAGGCATGGTTACAGGTTTGAGGTTGAGGGCATCAACCCTTTGCCCTTGTCCACGCGTTGTTGACTTGACCCGACTTCAGTAGGACGTGGCGCGCCCAGGGTGTCCATAGGGGCCATCATAGTTAGCGTGGGAATGACCGGCGCAGCGCGTTGCGAGGCCTGTAATTAAGCAACTTGTCGCCGGAGCTCTTGTATCTGGCGTTGTTCCACGGTGAGCTCCAGAATGGGATCTTCATTGTGTTGGTCTTGTTGTTGCACCAACGGTAGATTTGGCGCATTGTCGTTGGCACCATTGCCGTCTTCATTGGGGTGAGTAGGGGCGATCATGGTTTCTATGACACCGTGACCAGACATCTAAGTAAAAACGAACAAAGACAATAAAGCCAAAGAACAAGCAATCACTTAGCAAGTAACAAGCGTTCACGTAGGAAGGCGTGGTCTTTTGGCCGTGAGGGCGGCTTAAGTCAAGCAAAGCAAGTGTAATATGCACGCACAAAAGCAAACAAAACCAATGATTAATTTCTTAACCACTTACGTAAACAACACAAGTATACAAGACAAACCTTCAAGCGTGAACCTAGACGATGGAGAGATGAATAAGATGAGCCTAGCCGAGTAGGTGGAAGAAGGTTGCCTTATTTTGGCTTTCCTTCTTTTCGTTTCTTTTAAATAAGTCGCGTCTTTTTTTTAATGCGACTTGACTTTTTAAATTTAAATTTCAAATCCGAATCTTAGTCTTTGACTTTTGATTGATATCGGATAATATTTGAATTAAATAAAATAAAAACGGCTAAGTAACAATCAAGAAAGAAATCGCGAGATTTACGCAATAGGAGAGAGAAGAATATTGCAGATTTGTTTGGTCAACTACTTCCAGATTAGGCAAGATATGATTAGAGAAATTTAAGCAATTAATCAAGCAAATCAATCAAGTAATTACTGCAGATTTTACGCGAGCAAATCACACAATTTTCGCGCAGGGATCAAGCAATTAATCGGCCAAGAGATTTTCTTGTGGAAACCGAATGGACATGCAAGGAAGAAAAGAAAAAAAATTATGACAATAGCGGAAGCAAGTATGATGGGGGAGAAAAAATTTCCGTGAACAAATGACTACTTGACAAGCGACTTACAAGATCAAAGGCTCTGATGCCAGTTGATGCGTTCCCGCTTGTGGATGCCGGATCGAGATCTTGGTGGTTAATCGCGCGTGTTGAGTTTGAGATTGCAGGGGCGGAATGCAGTGTTTGTCATGACTCGCGAGTAAGCGATCTAGTTGACAGTGATGGAGTATGTGACTCGCAGCCTCAGGGCTAGTCACGAGAGTTGGTGGCTCGAAGGGTCGAGCGAGGCCGTAGCATCGGCGGCGGAGGGGATAGACTCGTAGAAGATCGAGTGGATGCTGTAGCGTCTGCGGCAGAGTGAAAGAGATGAGAAGACAAAGAGGTGTTTGACGTCGAATCTAAGGTTGGAGGCAATTGGCTCTCGACAATAGCTTAGATTAAATTATGACGTAACCTAGTACAGAAGATCGAGTTGACCTTTTATAAGGAATAGCGGGACTCGGATGGGCCGAGTCTCGCTTAATGAGCTAGCCCACACGACACGCGTGGAACACACGCCCAAAAGAAATAACTAACAAAATATTAATGTTCTGAAATCATAAAACAACTCAAAGATCATGTTCAATGATGGTGGAAAGTATCTTGATAGAGAACGCGTTCTCTGGACTTGGTTGGAGGCTTCTGAGGGAGAACGCGGTCTCTTGCATCCCTTGGCTAGCGACGACGCGCACAATCAATGATTGTGTCGCGTTGGCAATGACTTTGGCCCGCGATCGTGTTATTGATCCTTCTGAGCGAATGCTCATAGCTTCATCTTCCTATGTGGCAGTCATGGTGGGTAGGAGCGCATCACGAGGGCAAGACCCAGTCGCGTAATGGCGCATGCGAGTCCAGTACAAGCACAACACGAGCGACCCAACGCGGGCGCGGATGGGGCCCATTAGGTTTGTGGCTTGGTTTGCGCGACTCGGGCTGAGGCCCATGAGATAAGAGCTAACTCGATGCATGTCACATGTCTTATGCTCGCTACTATGGAACTTGGCCTTCAAAAGAGGTTTAAACGTCAGGATGCTCATACAATCATTGAAAACTTGAAAAGTACAGTTTCAAGAACATGCAAGGATTGAGAGGTATGAGACTCACAAGGTCATATTAGAGTGCAAGCTTGATAGGGAAAAACCAGTAAGTACCCATGTATTTGACATGATTGGTCTCTTTGACCAAATGACAGGACTGTGGTCCCCATACAACAAAGAGTTTGCTACTGACATCATACCGCACTCTTGTATGATGGATTCGCCCAATTCAAGATGAATTACCATATGCATGGAATTGGCAAAACATTAAATGAACTCCATGGCATGATCAAAACTGCTGAGCAAAATATCCAAGTTGACAATAAGAAAGAAGTTCTCATGATCAACAAAGGGAAATGGTTCAAGAAGGGGCCTAAAGGGAAGCAGAAGCAACAAAACCAAGGAAAAGGCAAGAAAGTTGCCAAACCCAAGGTAGCTGAGAATAAGGATGGGCAAAAATAGACCGGACCGTAATTTTACGGTCCGGGAATTTTACATTCCCGGTTTTACGGTCCGGACCGGTTGGACTGTAAACATGTTTTTTTTTAAAAAGTTTAAAACATTTTTTAGGATAATTTGTACGGTCCGGTCCATATTTTTTACGGTCCGATCCGGTCCGGACCATAATCAAATCCTTTAAATGCCGAAAAATATGAAATCCGGTCTTTCCGGACCGTGGACCGGACCGTAACGGTCCGATCCGGTCCACGGTCCATACTTTAAGATGTTTACGGTCCGGAACGGATGCCCATCCTTAGCTGAGAAGACAAAAGTGATTGTTGAGCATGTCTGCTTCTACTGCAAGGCCAAGGGGCACTAGAAGAGAAACTACCTCAAATACATGAAAGACAAGAAAAATGGGACTGTGAGCTCCACTTTAGGTAATTTTGTTATTGAAGTCTTAACAACTATTTTGGGCAAAAAGATATCAAACCTAAATTTCCTTCGATGTGGTGCTATTAGTCGAACGAACCGACTTAGAACTTCAAGCAAAATAGAAAATAAAAAATGATGAGACGAAACAATAATAATAAAGCTTAACTACAAAGGATCGTAATGGATTGAATGAGATTGACTAGTGTCGAATGAATGCGTAAAACAATCGAGATTTGCCCTGCTTAGAGAAATTGTATTTCAAATCACAATGAAAGCTCGAAAATGCTAGTGAGTAGTATGTTCAGAGATATCTTACAATGGATCGATCATAATCTATTTAAAATGAAAGGAATTAATGCCAGATTTCCGAAGATCACTCGGCCACTTCAATGCTATGATCCTGTCCACGATTTTCGCTCGGTCGTTACAAAAAGAGTCGTTGGTCGCATCAACGGACAGACCATCTCCTCCGCGTGTTGGGCCTTGGTCTTCAATTGTTTATGGGCCGATCCAGTCTGATCAAAACATGGCCCAATAATTGCCCCAAAGGAAATCGGACGAGTAACTTGTTGAATTTGGGCGGTTTTCTTTTCTTCGTGAATCGCGAACACGTGCACTGGATCGGATGACTCTACTGCAGAGTTGGATTTCAGCCTTTGACAATAAATTGAATCTTTTCATCGTCTCGTCCATGGCCGCTTCCAATTCGGAGTCAAGTTTTGAAGATCGCCCCCCTCTCTTCCTTCTTAGCGAGCATGAAAGCGTTGTGAATGTCATGATCCAGTCTGAACTCGACAGGGTCTTGCAAGTTGGGGGCTTTCCCGAGGGCACTAGAGCGCGCCTCCCTTATCCAGACGAATGGGCTGACTCTAGGTGTCCAGGTTGGGTGTGCTTTTACGAGTATCCCTTGAAAATAGGTCATACCTTTCCTTTCTCTGAATTGATTCAATCTGTGATTTTTTCCTTTTCCTTAGCCCCTTGCCAAATAATGCCTCACGCCTGGCGCTTGCTTAAGGTCTTGGACCGTTTGAATAGAGATTTCGATGTTGGCATAGACTTTAGGGTTCTGGATTATAACTATTGTCTGGGGTCCAAGCGATCATACCAATATAACCTTCGAAGCCGCTCCGATCGCCAACCCTTGGTTTTGAAGTTGAACGTGAACGACCGCGGATGGAAAAAGCGGTTCTTTTTTGTGAATATCGCGTCGTTGGGCTTGTGGGGCGATTGTCCGTTCTTGCTGACCGGTTGGATGTGGAGAGGTTTGTGTTCTTTCCTATGCTTGAAGTGGATCGCATGGATTTTAACTTTGGCTTACATGTAACTTTTTGCAGAACCAGAGGAAGATCTTGTCCTGGAGTCGAAGACGCAAGCGGTTTTGAAGCTTTCGAAGATCGAAAGGACTTTTGCGAATGACAATGCCTTTTCGTCCGCTCAGCCTCTCCCAGTCGAAGCAGTTTCGCCGATGTCGTCTTCCTCCAAACGTGAGTTCCAGTCAAGTCTACTCTGTTTTTTTTATCTACTGCCCCTGACTCTTTTCTCGTCGAATGCAGCCTTGTCTCGAAGTGAAATATCTAGTGCTCGTCTCTCGGCGAAAGACCTGTTGGAACAGAGGATGCGTTCCAATGCTCTCCCCAAAGGGTGTCCCCCGAAGTCGCTCCCTCCAAAATCGTCTGGCCACAAGAGAAAGTCTATTCGCGTCTCAGATGATGTGTCGAAAGACAAGTCGGTGAGGAGGAGCATCGCTTTCCCTGAACTTTTTACTTTGCCGGTGCCTGACGACATTGAAGACCTTCCCGTTCTGGAGAACCTGGAAATGGCCGCTATGAGTTCTTGGACGGTTGAACTCAAACTTCTCTCTTTTTTTTTTTTTGACTTGCGTTTGTGGCGAGTTTGCTGACTTGCTATCTGTGTGTGCAGGTTTTCCAACATCTTAGGTCTAGTCATTTGAAGACTAAACAGATGTGGGATGATGCTCAGTCGAAGATCTCCCAAGCCGAGAGCAGGGCCTTGGTCTTCAACAACCAACAACAACCAAGGCTACTACTTGGGTATTGGATACCAGATGTGGTTCTCACGTTACTTCGAATGTGCAGTGACTAAGAAGTAGGAGACACTTGGAGAAGGAAGAGATAGACCTGCGCGTTGGAAATGGAAACAAAGTTGCTGCGGTTGCCATAGGAGTTTATAGTCTATCTTTACCTTCTGGCTTAGTTTGTAGAATTAAATAATTATTATTTTGTTCCTTCAATTACTAAGAATCTTGTTTCGATTTCTGTTTTGCTTCTTGAAGGTTTTAAATTTATCAAAGGAAATGTTCATATGAAACAATTGAGTTATTTGATGAAATTTTGAAGATTTTTATAGTATAAATTTAGTTAGTTTAAGGAAAAAAGTAAACTAAAAATAGGATTAATAGCAAAATAACACGTAAGCAAAGTTGATCCATAATTGTTTTGATCTCTCGAAAGGGGATATGAGATCAAACGAAGGGAAAACATAATTTTGATGTTTTATCTTTTTGTTAAAATAAATATATGAAATACTTGAGCAAAATATATAAAAAAAATCATTACAAATTAACTAGATAAATAATATTTTTTAGTTTTTTTTCTAATTACGTAATAGACCCATCTAAAGTTTTAAATTTTGATTTTAATTTATATCATTGCTTCTAGAAACACAATACTTTTAAAGTTATTTGAATAATTAATTAATCAGTAGTGGCTGATTTATGTAGGTGTAAAGTTATCTCAAATTCGAATACTTTTACAATTTGTATACATACTACATTTAATTTACTTGTGATGATGTGCATAGTCATATGAAATTGAAAGTTTGTTACAACAAAGATTTACTTGGATTTTTTAGTTAAACTTTTTGTTGGATTTAACAAAATTTTCTTGGTAATTTATAATTGATATTTCACAATTTGCTAGTGAATATTTTTTCTTGGTGATTAACAGACTTAATTCAGTTTTTAGAAACTGAAAATTATATTTAGCAAAATGATAAGTAATAAGCCCAAAGAAACATTATAAAATCGAAAAATTGAGATCATGTATTTTTCATAGAAAATTATGATCAATTAAAAAATTGTTAAATGGAACCTGCAATATACCAAATTCGTTAAAAATCTTATATGCTATTATGTTGTTAAGATGAGTTGTTAAATTTAAAGGTTTAGAAGAAAATCTCAAGATTATATAAATTAATTTTGTTAAGATACATTAGTATGAAATTTCACTAAATTTTTAATAAAATATATGTGTTTAATAATATAATATAGTGGGTTGAATTATAAAAGCACATGTCTTATGAGTTAAAAATTGTAGATATTGTATGATTTTGGCCCATAAATTTATATATGCAAAATCATAAAAATAATATTACCAATTACATAAATGAATAGAAGATGTATTTTATATATAAGTTTAGTAGAAAATCTATCATATATTAGTTTGACATATATAAGCTTATTTTTTTGTAATTTGTAGAAATCAAATTTTATTAAAAAATTTATAAGCATTCAAAAAAGTTATATAATTTTTATATATATGAAGCTAGGTGTAATTAGATATTGTGATTTAAATTGAAATATAGTGTTAAGAAAAAAAAAGTGGATTAATAACAAAATGACACGGATGATTTGTGGGGTCAGAACCATTCTGGTGGCTCAAAATTCAATAGCTTTAATATATATAGATGAGCCATAAAACTTATTCATACCATTTTACTCTAAATGGTCCATAAAATTTGTATGTGTAATAATATACTATAGTGAGCTTGATTATAGAAACACATGTACTACGAGTTGGAAATTATATATATTGTATGATTTTGGCCCATAAAATTATATAGGTAAAATTATATATGCAAATGCATGAAAAAATATTACTAATTATATAAATGAATATAAGATGTATTTTATAAATAAGTTTAGCAAGAAATATATCATATATTATTTTGAGATATATTACAAGCTTATTGTATGTGTAATTTGTAGAAATTGAATTTTATAAAAACAGTTGTATATAATTTTTATATATTTGAAGTTAGTTGTGATTAGATATTGTGATTTAAATTTTAAGTATTTGAAGTTAGGTGTGATTAGATATTGTTAATGAAATATAATGTTAATTATATAGAAAATGACACACAAGATTTGTGGGGACCAGAAGCATTGTGATGTTCTAAATCCGTTGCTTTAATCTACTATATAATTAATAAAGCTAAATACCAAATGGGTCACATGGCGTTTCGAAAATGAATCAAACCCCTATGCTGTCACGTGGCATCACGACATTAAATTTGTCACGTGTCAAGTTCTCATTTTTTCAGTTGTTTTTTTGAAAATCTAATAAAATCAAAGAAAATAAAATCACTACCCATATTTGTCGGATATGCATACAATATGAATATTTTTTATGCTCTAATCTTTCAAAAATGTAGCAAATAATATTATCAACCGTATGTACATAATCTATATCTATATACAACATGCATATTACATACTATACTAAAATAAGTTATAATATTTTTATAATCACTTCTTACCAAAATGTAAGACAAAATATTCCATTCTATGCAGATTTTATTTTTTGCAATATATTTCTAATGTACTAAAATAATTTTGTAATATTTTTAACATCAATTATTTCCAAATTAATAGATGAATAAGGTTGCATATCTCTTCCTTGTACATTATAATTATATAGTATCATATCATATAATTTCAACTCAAATCTATATATAATTGATATGAAATAAATTGTTAATAATATCATTCATTGAATATCAATAAGATTCTAACTAAGGAAAAAATCTCAAAAAGTCTAACCATAATCTTAATATTGATTTTGTTACACATTTTTGCTGAAATATTAACAAATAAATATTAGTAAATTCAATCTACTAAATATATACTAAACAAAATCTCACTATGCCACATGTCATCCCCACAATAAAAATATGGCATGTCGTTTTTTTTTTAGCATTTTACCTTTTAAAATATAAATTTATATAGAAAAGATTTGTATCATAAATCTAGACCAATTCCTAATTTAAATACAAATGAACTAATCACTTCCTAATTTATATACATATTCCTAATTTAGATACCAATTAATCACATATATAAACTAATTACTTCATATTTTACACACAAATCAATAACAAAGATTATCAATACAAAACATGCACAACAATCTACTAAATTTACTATATATATATACTAAACCAAAACCATTTTATGCCACATGACACTCTCTACTAAACCTATAAATTTCTTATGCCACATGACACACTCATATTTATTTTATCACATGACATTTTCTCAATTTTTTATTTTTTCAAAAAATCAATATAATAATTGTATATAAGATCTTGATCTCATTTCAAAATTCAATACTTTATATATTCGTTTCCAATATTAAGCCTTAGGTAAATCTTTATGATTTGATTGGATATAATTTAATATAGTACTTTTCCTTATTAATTCTCTTAAAAGTTATATCAAATTATTAATTGATAATTATAATAAAATTTGAAATTAAATACTAAAAAAATTTCAGTTAATCTATTATATATAATATATGTATTAAAATAAATTCCCTATTAAAACAAAACTTCTGTATTAATTGATTATTAATATATATTTTTTTATTATACTTATCTTATTTTCATTTTATTGACACTAATTAGATATGATATTTATTTATTTAATATTTTTTAAATATGAAATTAATATATATTTAAAAATTAAAAAATATGGATATAAGCTTTATGCAAGAACGAAAAAATTAAGCTAGTATATATAGAAATATTGAAAATCCTCTCATTTCCTTCCCTTATAAACTCCTCAAATTTGAATTCAAAAAATAAATAAAAAACAAACCCTTCAAATCCCTCCGATCAACATAGTTTAGTTCATCTTCTTCCCTTTCATTCCTCTATCTCATTCTTCTTCGCCGCTCTCATCTCTCCTCTTCCCAATCAATTTCGCCTCTCCATCCCTATGTGGTGGCCCAATGCAGATTTTTTGTTCTATTGCTCGTTTAATTTTTCTTTGTTACTTTTCCCCTCTACTATTTTGCCTTCTCTTAACAGTGTGTTTGGCAAATGGTTAATGGGTAGAAAGAAAAGAGAAGAAAAATATAAAAAATGATGAGAAGGAAAAGAAAGAAAGAGAATGAGAAGTGAAGGAAAATATTTCAAAATTTTCTCTTGTTTGAATAGAAGGGATTTTTAAGAGGGAGGGAAGTGAAAATTAATTGATGTTAATTTTCTTTTTTTTAAATTTTGAATGGGTCTATTTGTAATTTCCATTCAAATTCCACCAATTTGGTGTAATTCAATTTTCCTTTAATTCTCTTGTGATTTTCCCTTTATTTTTGTTAAAATCCACTCAATTCCCCTCGAGTTAGGTAAATGACCCTTTGACAAACCTTTTTTTAAACTAATGGACCCTTAGCAAAAATGGACACATCATCCCAACTTTTTCATTATTTTATTATTTTAATACCTCTCCTTCCTTCCATAACAAACTCGATCGATCGATTTCATCTACCTCAAACCTTCTTCCCCACGCCACCGCCGATCGATCGTACACAGGAGCTCCAGCCGATTGATTGCACGCCGCCGCCGCACGCCAACGACTACAGGAGGATTCGGCTCCGCTTCGATCGCAGGGAAGGCAGCTTTCGATTGTTTGATCGAAGAGATCCAAGGAGATTGAAGTTCGATCGCACTAGAAACAAGTAATTTCTCTTCCAAATCTGAGTTTGGTTGTTCTAATGACACTATTACTCGATTATGATAGAAATAGTGTCATTGCGAATAAGTAATGTAAAACTGTCCTTGGAATCATAAATGTCATTGAAATAGTGTCATTCCAAATCTGAATTTGGTTGTTCTAATAAAACTGTCATTGAAATAGTGTGATGCGCCCCTGCCTACCATGAATGCCACAGAGGAAGAAGAGGCTATGAGCATTCGCTCACAAGGGCCAATCACAAGAGCACGCGCTAAAGCCACCGCCAACGCAACGCAATCCTTGATTGTTCGTGTCGTCGCCACCCAAGGCACAATGGAGACCGCGTTCTCTTTGCAGCGTCTTCAACCAAGCACAGAGAACACGTTCTCTGCATGTCTCCTCTCGACCATCCAATGAACGCGTTCTTTTTGAATTACATGCAATCTTTTCAGACATTAATCATTTTAGTTTTACTTTGGGGCGTGTGCTCTACGCATGTCGCGTGGGCCGGCCCATTAGGCGAGACTCGGCCCATCCGAGTCCCGCGAGCTAGTATAAAAGGACAACTCGTCCTCTGTTATTAGGTTACGTTCATTTTAATAAAAGCTTGAGTATTGAGAGCCATTTGCCTCCTCCCCTTTGATCGAACGTCAAACATCTCTTACTTCTCATCTCCATTCCCCGCTGCCGACGCTACGGCCAAGACTCGATCTCTTTCGAGTCGTTATCATCCGCTGCCGCCTCCCATACAACGCGTTCCACGCCATCATCACCATTCCAACGCCACGTGACTTCCCAAACAAGATCATCGATCCTTCACCACTAGTACGAACGCATCAACTGGCATCAGAGCCTTTGATCTTGTAAGTTGCTTCTCAAGTCTCACTTGTTCACGAATTTTTTTTCTTCCCCCATCATACTTGCTTCCGCCATACTCGTTCAATTTTTTTTTTACTTTTCTTCCTTGCTAGTCCTTTCGGTTTCTACAAGAGAATCTCTTGGCCGAATCCCTCTTGATCCACGTGCGAAACTGGTGTGATTTGTTTGCATGAAATCCGGGTAATTGATTGAATAATTTGCTTAATTAATTGCTTAAATTTCGCTTGCATATCTTGCCATATTTGTTCACGTTGACCATCATAAATCTGCAACAAATCTTTCTCTCTCCTATCACGCAAATCTCGTGATTTTTTTCCTTAAGTTACTTAGCCGTTTATTTTTATTTTATTTTAAATTATTTCTTATCCGATCTTCATTTAAGACTAAGATCTCGGATTTGAATTTCAAAATTCAAACTTAAAAAGAATAAGAAAAAGTCAAGTCGCATTTCAAAAAAAAAAAAAAGACCGCGACTTTCAGAAACAAGAGAAGTAAAGCCAAAATAAGGCAACCTTCTCCCCTCAACGGCTAGGCTCGTCTTCTTCACCTCTCCACCATCTAGTGTCACGCGTGTAATTGTGTCTTGTTTGTATGCGTTCTTTACTCACGCAGTTAAGACTTCACTCTTTTGGTTTCGTTGCTTTTGTGCTTGCATATCACACTTGTTTTGCTTGCCTATTAGCCGCCCTCAAGGCCAAAAGAACGCGCTAACCTACGTGAACACTTGCTACTTGTTGAGTGCTTACTTGTTCATTGGTTTTATATTGTCTTTTGTGCAATTTTACTCGCGATGGAAGGATATGTTCTTATAGGTAGCCTCATGGCACCCACTGGTGGAAATGGGCAAGGAGACGGCAACAATCCTCTCCCACAACAACAGATCGCGCAACATGAAGTGGTGCCACTCGCCATTCCTCCCCAAGATCACATTCTAGACCTATCAGAGGAACAACGCGAGATCCAATCCCTTCGGCGCCAACTTGCCGAATTCCAAGCAAAGGAACGCGCTGCGATGGTACAACCAACACCAACTCTGCAAATACCCTTGGATCCTCTAGTCGCACCGCGATAAACAGAAGCCGGCCCAAGCAAACAACGCGTCGACAAGGGCAAGGGATTGATGCCCTCGTCTTCCAACTTGCAACCGCATCTTCAACGGATCCAATATTGATAGCTCCATGACCCCCTTGATGACGGCGCAGGACGAAGAGGACGCAATGAAGGTGCGCTCGGATGGTCCGATGACAAGAGCCCGCGCCAGAGCAATGGAACGAGCCACACAGTCTTTAGTCTCACGGGCATATGCAAGTGACACGACTTCATCTAGTCCTAAATGAGTTCTCCTCGTGACCTATGAAGGCTTAGGCGAGGCCTCGTCCAACCCAACCTGACCAAAAGACGAAGACGCCGAGCTCGCGGAGAAGACTGAAGGGCGGCGATCGCCGCCGAGTTTACGGCACCCGTCGCGATGGTCACGGCGCCCGCCGTAAGGTGCCCGACGCCCGCTGTTTGGTGCCCGACATGGAGTTTGGCTACGGCTTTTGGGCAGCGGCCGCCGTTTAATTACGGCGACCACCGTTTTTTCTCCGAGTTCGTTCCGCGTCAGCGTTTTCAAGACCCGTCGTTTTAATGAATATTTTATTATTATTATTTTATGTTATTTCCGTTTAGACTATTTAAGACTTGGAACCCTAGTTTGTATTCTTCACGTTGAATTTAAGTAGTAAAAGTTGAGTTCGCTCCTTAGAAGTTGAGTACGCTCCTTCCTTGAATTCTAACGTCACCCCTTCGATTCCACAAATCGTTTATCCCGTAGCTCGTCGCTTCGAGCAAGTTTTACACCATCTCTTCGGTATTCAGATCATCTCTTTGATCTTCACGTCATCTCTTGACGCAATTGAGGGTTATCTCTTTAACCCTAGGAAAGCCATCACTTTGGCTACGGAGGAGAAGAATCAATCCAGGCTTGAGGAGTCAAGATCCTGCGTTGCAGACAACACTCAGGGGTTGTTCGCATCAACTGGCATCAGAGCCTTTTCCAAGCTAAGTTTGTTCTTCTCTCTTTTGTGATTCTTGAAATTTTTTTCCGCTAGCAAACCCTAGAAATTTTTTTCTAAGCCATCACCCACCACCACCGCTCGCCACCACCACCACTCGCCACCACCACCGCTCGCCACCACCTCCGATCGCCACCACCGTCCGCCACCACCACCACCATTCGCCGCCGCCTCCCTCTCCTTCACGTATAACCCTCATCCCCTTAGGTGTTGGTTACTTGTTCCCCAATCCTACAATCTACCCTCTAGCAATTCTTGTCTCCATATTTACATATTTGATTTCCTTGCTTCTTGTTGCTCAAATTTTGCTTCATCTTTGGATTAATTGCTAGATTAGTTGTTTGATTTTCCTCCATGTTAGTTGCTTGTCTCTTCTTGCTTTTCCTACACTTGCTTGTGTGGTTCTTTCTTGCTTGATTCGTCATCATATCAGCACAAAAACAAAAACAAGGTGTGACCGTATAAACAAAACAAACATACTATTCTCACCTTCCATCAAACAAAAACAGAAAGGTTTGGGAAGCCGGAAGCCTCAAAAACAAAACAAAAAATAAAGAGTAGGCAGAGAACGCACCATACGGTCATACTCCATCTTCTCATCTTTCATGTCTCTATACAACTCTCATTAAACAGGGCATATAAAAATTTCCAACTCTCTTGTAATTAATTCTGAGAAACTTGATTTGATTTGCTTGCACTTGGAAATTTGTGTGTTGTTTGGGACTGGACTTGCTAGTTCTTGCTTTCAGCCTTACGTTCAAGCCTCTCCCTCCTCACGAGCAACCCAAATTAGTACGCCCCGCGGAAAATTTTTTGGGTCACTTTTGAGACAAGGACTTGGCTTGGACTTGCTCTTTTGCTTGGTGCAGCTTACTTCTTGTGTTGTATGCTTCGTATAGGTACTATGGATGTCCCTACTTCGAGCGTCTCTCCCTCTACGGGCCACCGCAGCCCCGGACACATGGACTCCGCCTATGAACAAATCAACCAACTTCATGCGTCAAACGACACACTTCAGTCCGCGAATGAAGAGAAAAACCGCGTTATTGCCGAGCAAGCTGTTGAACTTGCGTACCTTCGTCGGGCCATGAGTAACGTGAAGTTGCCCACGAACGATCATCTGCTGAACCCTACGGCCCCAGCCAACCACTCTCTGGATCGCAAGGGGAAGGGTGTCGTGTCCACGCCACAAGATCGCCTTCGTTCGCAAATTGAAGGCTACCCGCCCAAGCGTGGCGACTCCCGCGCCCGGTACAACCCCACCTTTGCCCCGAGAGATGAGGATTACACGTCGGATCGCTCCTGTCATAGTGTTCGCGTTTACAAGGATCCCCTACCGTATGTCAACACCAAGGACCGCCGGGTTCGAGGTCGACAACACGCACGATATGACGACTCCGAGTCCGAGCGTGATGATGATGATGTTGATGACCGTAGCTCAGACCACTCCTAGGAAGGATTTGATGATGAGGAGGCGTATGAGATGGAACGCCGTGAGGAGTTGCGCCCCACGCATCACGGCTACCGCCGACACTCGCGGGAACGACGTCGCCCGAGCCCCGAGCGCCATGGCCCACGTCGCCCCGACATTAAGGTAAAACTTCCTAACTTTTCTGGTGAATTTGATCCTCTTAAATTTCTTGATTGGCAGCAGTCTATGGAGTATGTTTTGAACCACTACCAATACCCGGAAGAGGAACGGGTTGCTACCGCCGCATTACATTTTGACGGCGCCGCCAAGGCTTGGTGGCACCACTTTTGCTCCGACCGTGCATATCACCGTGAGTGTCCAATCACTTCTTGGCGCCATCTTATGCGGATCATGAGGAAGAAGTATGTCCCCGAGGACTTTACTTCCGAAATGCGCCTTAAGATACAACTCGCCTCTCAAGGTACTCGTTCTCCCCTTGACTTTTATGCTGAACTTGAAGAGTTATCCCATAAGGCAGGTATCCATCACACTGACGAGGACTTTCGGAGTATGTTCCTTCGTGGCCTACATGAGCCCATTCGCAACCAACTTCGGGTGCTTAATATTCGAGACCTCCAAAAGTGCGCTCATACGGCACAAGAGATATGGTCACAAGCTCAAGCGGCTAAGCGAGCGTCTTGGTCCCGCACCAATTCTAGGTATGTTCCCTCCACCCCGTCTGGTTCATTTCCTTCTCATGTGCGCTCCTCTTTGCAGTCCGCTCCCGCGACTACACCGCCGGCGCCGGTCACTCGGCCGAGCAACACCCCGGCGCGCGTCAACGAGCCACCGCAGCGGCGTGCACCTCCTTCCGATGAACGGGCGCATGACAAGGTCTGTTATAAGTGCCAAGGTCATGGCCACCTACAACGGGACTGCCCTAACAACAAGCGCGTCCTCTTCTCACACCTTTCCGAATACGAGTCTTTTGACGATGACACCCCAGACGGCCCACCAGTGTTCGACTCGTATGACCAGGACGAGGAAGCGGAGAAGTTGGATGGGTATATTTGTAGCCCCATGGATGACCAAGGCAACGTGCCCCTTAGCCTAGTTACTCGCCGTGTCCTCACCGCCAAAGAAGGTACCTTACTTGACCAACGTGAAAATTTATTTCATACTAAATGTGCGGTCCAGGGTGCTTCTTTGAGTGTCATCATAGATGGTGGAAGTTGTTGCAATATCATCAATGAAAATGTGATCAAGCACTTCAAGTTCGACACAACTCCACACCCCCAACCTTATACCCTACAATGGATCTCCGAGGGTGATGACTCCAATGTTGTGAAGCGGCAATGCACTATCAATTTCAGCATTGGCCATTACAAGGATTTCGTGCTTTGTGACGTAGTCCCCATGGATGTCACCCATCTTCTATTAGGGCGTCCTTCGCAATTCGACAAGCGAGCCCTTCATGATGGGTTTCTCAACAACTACGTCTTCATGCACAATGGAAGGAAGGTGACATTGCTTCCTATGAGCCCTCAAGAGATTATGCAGGATCACATGGAAAGGAACCGCGTTAAGGCCCTTGAACAAGCCAAGGATAAAGCCGCTGCCCGTGACATACCCCAGAAATCGACACCAAAGGCTGGCATCCAAGGCTCGTGTGAGAACCGACTTCTTTTGGCTAGGTCTCGGGATGTCTCCCCAGTCATTCAGGGAAGACTTCCTTGCTTTTTACTTGTTCCTTTCGTGTGTCTGTTAAATGTTAAAGATCTTGTTGATTTACCCCCTGCAGTGTCTTCCCTTTTGCAGGAATTTGAGGACGTGATGCCCGAGGAGCTGCCCGAAGGATTGCCACCTATTCGTGGTATTGAGCATCAAATCGACTTTGTCCCTGGCGCCTCTCTTCCTAACCGCGCTGCATACCGCGCGAGCCCAGAGGAAACAAAGGAATTGCATCGCCAAGTCCAAGAGTTGTTGGATAAGGGCCACGTCCGAGAGAGCTTAAGCCCCTGCGCCGTCCCGGTCATTCTTGTAACACCCCCAAACCCGGGGTGTCACCGCCGTGGTTTCTACCCAGAACCCACCAGGCTAAGGACAACAAACGGGATAAACAAGGATAGCGGAATCGGCTAAAAGACCCGAACTTAATAATATTAATGGTGAAAACGCAATGAATGACCAACATAAGGTCAACTAGACTTGTCAACAATGTCAGAGTACGTAGCGGAATACGAAAGGAAGGAAGCCCCATAGCCTAATCTAGCACCACCATCGAGCACCTCCAACTCTTCCATGTAGCTTTCAAACTATGCAAAGCTGAAAACCTATAACTAACAACAAGCGGAAACAAAACAGAACAAACCCCAGAGTAACCTGGGTTAGTTATTGGGATCTTAGCAAATAACCCACAATCAAATCACACATCCGGAAACTAAACAGACAAATTACAAACAAAGTTTAACCAAATCATAAACACACATCATAGTAGATTACTAAGATAATCAAACGAACACAGCGGAATCACGACTTAGAACAACACCCAAAATAACACACACACACATAACGCAACACGTCACACACACTAATCAATATCTGCCAACAACCAAGCAAACAATCAGTATCCAAGACAAGACCAATAATCAAGTACATAACCAATATTCATCACAATCCAACGCACACAACTGCTAACACACACAAATGTCAACATACACAATCCAACACACACAATTATCAACACACACAATTGTCAACACACACAATCCAACATATACAATCCAACTCACACGACTGCCAACACACACAATTGTCAACACGCACAACTGACAATCATCACCCTAAAACAATCATACAAACACATACTCGGGTGAGACGCTCATCACCTTAAAACAATCATACGAACATATACACGGGTGAGACGCTCATCACCCTAACCAATCCCATGTTGTCCCACACTTTCAAGATGGGAAACCAACCTTTACAAGCATCCACATAACCAACCTTCATAATCACTCAACATAACCATCTTTCCGCAACTAGCTACCACCAACAATCACACCAAAAGAAATTCACATCACAACTAGCTACAATAACCAATATTTGACAACAAGTCAATAACTAGCCAACAATCACATCCAATCGAACACAACACAAGGTAACTACTAACACATTCAACCATATCAACACAAAACCAATAATCCAGCACAATAACGTCACACATACAAGCAACGTCTGTTCTGCCATAAGAGGTTAAACCACGATCCTAACACATTATGTGCCACAACTGAGACACATAAAGGACAATCACGAAAACCGTTCATACACTTCATCTATCTCACATAACAAGAAAACACATGAATTACAAATAGAATCCAGAAATGCAATCGTCATGCAAGCCAAGCCAAGGCAATCAACTAAATAAGTCTTGGGAGACTTACCTCGAAACCAAGCACTAATACTCAACGAAGATCGATCGTCTTTCGAACCCGGCCTAAACAAGCCATATAAATACAAAACCACATAATCAACACAAAAGCCTTTGGCGTCAAAAGAATCCCGAGCTACAATATAACGCCTTTGATCCTTCCTGGGCTCGATTCAATTTGACGGGATATTCCCGAATCTCAAATGTTGATTTCCACTTGATTTTGGATGAAACCCCTTAAAGAAACTTGAATATTGATGAAAAATGAGCTAGGAAGTGATGAAGAGAGAGCTTAAAGGGCCGGCTATGGAGAGAGTTGAAGAAGCAAAGGTGAAGTCGGTTGGAGCATGCTAGAAGATGATGGAAGACAAGATATTTATAAGGTAGATATTTATGTATTTAATGATTATCCAATCTAATTTGTCTTTTAGTGCAAATAACAATTAAATCATAATATATATATAAACACATATGTATATATATATAGTTAAAAAAAATGGACCAAGATACGAAAATAATTCTGACGTCGTACGTAAATCACGTACGCGACGCCAAACGACGAAATTTCAAAACCATTCAAACAAATAAATTTGATCCGAAATCAGGGATATTACATATACCACCCCTTAAATATAGTTTCGTCCACGAAACTAGAAAATCAAGAAATAGAAACAACAGAAACAAGAAGACTACTTGTTGCACAGATGTCCATATTTTCATATAGCTATAGGATATATATATCCAAATAAGTTCATATGCATATGCTCCAAATATAGCATAATTCATATACTGCTAAATATTTATGAATCAACAATCATCTAGCATAACTCATACCAATTTCATAACAACAACCAATGAACATAACTCATCCACAATTCCATCACAACAATCAACCAACATAATTCACATCAATTAACTAACAGTGATCATCAGAATTAGCTAAAAATTCTTTAACCAATCACATATCAATAACCGTTGATAACAACATAACTCACAGGTCTCAAATCAATCTCATAATAGTGACCAACCAACATAACTCACATCAATTAGTTAACAATGATCAACAAAGTTAACTCAGAAGTCTTGAACCAATCACACAATAAGATAAATCCCACATATCATAACATAATTATTGGTATGCCAATCATATGGCAATCATCCAATATCATATAACTCAAACCAATCATGCGGCACCCTCCGGCCTCAACTCATGGCACACAACGGTCAGCGCGCAGCTCTACACGTTGCCCATTATCAAAACATCAACTTCTATCCCCGACTGAGTCTCTACTAGAGCACCTGCTAAAACATTTTTAGAATCTCGAGAAGGGGTCCCTCCTAGCCGCATGGTTATACCCGGGGGTCACTTCCTCAATGACTTACCCCATGCCTATAACCATACCGGTGGAAACCAATGCAATCAATTGTTCAAGCGTTTCAAAATATCACTAAATAATTAGGGAGTACTATGTTCTAAAGTACGACCCTGAAAATACATCGAATGTATTTTATTCCACTCTAGGAGTTATTACGGAGATCAAAGATTTTACAGAAAATCCAAACTCCACTGAAAGCGAAATAATTATTGAACGAAGATGGGATAATTACCCAAATATCCTTACTAAAAATTGAGGGGTATTACAATTCTTGTGCCCAAGAAGGATGGTAGTTGGCGCATGTGTGTTGATTGTCGGGCGATCAACCAAATTACAGTGAAGTATCGACACCCTATTCCTAGACTTGATGATATGCTTGATGAATTTCATGGTGCTACTTTATTTTCGAAAATTGATCTTAAGAGTGGGTATCATAAAATTAGGATGCATGAGGGCGATGAGTGGAAAACTGCATTTAAGACTAAGTATGGCCTTTATGAGTGGTTGGTTATGCCTTTTGGTTTGACCAATGCCCCTAGCACTTTTATGAGGTTGATGAACCATGTTTTACGGGCTTACTTAGGAAAATTTATGGTTGTCTACTTCGATGATATCCTTGTTTACAGCAGGTCTTTGGATGAGCATGTTGAGCATCTTAGGAAAGTCTTAGAGTGTCTTAGAAAAGAGAAACTTTATGCTAACCTGAGTAAATGTTCTTTTTGTTCGGATTCCACTATTTTTCTTGGTTTTGTTGTGTGCAAGGATGGACTACAGGTTGACCAAGAGAAGGTTCGCGCCATAAAATAATGGCCACGGCCCACTACACCAACCATGGTGCGGTCATTCCTGGGCTTGGCTGGCTTCTACCGCCGCTTTGTGCGTGACTTCTCCACCATTGCAGCCCCGCTTCATGAGCTTACAAAGAAAGCCGCGTCTATTGAATGGACGACCGCACATGAGACCGCCTTCATCACTTTGAAGGACCGATTGTGCAACGCTCCTTTGCTGTAATTACCGGACTTCTCCAAGACCTTTGAGGTGGAGTGTGACGCTTCTCATCATGGCATTGGAGGGGTCTTGCTACAAGATAGGCGCCCCATCGCGTACTTTAGCGAGAAGCTCACAGGCGCCCAGCTCAACCACCCAACTTATGACAAAGAGCTCTATGCTCTTATTCGGGTGTTGAAGACTTGGCAACATTATTTATGGCCCAAGGAGTTCGTCATTCACTCCGACCATGAGGCGTTGAAGTATTTGAAGGGTCAATACAACCTCAACCGCCGCCATGCTCGATGGGTAGAATTCATGGAGACCTTCCCCTATGTGGTCAAGTACAAGAAAGGAAAGGAGAATGTGGTTGCTGACGCCCTCTCTCGCAGGTATGTGTTACTTACCCATCTTGATGCTTCTATCTTAGGCTTCTCCTTGATTAAGGATGTGTATATGCATGATGATGACTTTGCTGACATTTTTAAAACATGCATGGAAATTGGAGAGTCTAATGGATTCTATATTGATAATGGCTACCTATTTAAGGCCGGGAAACTTTGTATCCCAAAGACTTCTATACGTCGGTTGCTAATTCAGGAAGCTCATGAGGGTAGAGGTCATTTTGGTATCCCTAAAACCTTGGCTGCATTAAAGGAACATTTCTATTGGCCTAAAATGTTGCATCATGTTACACGTTTTTGCAAGGCTTGTGTTACTTGTGTGCATGCTAAGTCTAGATCGAGTCCCTAAGGTTTGTATACCCCTTTGCCTATTCCGAATGTTCCATGGGAAGATATTAGTATGGATTTTATCACTGGGTTGCCCATGTCTAAGAAGGGGAGGGACTCGATATTTGTGGTAGTTGATAGGTTCTCTAAGATGGCTCACTTCATTGCATGCAAGACTACTCACAATGCTTCTGAGATTTCTTCTTTATTTTTTGAGTATGTTGTTAAGCTGCATGGTATCCCTAGGAGTATAGTGTCTGATCGTGATGCTAAATTTATGAGTTATTTCTGGAAATCTTTGTGGGCCAAACTGTGAACTAAATTGTTGTTCTCTACTAGCTATCACCCCCAGACCGATGGGCAAACGGAGGTTACTAATAGGACTTTGGGTGCTTTATTGCGTACTATGTTAAAGTCTAACCTCCGCAAGTGGGAAGAGTGCTTGCCTTTTGTTGAATTTGCATATAACAGGTCCATGCACTCGGCGACGCAGCAGACTCCCTTCCAGGTGGTCTACAGCCTCAATCCGCTCACCCCCTTGGATCTCATACCACGGCCAATGAAGGAAAAGGAGAGCATGAAGGGTGTGGAGCGAGCGGACCAGGTCAAGGCACTACATGAACGGACGAGACAGCAGCTGGAGCGGAGGTCCGAGCAAGTAGCTGCACAACGCAACAAACACCGCCGCCCAGTTGCTTATGAGGCCGGCGACTTGGTGTGGCTGCATTTGCGCAAGGAACGCTTTCCATTGAAGCGATGCCACAAACTGGACGCGAGAGGTGATGGTCCTTTCCGGGTGCTGCAATGCCTTGGGGCCAATGCCTATCGCCTGGAGTTACCCGATGACTACGGCGCACACCCGACATTCAACGTTGTTGACCTTGCTCCTTACACTCCTCCTGCTTTTGACGACGAGGACGAAGCGAGGACACTTCACAGCCAAGAAGGGGAGATTGATAGCTCCATGACCCCCTTGATGACGGTGCAGGACGAAGAGGACGCAATGAAGGTGCGCTCGGATGGTTCGATGACAAGAGCCCGCGCCAGAGCAATGGAATGAGCCACACAGTCTTTAGTCTCGCGGGCATATGCAAGTGACACGACTTCATCTAGTCCTAAATGGGTTCTCCTCGTGACCTATGAAGGCTTAGGGGAGGCCTCGTCCAACCCAACCTGACCAAAAGACGAAGATCGCGGAGAAGACTGAAGGGCGGCGACCGCCGCCGGGTTTACGGCGCCCGCCGCGATGGTCACGGAGCCCGCCGTTTGGCGGCGCCCGCCGTAAGGTGCCCGACGCCCGCCGTTTGGTGCCCGACATGGAGTTTGGCTACGGCTTTTGGGCAGCGGCCGCCGTTTAATTACGGCGACCGCCGTTTTTTCTTCGAGTTTGTTCCGCGTCAGCGTTTTCAAGACCCGTCGTTTTAATGAATATTTTATTATTATTATTTTATGTTATTTCCGTTTAGACTATTTAAGACTTGGAACCCTAGTTTGTATTCTTCACGTTGAATTTAAGTAGTAAAAGTTGAGTTCGCTCCTTAGAAGTTGAGTACGCTCATTCCTTGAATTCTAACGTCACCCCTTCGATTCCATGAATCGTTTATCCCGTAGCTCGTCGCTTCGAGCAAGTTTTACACCGTCTCTTCGGTATTCAGATCATCTCTTTGATCTTCACGTCATCTCTTGACGCAATTGAGGGTTATCTCTTTAACCCTAGGAAAGCCATCACTTTGGCTACGAAGGAGAAGAATCAATCCAGGCTTGAGGAGTCAAGATCCTGCGTTGCAGACAACACTCAGGGGTTGTTCGCATCAAATATGTCATAGAAAGTCGCCAAGGATACGCATCACATCGCGACCGCTATGCACCTCAAGCTACTCCAGTTCGCGATGAAACAGACTCTGACCGCGACGAAGTTTCACATGGTGAGTTCTCTGAACCTTATGACTTCAATGACAGGTACGAAGCCAGAGGGACAAGACGCCAACGCAAAGTAGCCTCTACTCCGCGTGCTGGCCAAACTCGAAGAGGAGAACGCGATACACTTCTGCCGCGACAATCCCATCGCGCCAGAGAAGTTGTGCCGCATCAAAGACACCATGCTCACACCCATGTCCCATTCAATGTCGAGGACCATCTGGGCCACCAAAGTGCAAGAACCCCTCACTATGGCTCTGATGGATACTTCTCCCACACTCCCCTCCACCAAGACGAGTTCGAGGAGTTTGATGATGAAGAGATGGAGGACTCAGGGATGATCAATCCAGGGAATTTCCATCTCCCCCTCGGTGATCCTATGGAGTTGCAGGATCGCCCAGCCGATTGGATCCCTCCCGCCAGGCTCAACCAAGCCCCGGCTTTGGCCAACGCGTACTTAGACGACCGCGATAAACTGCAGAGAAGGCCTGAAGTGCCTTATGATGCTCGCCGCGACGTAGCCCAACAAGGGCACCAGCGCCGCCGATGCGCCTAAGGGATGGCCCAATAGGCTCCAGTTGGTATAGACTGCGTCAACACTGGCGCGCGAAGGCACCAAATGGGGCATGTCCAGTTCCAACAGGCCCAAGGCCCTCAATACGCTCCTCTGGACATCCCAGCACCGCGCCTACAAAGACCGCGAGAAGCCACTGCCCTGAGGCTCAATCGCCACGATATTAAGGTAAAACTTGATTTCTTTTTTGGTGAATACAACCCTGCAGTTTTTCTCGAATGGTTGCAAGCCACATAGTACACTTTGATCTTCTGCTAAATCCCTGAAGAAGACTATGTGGCCGCCGCCACAGTCCATTTCCGTGGTGCCGCGAGAGTTTGGTGGCACAGATTTGTGGATGATCGCGTGAGGCAAAATTTGGTGCCTCTCACTGAATGGCACCAGCTCAAGTTTGTCATGACCCTCAAGTATGTTCCCCAAGACTACAAGAACCAGATGCGCTTGGACATTGCCATGGCGAAACAGGGGTCGAAGACACCTCTTGAGTTCGTCTCACAACTAGAAGACATGTACTACAAGGCGTCCATAAGCGTGGCTCCCTCCACGATGAGGACGAAGTTTTTGAGTGGTCTCAACACCAACATCTGAGACCAATTGGAGATCCTCCCGATCAAGGACCTCAACACGCTAACGCACACGGCAATGCAGCTCCACAACCAGTTAGTGCGAAAGCGTCAAGGAACCTACCAACCCTATGGCCAACGAAGGTATGACTCTCAAACTAGTCAAGTTCCTTCTACTAATGTGCGCGGTCCTCCCCCAGGCACCACCGCATCAAATCCCAACAGACAAGGAAAGACCGCGACAATATCCAGCCATGTTCCACGCGCGCCACCACCAAAGGGTATGTCACCTACCCAAGAACGCGCGCGTGATATAGAATGCTTCAAGTGTGGAGGCAGAGGGCACATCATGAGGAGTTGCCCAAACAACAAGAAAGTTCTCTTCTCCACAACCTCTGCGGGTTATGAATCCTTTGAGGAGGACGACGCCACGCTTGAAACAATTGATGCAGATTTGGAAGATGACGAGGAGGCTTACACCTGTGAAGCCACTGCGTTACATGAAGGCACAACTCTGAGCCTTGTCACGAGACGTCTGCTCACTGTCAAAGAAGCAACCCTTGGTGATCAACGCGAGAATCTTTTCTACACGCGTTGCTTGGTCAAGACAGCGACCTTGAGCGTCATCATTGATGGAGGTAGCTATTGCAACATCATTAATGAGAAGGTGGTCACTCATTTCAACCTGCCAACCACTCCTCACCCACAACCATATGGACTGTAATGGATTTTTTCGAGTTCTGGTAACACTGTAACTCGTCAATGTCTTATTTCATTTTCCATTGGTCAATATACAGACTCTGTCCTTTGTGATGGCATTACCATGGACGCGACACACCTTTTGTTAGGGCGCCCATGGCAATTTGACAGGCACGTTCTTCACGATGGCTATTTAAACACTTATGTGTTTACTTACCACGGGAAACACATCACACTCTTACCCATGTCGCCACATGAGATCTTGTAGGATCAGGTTGAACGAGATAGACAGAAGGCCATTGAAGCCTCAAAGAACCAGACTTCCAATAGCACACGTTCTTCCCCTGGGAACACCGAACCTCACACAGACAACGCGACCAGGGAAAGAACGTGCTCCAAAGAAGGGTCAAAGACCACGCCTGGCCACAACACTTTGAAAGGAACCTGTGAGCACAGGCTACTCCTAGCGCGGCCAAGTGACCTCACTGCCCCCTTGAATGACAAGGCACCCTGCTTCCTGCTAGTGCCAACGCCATGTACTCAAGAAGCTCCCATACTGGAAGCCATGCCGAGCGAGATCTCAGAGTTGCTTGAAGAGTTCAAGGACTTGTTCCCAAAAGAGCTTCCCCAAGGCCTTCCCTCTCTGCGAGGCATTGAGGACCAAATCGACTTGGTGCCTGGTGCCTCCCTCCCCAATCGCGCTGCTTATCGCGTTGGGCCAGATGAAACGAAGGAGCTCCAACGCCAAGTTCAAGAACTTCTGGATCGCGGCTACGTGAGGGAATCCTTAAGCCCTTGTGTGGTCCTAGTGATCCTAGTGCCGAAGAAGGATGGTTCATGGCGAATGTGTGTGGACTACCGCGCTATCAATCAAATCACAGTAAAGTACAGGCACCCCATACCTCGCCTTGATGATATGCTCGATGAGTTGCATGGCGCGACCCTCTTCACCAAGATTGACTTGAAGAGCGGATATCACCAGATTCGCATGAACGAAGGTGATGAATGGAAGACCGCGTTCAAAACGAAATATGGTCTCTATGAATGGATAGTCATGCCTTTCAGCCTTACCAACGCGCCAAGCACCTTCATGAGACTCATGAACCATGTTTTGAGAGAGTTTCTGGGGAAATTTGTTGTAGTTTACTTTGATGACATTTTGGTCTATTCGCGTAGTCTTGAGACTCATGTTCAGCACCTTAGGCTTGTGTTAGAATGCTTGAAACGCGAGCAATTGTATGCCAACCTTGGCAAGTGTCGATTTGCCTCCGACACTACAAACTTTCTAGGCTACATAGTCTCCAAGGAGGGCCTCCGCGTTGATGAAGAGAAAGTGAAGGCCATTAGAGATTGGCCAACATCCACAACGCCAACAATGGTTCGAAGCTTCCTTGGCTTGGCTGGCTTCTACAGGCGTTTTATTCGCAACTTCAGCTCCATCGCCGCGCCATTACATGAACTCACAAAGAAAGGCGCCGCGGTGAATTGGAAGGAGACACACAACAACGCATTGAAAGAGGCCCTATACAACGCGCCACTGCTTCAACTCCCCAACTTCAACAAACACTTTGAAGTAGAATGTGATGCGTCAAATATGGGGATTGGTGGAGTGCTCCACCAAGAGAAGAGGCCCATCGCGTTCTTTAACGAGAAGCTCACTGGGGCCACTTTGAATTACCCAACATACGACAAGGAGCTCTACGCGTTGGTTCACGTACTCAAGACATGGCAGCACTACCTGTGGCCACGCGAGTTCGTCATCCACTCGGACCATGCGGCCATCGGCTATCTGAAGAGTCAAGCCCACCTGAGCCGCCGCCATGCGCGCTGGGTGGAATTCATGGAAACCTTTCCTTACGTGGTAGTGCATAAAAAAGGTAAGGAGAATGTGGTCGCCGACGCCCTTTCTCGTAGGTATGTTCTCCTTACTTATCTTCAGTCTAAACTTCTTGGCTTCGCTTTAATTAAGGATTTATATCTGCTTGATCCTTTCTTTAAGCCCATTGTAGAACATTGCCTTAAAGACCGCGAGTTCGAAACCTACTTCTTCCATGAGGGTTACCTATACAAAGCAGGCCGTTTGTGCATCCCTAGCTCACCCATTAGGAAACTCCTCATCCAAGAAGCCCATGAAGGATGCGGTCATTTCGGGGTTACCAAAACTTTAGATGCTCTTCGCGAGCATTTCTTTTGGCCACGTATGACCACTTAGGTAACGCGCTATTGCACAAGCTGTGTCACGTGTCAACGTGCCAAATCCACTTCCCATCCCTATGGTCTCTACACGCCCCTACCCATTCCCTTAGGCCCTTGGGAAGATTTGTCTATCGACTTCATCACAGGTTTACCTCTCTCTCGTCGGGGTAAGGATTCTATCTTTGTAGTTGTCGACAGGTTTTCCAAAATGGCCCATTTCATCGCGTGCAAGACCACACACACAACCAGTGAGATCGCCGCGTTGTTTTTTGACAACGTGGTCCGTTTACATGGGATATCGCGCACCGCGATACAAAATTTGTGGGAATTTTCTGGAGAACACTTTGGGGTAAGTTGGGAACCAAACTTTTGTATTCCACTAGCTATCACCCCCAAACTGATGGTCAAACTAAAGTGACCAATCGAACCTTAGGAGCCCTGCTTAGGACCATGCTCAAAACCAACCCAAAACGTTGGGAGGACTTACTTGCCATTGTTGAGTTTTCTTACAACAGGTCCAGGCACTCAGCCACAAAGCTCACACCATTCGAAGTGGTGTATGAAAGCAACCCATTGACCCCGCTGGACATGCTGCCACGGCCACTAAAGGATGTTGAGCACCCAACCGCGGCCACCCGCGCCGCGCTGATCCAGGAGTTGCACAAGAGAACTAGGGCATAGCTGGAGCGCCGCGCTGAGCAGTATGCCACACAACACAACCGTGGGCGCCAACGCGTCATATTTGCCCCAGGAGACTTGGTGTGGGTACACCTTCGCAAAGGCCGTTTTCCAGCCAAACGCAAATCCAAGCTGGCCCCCCGTGGTGATGGCCCTTTTCCAGTCGTGAAGGCCATTGGGGACAACGCCTATGAGATTGCACTGCCACCTGACTACGGTGTCCACGCGACCTTCAACGTAGCGGACTTGGAGCCTTATGTGTTGCCTGAGTTCGATGATGGTGAAGCGGGGACGCTTCACAGCCAAGTGAGGGAGGGTGATGCGCCCCTTCCTACCATGAATGCCACAGAGGAAGAAGAGGCTATGAGCATTCGCTCACAAGGGCCAATCACAAGAGCACGCGCTAAATCCATCGCCAATGCAACACAATCCTTGATTGTTCGCGTCGTCGTCAGCCAAGGCACAATGGAGACCGCGTTCTCTTTGCAGCGTCTTCAACCAAGCACAGAGAACACGTTCTCTGCCTGTCTCCTCTCGACCATCCAATG
This sequence comes from Rheum nobile, assembly GCA_027886185.1. NCBI lineage: Eukaryota > Viridiplantae > Streptophyta > Magnoliopsida > Caryophyllales > Polygonaceae > Rheum > Rheum nobile. The sequence continues at coordinate 302,919 of WOAB01000142.1, read as the reverse complement.
AACGCGTTCTTTTTTAATTACATGCAATCTTTTCAGACATTAATCATTTTAGTTTTACTTTGGGGCGTGTGCTCCACGCATGTCGCGTAGGCCGGCCCATTAGGCGAGACTCGGCCCATCCGAGTCCCGCGAGCTAGTATAAAAGGACAACTTGTCCTCTGTTATTAGGTTACGTTCATTTTAATCAAAGCTTGAGTATTGAGAGTCATTTGCCTCTTCCCCTTTGATCGAACGTCAAACACCTCCTACTTCTCATCTCCATTCCCCGCTGCCGATGCTACGGCCAAGACTCAATCTCTTTCGAGTCGTTATCATCCGCTGTCGCCTCCCACACAACGCGTTCCACGCCATCATCACCATTCCAATGCCACGCGACTTCCCAAACAAGATCATCGATCCCTCACCACTAGTAGGAACGCATCATAATGTCATTGTGGATTTTCGGATTAATAATGGCACTTTTTTTCTGGATGTGGTGTTCAGTGTTCAAAAAGTGTCATTAAAATGATTGTGTGCATAATCCAGAAAAAGTGTCATCGTTGTTTAAATTGCAATAAGAAATAAGGATTGTTTAAGAGAATAAAACAAAAGTATCATTAGAATTGTCTGAATTTTATGATTTATAATGACACTGTTGAAAAAGTGTCATTAGAATGAGTGTGTGCATAATCCAGAAATAGTGTCATTGTTTAACAAATTACAATATGAAAATAATGATTGTTTAAAAGGATTAAACAAGAGTGTCATTAGAATTTTCTGAATTCCTATATTATGAATAACACTACAAAATTCTTTCATTAAAATTATTCTGTCATTAAGTCAGATTGTTGGGTTTCATGTTATAGATGCAGATGAGAATCCTAACAGTGTTCTCTGGAGGAGAATGGGAAGTAAAAGAGGGATGTCATGTTTATGCTGGCAAAACCACATCAAAAGCATTTATGGTTAATGACACTTTGATGTTAGGAGAGCTTAAGAAGATGATTATAGATAGGTTCAAGCTCAATTCATCATGTTCTGACATAGTCTTAGGTCATTTGAACCCTTTTTAGAAGCTAACGGAGCCATATATAGTTGATACAGACGAAGATTGCAAATTTTTTGTTGAAATCAATGAGTGTCCTCAAGTATCATGGACACTTCCATTGTTTGTATCTACAACTAATATGTTGACAGTTGAAGAACATGTATTGGCACTCCAAAAAGATAATAGAATGGTGGTTGTTGAGGAGCATTTGCAGTTAGATTGTAGGGTTTAGTGTGATGACATAGTGCCTTTGGTGGTTGCTGAAGAAGACTTGCCTCTGGATTTTAGTACGCATAATAATGACAAACTGTCATTGAAGATAGGGAAACCTTCAAAGGTCAATGATTATGCTCTTCCTACGGGGCATGATTTTCTGCATGTAGAGTGATAACACCTAAATATACATATTTTAGAAGTCTAGTTGCATATTAGAATAGTTCATTTGCATGCATATTTTATATCTTTTTATTGTTAATTTTGTATTATTTTGTATTCGGAGTCTACACTCGTACTTTTATATATTTTAGGCATTTTAGGTTCAATTTAAAGATTATACGAGACTATTATTAAGGACGTCAAACAAGCGGAGAATAGATTGGGTCACGGCCCAACATTTGCAAGCAATGGCTGCGTTGGGCAAAAGACAGAAGCAACTGAGAGACGTTGGGCCAAGTACTTCTATTGGGCCTCGTAATTACAGATCGCATGGGAAGCTTGGCTGCAGGAGCCCACCGAGATTAGGAGGATGCGCAAGATTTGGAGAAGGGTTTGACTTTTCAAAGGAGGCGGCAGTAGCTTAGATTAGTTTTTATTAGGTTTAGTTTAGTTTTGTTTTTCTTGCTTTAGTTTTTGTTTGGAGCTTTTGGTTTTAGCTTCTGCCGCAGACAGAGGGGTGGAACTTCATGAAGGAATTTTGGCCTTTGGCATGGATTGAAGATTGTACTTAATATTCTAGCTTTCGTTTGGATTATTTTGACATTGAAACTAAGTTTTTTTATCTCTTATTTTTGTTGAATAATTAATGCATATTGATGTCTAGTTTAATCTATTATTTATCTTCGATCATGTTTGGCTAAATTCCTAGTTCTAGGGTTATGGTGATCCCGACGATGCGTATGTAATTAGAATTATTTCTTTGCCTGGATTGAAATCTGAAACCTTGTTTGATTCAATCCTAGAGTTCTTAATGCAATTGATGAATGTCAATTAGGTTTCTATTAGGTTTGAGTCTGAAAGGAGATAAACTCAATAGATAACTCAGATAGGGTATGAGTCTGAAAGGAGATTACTTTATTAGACTACTAGGAATTGAACCTGAGTGTTATTTGTGCGACAGCAACTTAATTACTCTTGAGGATTAATAGGTTATCGTAGATGTTCTAGGTTTGAGTTGGATTAGCGGAGCGCGACGGCAAATGTTATTTCAGTTTATTCCTAGAATCTAAGTGCGTTAAAGGGTTTGGATGAGATTAGCTCTGCGCGACAGCGATTGTTAGTTTAGTCCAGGCACGTTTACTATCGTCTGAAAGGAGTTAGTAGATTACCTTAGATAGCTTACCTTCAAATAATTTGGACTAGATTCAGGTGAAGTGTTATTTTATTTACTGTTGCATCGGTGTGGTGATCCTTAACCTTAGACACATTTATCCCATAGATTTTTATCTGTTTTCTTTATTATTATTTATTAGCTTAGTTATAGTTTTTCCCAATTCCATATTTCCTGGCCTAGTTCACTGATAGCGTTTCAATTAATATTAGTTGACTACTACAACCGATCCTGTACATTTGCGGGTATATTTTAGCCACATCAAGTTTTTGGCGCCGTTGTCGGGGACCAATTTGTTAATATTAGTTGTTATCTCTATTAGTGTTTCTAGATCTTTATTTTTGTTTTGATTTTTTTTTAATTTCTTATTTCAGGTAAAAAAAGAGAGAGAAAAAATTAGAAAACTCGGGAAGCTCGTCCCGACAGAAAGGAACTCGGCCCAGAACTCGGTCACTCGACTGAGTTCTGGACCGAGTTTCAATCTGTCCGCTGCCTTAAAAAAAAAATCTTTGTTCCCTGTTTCTTTCTTTCTCCTGTCCCTTTCCCCTCCTCCTTTCCTTGCCCTCTCTGTCCCGCCGCCGCACCTCCTCTCCCTCACCACCGACCCACACCGGTAACTCTCACCGGCGACCCCCACCTAGTCCCGCCGCCGCACTGACTCTCCCTCCTCATACCCAGACCCACCACCGGCCACACCAACACCACCTCTTGCCCTTGCTCTCCTCACCGGCGAACACCACCACCCGCTCGAGGTCCACACCCAGATCCAAGCTGAGCCCGCAACTCCCAGTCCAGATCCACCCGCCGCGGCTCGCACCACCAATCGAGCTGCACCAGCCCCTGTTTCTGTTCTCCACCATGCCCATGTCTCGCCTCCGGCCGCCAATACCTCCCACAAAACCCGAATCAGATCCGGCGAGAACTTCAACTTCGAGCCTATTTGGAACCATGGTAAGTGGAGGTTTGACTTGCTGAACTTGTGCTTAAGAATGCTTATATTGCCATGCTGCTAGCTAGTGAATGCTTATATTGACATTACAGTGGTTACTATTCTTTGCTAGTCCACTTGTAGGAAAAATTAATGACAAATCTTATGTTGCCATGCTGCTAGCTAGTGTGATCCATCTGAACCTCTATGTTGCTTATTGCTAAACCAGCGTTGGCTGCTCTGCTTAGTGGGCATTGATATTCTACTAATACATTCCTGCTTGGACATATATATTTGATGATCACGAGTTTCAATTTTTACAATTTTGTCTGAGCATGTTTTAAACTTTGTTTATGCCTACTAACTAGTAGAATATATAGTCTTGTGTTGGGGTTTGCTTTGTATATGTTGTGTACAGTGCTACTGAAAGAGAAGATGTTGCTGAAATCCTTCTGCGCTTGTACTACTTTTCGACAACCCCGAAGCATAGAGTGAAGATGCCTTAATGCCTGATTTATTTGGTGAGTTTCTTTTCATCTTTCTTCTATGTCTACATTAGGGACAATGTAGAATTTAAGCTTGGGAGATGGATAATTCCATGGTGTAGTTCCGTTTGCATTTTCATGTTTTTTGTGTCATTTTTTTCCGTTTTTGCATAACATTTCATGCATCATACATTGTATTTTAGGTGTTTGATATGATTCTCATACTTTGCTTTGTTTGTTTGTCTTGCAAAAATTCCTCTTGAAATATATTGGTTGTTAATATTGTAGTTGATTTTAAGCATGTTGATGATAATTTTTATATTTTTTGATGTTTGAGTTAGAGTATGTATTTAGTCATTTATTGAGACTAGTTAGGATTGAAATTCTGGACACAATTACCTGTGAGCTTTTGAGCCTTAGTACTGCACATAATTAAGTCCTCTTTTTCTTTTCATGTGTGTGACTCTCACTTTGATTGCTTTATCTCTAGAAATTGCATTTATAACTTATTTTGAGGCCACGTTATGACTCTTGTGCATGATATAAAAATGATTGAGGCATTTTTTTTTTATTAGCCTATATTTCCCTTTACCACCCTTATATGTTATTCCTCTGCTTAAAGTCCGCTGAGCCTAATTAGCCTATTTCTTTGTAAGCTCCACAAAAACATTCTGAACTTAATGATTAGCCTTTTACCCATCCGGGAATTAGGATTATTTATTTGTTTGTTTTTATGATTGCAAGCCAAGCATGGGGGAGTTATTTATATGGCATGTTATTGTTTGAAGAATTTTGGCTTTTGAAAAAGAAAAAAAAAGAATGAAAAAAGAAAAAGAAGAAGCCAAGAATAAGGGCATTTTGTTAAAAAGAATGGTATGAGAAATCCTCAAGTTTGGTGTAGTTTTGGTTAGTTCCTCTTTCCCGGATTTAGCACCACTTGGTCAAGTTGTATCCCTATCTTTCTTTTTACCTAACCCCATTACAACTCAATAAAAATTCTCTTGATTTATGTCATGTACAAGGTTCATAGTGGTGGAGATTTAAGACACTGATGCAAGCTTATGGTAGATGAGTTTTCAAAGTTGAGATTTGAGCGAAACACTATACCCTAAACACATGAGTGAGAGTGATTCATATTCTTTTTCCTAAGCGAGGTCTAGAATGGATGTTCTACTTAGTCTCTTTAATGATTATTTACATGCTTTGATGATTACATTGCTAAATATTTAAGTTTTCATGAACTTGCTTGAGTATTGATTGGATAGAGACAACCTTTGTATTTCTTGTGGAATTTCGAACTATGTTCTTGCTTGAGGACAAGCAAGGTTTAAGCTTGGGGGATTTGATAACACCTAATTTATACATATTTTAGAAGTCTAGTTGCATATTAGAATAGTTCATTTGCATGCATATTTTATATCTTTTTATTGTTAATTTTGTATTATTTTGTATTCGGAGTCTACACTCGTATTTTTATATATTTCAGACATTTTAGGTTAAATTTAAAGATTATACGAGACTATTATTAAGGACGTCAAACAAGTGGAGAATAGATTGGGTCACGTCCCAACATTTGCAAGCAATGGCTGCGTTGGGCAAAAGACAGAAGCAACTGAGAGACGTTGGGCCAAGTACTTCTATTGGGCCTCGTAATTACAGATCGAAGCTAGGCTGCAGGAGCCCACCGAGATTAGGAGGATGCGCAAGATTTGGAGAAGGGTTTGACTTTTCAAAGGAGGCGGCAGTAGCTTAGATTAGTTTTTATTAGGTTTAGTTTAGTTTTGTTTTTCTTGCTTTAGTTTTTGTTTGGAGCTTTTGGTTTTAGCTTATGCCGCAGACAGAGGGGTGGAACTTCATGAAGGAATTTTGGCCTTTGGCATGGATTGAAGATTGTACTTAATGTTCTAGCTTTCGTTTGGATTATTTTGACATTGAAACTAAGTTTTTTTATCTCTTATTTTTGTTGAATAATTCATGCATATTGATGGCTAGTTTAATCTATTATTTATCTTCGATCATGTTTGGCTAAATTCCTAGTTCTAGGGTTATGGTGATCCCGACGATGCGTATGTAATTAGAATTATTTATTTGCCTGGATTGAAATCTGAAACCTTGTTTGATTCAATCCTAGAGTTCTTAATGCAATTGATGAATGTCAATTAGGTTTCTATTAGGTTTGAGTCTGAAAGGAGATAACCTCAATAGATAACTCAGATAAGGTATGAGTCTGAAAAGAGATTACTTTATTAGACTACTAGGAATTGAACCTGAGTGTTATTTGTGCGACAGCAACTTAATTACTCTTGAGGATTAATAGGTTATCGTAGATGTTCTAGGTTTGAGTTGGATTAGCGGAGCGCGACAGCGAATGTTATTTCAGTTTATTCCTAGACTCTAAGTGCGTTAAAGGGTTTGGATGAGATTAGCTCTGTGCGACATCGATTGTTAGTTTAGTCCATGCACGTTTACTATCGTCTGAAAGGAGTTAGTAGATTACCTTAGATAGCCTACCTTCAAATAATTTGGACTAGATTCAGGTGAAGTGTGATTTTATTTACTATTACATCGTTGTGGTGATCCTTAACCTTAGACACATTTATCCCATAGATTTTTATCTGTTTTCTTTATTATTATTTGTTAGCTTAGTTATAGTTTTCCCCAATTCCATATATTTCCTAGCCTAGTTCACTGATAGCGTTTCAATTAATATTACATTGGTCTCTGTGGGATCGACACTTGACTACTATAACTGATCCCGTACACTTGCGGGTACGTTTTAGCCACATCATAGAGCAATTGTTTAAGACTAAAGATGACTTGAAAACTGCCATAAAAAATATGGCGATGTGTGAGAATTTTGGATACAAAGTTTTCAAGTCAAATTCAGAATTATACAAGTTGTTATGTGTGGATGCCAACTGCAAATGGAGAGTAAGGGCTACAAAATTGAAGGGTTCTGAATACTTTGAGATCTGGAAAATGATTGACGAACACACTTGCTTGTTTAATGCAAGATTTGAAAGGCACTCTAAACCTACATATAAAAACTGTTGCTCGGCAGATAAAAACAAGGTAAAATATTTTGTAATGACAGTATATAATTACATATCTTATTGAATTTTGATTGCGTATGAAATTAACGTGTTTGTTCTTGTAAAGTATAGGTTCATAGGTATTAAGAAGGGACCAAATGCTAACATGATTCAGAATGATATGAGGAATGAGTGGTATCAAGATGTGAACTATTGGAAAGCTTGGAAAGCGCAGGAATGGGCTGAAAACTTGATAAGAGGTACTCCGGAAGAAAACTATGCAATGATACCTTTATATTGCCATATGTTAGAACAAGTAAACACTGGAACATATACATGCTTTGAGGTAGATAATTGTGGGGACTTAAACCAGCCCAACCACATGGGCTGCAGCCCAACAGCCCCCAACCCATCCCAGGATAGCCCACCCAGGCTGCCCGCATGCCCATCTCTGGAGGTTAATCTCTTAAGGTTGTTGCCTAGGGGATTCGAACCCCCGACCTTTGACATATCCCCCTTGAACAGGCAGGACATGACACCAACTACACTGCCCACAAGCCCATCTCTGGAGGTTAATCTCTGAAGGTTGTTGCCTGGGGGATTCGACCCCCGACCTTTGACATATCCCCCTTGAACAGGCAGGACATGACACCAACTACACTGCAGTGTAGTTGGTGTCATGTCCTGCCTGTTCAAGGGGGATATGTCAAAGGTCGGGGGTTCGAATCCCCCATGCAACAACCTTCAGAGATTAACCTCCAGAGATGGGCCTGTGGGCAGCCTGGGTGGGCTATCATGGGATGGGTTGGGGGCTGCTGGGCTGCAGCCCATGTGGTTGGGCTGGTTTAAGTCCCCATAATAATCAAAACCGTTTCAAGTACGTATTCATTTCAATAGGAGCATCGATCAGAGGTTTTGCTGTAATGAGAAAGGTAAGCTTCTAACATTACTGTCATTAACAAACAGTGTCATTAAACACATAGAAAAAGTGTCATTAGCATGTAAGAGCTGGGAATATTGAAGAAGTGTCATTATTTCAATTATGCTCTAATTTTATTATAGCATTTAAAAAATATAATGTGTCATGGAAACATAAGAGAAAGTGTCATTAGCATTTAAAAATATAATATTTCTAAAGTGTCATTAGCATGTAAAACTGTGAAGCTTCTAGAACTGTCATTATCATGTTAAACATTGCATCATTACTCTGTAAAGTGTCATTACCAAAAAAATATTGAATGTCAGTAGAACAAAGTATATCTAGAAAGTGTCATTAGTTTGAAACTGTCATTAATGTTTCACTGGAATGATTTATAATGACACTCTTAGTGGATGTGGTGTTGACACTTTTTCAATAGTGTCATTGTGTATACTGTCATTACTGTGTACCCTATTATAATAGTGTCATTACCAAAAATATTGAATCTCATTAGAACACAACATATATAAAAAGTGTCATTAGTGTCTAAACTGTCACAAATGTTTCTCTTCTGCCTTGACAATTAAGTGTCATTAATAAAAATCTAAAGTATCATTGACATTTTCTGGTAGGTTATCATGGTGGATGGTACATTTCTACATGAGAAGTTTGAGGGCAATCTAATGATCGCGACTGCGCAGGATGCAAACAATCAAATCTATCCTCTTGCATATGTCGTGGTTGATTCAGAGAATGATAAATCATGGTTTGGTTTTTCCAACAAATGCATAATGTCATCCCATCTTCACCTGAATTGATGACTATCTCAGATCGACACATAAGCATTGGAAAAGCTATAGAGACAGTGTACAGTTCAGCAACACATTTGGTTTGCACGCGACACCTAAAACAGAATATGAAGACAACATACAAGGACAACAGTGTCATTAGATTGTTCTCAAATGCAGTTGATGCCTATACAATCACAGAGTTTGATGAATGGTTTAACCAAATAAGTGCCATCAATCCAGAAATGGTGAACTACCTTATTATTGCAAAAGTGGGCTCGAGCTCATTGTCCAGGTGACAGATACAACATAATGACAACAAATAACTCAGAAAGCATAAACTCAGTTTTGAGAGAAGCTAGATCGTACCAAGTAGTTGCTCTTCTGGATTACATTAGGATTTGCTTTCAAGTTGGTTTAATAAGCGCCGAGAACTTGCATTACGGAACAATAAAGAATTGCCACCACATGTGAAGAATGTGATAGAGGCAAGGTACAAGGAGTCGAGAAGATATGAAGTAAAGAAACTAAACCAGGTTGAGTTTGAGGTATTTGGTGGGAACTTCACTGTTGTAGTAAATCTATCAAACAGAACATGCAGCTGCAGGGTTTTTGATTTGGACAAAATCCCATGTACACATGCCATGGCTGCCATTCGAAAGGCTAACGGTACAATTACTGAATTTCTAAGTCCCTATTATTACTTTGAGAAGTGGAGCATGGCATACCAGGAAACAATATACCCGATGCCTATGAAATCATCATGGATTGTACCTGAAGATGTTAGCAAGATAGTATGTCTTCCACCAGAATATAAAAAGAAGGTTGGCAGGCAAAGAAAATGTAGGCTTCCCTCTGAAGGAGAATTTAAGAAAAGTATCATTAAGGAGACAAGAAAGAAGACAGTGAAGTGTGGAACATGTGGGGTAGCTGGACACAACAAAAAAACATGCAAGAACATGGCAGCAAGCAGCAGTGGCTAAATGATGCAAGTGGAGTAAGGAGAATTCACAATTTGTTGAAGAATTATACTAAAGTGTCATTAAAACAGATTTTATGGTGGTGTTGACAGTGTCGAATTATACTAAAGTGTCATTAATACAGATTTTTTGTTGAAGACTTATACTAGATTGTCATTACACTTTTTGTTGAAGAGTTATATACATTAAAAAAGTGTCATTAGAATCTCTGATTTCTATAGACAATGTCAGATTATTGTAATTCTGTGAAAAGTGTCATTAGAATCACTCTGTTGTTGAAAGTAGTGAAAAAGTGTTATTGAAACTAAAGTGACATTGTTGAACAAAAAAGTGTCATTAGGAAACATTCAAGTACAACACTGTGATATTGTGTAACACCCCCAAATTCTTAACCCAATTGGAAAGGGTATTACCGCCAGTGATCTCGGATTTCACCTTCGAAACCACCCAAGGCTAAACCGGATTATACAAATCATAAACAACTTTTATATAATCAACAACCATCTTTAAAACATATGTCGGGGGATTACAACCCAATCCCCGTAGGATAAAACATTGTCATCAAAGTAATTAAAGCATAGCGGAAGTCTTTTAAAGATAAAACAAGTCTTGATCACAGCGATCAACGCCAAGGATCTCAACCTGGATAAACTTGTCAAAAACACCTACCGTCATAGTCGTTCTTAGCCTTCGTGGAGTGGCAACTTATCCGATGTGCCGAATCGAACGGATGACACCAGCCAACCATGCAAGGGAATAATTACGGTTGGTTAGTCTAATGAAAGACTACACAAGGGTACAAAGCAGAGTGGTTCTAAGTAGTCGTATTAGGTTAGACTCATCGTTTCTCGGATAATAACCGATAACGATAGCCAACCACCATACTTCTACTGGAATATATCAAAAGAAATGATCAAGAGAAAACTCCAACGGAAATGAGTCTTATAGGAATTAATCCAAGAGAAGACTCCAAAAGAGTGAGTCTTATCGGAAGCATGACAAAGGTCTGGAACATTATCGTTTCACATACATGCGTTTAAAAACTGACTAGATGTTTCGGTTCATGACCAACCTCACCGCATAAAGCGAATCCAGATTGGAAAGAGAACGTACTCTGATCAAAGTCAGGACGAGTTTCCTAGCTGCACTATTACCTAGTTGCACTACTCGTCAATGGTATATTAATTATGTGCACTCGGGCACTTATCTTATTTAGTTCCAAAACGATCATTCACGTTTCAAGCTTTTAGAATCTCATCCACGCTGGATATTGAGATATAAAGAGTTGAGACTAAATCCCAGAGAGTGGCACCAGCTGTGTGCACCTTCCCTGTACACGGAAAGGGAATGGTCATGACCAAAGAGAAGTGTTGGGGCCTGGACATCCCATCCACTTGGTTATAAAGAAACGACTAGTACTCACAAGGAGATACCAAGTAGCGTTCCTGCGAATACTCATTCTAACTAAACAGTTCAGAACTGTCCAAAATCATATCAAAGCCATCAAGGCCAGCATCATAGATATATTTCAATCTAGATATATATATATATATATATATATATATATATATAATAGCGTTGTTCTAGCAGATATACAACCTATTATAATATCCATTTTAATTTCCAAAACAGTTTCACAAAACCGTTCCCAGACAAGAACAATAATCATCCCAAATTAATTAACAATTAAACAATTGATAATTAATGGAAATATGGAATGATGAACAAGAGCGAACCGCCACTTGCCTGGAGTAGATTCGGCGATGAATCTAGATGAGACGACTACCGAAAATATCCTTTCCGAGGATATGGCCTATGTCTCAGATTGTTCTAGCAGATTACGAGTCCACACGCGATCCAGCGAATCACGTTCTAACTAACAAATTAATTAATTATCAATTAATTTGTTTGGACGAACTTAAGGAATTAAATTTACTAATTTTTTATGATTATAAATCATAAAAATATTTATTAAATTTTCCTATAGAAAAATACGGATGAAAGGGAGTCGAAATTATACCGCTCGAATAATTCCGGGTTAAATCTGGACTGGAAGCTTAATGGGCTAATCGGCCCACAACAATCAAACAAAGGAGGGGGACCCACTCTACTGTTCATCATCTTCCATCTCCAATCTACGTAACAACAGAAGCAGAGCAACAACAGAGCACAACAACAACAGGGGATCGGCGGCAACGCAGCTCGGCGCTGGGCTTCGCCGGAGGAGCTTCGCCGTCTCGTCGCCGGGAAGAAGCGGCAGCAACCAGCAAACAGCAGCAACAACGGGCAGCAGCTCATCGGCGATCTCAGCCACCACACGACCACAGCGGCCACGAACTGCACCCACACCAGCTCCGCACAGCTTGACCACAACAACACCAGCAGACCCGCAACCAACACCGCTCGGTACCAACAGCACTAGCCCGGAACAGGGGAGGGGCAGAGGAGCTCACCGAGTGGGATGACGAACCACTGAGCTCCACAGGAGGCGGAGCAGGGGATGGCATGGGTCTTCGATGCCGGTGGGAAGAGGACCGAGAGGGGAGCCGGGAGAGAGAGCTCAAAGAGAGGAGATGGGAGAAATGAGGTTTGGTGCCCATCATCCCCTTCAGATCGGCTCCATTTATAGTTGAAGGAGAGGCAGCTTGCTGTCAAAAGAATTGACATCTACCGAGACAATTTTACACCGCATGGAGTATCGTGGCAGGAGGGGGAAATTCGTGGCAGTGCCATGGGAAATGGTATGGGTTTAAAACCCCGTAAATTATATGTTTGTATCCAAACAAATATTATAAGTCCCGAAAATACATTGAATGTATTTTATACCACTCAAAGAATTATTTCGGAGATCATGGATGTTACGGAAAATCCGAACTCCACTGAAAGCGAAATAATTAATTTGAACGAAGGATGGGAAAATTACCCAAATACCCTTACTAAATTTAAGGGATATTACATTATTACCCCCTTAAGAAAAGTTTCGACCCCGAAACTTGCATTACTAACGAGGAAATGGTCTCTTTACCAATCTTACTACCAGAACTTAATATCCTTAATCATAACATCATCATACAATCTTATCTCCATATAACATACCAGGTAATAATTCTTACTAACTCCACAAAATCATGTTTACCTTATAATAATGGTCTCCCAAAATTATCATAACGATATTAATGCACCTTCAATAGAAGAACACACATTTCTCCTCCAATCTTCTTATAAACAACCTCAAGGTTTACACATTATCTTCTTATAACTCAGATATTAAATCTTAGTAACCTCAAATCACAACTTCCTTAATTCCTTAATGGTACTTTACACAATTCTATTATTTATCTCAAAGTAAGACTGACCTTACGCCATCTCTAACTTAAAATCCTTATAAGAATAATTTAACACATCTCTTTAAACAATTTCTAACTTAACTCCTTTAAGATTCAAGAACAACCATAATATCTTATTCCTACGTTCCTCGAAATGTATCACATAAGATATTACTCCTATCTCCTCCAAGAGAGTGATACCATAAGCCTTATAGATGACATACTCACAAGATGTCAATCTTAGACAATTCCCAAGAGTCATAACTCTTCATCCTCTGGAAATTCCACTTATCGAGTCCAACGACTCGTACTGTCTTAAATGACTTATTTCTAACTTAAAATCCTTATATTCATCACGCAATCTACTATCCATCCAGGACTTAATCGCATCATTTCCTTATATTACCTCAAACGAATCTCAAATAGATCTCCCCAAAGGATACCTATGATTTCGTACACTTGGCTTTTCCAAAAGCTTTAACCATTGGTCCTACATGGGTCATACTTACTTATGATCCCGACCATCATAACTCCGGATTTCACAGTCTTACTCAAGATCGCAATAGGGGAAACGAGTTCTTATTTGAACTATTCCCTTAATCAACTTATTCCTTCACAACACTTTATCCACATTAATGCCTACAGCATGATTCCACAACTAGACATTCCGGACTTTGCACTATTCCACCTCTATATACTTCTAATGGGACAAAAATCTCAAGTACACAAGTGAGATATAACTCTTAATCTCATTAACTCCACATAACCTATACGTCCAAATACTAGGAATATGACGTCTCAAGAAGAAACAAATATTTCCATAACTTCTCCCAATATCCTTATTTCCTAAAAGATACTCATAAATGAACACTTTAGGCATCAGACTCTTCTAGCCTTGCCTTACGCGGTCTTCCTCCGGGTTCTCATCGGAAGTTCCTTCTGGATCTTCCCTCGGATCTTCCCCCTCTCGAGGATCTTCCTTAGGGTTTTCCTCTGGATCTTCCTCTTCCTAAGGATCTTCCGCAGGATCTTCCTCCTCTAGAGGATCTTCCTTCGGATCTTCCTTCTTCTGAGGATCTTCCTCGGGATCTCCCTTAGGATTTTCCTCTCCTTGAGGATCTTCCTTAGGATCTTCCTCGGGATTTTCCTTAGAGTTCCCTTGGAAATCACTTCCATTTAAACGTCGTTATTACAATATTTTGTTGGCCTACCTTAACGGCTCAACGAACTCTACCATAGGTTCATCCCATGAATTCTCATATGGATGCAAATCCCGACTGCATCGAACATTCATCCTCCGTATTCGTTTTCTCAACAATGAATGTCAACGACTATGACATCATACTTAGACATCAAAACTCTTAAGAGTGATTCCTTAATTATCCCATACAATTACTTAGAATAGATCAACTTGGTAATTCTATAGATGAATTATGAACATAGAGCACAAGATTCATCTATACAAATCTCCTGAGCGTTCACACCAAATTACTCGAAGATTACAGCACTAGGGTATTAAGTACTACCAACTCAGGAAGTACATACTTGATACCTTCGAGGGAACTACTAGGTCTTCCAACCTCGAAATACCTCTGAGAAACAGAGAAATCTAACATTACTAGAGATGATAGAATCATCTCGGCACCTTCTGAGTCCTTTCAAAAGAATAGACAAATACCTATGTCTTATAACAACAAGAAGAAATCAGTCTTTCTAGATATAGAGGTAACTCTCATACCTCTCATATCAGACTAAAGAAGGCACGACTATGAACGGTTATAATTTTTCATTCGAAAATTCAGAGCCTTCGAAAATATTTCAAACGAGTGAAAATATTTCAAACGAGTGAAAATATTTCAAACCGGATCTGTAACATCCCCAGGCCAAGCTACCCCAGCCACATCACACACCCAGCCACCCAACGGTGCCGGTGCCGATACTGGTGCCGCCCGTGAGTTCACAAGAGCCGTTTGAAAACATTTTCAAACAAAACGAGTAAATGGTTCATGAAATCCCAAACCCGTTTTAAAAACTTTCGGCTCTGATACCAAATCTGTAACACCCCCAAATTCTTAACCCAATTGGAAAGGGTATTACCGCCAGTGATCTCGGATTTCACCTCCGAAACCACCCAAGGCTAAACCGGATTATACAAATCATAAACAACTTTTATATAATCAACAACCATCTTTAAAACATATGTCGGGGGATTACAACCCAATCCCCGTAGGATAAAACATTGTCATCAAAGTAATTAAAGCATAGCGGAAGTCTTTTAAAGATAAAACAAGTCTTGATCACAACGATCAACGCCAAGGATCTCAACCTGGATAAACTTGTCAAAAACACCTCCCGTCATAGTCGTTCTTAGCATTCGTGGAGTGGCAACTTATCTGATGTGCCGAGTCGAACGGATGACACCAGCCAACCATGCAAGGGAATAATTACGGTTGGTTAGTCTAATGAAAGACTACGCAAGGGTACAAAGCAGAGTGGTTCTAAGTAGTCGTATTAGGTTGGACTCATCGTTTCTCGGATAATAACCGATAACGATAGCCAACCACCATACTTCTACTGGAATATATCAAAAGAAATGATCAATAGAAGACTCCAACGGAAATGAGTCTTATAGGAATTAATCCAAGAGAAGACTCCAAAAGAGTGAGTCTTATCGGAAGCATGACAAAGGTCTGGAACATTATCGTTTCACATACATGCGTTTAAAAACTGACTAGATGTTTCGGTTCACGACCAACCTCACCGCATAAAGCGAATCCAGATTGGAAAGAGAACGTACTCTGATCAAAGTCATGACGAGTTTCCTAGCTGCACTATTACCTAGTTGCACTACTCGTCAATGGTATATTAATTATGTGCACTCGGGCACTTATCTTATTTAGTTCCAAAATGATCATTCACGTTTCAAGCTTTTAGAATCTCATCCACGCTGGATATTGAGATATAAAGAGTTGAGACTAAATCCCAGAGAGTGGCACTAGCTGTGTGCACCTTCCCTGTATACGGACAGGGAATGGTCATGACCAAAGAGAAGTGTTGGGGCCTGGACATCACATCCACTTGGTTATAAAGAAACGACTAGTACTCACAAGGAGATACCAAGTAGCGTTCCTGCGAATACTCGTTCTAACTAAACAGTTCAGAACTGTCCAAAATCATATCAAAGCCATCAAGGCCAGCATCATAGATATATTTCACAAAACCGTTCCCAGACAAGAACAATAATCATCCCAAATTAATTAACAATTAAACAATTGATAATTAATGGAAATATGGAATGATGAGCAAGAGCGAACCGCCACTTGCCTGGAGTAGATTCGGCGATGAATCTAGACGAGACGACTACCGAAAATATCCTTTCCGAGGATATGGCCTATGTCTCAGATTGTTCTAGCAGATTACGAGTCCACACGCGATCCAGCGAATCACGTTCTAACTAACAAATTAATTAATTATCAATTAATTTGTCTGGACGAACTTAATGAATTAAATTTAATAATTTTTTATGATTATAAATCATAAAAATATTTATTAAATTTTCCTATAGAAAAATACGGATGAAAGGGAGTCGAAATTATACCGCTCGAATAATTCCGGGTTAAATCTGGACTGGAAGCTTAATGGGCTAATCGGCCCACAACAATCAAACAAAGGAGGGGGACCCACTCTACTGTTCATCATCTTCCATCTCCAATCTACGTAACAACAGAAGCAGAGCAACAATAGAGCACAACAACAACATGGGATCGGCGGCAACGCAGCTCAGCGCTGGGCTTCGTCGGAGGAGCTTCGCCGTCTCGTCGCCGGGAAGAAGCGGCAGCAACCAGCAAACAGCAGCAACAACGGGCAGCAGCTCATCGGCGATCTCAGCCACCACACGACCACATCGGCCACGAACTGCACCCACACCAGCTCCGCGCAGCTTGACCACAACAACACCAGCAGACCCGCAACCAACACCGCTCGGCACCAACAGCACCAGCCCGGAACAGGGGAGGGGCAGAGGAGCTCACCGAGTGGGATGACGAACCACTGAGCTGCACAAGAGGCGGAGCAGGGGATGGCATGGGTCTTCGATGCCGGCGGGAAGAGGACCGAGAGGGGAGCCGGGAGAGAGAGCTCAAAGAGAGGAGATGGGAGAAATGAGGTTTGGTGCCCATCATCCCCTTTAGATCGGCTCCATTTATAGTTGAAGGAGAGGCAGCTTGCTGTCAAAAGAATTGACATCTGCCGAGACAATTTTACACCGCATGGAGTATCGTGGCTGGAGGGGGGAATTCGTGGCAGTGCCATGGGAAATGGTATGGGTTTTAAACCCCGTAAATTATATGTTTGTATCCAAACAAATATTATAAGTCTCGAAAATACATTGAATGTATTTTATACCACTCAAAGAATTATTTCGGAGATCATGGATGTTACAGAAAATCCGAACTCCACTGAAAGCGAAATAATTAATTTGAACAAAGGATGGGAAAATTACCCAAATACCCTTACTAAATTTAAGGGATGTTACATATTGCGATGACACTGTCATGGAATAACAAAAGTGTCATTACAACATCACACGGCAAGAAAAGTGTCATTACAAATAAAGTGTCATTACAAGAAAGTGTCATTGCAATCACAACTTACCTCATCTCCTAGCCAACATCAATTTTCCTTAAGAATATCAGTACTAAATAGTGTCATCAGTAAACAATATGGGAATAATGTCATTAGAATACCAGTACTGAATAGTGTCATTAGAATAAAAGTGTCATTAAAACACTGAATGTCAATACATCAGAATTCTTTACATTATAACTAAAAAGGTTACATAATTCTGCTCGACAAAGTATCATTACAATAAAAGACATCCAGATTTGTGCCAAAATGTCATCATAGTTCTAAAAAATAAGATTGAGATCACTATGCATCAGGTAAGGGTTTTCATGTCCAAGTACGCTTAAACAAATCAATAGCAATCTTCTCCCTTTGTGCTCTCATATGTGCATCATCTAGATCCTCCATACTTGTTCCGAAAACAATTGCTTCAATATACTTGATTGTATATAGCACAGTTGCCACTATAAAATAATAACAAATGGAAAATTGTGTCAATTAGTTGAATAATTTGTCATAAGTAATAGAGGAGGGAAAGAAGTGTGTTTACCCTGCACAATCTTGCGGGAGAGACATATCTCTAAACCAGGTAAAAGATTCTTCAAATGTGCCAAGGTGAGAGAAACGCCCAGTACGACGCATCAAAACAGACAAGAAATCCAACAAAGGTTGAAGGAAGGCCTTAAGCATATTGTCCTTATACAAATAATGAGCACAATCCAATACTCTGATTTTGGATTCAGACAAGTTGATTTCTAGACCAATCCAATGCTTATTCTCCAAATTAAATGGTGTGTATACCTTTGTAACACCATGGTACCAAGATTTGCCAAAATAGTTTGGATTAGAACCATCAAAATACAAATTGAACGTATATGGAATCTTATCTTCACCAGATATGTATCTTTTGATTTGTTTGGCATTGAACTTCTTGTACCAAAGCCAATCCAAAACCACACTGTCCTTGAACAAATCAGGATTTTCATGAATACGTTTGCGCATGTGAAAAAGAGCCTCACTAATATGTTGAGAAAACAAAGATCATGTAAACAAATCAAAATAGTGTTATTGCATCAAAGTGTCTCACTAGTACAAAGATTATGTAAACAAATCTGAAAAGTGTCATTACAATGTCATGGAATAAAAAAAGTGTCATTACAACATAACAACAGAAAAATGACACTGAAATTAAAGTGAGAAGCTAGAACGAAAAGTGTCATTGAAACTAAATAGTGTCATTGAAGAACAAACAGTGTCATTGAAACAAAAGAGTCACTGAAAGAAAAAAGTGTCATTTGTATTATTAAACGGTCACTGCAGACAAATAGTGTCATTGAAATTAAAGTGTCATTGAAACAAAAGAGTCACCGAAGGAAAAAGTGTCATTAAAAATAAAGTGTAACTGCAGACAAATAGTGTCATTGAAATAAAAGTGTCATTGTAGAACAAAAAGGTGTTATTGAAACTAAAGTGACACTGTTTATTGAACAAAAAAGTATCATTATAAAACATTGAAGTACAACACTGTGATATTGCAATGACACTGTCATGGAATAACAAAAGTGTCATTACAACATCACAAGGCAAGAAAAGTGTCATTAAAAATAAAGTGTCAATACAAGAAAGTGTCATTGCAATCACAACTTACCTCATCTCCTATCCAACATCCATTTTTCATAAGATTGTCAAAAAATTCAGGCTTTAAAGCGACTTCATGTCCACAAAATGTATCTTCTCGATCACTGATAGAAAAAAAGAAAGTTCATAGTTAAAATTTCTGGATAAAAATGTCATAACCATAATAATAATCAGTATAAAATAGTATACATACCCATTACGATGGAAGTCATGGAGTTCTTTACGATCCGTATTATCATAGAAGGAAAAACGAGGTATCTTTGAAAGAGGAATGTACTTGCGCTTTTTGGCCTTCATATTTTTAGTAAGAATGGTTTTCGCTTGTTTCTTCCCATCGTTATCCTCTTCTTGTTGTCCAACATCTCCCTCTTCTTGCTTACCAGCATCTCCTTCTTCCTTCCCAGCATCTCACTCTTCTTGCTTCCCAGCATCTTCGTATGAGAATTCGTGGGTTGAACCTATGGTAGAGTTCGTTGAGCCGTTAAGGTAGGCCAACGGGATATTGTAATAACGACGTTTAAATGGAAGCGATTTCCAAGGGAACTCTAAGGAAAATCCCGAGGAAGATCCTCAGAAGAAGGAAGATTCGGAGGAAGATCCTCGAGAGGAGGAAGATCCTGCGAAAGATCCTTAGAAGGATGAAGATCCAGAGGAAAACCCTGAGGAAGATCCTCGAGAGGGGGAAGATCTGAGGGAAGATCCGGGGGGAACTTCCGATTAGAACCCGGAGGAAGACCGCGTAAGGCAAGGCTAGAAGAGTCTGATGCCTAAAGTATTCATTTATAAGTATCTTTTAGGAAATAAGGATATTGGGAGAAGTTATGGAAAGATTTGTTTCTTCTTGAGACATCATATTCCTAGTGTTTGGAGGTATAGGTTATGTGGAGTTAATGAGATTAAGAGTTATATCTCACTTGTGCACTTGAGATTTTTGTCCCATTAAAAGTATATAGAGGTGGACTAGTGTAAAGTCCGGAATGCCTAGTGATGGAATCATGCTATAGGTATTAGTGTGGATAAAGTGTTGTGAAGGTATAAGTTGATTAAGGAAATAGTTCAACAGAAACTCGTTTCCTCTATTGCAATCTTGAGTAAGATTGTGGAATCAAGATTTATGATGGTCGGGATCATAAGTAAGTATGACCCATGTAGGACCAATGATTAAAGCTTTTGGAAAAGCGAAGTGTATGAAATCATAGGTATTCTTTGGGGAGATCTATTTGAGCTTCGTTTGAGGTAATATAAGGAAAGGATGCGATTACGTCCTGGATGGATAGTAGATTGTGTGAGGAATATAAGGATTTTAAGTTAGAAATAAGTCATTTAAGACAGTACGAGTCGTTGGACTCGATAAGTGGAATTTCCAGAGGATGAAGAGTTATGACTCTTGGGAATTGTCTAAGATTGACATCTTGTGAGTATGTCATCTATAAGGCTTATGGTATCACTCTCTTGGAGGAGATAGGAGTAATATCTTATGTGATACGTTTCGAGGAACGTAGGAATAAGATATTATGGTTGTTCTTGAATCTTAAAGGAGTTAAGTTAGAAATTGTTTAAAGAGATGTGTTAAATTATTCTTGTAAGGATTTTAAGTTAGAGATGGCGTAAGGTCAGTCTTACTTTGAGATAAATAGTGGAATTGTGTAAAGTACCATTAAGGGAATTAAGAAAGTTAAGGAATCTTGAAGGTTCAAGTTATAAAGTGATTAAAGGAATAAGTTAAGTCATTACCGAAAGGATCCCAAGTTGGAATTTGGTATAAGGGCCAAAACCGATAATAATGAGTAATGGAATTGTGGGAGATATCTTTAAGGAATTAAGGAAGTTATGATTTGAGGTTACTAAGATTTAATATCTGAGTTATAAGAAGTTAATGTGTAAACCTTGGGTTTGTCTATAAGGAGATTGGAGGAGAAATGTGTGTTCTCCTATTAAAGGTGTAGTAATATCGTAATGATGGTTGTGAAAGACCATTATTCTAAGGTAGACATAATCTTGTGGAGGTAGTAAGAGTTATTACCTGGTATGTTGTAGGAGATAAGATTGTGAGATAAAGATATGGCATAAGGGCCGGTTATGATTAAGGATATTAAGTTCAGATAGTAAGCTTGATGGTGAGGCAGGTTCCTCATTGGTTTAATGCAAGTTTCGGGGTCGAAACTTTTCTTAAGGGGGTAGTAATGTAATACCCCTTAATTTTAGCAAGGGCATTTGGGTAATTTTCCCAACCTTCGTTCAATTAATTATTTCGCTTCCAGTGGAGTTCGGATTTTCCGTAACATCCATTATATCCGAAATAATTCCTTGAGTGGTATAAAATACATTCGATGTATTTTCGGAAATTAGAATATTTGTTTGGATACAAACATATAATTTCCGGGGTTTAAAACCATACAAAAACCTTTTTTTTTTTCCATGTCAATTGCAAGCCTGCCACGAATACTCCCTCCCGCGTCCAAATCCGCCACGAACCCTTCTGTGTGTACTTCCTTGTCGGGACACATGTCGATGTGGTGGTCGGAGCTCTGCCTCCTCCTCGGGCTGCATATAAGGGCTCGATCAGTTGGGTCGTGGGCAGCTCAAACCCATAACTCTCTCTCTCTCTCTTTCCTCTCGGCCATCTTTCCCTCTTGGCCATCTCCGTTGCTCATCCCCGTCGGCGAGCTGCTGCGTGTCACCGCCTAATGTCACCGCTGTCGTAGAGCCGCTGCTGGCTGCTGCCCTCCCCGGCGTCGTGACGTCCATCTTGACGGTGAGAGCAAGGTGGATGGCAAAGTCCCGGCGAGCTCCTTCTCCTTTCCCGGCGTCGTCTCCGACGAGCTGCGGTCGTGGACAGCTGCTGTGGTCGTGCTCGCGTGTCGCCGCCAGTGATGTGCTGGTGTTGTCGTCCGCTGACTGTAAGCCGCTGATGCTCCTGCGTGTTGGAGTTGTTAGCTGTTGTTGTTCACGGGAGGAAGCTTGAAGACAAGCAAGGTGATGGGCCCCTCCCTTGTTAATTAATTTGTTGTTGGGCCGAGAAGCCCAAGTTCCATTCCGTCCAGATTTAACCCGAAATTATACGAGCGGTATAATTTTGATTCCCTTTCATCCGTATTTTTCTATAGGAAAATTTAATAAATATTTTTATGATTTATAATCATAAAAATTTATTAAATTTAATTCCTTGAGTTCGTCCAGACAAATTAATTGAGATTAATTAATATGTCATATGCTGGATCGCGTGTGGACTCGTAATCCGTTGGAGCTATCTGAAGCTTAGGCCATATCCTCGGAAAGGATATAATTAGTAGTCGTCTCGTCTAGATTCATCGCCGAATCTACTCCAGGCAAGTGGCGGTTCGCTCTTGCTCATCGTTCCATATTTACATTAATTATCAGCTGTTTATCTGAGTAATTAATTTGGAATGATTACTGTGTTTGTCTGGAAAAGGGTTTTTAAACTATTTTGGAAAATCATATAATAGGTTGTGTATCTGCTAGAACGACGCTATTATCTGTGATCGCCTTCCGGGCCTTTATGTGGATTTATCCGTATTACTGTTGTTGTGTTGTAACTGTTAGTTAGCACGAGTATTCGTAGGAACGCCTGGATCCCGAGAGTTCCATACGCGTTTCTTTATAACTGTAAGGGCGATGAAGACCCAACGATTGTTGAAGTTTGAACTCAGTGAGGTTCATTCTTTTAT
This sequence comes from Rheum nobile, assembly GCA_027886185.1. NCBI lineage: Eukaryota > Viridiplantae > Streptophyta > Magnoliopsida > Caryophyllales > Polygonaceae > Rheum > Rheum nobile. Next base: position 279,938 of record WOAB01000142.1, on the reverse strand, counting down.
AGGGCGAGCATGACCCTACGATAGTAGAAGTTTGGACTCTGTGAGGTTCATTCTTTCAATTTAGATTCAGAGGTTTGGACTCGGTGAGGTTCATTCCTTAGATATGGGTCCTGCGTGACAGGGACATATATTAAAAGCTTATAACGTGTTGATCGTTTTGTAATCAAATAAGATAAGGTGCCCGAGTGCACATAATTAATAAACCTTCGGCGAGTAGTGCAGTTAAGTAAATATTGCAGCTAGGAAAGCTCGTCTCGACTTTGATCATAGTACGTTCTCCTTCCGATCTGGATTCGCTGTAAGCGATGAGGTTGGTCGTGAACTGAAGCATCTCAGTCTGCTTTTAAATCATTATGTGAGCTCAACTTTGATCATAGTACGTTCTCTTTCCGATCTGGATTCGCTGTAAGCGGTGAGGTTGGTCGTGAACCGAAGCATCTCAGTTAGCTTTTAAATCATTGTTGTTTGATTCTGCAAACTTTCCTGATTTGTCATATTTCCTTAAGACTCAATCTCTTAGAGTCTCTTTCGGGTCGGTCTCTGTGGAGATTCAGTCTTCCAGAGTCGTCTCTTCTGCATATCTCTTGTTGTATTCCAGTAGGAGTGTGAAGGTTGAATATCGTACTCGGTTATTATTCGAGGGATGATGAGTTTAAACCTAGCACGACTACTTCGAACCTTATGCTTTGGTCACTTGCTAGTCTATTCAGTAGACTAACCCACGGTATTTTTGTTATCTGCATCGTCATGGTTGGTGCCGTCCGCCCGTTTCGGCACATCAGATGAGTCGAGGATCCATGAAGGCTAGATCGACTATGAACATAAACGGTATTTGAAAATGTTTTAATCAGGCTACTATCTTTGGGCGTTGACTACTGAAGTCAATACTCTTGTAAATTATTTTAAGTCTTCCGATGTATTGTAATAACTCTGTATTTTGTCGTATTTGGAATTGTGTTGAAATTCCGCGACTATGTTTTAAATGAAAGTTATGGTAATTTTGTATCATAATTGTTCTTTATGAATTGTGTTTCAATGGTAAAGCCTGGGGTGGCTTCGGTGTGGAAACCGAGGTCAATGGCGGTAATACCTTTCCAAATGGGTTAAAATTTGGGGGTGTTACAGATTTGCAGCACAATTGGTAACAAGTGGGCGTAAGCCGCTTGTTTAAGCGTGAGGTCTCGTGTTCGAGACTCACGAACAACCTCTTGGAAATGGCTTCCATTAATTTGGAGTAGCCAACAAGGATGGGTTGGGGTACATGGGCTGCGGCCCATGCGAGTGTCTCATGTTGGGCTAGGCCCGTGGCTTGAGCATTCACATAAAAAGTGTACTTTTTTGTAATACCTCAACCACTTGGGCCGGCCCATCACATGGCTGCAGCCCATACACCCCAACCCATCCTTGTTGGCTACTCCAAATTAATGGAAGCCATTTCCAAGAGGTTGTTGGGAGCACTCGAACTCGAGACCTCTCCCCTTTATCCCCTCCCCGCAAGGAGTGGATACCAATTGTGCTGCAGCGCAATTGGTATCCACTCCTTGCGGGGAGGGGATAAAGGGGAGAGGTCTCGAGTTCGAGCGCTCCCAACAACCTCTTGGAAATGGCTTTCATTAATTTGGAGTAGCCAACAAGGATGGGTTGGGGTGTATGGGCTATAGCCCTGTGATGGGCCGGTCCAAGTGGTTGAGGTATTACAATTGTTTCGTCATCCTTGTTGATCGTATTTCCATCCTCATCAGGTGCCATTGTTTCGTCAGCCTTGTTTAGAGAATTTCCATCCTCCTTAGGTGCTACTTGTACATTGTCCACCATTTGTTCATCACCCACCTCTTGGACCATAGTTCCATCAGCCTTGTCGACACAATTTTCATCATTCTCAAGTGCTATAGATTGTACAGTCTCACCCTCAACCATTGTTTCCTCATCTTGTCCTCCTTTAGGATTCACTTCAATAAGATCATCATCATCATCTTCATCTGTAGAAGGTTCGTTTCTACCCATGAGAAGAGTTAGAATACTTTTAACATTCTTGAGCAATTTTTCAATCTGGCTTTTGTTGTCATTAACAACAAATTGAATCTCTCTCATGGTCCTCTGCTGAACCTTCATACTATCAAGAAGGACTTGTCCCCATTCAGGAATATTTTGGCTCTCATATGCTTTCTTCTCTTCTTTCTTTGCAGGAGGACCTTTCTTCTTTTCTATCTTCTCTTGAGTTGGTAGAGTGTCATTAACAACAGGGCCTTTGAATTTAAACTTGAGTGAACGGATATCGGATGATGATTTCTGCACAAAAACACAAAGTTTAGTACAAAGTGTCATTAACAATCACATATGGCATAATCTGTCATTAGAAGTAGTGTAATTACAACATCAGAATAGAAAAGTGCAATAAAGTGTCATTAAAAAATATGCCATAAACTGTCATTATATAATAGTGTTCATATCAAGTAAAACCAAGAAGGCAAAGTGTCATTGTGATGCATAATGTGTCATTAGAAGTAGTGTCATTACAACATCAGAATATAAAAGTGTAATAAAGTGTCATTAACAAATGTCACATAACAGTCATTATATTATAGTGTCATTAGAGGAATATCAACTAAAATCAAGAAGGAAAAGTGTCATTAGTCAACAAATATTGCATAATGTGTGATTACAAATAGTGTCATCCAAAATCCAGAAAAGAAAAGTGTCATAAACTGTCATTACCAAACAAATATGCCACTAAAATATCATTAGAAAATCGTGTCATTACCTTCTTAACCTTCTTTTCCTTCTGTTTCCTCTTTTCCTTCTTTTCACTCTTGCACTCCTCTTCAAACTTAATTTTATTAGCAGTTGACCTCCTACGAAGTTAAAGTCTTCCACCACATACATGTTTCCCTTTGTCCAGCTTTACTGATTCAATTGGATTGACCTTATTCTCCTTATCAGTTTGATGAAAACCTATGCACAATTTTGTTTGGTGGTGATTCAAAGCCATCATCATCATCGTCATACTCGCCTTTTATAACAAGACCCTCTTCACCATCCATCCAACTTTCAGCTACTGCATCGAAGTCTTCATCAACCACTTCCGTTGTGAAACCAACGTCCTTGAATTGTTCCAACACAGCAGGAGATGGTAAAACACAAGACTGAAAGAGACAAAAAAGGGAAAAAGTGTCCGAAACTATATTAGACATCAAAGTAATGAATTGAATTGTTAAATAATATAAATGCAGAAAAGGATACATACAAATTTTGGATCGTTAGCGTCATTAAAAACCTGCAACCGTGTGGCAAGCTTTTTGTCATCTGTACTACTCCAACGAAGACAATATGGCAATGTTTTTTCAGTTTTGCATGAGAAATGAGCAACATCAATCAAATTTGGGAATGTCTCCAGTATCCACAGCTATAACAATTAAAAGTGTCATTAAAAAATGAAACAACATATAAAAATAAACTCTAAAAAGTGTCATATAAACTGGAATTAAGTGTTGATAGTGTCATTATAAGCATATGAACTAACATAAATTCTAAAAAAGTGTCATTATGATGCAACAGATAAAAATAGTGTCATAACCCCAAACAAAAATAACAAGCCATAGTGAATAAAGTGTCATTGGGAATAAAGTGTCATAAACTGGAATGGAAAGTGTCATTGTAAGCATGGATAGTGTCATTAAAAGCATGGAAAGTGTCATTAAAAGATCTAGTAAAGTGTCATTATGATTCTGGAAAAGCAAGCATGAATAGTGTCACTAAACTTAATATCTAATGCATTGCAGGTATGAAAATGTATCATTTAGGATAAGAAATTGTCATTAGTACCTGAAAAGCAAGCGGGTAGCCAAAGAGATTATAACCAAATCTCGAATTTTGATCTATTTCACGGTTTTCACGATTGAGACGCCTAAGTGATCTAATCAAGAGAAGGTATGATTCCCCACCCCATGGATGCTTCTGAAATGACTCCATATCAAACGCCAGAGAAAACACATGGGATTCAATAGGATGGCCTCGCTGCTTAGTCAATATCACTCCCTCAAGGATCAACACGTGAGCAAACCTCAGCTTTCTCACTAGATCGATCTTTCTCTTTCACAAACATATCAAGCAATTTCTCATAAGTACACCTTTTTATACCCAACTCAACTTTAGTGTCAAACTCAGGTAGGGGTGTTGAAGGCAAAACAAAAGCATTGCAATTTAATCCAGTTATAGCAGCAAACTCCTTTATTGAGAAACAAGTGATATTGCCGCGAACTAGAAACCACAATTCTTTTGTTTTCTTAGTCACTATCTCATTTAACAACACATAATGCATTATTAGAGCATGTAACTTCAATTTATATTCAAGTTGTACAATAGGACCAAAGCAGCCATTGTGCAACGTATCCCAATCAGATGGGGAAAGATTTTCCTTCAAAAGATCAAACAAATTATGCCTGTGGTAAAAATTAATCCTCGCCATAAAGCGATCCGTCGGATTAAGAAAATATTTACACTTGATCATAGACATTCTCAAACCTGCATTTTGTAGAAAATGTCATTAGAAGCATATAAAACAATGTCAATGTGGTGCTAGAAGTGTCATTAAACAAAATATATAATCGGCAACTGTGGATAAAAAAATGTCATTATCATTTTATAGTGTCATATAAACTGGAATGAAGCATGCAAAGTTTCATTAAGATCGTATAAACTAAGAATGACACTATAAAAGTGTCATTGTGGTGCTAGAAGTGCCATTATCATTTTATTGTGTCTAGAAGTGTCATTAAGATCATATAAAATAAGAATGACACCATGAAGCATGGAAAGTGTCATTAAGATCATATAAACTAAGAATGACGCCAACCAAGTGTCATAAAACACTACCATGAAGCATTCAAAGTGCATAAAAACGCTTGAATACCTAACCCTAACTACAACAAAATGCAATCGAAACACTAGAAAAGAGGTGTAATCTAAACTAACGCGTGCTCCAAAGTGCAATGTAGGTGTAATCGAAACACTAGAAACTAGTTTAAGCCAAAAAAGGAAGAAATCAAACCTGTTCGATAGAGAAATGCTACAACCTGACTTTGATCGACAAGAGATGATGAAGCGTGAGAGACGACAACGAGATCGACAGAAATCCGAGAACGAAATCGGATGAAAATCGTGAGCGAAAGAGCGAGATTTCCAGCGAGAGAGGGAAATTTCCGGAGACAACCTGGCTTGGTCGACAAGAGATGATGAAGTGTGGGAGACAACAACGAGATCGAGATCGAAAGCGTGAGCGAGAGAGATCGACAGAAAATCAAAGATCGAAATCGGATGAAAATCGGGAGCGAGGGCAAGATTTCCAGCGAAGATTTCCAGAGAGAGAGAGAAGGATGTGGGGGCCACTTGTGGAATGCGATTTATAAAAGAGCTGTTGAAAAATGAATAGAAAGTATTTAGGATTATCTTATTGAATTAGAGAGTGCGGTTCCGGTGCGGAGCACTTTTCCCGTGCGGACATGCACTATAGAGTCTTATTTGTGCACTTTTGCAAAATTTTTGAAAAATGCTTGAAAAAAAATCTGAAAAAGATTTTTTTTTTTTTTTTTTTTGAAAAAGTGCACAAATAAGACGTTAAAATACACAAATAAGATTCAAAAGTACATGCTCCGCACGTCCACACGGAAAGAATGCTCCGCATATGATCCAAACTCTTGAATTAGAAACTTGTAGGAGATCAATAAATCATACTCCCTCCATAAAATTTAACCAAATAAAAAAATACAATTTCAGTTCTTCCCCTCCCTTCAAATCCCCTCTCGCTAGATTGCACCCAAAAAAAAAATCCCCTCTCGCTCGATACCTAAATATTTAGGGTATTACGAGTGCCATATTGGGAATTGGATTCTTAGACTCCATCGACTTTTAATGTTAATTTGTTTGCTTTGAACGAACATTGTCATGAACCTTCAATTTTATTTGTGCTTCTGTTAGGAATTGGGCAATTCAGTAAGACAGGGAACCCATTGTCGTCTGCGAGAAGTCCCCGCCGCCGCCTGTGGAGGCCGTGGAGATGATCGTCGTCGGGCTCTGAGATCGAGAGCGTCCGCAAAGGTTCCTCTATTTCCCTTCTCTTTGTCCGAGTGATTTTTCCTTGCTTTGATTGAGAAATTTCCCTTTTTCCTTTTCCAGGTCTTCCTTCCATTGATCCTCTGTTGTATTTCCTGTCTGGATTATTGTTATCGACTTCGTCAAGATTGATCATGTTTTTTGTTGATTATTTGATCGAACAATGCACGTTGATATGGGGATTAAGTACGATCTCATCTTTGCAAATCGAGGTATCAACGCTGCTGTCAGATTTAATAATAGAGGAGATATAGTATGAGGAGGAAAGACTAGGTACAGAAGTATGTTCAACATAGATTTCTTACATTTCTTTTGCATATATTACTATTAGTAGTCCGTTTTCTGCTCATATTGATTAAGTAACTGTTTGACGAGTCGAATAGAGTTATCTGCACAGCACAGCTGGAGAAATAAGGTGGAGTTTTTTTCCTTTGTGGCTTCCTTTTACTTGTCCATAAAAAATAGTTTGGTCAAGAGACTTCATCGATCCATTACCTTTATTATCCGTGATATACACGTTTAAAAAATATACTACCCCTGATATACAAGAGGGCTTATCTCCGTTCTGCTGAAACTATGCTTTAAAATGACATCATATCTAACAAGGAGTTATCTTGTGCCTCCCAGATTCGAGTTTCAGCTGTCCTGACAAATGGTGCATATCTTTTGAATGTTGATTGTGATCACTACTTCAACAGCAGTAAATGTCTTAAGAGACTATGTGTTTTATGATGGATCCTGCTCTCCAAAAGAAAGTTTGTTATGTACAGTTTTCACAGAGGTTCGATGGTATTGATACACATGATTGATATGCAAACTGGAATATTGTCTTGTTTGACGTATGTTCTGCTAACTCTAATCCTGATTACAGATAATTGTTCATTGACGCTTTCTATATCTTGTGATTAAATTTGTGTTTGATTTCATTGTAAAAATTGTGTTTTATTTGCAGATCGATTTGAAAGGGTTGGATGGCATCCAGGGTCCAGTGTATGTGGGAACAGGATGTTGTTTCAACAGACAAGCTGTCACAAGCGTTGTATGGGTATGATCACGAGTTGAGTGTTTTGGTTTATTTTCTGTATGCTCTTCTATTTGGTTTAAACTTTTGGATTCCATACTCTTCAAATCTTGATTTTTTCTTATACCCATCACACGGTCCCAAAATGGATTATGTGCTTCTTGGCGGGTACCCAGACGAGATGGTGTTTTTCAGTTTCCGTTCATGTCTGGCCTGATCAATTTTCTGAACTTCAATTTAGCGTTGAAGGTTCTTGTAGTGCTGTAATTACCCAGGTGGACTGCGTGTGAAATAGCTTATGATTCTTGTTTATTGTGATATTTTGACAGACATACCCAAATCCTTTGCAAGAGAATCCTGCTTATGCTGATGTAAAGTAAGTTGACCAACAAACCCTTTCTCGAAAATTGAAGTAAATAGAGATGGCACTCTAAATCACTGTTGTTTTGTATTTTTGATATTTTGCATTGTTTATTACTGAAATCCATTCTTATGGGCCAATATCAGGCAATACTTTGTGGATGACGAAGATACTGTAGTATTAAGAGTGAGTTTTCCCTGCTGCAGTTGCTTTTGCCTTGAATTTATTTGAAACATTTCCATCCTGAACACCCTAAGAAAGGTACTGTATCTCTTGTTGTGCTGAACTTTCCTGTAATTGGATCTTCCTTCTGTAGGCTATTCAGCATAAAGATGGTGAAAGAGGGATACATTTTCGACGAGCTGGACCTTGCCAGAAGGTAATTACTGGTCAAATTGCCTGAAAATACTGAAATTTGAGCTCAAGTTCTCATTGTAAATTAGTCCTAGCTATACTGAGTGGCCTACTTGTTTGATCATTGCTTTTGCTGATGATAGTGCATTCTTTGTTATTTTCCTATGCAGCTATATTCTGAACGACTTTTTTAAGCCAATTACTATGGAGATAGATTGTTTGAAAGCCATTAAGAAACAGAGAGCTGGAAGGAGGTTGAAACATGTTGAAAAATATGAGCAGCGAATGAAGGAAGAAAGACAAAAGAAAGTTAATGAGAGACAGGAAGAGTTCTTCAGTGAACTAGAATTTACGAGTATGCATGCTTTAGTTTAGTATGCATGCTTCTCGTGGTTATGTTGGTTTTAAGTTCTGTTTACATACAAATTTCATGATTAGCAGCTTATAGCCTTAGTGCCTTACAATGGTACTTAGCACAAAAATCATTAATCAAATACATATGTACTTCATTTGAAATAAGTTGGACTTTATATTAACTTCAAGCGATATTCTGAATTCTGCTTTACAATCCCTTCTTGTGTGGATAGAATTGAAAATTTTACATCAAGCTTATCCTAGGGATTTTACTAGCTTGTGCATAAACTGTACCAGGAGTTTGCAAAAGGATCTCTGAATCATAGCAGTCAGTCTCCTGAAGTCGTGTCAAAAGAAACAAGCAATGAGTCTCAAGAAGAAAACAACTCTACAAGTGATAACAGTCTGATGAAGAAATTTTCAGAAGTTGATCCAGAAAAAAATACCAGAAAGTAAATCAATGGCACAAGTCAGCATATCAGTTTCCTTTCTCCCTTCACTTGGCACTATGATGGAGGTATTTGTATCCCCAATGCAAGGGTGGGTTATAAAATGATGAAATCATTTCCTTTCTCCCTTCTCTTGACACACAAATTTTAGAGCTCCAAGCCAAGATAAAAGTTTTGATCAATGCATCATGATGTCAAAGTGGACTAAATTCGTTTCCTTTTCGTTACCGTTTCCATAAATTTAAACCAAACGAGCCCTTTGTGTCTTCTTAAAAACTTTTGTATGCTGAGCGGGGTTTTCCAGCTCAATTTTTGATATCTGCTATAGTGCATGTAATATATTATATTTATCACTTACCATGGCTTGGAATGTTTTCTAATCTGCTGTGTAATAGTGTATGTAACTATGTGCATTATCCTGTCACTTCTTGCCTTCTGAATTTAACAGTTCCTTTTGCTATTTGATTTTTTGTTGTTGTTGATCGTTCATGAATGCAATCGACTAATTCATCATATTCTCTCCACTTAATTGGCGTCCTTTGCTGGACTGTTGTTTGTTGCAATTGCAAATGCAGGAACAAGATTTTAAGTCTCTGGAGCAAAGACGTCAGCCGTGTTTTAAGACAAGGTGGCTGCACGATTATTGTTTAGGTAGATTAACAGTTGACGTGATCAATGTTGTCTTGATAATAAATACTTGACAACTTTGCAAATGCACTTCTCTGTCCAATGTATTACATGATTAGTGATGGCTGACCTGCTTTGTGGTTTTTTTGTTCTTTTTATGTGCTCTCACATCAGGAAATAGAAGGATCAACCACAAAATGGGGGAAGCTCATTGCTCACTGAAACCTCAAAATATAAGCGGCATTGAGTTTCTACAGTTCATGACTTTCCTCCTGGGTGTGGACCAAATGCTCCACGAGTGAATATGAATGACAATGTAGCATTAGGTTGTAGTGAAAATCATAAGGGATACCGAGCATCCTGTTCATGATCATACTGATATTGGGAGCAAGAATGAGAACAGTGAACATGCTGTAGCCTGTAGGTGATTCTTCTGAAAATCATCCTTCTTTAAAATGTGTAGATAAGACAACATATGTACTACAGGGTGGGGAGATTCAATTAATAAAGGATGGGCGTGCTAATGATGGGCTGTTGGACTTGTCAAAGAACTTGGGATCTGATCATATGGATGTAGAAATAATGATGAGATCCTGCTGTTTGTCAAAAATGTTGCAAATGGTCACGGAATATGTTATCAAAGAATCTTCACATGAAACACAAGAGCCATCAGAAGATTTGACGGAAGTGAAGCAAGAAATACCTACTGGTGCATCAAACACTAAAAAGGAGATCGAAACTAAAGACATCGTTGACGTTTATGTGACACAGGAAAAGATGGTTGCTGAAGGAAACTCACAACCATACCATCCAATTCCTTCCACCATTGTCTGGAAAGAGAGGACCTACCTTCCTAGAAGAAGAGTCTCTGCTGTAAGAAATTTCACTGCTGGATGTGGAACCAATCTGCCTCTAAATAGCAATTACTTGCAAGTAGATGCGTCAGTGGATCACAGACAAATGACTGAAGAGAAAATGGTAAGCTAATGCTAGGCTTAAAATAAAAGAAACAAGAGATCATATTCATGATGATGCTGTCCTTAGTGCAGAGATGACTGAGGTTGCATGTGGAACAACTGCTGAAGCTCCACCGGAGCCTGAAGAAAGAACTATGCAAGTCTTATTGGGCAACCTGGAAGCTAGCTTGAAGAACTATGCAAGTCTTATTTTTTCGTTTATTATGCTTTCTGGTTCCGCTGATGTTATGTCTCTAGCGTGATGGATTCTTCACAATGCAGGAGGCTTCTGAAGAGCCATCTGATATAAATTCTGTGCTGAAAGAGGTTAAGTCTCAGGCCCTGTCTGAGAAGAAGGCACCTGGCAAAAAGCCAACTGGGCTTGGTGCTCCTCCTACTGCCCCATCATCAGGAACTGAGAGAAATTGCTTTCATCAATCCCTGAGTTCGCAGGATTTGGCAAGCTTTTCAAGGTTCAGTTGCTATGTTTTACATGATTGGTTGTATGATACAGCTGCCTGAATCAATTTTTACATGCTTTATTTTTCTTTCCTTCTGCAGTCATCATCACCTGTTGAGCTGACTGAAGCTGAAACATAATATGCAGTTAATGTCGTCAAGCATGTCTTTGATGGGCATATTGTGTTCCAGTATAATTGCATCAATACTATTCCAGAACAACTGTTGGAAAATGTAAGTTGAAACAAAATGCATGTTCCAGTACAAATTTTGAGCATGTTTATCGTCCTCCATGACAGTGTATGTCTTTATAATGTTACAATGAGCTATCATTTCTTGATTGATAGATGAGGCAACATTGTCAGAATATGTCACTTTCTCTCTCACAGATGGTCCAGAGTACTATATCTCTCATGTATATATTTCACTCTTAGCTTAATATGCTTCATGAAAAGGTTGCTTCACAAGCTTACGCAACAAGAGGATTTACCATCTGAATACAGTTCCAGTTTAGATTTGCTTGCTTGTGCATTATCCGGTGGATGCTTATTTCTTGAGGCTGTGGTTTAATTTGAATGGGCTTTGATGTCCATGTTGGTTCACATTATCGTTTTGTTTATTTCCTTAAAGACAACTTCCTTTTTTTTCAACAACTCTTTGTTATTTAGATGCTTATTGTAAAAATTATGCTATTATTAATACATTTTCCAGTATATAGTAATCGTGGTTATTGAGTAGCACTTGAGTATAGATGAAAACCTTTTGATGAACTCAATCTTATTGACAAGGGGAACTCTATTAATAGATTGTGAGACAACATCCAGCAAAAGGATCTAAGCTAGACATGACACTTGTAAAATGATTGATAATTCATATACAAGTACATGACTATGATAAAAAACTTGGCAAAACATCATTCTAAGTTAGGTTGCAAAAGGTGTTCTATGTACGTTTGTGGGGGAACATTTACCCTTTTCAATCCATGGTGTTTCAATGACATGTATAATATTAAGTTTTTCTGTAAATTTTGTCTTCACCTGTTCTTTGCACCTGGTTGTCTTCTCTCCTAATACTTAAGGCAAGAGGTGTTTCAATGACATTGTTATTTTATTATTCTGTTTCCTTTATTGTTTACATTAGTTTAACCTAGTTTTCTTAAGACTATTTAAGCCCTCTTTCTAGGTTAAGAGGGAGACACAACTTCACTTTACATCAGACGTTATTTTCCCTTAGTTTTCATTCTCGTTTGAATGGAGAACTAACTTTCCTTTGTTCTACTAGACGATTGAAACAGTACAGTTGATGTGTTTGTGAGATTTCTATTCCTTGTTCTTATCCTTATAAATGTTGGTTTGATTCTCTTGGTTATATTGATTATTGATTTCTTGTTGTTCTTCTTAGCCTGATCAGCTAGGTTGAATACTTTTTTATCAATTGCTAGGATTGCATATAGGGGTTTCGAGTGCATATCTAGTGACATACACGATTGTGCGTATAGGGGTCCCGAGCGTACAATCGTGAGTGAGAATCAGTTGCATGTTAAGTAGTAAAGTGTCTTTCTATTTGCATGTATCATATATCTTTGTGTGTATTGCTATTGCTTTGTTTGTGGTAAAGTATACCGACAACTGTGAGAATCGATGGTGCTTTATCATTGGCATAGTAATAAGTCTATCGACAACTGTGAGAATCGATAGTGCTTAAGATCAGGGTGGGAACAACTATAAGGATAGTAAAAGAACTTGGATTTAATAGATTTCTGTAATCAAATTATATCTCTGTATTGTGGATCTCGCTCTAGTAGGACTACTTTCCCCATTATATTTTCTCTACTCAACCAAACTTGTTTGCTTTGCTTGCTTTGTTCTTTCTTGATAACTAAACCCCCTTGCTCGTTACTTGTCATTCACGATTTCTGATAGGCGTTGTCGTCGTGACACCTAAACAAATAAAATCCTAAACAAACCTAAACAAGTAGTAGAGGCAAGCAAGGGTCGAATCCACAGGGAGGAAGTGATCAATTCATGTGTTTATGAGCATGCAAAGTAACAAAGGAAGGGGGGTTTTGATTATCAAGCAAAGTAACAAAGATGCAAGCTTTAGAGAAAGAATAAGAATGATGGGTGTGAGTATTCCACTAGACAAATATCCACACTACAAATGAAACAGGTTGATCACTGAAATCTATTAAATCCAAGTTCTTTTCACAATCTTATAGTTGTTCCCATCCTGATCTTAAGTACTACTGATTCTCACAGTTGTCAATAGACTTATTACTATGCCAATGGTAAAATACCACCAGTCACGCCTGTCACGCGGTACCAGACCGGGGTACATTACCACCAACAAAGCAATAGCAATGCACACAAGGATATATGATACATGCAAGTAGAAAGACGTACAAGTACTCACTCCTCTACTTAACATGCAACTGATTCTCACTCACAATTGTACGCTCGGAACCCCTATACGCACAATTGTGTTTGCCACTAGATATGCACTCGGAACCCCTATATGCAATCCTAACACTATAATAGATGTCGAAAAACCTAATTAGCTACGCTAGAAGAATCAACATAAATCAATAGACAATATAACTAAGAGAATCAAACCAACACTTATAAGATATAGAACAAGGAATAGAAATCTCACAACCAATCCATTGCAATGCTTCAATTGTCTAGCGAAATAAAGGTGTTTAGCTCTCTATGGGTTGGAAACCCTGGAGGTGGAAAAGAAACGAACTTCAAACTGAAATCTAATCTAATTGTGGCTGGAGGCTATGGGCATTAGGTTAAATAGAGTTAACCTAAAGCCTAAGATCACAAACCCCAATTACAAGGAAATAAAATAAAATAATAATAACCAAAAATAAACCCCAATTACATCGTCACTATTTATATCTATTGGAGTTTTAATGACCCATTTAGATCTATGTTTTGTGGGTTGAAGAAATGTTATATGAATTTCGACTTCTTATATTTTTAATTATTTATTTTTCTGTTGAAATGAACAGGTGAGGATAAATCAAAATATGCATAAAGTTTTTAGTTTCAATAAAATTAGTTTGTATGTTGGTTATAATATTTCTTATGCTAAAAAATAATTACTTACTAAAATACTTAATTGCTTGAAAAATATTTTTATCTTGGTAATCTCGAGATTATATTTATTGGCACTTTACATATGCGTTTGTTATTGTATATAAAATCATTCATTTAGTTATATATTATAAAACTTACAAGTAATTTACAAAATCTAGCTTTAAATCCATAAGTCTTGTGGTATATCAAACAATAATATTAAAGAGCAATATTGTTTCACAATTAATATAACATGTTTTACGAGTGTAGAAATCCATACAACTGTATAGTAACTCGAATTGAAAACTGATTTCTAGCAATATTTAAAATATATTTTACGAACGTAGAAATTCATTCAACCATACCATAATTTGTGTTAACACTGTTTTTCAGTAACTTTACAAGATGTTTTACAAGTGGAGAAATTTATATAGTCGTATCATAATTCATATTAAAATACTAATTTATTTCTAGTAATATTTACAACTTTTTTTTATTGGCATAGAAATTCATTTAGTCATGTCGTAATTAACACTATTTTTCATCAACTTTACAAGATGTTTTACGAGTGGAGAAATTCATACAATTATATCATAATTCGTGTTGAAATAATAATTTATTTCTAGCAATATTTACCGGATGCTTTACAGGCGTATACATTCATTTAGTCATACATTATTTTTTGTTAAAACACAATTTTCAACAACTTTACAAGATGTTTTTGTAACACCCCCGATTTATATCGGTAGTGCCACACGCCAGTGACCTCAGACATTACCGCCCAAAGTCACAATAGGCTTTAATCAGAACAATTAAACTTGAATACGAATACATTTAAATAAAAGATTTAAACAGCGGAAGACATTTTAAATTACACAACGGAAGACTTTTAAGAATCAACTATAACATTGCTAGGTTATAAAGATATATTAAAGTAATACTTAACAACTTAAAACACTAACACTTAAATCTTCGTCTACAAGCCTCTTCTTCTTCAACTGGTTACTTTGACTTCGGGAACCAACCACTGATGTGTCGTATAGGACGGATGACACCAACCAACCATGCAAGGAATAAAACCCGGTTGGTTAGTCTAATGAAAGACTATGCAAGAGTGAAAACAGAATGGTTCTAGTGATCGTAATCGTTTACTATCATTGTCCCTCGAATGATAACCGAAGGAACGATATATAACCCAGAACTTTCACGGAATGATTAATATTTAGATATGCACTGAAGAGAAGACTCCAAAGGAATTGAGTCTTACGGGGAAAGTATGACAAATGTTTGGGAACGTTATAGTTTCAAACAAGCGTTTTAAAAACGACTTGATCATTTGGGTCCACGACCAACCTCACCGCACAATGCGAATTCAGATTGGAAAGAGAACTTACTTTAACCGAAGTCCAGGCGAGTTTCCAAGTTGTACTTCTCGCCTGAGGGTTCATTAATTATGTGCCTACCCGCACTTATCTTATTTAATTCCAAAACGTATATTAATGTTAAGGCTTTTAATATTATCACGAGTAACTACGAAAGTTTAACACAGGGTGACATTACGTCCAACCAAATGGCACTAGCAAGGTGCTTAACACTTCAGATCCTTACAGATGGATAAGAAGCAATGGGTCATGACCTGAAGAGAATTATAAAGAAACGACTATCCTCACAAGGAATAGCGTTCCTACGAATACTCGTGCTATTCTAGCATTAAAGTTCACATTTAAATCCACAACAAAGCCATTACGGTAATTAACAAGTATAATAGCGTTGTTTCTAGCAATATATACAACCTATCATAATATCACATTTTAATCACATTATTTATAAAATCTGTTCCCAAACGAAAACAACAGTTCACTCCGATTTAATTAACAATTAAAAACAATTGATAATTAATAGAACATGGAATGATTAAGCAAGAGCAAACCGCCACTTGCCTTAGCCTAGACAAACGATTGAACGATGATGGCTTTCTGGGTCCGGAACGGGAACAGAACTCAAATTGCAGATTCCTACGGAACGACCCATAATGAAACCCTAGGTTAGATTCGACAATAAATAGTACGAACCTAAAGAAAGGCGAACGAAATCGAAAGAACGGAAGTCCCGATCGAGACGCAAAGCCAAACACCACGATCGCGAGTGCCCAGGCACACCGCGATCGCGGTGGCTCTACCGCGGTCGTGGTCGTCGAGGACGAGTGTCTGTGAGACACTGAGACAGCGGTCGCGAGCGCGGGCGACAATGTCACAGCCGCGATCACGGTGTTCATGTCCGCGATCGCAGACGATGAACTTCGGCGATACGACGAGAGGGAAATCTCACCGGGGGCGACGCGTCGGGGCTCCGACTTCTGGACTCCTTGCACCTCCAATGGACCACTTTGAGGGCACCACCACCTCCAACGAGAGCTCCGACGATGATTTGAAGAACTTCGGCGAGGGCTTCAACTATTCCGGCGAGAGAGAAAGAGAGATTTGAGAGCTTTTGTTTCAGATGTGAGTCTAACACACCACCATTCACCTCCTTTAATAGCTCAAAGAGAAGCCCAACCCCGACAAGATCAACGATGAGGCGGAAGATCGACGGTGGCGCGAACGACGAGGGTCAGAAGCGACGCGACGTTGGCGTGTTGGAGTTTTCCGCGATCGCGGTGGGTTTCGCCGCGATCGCGGAAAATTCCAATGCCCAGCTCATCTGAGAGCACATTTTCCGCGATCGCGGAAAATTCACCGTGATCGCGAAAAAAGGCATTTCCGCGTCTTTTGCCCGGGAAAAAGGTTGGGCATGGGTTTTAAACCCCAGGTTGAATATATTTGTACCCGGACAAATATTCTAAGCCCCGAAAATAAGTCGGATGTATTTTATTCCACTCAGGAAAATATCACAGAGATCAAGCACGATACAAAAATTCCAAACTTCCCTGAAAATGATCCGTCTACAATACAAGGGTTGGGAAAATTACCCAAATACCCTTACTAAAAATGAGGGGTATTATAGTTTTATGGTGGAGAAATTTATACTATCGTATCATAATTCGTGTTAAAATACTAATTTATTCTAGCACTAGTTACAACACGTGTTACAGGCGTAGAAATTCATTTAGTCATATCAGAATTTGTGTTAAAACACTATTTTGGCAACTTTATAAGATGTTTTATGGGTGTAGAAATCATACAATCGTATCATAATTCGTATTAAAATATTAATTTATTTCTAGCAAATTTTACTGCATGTTTTACAGATGTAAAAATTCATTCAGTCATACCGTAGTTGGTGTTAAAACATTATTTTCAGCCACTTTACAAGATGTTTTACGGACGGAGAAACTCATACAGTCGTATCATAATTTGTGATTAAATACTAATTTATTTCTAGCAATATTTATATCATTTTTACGGACGTAGAAAGTCATTCATCATATCGTATTATGTTAAATTACTATTTTTCGGCCACTTTACAAGATGTTTTATGGATGGAGTAATTCATACAGTTGTATCATAATTCATGTTAAAATGCTAATTTATTTCTAGCAATATTTATAACATGTTTTACACGCTTAGAAATTCATTCAGTCATTTTTGTTTTAAAATCCTTTTTTTTCTGTAACATCCCTGACTTATGTTGGTAGTGCCACACGCATTGACCTCAGACGTTACTTGTCAAAGTCACTCTAGGCTTTATTCGGAACAATTATACTTAAATACATTCATATATAAGAGTAAACAAGGACATAGTGAATAGCGGGAGACTTTTATATATAAACTCGATTTTTATTAAAATTCCTCGCATAACTTGAGAAGGAAAGTTGACAAACAATATTGAATTTACAGCGGAAGACTCTTAAGTACACCTAAATACATGACTAAATTACATGACTAAATTATAGAAGTGCTTGTTAAATTGATACTAAACAACCTTAAAACAATTTCACTTTAAATCTTCAATTACAAGCCTTTGTCTTCGATTGGTTACTTCAAATTGTCGGGGACCAACCTCTGTTGTGCCGTATAGAACGGTGTTGGAACGATGATGTTTCCTCTAGTTTTGATGATGATAAACTCAAAGGCATTTGATGGTTTCAATATGACTATGAGTTTCAGGAAACAATTGATTCAAAGGAACGATGAAAACCAGTGAAAAGTCAAAAGAGAAAATACAAGGAACAGAGAAGCCAACAATGACAAACAACAAGCTAGAACGAGATAAAAGAAGAGACGCGCGTTGTTGATCAGAATAGGAAAGGGAACAACGTCAAGGAACGGAGGACGCGCGATGTGATCCCTGGCGCCTGCCGAATCTCTTTTATGGAAACAAATATTGAAGGAGCAACTTGGGCCTCAAGGAAAAGATCTCGTTGGAGATATTATGGTTAGAATAAATTAGAAAAGATTGTATATGATTATTTTATCTAATTTCCTTAAGTAAAATTAGGGCAAATCAGGTAGAATACCTAGACTATAAAATAGAGAGTTGCCAACTCCATTTGATACACGGAACACACGGCATTTTCAACAGAGCAGAGCATTCAGAAGAAGAGAACACTTACAAGGACGAGACTTTTGGTGAGTTGAGTACTTGTTAGGGTTTTGATTGTCTGGTGTTGTTAGGAACGTTACATCCAGAGGTCTAGATATCTAGGAGTAAACTAGATTGAGATAAGACTTGTTTGTTTGTAATTCCAGGATTAATAACACAAGTAGACTTTCGAAATCCTACTAGGAAAACCTAGAGGTAGAGGTTTTTCTTAGTCAACTAGTTGGTTGATTAAGTTTTCATCTCTAAGGAACTGTGTTCGTTACTCTGTCTTTCTGTTATTATTTTCCGCTGCCCAAGGAACAGTTCTACCGTTCCTTGTACTAACACACTCGATTCTACAATTGGTATCAGAGCAGGTTTGTTCTAGATTGTGTGTTACTTACAGATTTTCAGGTAACGATGTCTCCTACCACCGTCAAAGTTGGTTTGAACTCTTCAAGGCCTCCTCTCTTGCTTGCTGGCCAATATCAACATTGGAAGGCACTCTTCATCAAGTGGGTGCAAAGCAACGATTACCAATGCTGACTGGTAATCTCCCTCGGAGATCTTGAGATTGTTGATCTTGAGAAGAAAAAGAAACTGAAGAAATGGGATCAAGAGGATCTCCAAATCATGGAGAAAAACTGCAAAGTAGCCATGCTCATCAACAATACTCTTAACCAGCAAGATGTGCAAAAGCTTCAGTCTTGTGAATCCGCCAATGCTAAGTGGCTTGTCCTGGAACAGATGTACATAGGGAGTAAGGACCTTCGTGAGATTGATCGTTTCACCGCCAAGAAGGATTTCTACAACTTCAAAATGGAAGAGAAGGAAGATGTGAGTTCCTACCAAGCCAGGTTTGAGAAGATCACTGCAAACCTGACTGCTCACTCGATCTCGGATAAAGAAATCCTCCCTGACGAGAAGATACTTATTATCATTGATGAGCTTCCTCATCGTCATGCGATGACTAAGGCCATTCTAAAGGAGAATCCCAACACTGTCAAACTTACGTTCCATGAGGTCTTTAGCAAGATCCAGAAATATGACAATGAAGAGAAGGCTGCAAGAAACAAGGATTCCAAAGAAAAGGAAATCGCTTTGATGGTTGGAAAGGCCGTTGATAGAATTGAAAATGACCTCGATGACAATGATGACTCCGATGATCCTGAGGTGGTGCTGCTAACCAAAGTCATGCGTTCCCTCTACAACAAAGGGAGAAACAGTAGAGGTGGGAACGGTGAGCCTCGTGACATCAAGGATATTACTTGCTACAACTGCAATGAAAAGGGTCACTACTCTAGCTCATGCCCAAAGCCCAAGAAACCAAGTAAACCTTCTGGGAACGATGAGAAGAAATATTTTGTTGTTGTGTGGGGCAATGAGGATGACTCAGATGATGAAGATCCTGAAGCCTGGAGTGGCAAGATGTGTGTTATGGCCATCAACGACTCTTCTTAGGACCTCGAGGTAAATCCTGAAACCTTTTTGAAATCTCTTGTGAATTATGATAAGAAATCCTTGATTGCTCTCATAAGGGAAATGTATACTGAAAATTTGAGAACACAAGAGAAACTTGCTAACTCTGAAGATGAGTGTAGTAGTCTAAAAGAGAATCTTTCTAAAACTGCTAGTAGCTCAACTGTTCCTTGTTCTTCATGTGATGCTAATCATGAGGAACTTCAGAGGTTAAGAAATGAAAAAGTCTCTTTGCTTATGAATGAGGTCTCTAACAATACTGATGCAAGAAGTGTAGCTGGACCAACTAAGCTCGAGGAACATATGTCTGAGATAAGAGCCTATGTCCACAAGATTCACTCTGTGCTAATGGAACAGAAAGCTGAAACTGACAATGTTAAGTTCGTCGAAGCAAGGTATGACATTGGTTATACAAGTTCCAAACAAAAGGAAGATGATCCATCTATTTTGGAACTACGTGAAGCAAGAGATAGGGAACTTCAAGATGCTAGAGAGAAGAATTGCAATCTTGAGGAACGTGTCAAAGTCCTTGAGAGTGGTCTGGATGAAACTCAGTCATGGTACACTGGACAACCAGCCCACAAGATCTTTCTCAAGTAGTCTCAAGGGAAGCAATCCAACGTTCCTTGTCCTGAACGTGCAAAATTGTAATACCCCGAATTTGTAATTCTTTATAAGGATTAGAATGCTACCCATGTCAACAAGAGCTCTTCCTTTTCCTGGTTCAAGTGAGGACAAAGAACTAGAAAGTTAAGCGTGCTAGGGCGGGAGTAGTCCTGAGATGGGTGACCTCCTGGGAAGTCCCCGGTTGGCATGGGGACAGCGCTTCTAAGGTTGTGGGCCTTACAAATGGTATCAGAGCCGACTCTGGGTTACGAGTGGGCTTGGTCCGATGGACGGTCGCTCGACCCAGAGGGTGGTCTTTGGGCTTGACGAGGTCATCAAGGGTTTAAGTGGGGGTGATTGTAATACCCCAGATTTGTAATCCTTTATAATGATTAGAATGCTATCCATGTCAACAAGAGTTTTTCCTTTTCCTGGTTCAAGTAAGGACAAAGAACTAAGAAGTTAAGCGTGCTAGGGCGGGAGTAGTCCTGGGATGGGTGACCTCCTGGGAAGTTCTCGGTTGGCATGGAGACAGCGCTTCTAAGGTTGTGGGCCTTACAAAAACAAGCCAAGAGTGTTGTTCCCAACAGAAAGTGATGCACTTCGACCCCGCAGATCTTCTTCTGGTGCAAGGTAAGGTCTCCAACGTAACTTGAATGGCGGTTGATGATGGTAGACGTGTAGATGATGATAATGTAACCGGGATAAGCAATCAACACCGTCTCGGAGTCGCACTTCGACGGTTTGAAAGACTCAACCAATCCTTGGATATGACTCACCTTGGATCGATCAAGGTTGTTGATTCAAGTCAAGGATATTACTCACCTAAACTTAATCAACCTGCTTTGGATATTACGCACCAAAACACAAAGTAAAGAACGCTCGGATATTACTCACAAAGAATTCAAATACTCAAGAAGGTTAAACCTCCAATCACAAATGTGTTTATCAAAAATCAAGTCTATCCAATGAAATGCCAAAACCAACATATAAATAGTCTCAAATCGTCTAACCCTTTCCCCAAGCAAGAATCCCTAAAAATAAGGAGTTTCCAAAACAGCCGGATCTTCAAATCAACATATCTTCCCGATCCGATCTTCAATCGTCGCGAAATTTGGAAAGAATCTTGATACGAACAAGATACAAATCATATCCAAAATTCAGCCTATTCCGACTCTTGTTCCGCAAGTCACGCCTGGATATTTCCAAAACAGTGTATCCCATTTATCTTCCATATCCCAGCTCCGATGGGCCTGACATTTGGACATCTTCGACACAGGCCCATTCCAAGAAACATATCCAAAAATGGGACCGAAATAGCGAGCCAATTGGGAGTTATCGATGTTCCAAATTCGGTGTGTGTGGCGTCGTCCTTGGGCTCCTCGCATAACTCCACCAAGCAGCTCTCCTCCATTGTTCCTCATCTTTGGCCATCTTCCAATGCATGAGGTTGCTTGTAAATGGGGCCCATGAGAGCTCACCCAACTCTTTGTAATGACTCCTGGTGGCCATTCCACGTTCAAGCCCACGGCGCCGAGCCTCCATGACTTCCTTCTCGGGCTTGATTGTATCATCCTCCCCTTCTTGGGGAAGATTCGACCTCGAATCTTCACGTGGACCATCCATGTATACAAAGTAACGAAAACTCTCAACACCCCAACCAACTTAAGCCCTAATATACACATGCTCCCCTCACTCTGACGCCGAGCATGCCCAAAAATAAACTTGAGGGGACTCCCCTTCTTAACTCTCACCCAATCCCTACTAGGGTTACATGCATTCACAAGTTTAGAATACCTCCCCAAAGTCTCACAAAACAAAAGTAGAGAAGCCCTATAATCCTCAAAATGCAAGAAGAGAGTAGTACTAGAACCCGAGGAAATGAAAGAGATATACTTATCTTTCTTGGGAGGGTTGATCATCTCGGGAGGAAGCTTCTGAACAACAAACTCAGTCACGATATTCCTTTCACTTCCACTGACCACTAACGCAATCATAGGTAGATCACTCTTTCCCCGATGGCACGTGTGATCAATGCTAAGCCCTCTCTGCAATGGGTCAACTGGCGGTTTGAGCCAGTCAACCAAAGTATCCATGGGAGCCAAATCAGCTAGCTCCTCGCTATCTCCAATTTCTTCAACAAGCGGTTCAACATAAGTGGGCTCAAGTTTGATAGCTAATAAGCTCTCACCTCGAGTGTCAGGGGTGTCACACTTGGTGTTTTCCACCTCAGCTGAAACATCCTTCTCATCCTCAAACTCATGCTCTCCACAAGCGTTAAGCAACACTTGTTTCTTGGTAGGGCAGACTCGAGCAAAAAAAATTATTGAGATCATGGATATTACAGAAAATCCAAACTCCACTGAAAGCAAAAAAATTATTGAACGAAGGATGGGAAAAATTACCCAAATATCCTTATTAAAATTAAGGGGTATTACAGTCGAGTCCTTTGCAGCCTCCTCCTTGGCCACCGCCGACTTGGGTTGACTAGCAGGCGCTGAAGCTTCCAACATGCGCGCCCCACTGGATTGCCTCTTCTTGGGCAGACCCTCGTAGGCCTGCTGGGCGTAGTGCAACATGCTCTCTATAGGCGGATCCAGCCCAAAGTGTTGAGCTCTAACATGACTGCCTATATCTTCATTAAGGCAATTAGCAAAGTTAAAGACGACATACCGCTCAGGGAAGTTAACACTTGACCTTGCCATAAGCCGCTTCAGGTTGTGGGAGTACTCAAATGGAGTATGGTTGCCCCGCCTCAAGCGCTCCAACTGTCCTTGCACAAGGTCCAAATAGTTGGCGAGCACAAACTGGTGCCTCATAGCCTCCTTGAGCTCACGCCATGTACGGATTGGCCTTATCCCATCTATGTCTCTCTCGAGTTTGTCCGCTCTCCACCAAGACAAGGCAAACTCAGTGAAACGAGTGGTGGCCATGGCTACCCGAACATGATCTGGGTGTTCATAGTAATCAAAGATGGCCTCAGTCTTAGACTCCCATTCCAGATAGGCCTCCACATCAGTAGTTCCAGCAAACTTATCAATGGATACCCTAGCATGAGGGTGCATGGACGGCTCTTGTCGATTCTCTTCACATCGCCTCTCGTAGCCTCGTCCCGGATCCCACAGCCCGGGAATGTCATGGCGTGGCTGCATGTTGGGGATAAAATGCCCCGGATGCGTCGGTCTTCTTCTGGTGCAAGGTAAGGTCTCCAACGTAACTTGAATGGTGGTTGATGATGGTAGACGTGTAGATGATGATGATAATGTAACCGGGATAAGCAATCAACACCGTCTCGGAGTCGCACTTCGGCGGTTTGAAAGACTCAACCAATCCTTGGATATGACTCACCTTGGATCGATCAAGGTTGTTGATTCAAGTCAAGGATATTACTCACCTAAACTTAATCAACCTGCTTTGGATATTACGCACCAAAACACAAAGTAAAGAACGCTCGGATATTACTCACCAAGAATTCAAATACTCAAGAAGGTTAAACCTCCAATCATAAATGTGTTTATCAAAAATCAAGTCTATCCAATGAAATGTCAAAACCAACATATAAATAGTCTCAAATCGTCTAACCCCTTCCCCAAGCAAGAATCCCTAAAAATAAGGAGTTTCCAAAACAGTCAGATCTTCAAATCAGCATATCTTCCCGATCCGATATTCAATCTTCACGAAATTTGGACAGAATCTTGATACGAACAAGATACAAGTCATATCCAAAATTCAGCCTATTCCGACTCTTGTTCCGCAAGTAACGCCTGGATATTTCCAAAACAGTGTATCCCATTTATCTTCCATATCCCAGCTCAGATGGGCCTGGAATTTGGACATCTTCGACACATGCCCATTCCAAGAAACATATCCAAAAATGGGACCGAAATAGCGAGCCAATTGGGAGTTATCGATGTTCCAAATTCGGTGTGTGTGGCGTCGTCCTTGGGCTCCTCGCATAACTCCACCAAGCAGCTCTCCTCCATTGTTCCTCATCTTTGGCCATCTTCCAATGCATGAGGTTGCTTGTAAATGGGGCCCATGAGAGCTCACCCAACTCCTTGTAATGACTCCTGGTGGCCATTCCACGTTCAAGCCCACGGCGCCGAGCCTACATGACTTCCTTCTCGGGCTTGATTGTATCAGAAATTATGTTCAAATGGACCAATTCAAGTTGTGTTGGTATTGTGGGGATAACAGACATTTGCAGAGAGACTGTGAAAAGAAAAGGAAGTTCACTGAAGAGCACACAAAGAGAAGGAACAGTAGGAGTAATAATGTGAACTTGAATGACTTCTATGATGATTCACATGTGCATAATCATAATCATGCTAGATCTAGGAAGAAAACTACTGTTGATGTTAGAACTATTCCTAGGGAACAATTGCATTATGTGTTTCGACCAGGTAAGGCTAAGCTTGCTTGGGTCGCTAAACCTTAACTTTTTCTGTGCAGGTTGAAGTGAGGGGGAACGAGAGGTGGCATATTGACAGCGCTTGTTCGTGCCACATGACCGGAAAAGAAGATTAACTCACCTCACTTCACAAACACTCAAGAGCGAGTGTTGCTTTTGGAGACGAGATGTAGAGAAATCATTGGAACAGGCGAAACAAAACTAAACTCTAGTATCACGGTAAAAGAAGTTAGTTTAGTTCATGAACTTGATTTTAGTTTGTTGAGTGTTGTACAACTTTGCGACCAAGGGAACAACAAGACGGTCTTCACTTCACAAGAATGCTACGTCAAAGATCGTGAAACCAAGAACATAATTTTGAGAGAAGTCAGATTCAAGGATGTGTACATTGTGGACACAAATTTCAAGCCAAAGGAAGTTCTATGCTTTGCGTCTATAGCTGATGAGACGGAACTATGGCATAGAAGGCTTGGACATGCAAATCTTCAACTCATCCACAAGTTGTATACCAAAGAACATGTTTGTGGTCTTCCACATGTTCAATCGGAATTCCATGGTGTTTGTGACGCTTGTGTAAAAGGGAAACAAACTCGTTCCTCCTTCAAGGTTAAACCAGATGTAACAAGCTCTCATCCTCTGTAACTGATTCATATGGATCTCTGTGGTCCCATGAGGATAAGAAGTCACGGTGGGAACAGGTATGTTTTCGTAATTGTCGATGATTATTCTAGATTCACTTGGACAATTTTTCTGTCTTCGAAGGATGAAGTCTTCTCTGAGTTCGAGACGTTCATCAAGAAGGTGGAAACAAGCTTAGGAAAGAAGCTGAAGGCTATAAGGTCTGACCATGGAACGGAGTTTGAGAACTCTATGTTCTTTAACTTTTGCGAGGAACATGGTGTGTCTTATGACTTCTCCGCGCCTAGGACACCACAACAAAATGGGGTTGTGGAACGGAAGAACAGGACTCTGGAAGATATAGCAAGAGCTCTTCTCATTGCAAGCAACCTTCTAAGAATCTTCTGGGCAGAAGCCATTAACACTGCACTTGTGTGCTTTTGGATGCAGGTGTTATATTCACAACAATGGGAAGGATAACTTAGGGAAGTTTGACCCACGAAGTGATGAAGGAATTTTCTTGGGATATGAAAAGGCAAGCAAGGTTTACAGAGTATACAACAAGAGGCTTCGTAGAATTGAAGAAAGCATTCATGTTGTCTTCGATGAGAACTCAAAAGGTTCCAATGGCGAGTTCGATGCGACGTCCCCAGAGGAGGGCTATCCAATAATGCAACGCGAAGATTCTGATGATGAAGACAATGGTCCTTCTTCGCGACCAAATGCAGGTTTGGGGAACGGTCCTTCGAATGAGAATAATGTGTCTCCATCCTCTCTAGACTCTTCTAGTCTTGATGAATCATCCAAGGAGGATACCTCAAGTGATTCTGCACAAGATGCATATGTTCCCTCCTCATCCACTGCTGATTCAACAATCATGCCTCCACCTAATGCAAATGTCCCTATCATTGTTCCATCTGGAACTTCTGGTGATATTATTGTTGTTGACTCTCAAAGTGATGATGACGGAACATACCAATTTAAAGATGCTCAGTTACATCAATCTTCAACGGACGACTCTGAGATACAACATAATGACCCCTCATTACTCGTGTCAAAGAGTGTTCGAATTCAAAAGGCTCATCCCACTCATAATCTGGTCACACCTTTTGGTGAAAGAGGTTTGCGTTCTAAATTGAATATGTTTTGTGCTTTCCATGCGTTTATCTCTCTTGTAGAACCCAAGAATATCAAGGAAGCATTGAAGGAACCAGACTGGATTGTAGCTATGCAAGAAGAGCTACATCAATTTGAGAGGAACAAAGTCTGGCGGCTCGTTCCCTTGCCTCGCAACAAACATGCCATCGGGACTCGATGGGTGTATAGGAACAAGCTCGATGACTCTGGGGTAGTCACAAGGAACAAAGTAAGGCTGGTTGCTCAAGGTTACAATCAACAAGAGGGGATTGATTATGATGAGACGTATGCTCCAGTGGCTCGCATTGAAGCTATTCGCCTTCTCATCGCCTATGCCGCTCACAAGGGATTCACTTTATACCAAATGGATGTCAAGATTGCGTTCTTGAATGGATATCTTCAAGAAGAGGTATATGTGAAGCAGCCCCCTGGCTTTGAAGATGTCAATTTTCCCTCGCATGTGTATGCTTTGGATAAGGCACTATATGGTCTTAAGCAAGCACCTCGTGCTTGGTATGATAGACTTGCACAGTTCCTTCTCTGCAACGGATATCGTCGAGAAACGATTGATAAAACCTTGTTCCTTTTGGAACAAGAAGGTAAGATTCTGGTGGTTCAAGTCTATGTTGATGATATTATTTTTGGTTCCACTAACCCTGCTCTTGTAGAAAAGTTCAAAAATCTTATGAGTAGTGAGTTTGAGATGAGCATGATTGGGGAATTATCCTTTTTCCTCGGACTACAAGTGTAATATCCCGCATTTTGTACGGGTAAATTTTGAATTTTCTTAAGCCCATATTGCGAGTCAGATTTATTTCAGGGAAAGATGAACATTCTGTGTAATGTTTAATCTCTGTAATATTTTTCTGAGCAATATAAAATACAGTTAACGTATTTTCGGGCTAAAAGGTCGTCCGCGTACAAATATATTTAACCCGGGATTAAAAATACGTTACCACTTAAGGTAAAAACGACAAAGAGTCGGAGGGAGGCACTTTGGCCTTGACCGCACCCCGCGGTGAAGGGAGTGCCGCACCCCGCGGTAAGGGCCAGCGAGCAGCTTTGACAGCTTGCTGTGCAACTTGGCAAGGCTACGTTATAGGTTTGAGATGTCATCCGGCCTACTCCCTCTAGCTTGTACACGTCCTAGTATACGTGTCTTGCTAATGGAAGGCTTGGGAGAGCTTTAAATAGAGGAGGAGAGGCGGAGGAGGAGCCAGAAGACAGCTCCCTCACCATCTTCTTCCTCCTAAAAACCTCCATTTCTTGCTGAAGTTTGAGCTTTGTTTTGTGTGTGATTCGAACACCTTTTTGATCAGTAGAAGGGTGGTTCTTAGAGGTGTTGTTAAGCTTAAGAAGGTGGGAGGCCCAACCAAGAACAAATCGAAGCCGATCGGATCGATTTGGGTAAGTTTCTCCCCGAAAACTCCATCATTTTCTGCTTCTGTCATGGCGCCGCACCCCGCGGTGACTGACCACCGCACCCCACGGCAAGCATGGTCGTGGTGTGTGTGTGTCTTGGATGTTGGCTTGGTCGAGGCTTGGCTTTCTTGAACCGTTCGATTCTTATTCCTTTAGATTCATATATGTAGATATTGAATCTAACTTGAAGTCTTGTTATGGGTTATTCCATATGGATTTATTTTCCAGGACCTGTCCCAATTCCAGAATCGGAAACCTTTACTCCTAAGCTTGCAAAGCTTTCGTCAGATCTAAGGCAAGTGGCGGTTCGCTCTTGTTTATCATTCCATAATTCCATTAATTATCAATTGTTTAATTGTTAATTAATTTGGATTGATTATTGTTCATGTCTGGGAACAACTTTATGAAACTGTTTTGGAAAGTAAAACAGATATTATAATAGGTTGTATTTCTGCTAGAATCAACGCTATTATAGATATATTGTGTAGATGTGGGCCTTGATGGCTTGGTGTGATTTATTGTTGTGTTGAACTATTTAGTTAGCACGAGTATTCATAGGGACGATGGGCTCTATGTGAGGTCTAGTCGTTTCTTTATAATTATTGGTAAAAGGGCAGTGGAGACCCTGACACCAACGGATGTGGATCGGATGTGGATACGGACGATGGGCTCTATGTGAGGTCCAGTCGTTCTTGATCGTGTTGTGGATATCTAAAAGCTTATAACGTGATGTGGTTTGTTTTGGAATCAAATAAGATAAGTGCCGATGAGTATGCACATGACTAATATACCCTCGACGAGTAGCGCAGCTAAGTAATAGTGCGGCTAGGAAAACTCATTTAAACTTGGTCAGAGTACGTTCTCTTTCCAATCTGGATTCGCCCTGGGGCGGTGAGGTTGGTTGTGAACCGAAATATCTCGTCAGTTTTTGAACGCTTATGTGTGATGCGTTAAACGTTCCAGACTTTGTCATATTTCCTATAAGACTTATTTCCATTGGAGTCTTCTCTTCGGGTTGATTTCTGGGAAGACTCGGTCTTCCAGAATCTTCTCTTGTGCATACCTTTTGATATATCCCAGTAGGAGTATGAGGGTTGACT
This sequence comes from Rheum nobile, assembly GCA_027886185.1. Lineage (NCBI taxonomy): Eukaryota > Viridiplantae > Streptophyta > Magnoliopsida > Caryophyllales > Polygonaceae > Rheum > Rheum nobile. The sequence goes on along the minus strand of WOAB01000142.1, from coordinate 250,872 downwards.
ATCATCATCGGTTATTATTCGAGGAGCGATGAGTCTAACCTAATACGACTACTCGAACCATCTGCTTGTACCCTTGCATAGTCTTTCATTAGACTAACCAACCGTAATTGTTCTCTGTATGGTTGGCTGGTGTCATCCGTTCGATTCGGCACATCAGATTAGCATCCAAGGAATGAAGGCTAGAACGACTATAAAAGTAAACGGTGTTTTAATGGTTTATCAGGCTACGATCCTTGGTGGGTGATCTTTATGATCAAGACCCATGTATTTATGTTTATAAAGACTTCCGCTAAATACTCTGTTTTGTCCTATGGGGATTGGGATGTAATCCCCAGACATATGTTTTAATTAAAGGTTTTGATGTTTATATCTTAACCGTTGTTTATGAATTGTGTTTAAACCGGTAAAGCCTGGGGTGGCTTCGGTGTGGAAACCGAGGTCACTGGCAGTGATACCTTTCCAAACGGATTGAAATTTGGGGGTGTAACAGATCTGGCATCAGAGCCAAAGGTTTTAAAACGGGTTTGGGAATTCATGAACCATTTACTCGTTTGAAACTGAGAAATGTTTTCGAAGGCTTTGAATTTTCAAAGAAATTTTTTACCGTTTATAGTCGTGTCTTTTCTTTAGTCTGATATGGAAACGAATTTCCATATTTAGAAAGACTAATTCTCTGTTTGTCACTCGTAGATTCTGAGTGCTTTCGTTTCTCTTCAGAAGGACTCGGAAGAAGCCGAGGTGGTTTCGCCATCTCCAGTTAGGCTTGATTTTCCAGTTCCCTCGTTATGATTTGAGGTTGTAGAACCTAGTAACTCGGTTTGAAGTTCATCTAATGAAAGTTTACCTAGTTTGATCCTTTCCGAGTTGATTGTTACATTAAGTATACTACAAGGTATTAATATACGAAATCCTTGGAATTTGATCGGTAAACAGATGGTGAACACAAGTCGTTCTGGTGTTGGGCCGAGCAACAACCCCAGACCAATCAGGGATAATGTTGGAAATCCAGAGGATGTGCATGAGTCTGCGTCCAATGTTAACCCGGAAGCCAATGACCCAGCTCAGGGCCACGCTCCAAGGATATTTGATGAAGCAGTCGTTGCAGAAATTCGAGGAATTTTCATGCAAGCAATGAGCGATGTCCTACACCTGAATATGCCTCAGGCGCAAGATGTGCCGGCATCCTCAGCGGCCCCGGGAGTTGGAGAACAGGAAACTCATGTACCTTTGCATCAGGAGAATGTGGTCAGGAGCAGGAATGATTGTGGCCAAGCGCTGAAAGCCATAAATTCTATGAGACCTGACAGCTTCAATGGGAAGGGTGAACCAGTTGAAGTGACGCATTGGTTTTCCCACATGGAGCGGTTATTCCGCAGTGTGGAGTGCACGGAAGCCGAGAAGGTGCACATAGCTTCTCTGCAATTAAAAGGAGATGCTAGTGAGTGGTGGGAAAACACCGGTCTTACGAATAGCCCTGATTTGAGTTGGGCAATGTTTAAGACTAAGATGATCGACCGGTTCTTCTCTCGGGCAATGAGAGAGGAAAAGCGCAAGGAGTTTCTTTACCCTAAGACTGAAGGGTTGAAGGTGGCTGAATTGGCAATTAAGTTTAATCACTTGTTGCCATACGCCGGTTCGGATGTATCCACTGAAGAACAGAAGATTTGACATTTCCATGAGTGGATGAACCCAAAGATTAAGCCAATAATGTTGAGCCACAATTGCTCTACTCTGGAACAATATGTGGATGCGGCTTATAAGTTAGAAGTAACTCTAGAAGAGTCAACCAAGAAACAGAATCACCAGAGGTCGATACAAGATCAATCTCAGGCGAGTGGATTTAAACGTCCTGCGCCACCGTCTAACTTTGCTAAGTCGAGCAAAGCAAAGACAGAAATGACTCATGGAGGGTCAACACAGCAATCGGGTCAGGACCAGAGTCTGATCCAGTGTCACAATTGTGGTGCCACTGGGCACAAAAGCATCGCATGTCCAAAGGAGAGGAAGACGTGCTTTGGCTGTGGGAAGATAGGGCACATGCAGAAGTTCTGTTGGCAGGGAAAGCAGAAAGGAGCGGAGTCACAGCAAGGGTCTGTTAATCAGAACAACCGGCCTAAGTACAAACCGGTGGAGACTCCTAGTCCTTCGATGCAGACAACTGCACAGAACAAAGGCAAAGCCCCATTTTCTTCTGGAGGTCAAGGTCAACGCCTTTATGAGATGCGTGAGGCAGTTGGACCTGATGCTCCATTTGCTTAAAGTATTCTACTTTTGTTTGTATGTTGTTGATTTGGGTGATACCCAGTTCTTCGTTTTGGATAGTTGTGTTAGTAAGTAAGTTTTGTGTACAAAAGGTTTGTGAACCTTTCACTGTAAATATTCTTAATGATGAATATTTGGTTAGAACCAAGCATTTATCCGAAGTCCCGATTACCATTCAGGGTAAGAAGTTTGAGACATTTTGATTTATTCTCCGAGCGAGGAAACTCATGAGGAATACCTGCGGATTGTGTTGTCAATCCTTAGACAAAATGAGCTATATGCTAAATTGTCTAAGTGTGACTTCTGGATTAAGGAAGTGGCTTTCCTAGGCCATGTGATCAACGAAAATGGGGTGATGGTCGATCCCCAGAAGATTGAGGCTGTAGCCAACTGGAAGCGGCCTCAGCATGTGAAGGAGGTGCGCAGTTTCCTTGGACTTGCTGGGTATTATAGACGGTTTGTAGATGGATTTTACAAGATCGCTCTACCTATGACCGGTCTACTTCGCAAGGTCCACAAGAAGTGTGTCTGGACTGACAAGTGCGAGGCCAGTTTTCAAGAATTGAAACAACGATTGACCTCGGCGCCAGTATTAGCATTACCAGAGGGAAACGATGGATATGTAGTCTATAGTGACGCTTCTAAGAATGGTTTAGGATGCGTGTTGATGCAAGAAGGCAAGGTGATTGCTTATGCATCAAGGCAACTGAAAACCTATGAAGAAAACTATCCGATGCATGATCTGGAACTAGCGGCGGTAGTGTTCGCGTTGAAGATTTGGAGGCATTATCTCTATGGTGTGAAATGCCAAGTCTTCACCGACCACAAGAGTCTCAAGTACGTATTCACTCAGAAAGAGTTGAACATGAGGCAACGACGCTGGTTAGAGCTGCTCAAGGATTATGATCTTGAATTGCTGTATCATCCGGGCAAGGCTAATGTTGTAGCCGATGCATTAAGTCGAAAGACACCGCACGAGACAGTAGTAGCTCTCCTCACTACTCAAGCCAAACTGAATCAAATGGTGTGTGAAGCTGAAATCTTGTATGATCAACGTAGAGGATACCTGAGTATGTTGGAAATTCAGGCTACACTACTTGATCAGATACGAGAAAAGCAAATTGATGATATCATCCTGGTAAAGCTAAGCAGTGAAGTACTGAGCGGAAAATCTCTCGGTTTTGTGATTCAGGAGGATGGATCACTTTGGTTTCGGGACCGAATTTGTGTGCCTGACGTTGATGGTCTTCGCCAATTAGTAATGAGGGAAGCCCATTCATCAGCCTATTCTGTACATCCTGGCTTTAGCAAAATGTACAAGGACCTCAGAACGAAATTCTGGTGGCCAAACATGAAATGGGATGTGGCAGAATTTGTAGCAAAATGCTTGACTTGTCAGAGAGTCAAGATAGAACACCGTAGACCAGGCGGTGAATTGCTACCTCTCCCAGTGCCAGAATGGAAATGGGAGGATATTGCTATGGACTTCGTCACTGGATTACCCAAGACTAGAACCCAGAAGGATGCTATTTGGGTGATTGTTGACAGGCTCACGAAGAGTGCTCACTTCGTGGCTATCAAGTCAACATGGGGAGTTCAAAAGTTAGCAGAAGTGTTCTTACATGAGATTGTCCGATTACATGGTATTCCCAAAACCATTGTATCGGATCGGGATGGCCGTTTTACGTCCAGATTTTGGAAGGAACTCCACAAAGCCATGGGGACCGAGTTAAGGTTTAGCACTGCCTTTCACCCTCAAACGGATGGACAATCTGAGAGGACTATCCAGACCTTGGAGGATATGTTAAGAGCATGTGTACTCAATCGTCCGACTAGCTGGGAAGACAGTCTAAGTCTAATCGAGTTCACATACAATAATAGCTGGCATGCTACTATCAAGATGGCTACATTTGAAGCTTTGTATGGTCGGAAGTACAGATCGCCAATTTGTTGGGATGAGAATGCCGACAAGATTCTGCTTGGACCAGAGTTGGTCGAGAGAACTGCTTCAGATATCGCTTTAATCAGATAGAGGATGTTGACAGCACAGAGTCGACAGAAGTCTTACGCAGACCCAAGGCGTAGGAATGTCGAATTTGAGGTTGGCGACAAAGTGTTTGTCAAGGTATCGCCATCCAAAGGCGTATTCAGATTTGGTAAGCGTGGGAAGCTTAACCCTCGCTATGTGGGACCATTTGAGATTCTTGATAGAGTGGGATCTCTAGCATACCGTTTGGCATTGCCGCCATCGGCACACCCCGTGCATAATGTGTTCCATGTATCTCTATTGAGAAAGTACGTACCAGATGAATCTCATGTGTTGAGCTATGAAGACATCGAGATTCAGACATATGGTACTTATGAAGAGACACCTATACGCATTCTGGAGCGCCGTGAGAAGAAGTTGCGCAACAAAGTGGTACCGTTGGTACGAATTATGTGGTCCAAGTCAGGAACTGAGGAAGTTACATGGGAAACTTGGGAGACAGAAGAGGATATGCGCAGACGCTTTCCCGAGATGTTTACAACCTAAGTTTCGGGGTCGAAACTTCTTTTAAGGGGGAAGTGATGTAATATCCCGCATTTTGTACGGGTAAATTTTGAATTTTCTTAAGCCCATATTACGAGTCAGATTTATTTCAGGGAAAGATGAACATTCTGTGTAATGTTTAATCTCTGTAATATGTTTCTGAGCAATATAAAATACAGTTAACGTATTTTCGGGCTAAAAGGTCGTCCGCGTACAAATATATTTAACCCGGGATTAAAAATACGTTACCACTTAAGGTAAAAATGACAAAGAGTCGGAGGGAGGCACTTTGGCCTTGACCGCACCCCGCGGTGAAGGGAGTGCCGCACCCCGCGGTAAGGGCCAGCGAGCAGCTTTGACAGCTTGCTGTGCAACTTGGCGAGGCTACGTTATAGGTTTGAGATGTCATCCGACCTACTCCCTCTAGCTTGTACACGTCCTAGTATACGTGTCTTGCTGATGGAAGGCTTGTGAGAGCTTTAAATAGAGGAGGAGAGGCGGAGGAGGAGCCAGAAGACAACTCCCTCACCATCTTCTTCCTCCTAAAAACCTCCATTTCTTACAGAAGTTCGAGCTTTGTTTTGTGTGTGATTCGAACACCTTTTCGATCTGTAGAAGGGTGGTTCTTAGAGGTGTTGTTAAGCTTAAGAAGGTGGGAGGCCCAACCAAGAACAAATCGAAGCCGATCGGATCGATTTGGGTAAGTTTCTCCCCGAAAACTCCATCGTTTTCTGCTTCTGTCATGGCGCCGCACCCCGCGGTGACTGACCACCGCACCCCGCGGCAAGCATGGCCGTGGTGTGTGTTTGTCTTGGATGTTGGCTTGGTCGAGGCTTGTCTTTCTTGAACCGTTCGATTCTTATTCCTTTAGATTCATATATGTAGATATTGAATCTAACTTGGAGTCTTGTTATGGGTTATTCCATATGGATTTATTTTCCAGGACCTGTCCCAATTCCAGACTCAGAAACCTTTACTCCTAAGCTTGTAAAGCTTTCGTCAGATCTAAGGCAAGTGGCGGTTCGCTCTTGTTTATCATTCCATAATTCCATTAATTATCAATTGTTTAATTGTTAATTAATTTGGATTGATTATTGTTCATGTCTGGGAACAACTTTATGAAACTGTTTTGGAAAGTAAAACAGATATTATAATAGGTTGTATTTCTGCTAGAATCAACGCTATTATAGATATATTGTGTAGATGTGGGCCTTGATGGCTTTGGTGTGATTTATTGTTGTGTTGAACTGTTTAGTTAGCACGAGTATTCATAGGGACGATGGGCTCTATGTGGGGTCCAATCGTTTCTTTATAATTATTGGTAAAAGGGCAGTGGAGACCCTGACACCAACGGATGTGGATCGGATGTTGATATGGACGATGGGCTCTATGTGAGGTCCAGTCGTTCTTGATCATGTTGTGGATATCTAAAAGCTTATAACGTGATGTGGTTTGTTTTGGAATCAAATAAGATAAGTGTCGATGAGTATGCACATGACTAATATACCCTCGAGGAGTAGCGCAGCTAAGTAATAGTGCCGCTAGGAAAACTCGTTTAAACTTGATCAGAGTACGTTCTCTTTCCAATCTGGATTCGCCCTGGGGCGGTGAGGTTGGTTGTGAACCGAAACATCTCGTCAGTTTTTGAACGCTTATGTGTGATGCGTTAAACGTTCCAGGCTTTGTCATATTTCCTATAAGACTCATTTCCGTTGGAGTCTTCTCTTCGGGTTGATTTCTGGGAAGACTCGGTCTTCCAGAATCTTCTCTTGTGCATACCTTTTGATATATCCGAGTAGGAGTATGAGGGTTGACTATCGTCATCGGTTATTATTCGAGGAGCGATGAGTCTAACCTAATACGACTACTCGAACCATCTGCTTGTACCCTTGTATAGTCTTTCATTAGACTAACCAACCGTAATTGTTCTCTGCATGGTTGGCTGGTGTCATCCGTTCGATTCGGCACATCAGATTAGCATCCAATGAATGAAGGCTACAACGACTATAAAAGTAAACGGTGTTTTAATGGTTTATCAGGCTACGATCCTTGGCGGGTGATCTTTATGATCAAGACCCATGTATTTATATTTATAAAGACTTCCGCTAAATACTCTATTTTGTCCTATAGGGATTGGGATGTAATCCCCAGACACATGTTTTAATTAAAGGTTTTGATGTTTATATCTTAACCGTTGTTTATGAATTGTGTTTAAACCGGTAAAGCCTGGGGTGGCTTTGGTGTGGAAAACGAGGTCACTGGCGGTGATACCTTTCCAAACGGATTGAAATTTGGGGGTGTTACAACAAGTTACTCAGACTCAAGAAGGAACGAAGATACATCAACAAAATTACATCAAGGAGTTGTTGAAGAAGTATGGTATGCATACTGCCAAACCTATCGTTACTCTTATTTCTCCTAACACTCGTTTGGATGCAGATCTTAATGGAACAGATGTTGATCCCACAATGTATAGAGGAATGATTGGTTCTCTCCTCTATCTCACGGCCCAGTCGGCCAGATATTTTGTTTAGTGTGTGTCTCTGTGCTAGATTTCAGGCCAATCCAAAGGACTCACACTTGAAGGAAGTCAAGCGAATCTTTCGATACCTCAAAGGAATGGACCACTTGTGTCTATGGTATCACAAGAACTGTGATTTCAACCTTGTTGGATTCACAAACACCGACTTTGCTGGGCACGTAGTAGATCGCAAAAGCACTTCTGGAACGACACAGTTCCTTGGGCCCTGTCTCGTTTCATGGGGTTCCAAGAAGCAAAACTCTGTGGCCCTCTCCACTGCAGAAGCTGAATACGTCGCCGCGGCAAGTTGTCGTGCTCAGGTATTGTGGCTTAAATAACAACTGGAAGACTATGGTATGTCTCTTGGCATCGTTCCCATTATGTGTGATAATACTAGTGCCATTAACATCTCTAAAAATCTAGTTCATCATTCACGTACTAAGCATATTGACATTCGTCATCATTTCCTACGTGATAATGTTGACATGAGCTTTATTAGAATGGAACATTGCATGACTGAAAATCAAGTAGCAGACATCTTCACCAAAGCACTAGACAAAGGTCCATTCGAGTATCTTCGATTACTCCTTGGCATGATCTCTGTGATACCCCGTATTTTTGTAAGGTTATTTTGGGAATTTTGGAATTTTCCCGAGTACCCGTTGTGTACGTCGGATTTAATACAGAGAGTTTGAGACATTCTGTAATGTGCTATGTATCTGTAATATTTTTCTCAGTGAAATAATATACAGACAACATGCCTTGGATTTTAATATTCATTCGCGTACGATAATTTTTATCCCGGGTTAATGTCATGTTCGTTCAAAGCTGAACGGGCGGGAAAAGCTGGTCACGGCGACCGCCGTACAGTCGTGGCGACCGCCGTCGCGGATCCAAGAACGGCGACCGCCGTACAGTCACGGCGCCCGCCGTCCCAATGCTCGAGGTGGTAGCTGGCGTGCCAGGCTACGGCGGCGCCCGCCGTAATTGCCGCCGTCGTTGTCCGGAGGTCTTTGCCCGATGGTCGCCGGCGTGGTTCTGGCGAGCGCCGAACTAGCTTTCGTAGGCCCATCTTCGTGCTCCCGATGCTTTGGCTATAAAAGGAGGTGTTGGGGAAGGGATTTGAGCCATCCCAAACACCGAACCTCTGCCAAATTTTCGTGTCGTCGGAGTTGTGTTTCGCCGGAGTTCGAAAGCTCTCGTCGGTGTCGTTTGGTGGTGTTTCCAGAAGCCCTTTAGAAGCATTTTGGTTGCCTTTGGAGGTCAGAACCCAAGCAAGGCGGAAAGGGGTCGAAACGCGCATCGTTTTGGTGAGATTTCTCTCGTTTCTGTCGTCTGAGTTCTTCACGGCGACCGCCGTGTTCTTCACGGCGCCCGCCGTGATGAATGCGGCGACCGCCGCCAAGAACGGCGACCGCCGCCAGTGCCCAGAATGCCTTCGTGGCTTTGGCTTGGTTGGTTGTCATCGTGGCGTCTTTCCTTTCGTTCTCCTTTGTCGTTTTTAGATTCGTACTATGGTTATGTCGAATCTAACTTAGGGTTCCTTTTATGGGTCGACTCGAAGGTTGTTGTGCTGTCGGAGCTATACCCGTGTCGAGCCCGGAATCCCGTCGTTGTCATAAGGCTTGTTTCTATTCTGCGGATTAAGGCAAGTGACGGTTCGCTCTTGCTCATTCGTTCCATATTTACATTAATTATCAGTAGTTTATCTGAGTAATTAATTTGGAATGAATACTTTGTTTGTCTGGAAACGGTTTTGGTAAACTGTTTTGAAAATCATATAATAGGTTGTATATTGTTAGAACAACGCTATTATCTGTGATCGCCTTTTGGGCTTTTATGTGGATTTATCCTGTAACTGTTATTGTGCTATAACTGTTTAGTTAACACTGTTAGATAGGAACGTTACTCGGATTATGTCCAGTCGTTTCTTTATAATCTGGTATCGGGGTGGCTCGTCTCCATCTGGTACTATTCTAAGATCATGATCGGTCTCTTTCACAAGTGTGTAGAGGCAGGACACTTAGCTGGTGTCACAAACCTTCCGGTGTACGTCACTCTCGACGAAACATATACTAAGATGTGTCGTCACAATGATGGGGTACACATGTAAAAGTCTAATAACATGTTGTGTGTTTTTGAAACATAAATCAGATAAGTGCTACTCGACGCACATAATTAATAAACCTTGGGCGAGTAGTACAGCTAAGTTATAGTGCAGCTAGGAAAACTCATCTCGACTTTGATCATAGTATGTTCTCTTTCCAATCTGGATTCGCTGTAGGCGATGAGGTTGGTCGTGAACCGAAGCATCTCAGTCAACTTTTAAATCATTGTTGTATGATGCTGTAAACATTCCAGATTTGTCATATTTCCTTAAAGACTCAATCTCTTGGAGTCTCTTTTCGAGTTGATTTCTGTGAAGATTCAGTCTTCCAGAATCTTCTCTTGTGCATACCTCTTGTCTATTCCAGTAGGAGTATGATGGTTGACTATTGTCATCGATTATTATTCGAGAAGCGATGAGTCTAACCTAATACGATTGCTTCGAACCATTCTGCTTTATACCCTTACTAGTCTATTCAAGTAGACTAACCCACGAACTTTGTTCTTTGCATGTGGGCTGGTGTCATCCGTTCGATTCGGCACATCAGATAGAAAGTAGCTCAGAAGATTAGAAGGACTATGGAGTCGACGGTGGTTTTTGAACGTTTTAATTATTTCTTTAATTAGGTTGAGATCTTTTGGACAATGACTTTGGTTGTAATGTATTTTATAAGACTTCCGCTGTATTTGGTTTAAACTCTGTGTTGACCTATTCGGGATTGGGTTGTAATCCCGTAACTCATGTTTCCTTGACAATGTCATGTTTTGAAATTGAATGCTTTGATCATTATGTATCATTTGTATTTCATAAATTGTATTTAAATGGTAAAGCCTTGGGTGATCTCGGTAAGGAACACTGGGGTCACTGGCGGTAATACCTTTCCAAAAGGATTAAGTTTTGGGGGTGTTACAGTTGTGGTATCAGAGCCAAAGTTTTTTTTAAAACGGGTTTGGAATTTTTATATCATTTATCCGTTTTCGAAAATGCTTTAAAAAGGGCTCTGAATTTTCAAAGTAAAAAGAATTTAAAAACACCGTTCATAGTCATGTCTTCTGGATAGTCTGATATAGTAAGCTTGCTTCTATGTCTAGAAAGACTAATTCCTTCCTCGTTATCCTATAGGAGATGGGTGCATGTCTCTCTCAGAAGAAGGGGTCGGAAGATGCCGATATCGATTCACCGTCTCCCGGGAGGCTAGACTTCCCTATACCTCAGAGGTGCTTCAAGGTTGGAGGCCCGAGCAGCCCATCTGAGGAGATCAAGCATGTGCTTCTTGATTCGGTAGTCCTGGTGTCAAGGAATACAGTTCCTGTGACAGCGCCAGTGGAGCCACTAAGGGAGGGAGCAATGCAAGATGATGAATCGTCTAGGTACGCGAGAGGGTACTACAATGACGATTACCTGATGGATGTGATTATTGAAGGGAGCGAAGAGGAAGATGAAGAAGAGGACCCCATAGAGGATGACCCCGAAGAGGAAGAAGAGGAAGAGGACCCCATCGAGGATGATCCCGAGGAGGATGCCGAGATGGACCTCAGCGGACAAAACCAGGAGTCCGATGACTTGAGGCACTTGCTGGTGGATAGTCAGGAAACGGGGATGCAATTTATTCACCCCAGTACAGAGTTACCACCTATGCAAGAGTTGTCACCAGTGCCAGAGTACGCACCCATGTCAGAAGCTGATTGGGAGGCACTGTATATCGAGTACGATATTAGGAGAAGTGACAGAGAATCTCAGTCTATCCCCACTCCAAGAAGAAGTAGGTCAGAAGCCGAGCTGTAGGAGATCCTCCGCCAGAGCGAGGTAATCTCTGCAGAACAGCAGCGTCAGAGGGATGAACTGATCGCCAGTACTCAGAGGAGGGCTGAGATAGGAGGGCCAGTCATGGACGACCCATACTTTACCATGTCTGAGATAGGACCATGTGCTTCAGGGTCAAGCAGGGTGCGAAACCCATCGCCAGAGCTCGATGGTGAGCCTAGTCCGAAGAGACCTTGCACGAGTAGCCAGTCTTATGGGAGACATTTTGGAACGCCTTGATGAGAATTGGCGTTGCCTATCGCAGTAGTTTCGTTTCTTAGTATTCCAAGTTTGTACTATGTGTAATATTTCAGTATTGCGGCAAGTACTCTGTGAAACACTTTTATCTTCGAGCAATGTTATCCTAGCGCTCGGATGATAGACTTATGTATAGCTTGTGTAACAGTTCGAAGGTTCATCTACAAAATGCCAAGTTGATCTATTCTGAGTAATTTCTTTACGTTGGTATATTACATAAGTATATTGCATAATATTAATGTATTGAATGCTTGGAATTGGATCGGTAAACAGATGGTGAACCCAAGAAGCACGAGGAACTCGATTCGAGCCGGTGCTGGGACTAGCCAAGATCCCAGGCCAGCAGGAAGAGGTGTTCAGGATGAGCACGAGTCAGAGTCTCGCGTCCAGCATAGGCGTGAAGGTCAGGATCAGACCCAAGCGTCGACGCTGTTTGATGCCGCAGCTGTTGAGGCGATTCGCGGGATTGTGATACAGGCAATTGCAGACGTATTGAGACCCAATGCGCCTCAAGCGCAAGAAGTGCCTACTCACCCAGCGGTTCCTGATGTTATGGAGCCCAGAAATCCCGTGGTTCAGGAGAATGCCGTCAGGGCTAGAGACAACTATGGTCACGCTCTTAAGACCATCACTTCCATGAGACCCGATTGCTATAACGGGAAAGGGGAGCCAGTAGCAGTGACTCATTGGTTCTCCCATATGGAGAGGCTGTTTCGGAACGTGGAGTGTACTGAGGCCGAGAAGGTCCATATCGCTTCTCTTCAGCTGAAGGAGGAGGCTAGCGAGTGGTGGGAGAGCACAGGTTTGGCAGAGAGCCCAGTGTTGACTTGGTCGATGTTCAAGACCAAGATGGTTGATCGCTTTTTCTCTCGTGCTATGAGAGAGGAGAAGCATAAAGAGTTCTTGTACCCAAAGACGGATGGTCTGAAAGTGACCGAGTTGGCGTCTAAGTTCAATCATCTTTTACAGTACGCCCCTGCTGAGATTACCAGCGAGGCCCAAAAGATCTGGTACTTCCATGAGTGGATGAGCCCGGATATCAAGCCGTTAATGGTGCACCACACATGCTCTACCTTGGAGCAGTATGTGGATTGTGCCTATAAGCTGGAGGTAACTCTAGAGGAGTCGACCAAAAGGCGCAACCGACAGAAGTCGATGCAGAACCAGAACCAGGGAGGTGGTTTTAAGCGCCCTGCGCCACCGTCTAACTTTGCCAAGTCCGGCTGAGCTAAGACGGAGATGACGCAAGGAGGATCGACTCAGCAGTCAAGGCAGACCAGGAGTTCAGTTCAGTGTTATAACTATGGTACGACTGGGCACAAGAGCAATGAGTGTCAGAAGGAGAAGAGGTCGTGCTTTGGGTGTGGACGTGATGGTCATTTGCAGAAGTTCTGCAAGCAGGGAAAGCAGAAGGGAGTAGAGTCGCAGCAAGGGTCAGTTCATCAGAGCAACCGACCTAGGTTCAAGCCTGCCGAGACTCCTAGCCCTTCAGTGCAGACGACTGCTCAGAACAGGGGAAAGTCCCCAGCTGTTTCTAGAAGTCAGGGTCAACGCTTGAACGAAATGCGTGAAGCAGATGGACCCAACGCTCAGATTGCTCAAGGTACTCTATACCTTCACTCTACTTCAGTGTGCATTCTGTTTGATTCTGGTGCTACGCATTCCTTTATTTCGGATAGCTGTGTTAGCAAGTTAGACTTAGTGTGCAACGATTCGTGCGATCCTTTCGTTGTTAGTCTTCCTAATGGAGAACGTTTGGTGGGAACCAAGCATCTGTCCGAATTTCCAATTACCATTCAGGGTAAGGAATTCGAGGCAAATCTAATCTGCATAGCCATGGCTCCATACGACATTATCCTCGGTATGGATTGGCTGACGCGTCACAAGGCGGTGATCGACTTCAGTTCAAGAACGGTGACGGTGTCATCTGGGGGCCAGTTCGTGTGCAAGTTCAAAGGTCGGAATGACGCTGATAACGGCAAGCTGATCAATGCGATGACTGCGTTTAAGCTACTACGACAAGGATGTGTCGGATACCTTTGCTACTTGGATTCGCCCGCGAAGGATGGACCTGAGGTTCTTGATATTCCTGTAGTTAGGGAGTTTTCAGATGTCTTTCCGGAAGAAATTCCTGGATTACCCCCGAACCGTGACGTAGAGTTTTCAATTGATCTCGAGCCTGGTACGGCGCCGATTTCCAAATCACCGTATCGGATGGCTCCGGCTGAGATGCAAGAATTGAAGAATCAACTTGAAGATCTTCTTGACAAAGGTTATGTCAGGCCGAGTGCATCGCCGTGGGGTGCTCCGGTATTGTTCGTCAAAAAGAAGGACGGATCGTTCCGACTTTGTATCGACTACCGAGAGTTGAAGAAGGTGACGATCAAGAACAAGTATCCTTTGCCTAGGATTGATGACATGTTGGACCAGTTGCAGGGAGCAAAGGTTTTCTCCAAGATCGACCTGAGATCTGGATATCATCAACTCAAGATTCGTGAGCAGGACATTCCTAGAACTGCGTTTAGGACCAGATATGGTCATTACGAGTTCGCAGTGATGCCTTTTGGGCTTACAAATGCTCCAGCTGTCTTTATGGATTTGATGAACCAATGTTTTCACCAGTACTTGGATAAGTTCGCGGTGGTCTTCATCGACGACATTCTGATCTATTCTCCGAATGAAGAAGTCCACGAGGAACATCTGCGGATTACCTTGTCAATCCTTAGACAACATCAACTTTTTGCTAAATTGTCTAAATGTGAATTCTGGATAAAGGAAGTGGCTTTCTTAGGCCACGTGATCAATAAAAATGGGGTTATGGTTGAACCCCAAAAGATTGAAGCGGTGGCTAATTGGACACAGCCCCAGAACGTAAAGGAGGTACGCAGTTTTCTTGGACTTGTCGGGTATTATAGAAGGTTCGTAGAAGGATTTTCAAAGATCGCTCTACCTATGACCAATTTACTCCGCAAGGTTCACAAGAAGTTTGTCTGGAATGACAAGTGTGAGGCCAGTTTCCAGGAGTTGAAACGACGGCTGGCCTCGGCACCCGTGTTAGCACTCCCAGAAGGGAATGACGATTATGTGGTCTATAGTGATGCTTCAAAGTGTGGTCTTGGTTGTGTTTTGATGCAGAGAGGCAGAGTTATTGCTTACGCATCTAGACAACTCAAGACTTACGAAGAAAACTATCCGACCCATGATCTTGAGTTAGCAGCGGTTGTCTTTGCGCTGAAGATTTGGAGGCATTACCTCTACGGTATAAGATGTCAAGTCTTCACTGACCACAAAAGTCTCAAGTATATATTTACTCAAAAGGAGCTAAAGAGACAACGCCGCTGGCTAGAGTTGCTCAAGGACTACGACATGGAGTTGTTGTATCATCCAGGCAAGGCTAATGTAGTAGCTGATGCACTAAGCCGGAAGACAACGCACGAGACTGTAGTTGCTCTACTTACTGCTCAGACCAAGCTAAACCAAGAGTCATGCGACGTTGAAGTTTTATATGATCAGCGTAGATGTTTCCTGAGTATGATGGAAATTCAGGCTACACTGCTGGATCAGATCAAAGAAAAGCAAGTCGATGACATCATCTTGGTGAAGTTAAGTAGTGAAGTGATGGATGGGAAAGCTCCCAGTTTTGTGATTCAGGATGATGGATCACTTTGGTTTCAGGATCGGATCTGTGTGCCTGACACAGAAGGTCTTCGTCAGTTGGTGATGAGAGAAGCTCATTCATCTGCTTATTCTGTGCATCCTGACTCTAGCAAGATGTACAAGGATCTCAGGAAGAAGTTTTGGTGGCCAAACATGAAGTGGGACGTAGCAGACTTTGTGGCAAAGTGCTTAACTTGCCAGAAGGTCAAGATCGAACACCGTAGGCCAGGTGGTGAGTTGCTACCTCTCCTTGTGCCAGAATGGAAATGGGAAGATATCGCCATGGACTTCGTCACTGGACTACCCAAAACTCGAAGTCAGAGAGATGCTATCTGGGTAATTGTGGATAGGCTTACGAAGAGTGCTCATTTCATAGCCATCAAGACCACATGGGAAACCCAGAAGTTAGCAGAAGTCTACCAGAAGGAGATTGTCCGCTTACATGGCATTCCTAAGACCATTGTATCGGACCGAGATGGCCGTTTCATGTCAAGGTTCTGGCAGGAACTTCATAAGGCTATGGGAACCGAGTTGAGGTTCAGCACCGCGTTTCATCCTCAGACAGATGGCCAGTCTGAAAGGACCATCCAGACCCTGGAGGATATGCTTAGAGCTTGTGTACTCGATCGTCCGACTAGCTGGGAGGACAGCTTGAGTCTGATTGAGTTCACGTACAACAATAGCTGGCATGCTACAATCAAGATGGCTCCGTTTGAAGCCTTGTATGGTCGCAGATGCAGATCTCCGATTTGTTAGGATGATAATGCCGACAAAATTCTGCTTGGACCAGAGTTGGTCGAAAGGACGGCTTCAGACATTGCTTTGATCAGACAAAGGATGTTGACCGCTCAGAGTCGACAAAAGTCCTACGCAGATCGGAAGCGCAGGACTGTCGAGTTCGAGGTCGGTGACAAGGTGTTTGTCAAGGTATCGCCATCCAAAGGAGTTTTCAGATTTGGTAAGCGTGGGAAGCTTAACCCTCGCTACGTGGGACCATTCGAGATTCTGGATAGAGTAGGATCTCTAGCGTACCGCTTGGCGTTGCCGCCATCGGCTCATCCGGTGCATAACGTGTTCCACGTATCTTTACTCAGAAAGTATGTGTTAGATGAGTCTCATGTGCTTAGTTATGAGGACATCGAGATTCAAGCTAATGGTACTTATGAAGAGTTGCCCGTGCGCATTTTGGAGCGTTGGGAGAAGCATTTGCGTAGCAAGATCGTACCGTTGGTACGGATTCAGTGGTCCAAGTCCGGGACCGAAGAAGTTACTTGGGAGACGTGGGAAACCGAGTCAGATATGCTCAGGCGTTTTCCCGAGTTTTTCTCGACCTAAGTTTCGGGGTCGAAACTTCTTTTAAGGGGAAGGAGATGTGATACCCCGTATTTTTGTAAGGTTATTTTGGGAATTTTGGAATTTTCCCGAGTACCCGTTGTGTACGTCGGATTTAATACAGAGAGTTTGAGACATTCTGTAATGTGCTCTGTATCTGTAATATTTTTCTCAGTGAAATAATATACAGACAACATGCCTTGGATTTTAATATTCGTTCGCGTACGATAATTTTTATCCCGGGTTAATGTCATGTTCGTTCAAAGCTGAACGGGCGGGAAAAGCTGGTCACGACGACCGCCGTACAGTCGCGGCGACCGCCGTCGCGGATCCAAGAACGGCGACCGCCGTACAGTCACGGCGCCCGCCGTCCCAATTCTCGAGGTGGTAGCTGGCGTGCCAGACTACGGCGGTGACCGCCGTAAATTACGACGCCCGCCGTAATTGCCGCCGTCGTTGTCCGGAGGTCTTTGCCCGATGGTCGCCGGCGTGGTTCTGGCGAGCGCCGAACTAGCTTTCGTAGGCCCATCTTCGTGCTCCCGATGCTTTGGCTATAAAAGGAGGTGTTGGGGAAGGGATTTGAGCCATCCCAAACACCGAACCTCTGCCAAATTTTCGTGTCGTCGGAGTTGTGTTTCGCCGGAGTTCGGAAGCTCTCGTCGGTGTCGTTTGGTGGTGTTTCCAGAAGCCCTTTAGAAGCCTTTTGGTTGCCTTTGGAGGTCAGAACCCAAGCAAGGCGGAAAGGGGTCGAAACGCGCATCGTTTTGGTGAGATTTCTCTCGTTTCCGTCGTCTGAGTTCTTCACGGCGCCCGCCGTGATGAATGCGGCGACCGCCGCCAAGAACGGTGACCACCGCCAGTGCCCAGAATGCCTTCGTGGCTTTGGCTTGGTTGGTTGTCGTCGTGGCGTCTTTCCTTTCGTTTTCCTTTGTCGTTTTTAGATTCGTACTATGGTTATGTCGAATCTAACTTAGGGTTCCTTTTATGGGTCGACTCGAAGGTTGTTGTGCTGTCGGAGCTATACCCGTGTCGAGCCCGGAATCCCGTCGTTGTCGTAAGGCTTGTTTCTATTCTGCGGATTAAGGCAAGTGGCGGTTCGCTCTTGCTCATTCGTTCCATATTTACATTAATTATCAGTAGTTTATCTGAGTAATTAATTTGGAATGAATACTTTGTTTGTCTGGAAACGGTTTTGGTAAACTGTTTTGAAAATCATATAATAGGTTGTATATCTGTTAGAACAACGCTATTATCTGTGATCGCCTTTCAGGCTTTTATGTGGATTTATCCTGTAACTGTTATTGTGCTGTAACTGTTTAGTTAGCACTGTTAGATAGGAACGTTACTCGGACTCTGTCCAGTCGTTTCTTTATAATCTGGTATCGGGGTGGCTCGTCTCCATCTGATACTATTCTAAGATCATGATCGGTGTCTTTCACAAGTGTGTAGAGGCAGGACACTTAGCTGGTGTCACAAACCTTCCGGTGTACGTCACTCTCGACGAAACGTATACTAAGATGTGTCGTCCCAATGATGGGGTACACATGTAAAAGTCTAATAACGTGTTGTGTGTTTTTGAAACATAAATTAGATAAGTGCTACTCGACGCACATAATTAATAAACCTTGGGCGAGTAGTACAGCTAAGTTATAGTGCAGCTAGGAAAACTCGTCTCGACTTTGATCATAGTACGTTCTCTTTCCAATCTGGATTCGTTGTAGGCGATGAGGTTGGTCGTGAACCGAAGCATCTCAGTCAACTTTTAAATCATTGTTGTATGATGCTGTAAACATTTCAGATTTGTCATATTTCCTTAAAGACTCGATCTCTTGGAGTCTCTTTTCGAGTTGATTTCTGTGAAGATTCAGTCTTCCAGAATCTTCTCTTGTGCATACCTCTTGTCTATTCCAGTAGGAGTATGATGGTTGACTATCGTCATCGATTATTATTCGAGAAGCGATTAGTCTAACCTAATACGACTGCTTCGAACCATTCTGCTTTATACTCTTGCTAGTCTATTCAAGTAGACTAACCCACGAACTTTGTTCTCTGCATGTGGGCTGGTGTCATCCGTTCAATTCGGCACATCAGATAGAAAGTAGCTCAGAAGATTAGAAGGACTATGAAGTCGACGGTGGTTTTTGAACGTTTTAATTATTTCTTTAATTAGGTTGAGATCTTTTGGACAATGACTTTGATTGTAATGTATTTTATAAGACTTCCGCTGTATTTGGTTTAAACTCTGTGTTGACCTATTCGGGATTGGGTTGTAATCCCGTAACTCATGTTTCCTTGACAATGTCATGTTTTGAAATTGAATGCTTTGATCATTATGTATCATTTGTATTTCATAAATTGTATTTAAATGGTAAAGCCTTGGGTGATCTCGGTAAGGAAGACTGGGGTCACTGACGGTAATACCTTTCCAAAAGGGTTAAGTTTTGGGGGTGTTACAATCTATCTGAATTGAGGGCCTTCACACCCGTTATTCCCTCAATGTTTGGCTAACTTGTTTCACAGACTTCATGAAGTTTCTTGTTTACTGGCTTCTCATGACATTACTTTTCATGACATCAGCCAACTATGCAAGGAATAAAATCGGTTGGTTAGTCTAATGAAAGACTATGCAATGGCGAAAACAAATTGGTTCTCGTAGTCGTATATAATCACTACCATTGTTTCCCGAATAAAACTCAATAAACGGTATATGACTATAGACTTCTACCAAAAAGAATGATTAGGAATGATTAAATAAAAGACTCTAATTAATCGAGTCTTATAGGAAATTACGTTGAATTTGTTTGTGAACATTATATTATCACACACAAAGTTTTAAAAACATCTCGTTGCATATTTAGGTCCTCGATCAACCTCATCGCATAATGCGAATCCAAATTGGAAAAGGGACTTACTTTAAACAAGAGACCGGACGTTCCACGTTATACTTCTCGTCCGATGGTATATTAATTATGTGCAAAACGACACTTATGTTATTTAATTCCAAAACGCGCATTAACATTAAGCATTTTAATCCACACCAATCTCGCTATGAGATATATAACATAGGATGAATCCCGAATTTTTAAGTAAACCACCACTTATATAAAACAAGGGTAGGTCATGACCAAAAAGTATTAGGGCATTTATCCTCCTAATACCAAGTTATAAAGAAACAACTAAATCTCGCAAGGTAATAGCGTTCATGCGAATACTCATGCTAATTAGCAATTATTATCCACACCAAATCACAACAATTTACACCAATTAGTATCTATCACTCTATAATAATAATAATATATAAGGATTATAGCTAGCATATATACAACCTAATAAAAATGTTCATTTTATGCAAACTTTAACACACAAGTTCTCAAATGATAATTAGGAAGATTATTATCTCAACTTAATTAAGACAATAGATTAATTGTATATTAAGAAAAGTATAGAATAACAGATCAAAAGCGAACCGCAACTTGCCTTGAATCACGAAAGTGGTCCAAAGTTTTGGGCTTGTGGAAAAATGCCCTTTTCAACTTTCCAAAAATTACGAAAGTTGTCCAAACTTAATATTTTAAATATTTTAAATTTGTAATATTATTTAAACCCAAAATTAAAATATATAAACATTAAATTAGGCTAAGATAAACTTAAGTTATATTTCTTATAAATTTAACCATACTTAAATCTTTAACAAAAAATTGTTAAACTTGATTTAAATATTCTATGTTAAATTCTATAAGCTTTATTTAAATTTAGAATTAACATAATATTTTTAAATAAATTCATAATTTAGTTAAAATAAGCTTAAGTTATTTTTCTTATAAATTTAATCATACTTAAATCCTTAACAAAATTTGTTAGACTTGATTTGAATATTCTAGGTAAATTTTGATAAGTTTTATCTAAATTATAAGCAACATAAGGTTAATTATAATTTAGACAATTCTCACCTTACAAAAATAACTTACTTAGGACAATTATTACTTTATCCCCTTATGGATAACATAATAATTTTTATTTTCTTTATTGTTATTTGAAAATCTAAAATTACATTCTTTGTTATACTTATTTATTTTATTTAACACCATATTAATGTTATTCATATGATAATTTGTACAAAAAAATATTATAACTCACATTTGAACATAAGTTTATGAAAGTTTAAATTATTCCTCTAAAAGAAATGAAATAAGTTTAAAAACTTTGATTTTTACCACTTTAAATTTACTATTTTACCCTTCTATTTTAAGTGGGATATTACATTTTCGACCATTTTTACAAGATGTTTTTTGGATGGAGTAATTCATACAGTCATATCATAATTCGTATTGAAATACTAATTTATTCTTAGCAATATTTACATCATGTTTTACGGGCGTAGAAATTGATCCAGTCGTATAGTAATTTGTGTTAAACCACTATTTTTCAGCAATTTTATAAGATGTTTTACAAGTGGAGAAATTCATACAGTCGTATCATAATTTGTGTTAATATATTTCTATTAATATTTATTGCATGTTTTACGGGCGTAAAAATTCATTCAGTCATATCGTAATTTGTATTAAAATACTATTTTCGAGAACTCTGCGAGGTAACCCTGAGTTTTTTAAAAAGTCTGCCAAATAACCCTCCGTTATCTTCCCTGTAAAAATACCGTTAATTCTTTTTTTTAATAATACTTTATTATTATTTAAATTTTAAAAGAAAAAAACAAACAGCCATTAACTATTAATTAAAAAATTAAAAAAACAAAGTAAAAGTTGTTCGTGACTTGTAACCCTCTTCTCTCAACAATACGTCTTCTTCAGCGACTGGGGAGACGACGCCGGGGGAGACGAAGACAACGCCGGGGGAGACGCCGCGGAGAGGGACGACGTCGGGGACAAGGCGGAGAGGGACGACGTCGGGAGCGGGACTTTGTCGGGAGCACGACTTCGCCGGAGTGGACGACGGTTGCTTGCGACGACGGCCGTGGAGGGCTTCTCCGTGAACGAGAAGGGTTAATATGTGCTATTAGTGGAACCTATACTAATTGCATGAGGAACATGAGGAATGCTTAATATGTGCAGAATTCAACCTTTCTAAATATACTCCCCAAAGAGTTCTGATGCATTTAATCCCACTATAGATCATGACTTGAATACGAACTATATCTTCAACTTCATATCAAAAAAATTCAATTGAAATATACCAAAGAAATGGGGTTGATTCCTTCATAAATGCATAATTTTAGAAAGAAATTCAACTGAAATATATCAAAATAATTCAATCGAAATTGACACTAATTTGACTAAAATCAAACAGCCCATAAAACCCCCAAATTTACATGAATCCTAAATCAAAATCACAAAAATCAAAATTGTACCTGGCCTTGGGATAGATCTGACGAACAGCCCTTCTCGTTCAAGGAGAAGCCCACCACGGCCCTCGTCGCAAGCAACCGTCGTCCACCCCGGCGAATTCGCGCTCCCGGCGAATTCGCGCTCCCGGCGAAGTCGTGCTCCCGGCAAAGTCTCGCTCCCGACGTCGTCCCTCTCCGCGTTGTCCCCGACGTCGTGCCTCTCCGCGTTGTCCCCGACGTCGTCTCCCCAGGCGCTGAAGAGGGTCGTACTCGTACTGTTGAGAGAAGAGGCTACGACTTTCGAACAGCCTTTCTTTGTTTTTCTAATTTTTCGTCTTCGCAAGCAACCGTCGTCCACTCCGGCGAAGTCGCGCTCCCGGCGAAGTCGTGCTCCCGGCAAAGTCCCGCTCCCGACGTCGTCCCTCTCCGCGGCGTCTCCCCCGGCGTCGTCTTCGTCTCCCCCAGCGTCGTCTCCCTAGTCGCTGAAGAAGACGTACTGTTGACTGTTGAGAGAGAACAACTTTTACTTTGTATTTTTAAATTTTTAATTAATAGTTAATAGTTGGCTGTTTGTTTTTTTCTTTTAAAATTTAAATAACAATAAATTATTATTAAAAAAAAAAATTAACGGTATTTTAACAGGAAAGATAACGAAGAGTTATTTGGCGGACTTTTTAAAAAACTCAGGGTTATCTCGCGGAATAGTCTAAACCTATGGATACCTCGCGGAATTTGCAAAACCTCAGGGTTACCTCGCGGAATTCTCGTACTATTTTTCAACAACTTTACAAGATGTTTTACGGATGGAGAAATCCATACAGTCGTAGCATAATTCATGTTAAAATATTAATTTATTTCTAGCAATATTTACTTCATATTTTATGGACATATAAATTCATTCAGTCATACCGTAATTTATGTTAAAATACTATTTTTGCAGCAATTTTACAAGATGTTTTATAGGTGGATAAATTCATACAGCCGTATCAAAATTTGTTTTACACTACTATTTTATTTCTAGCAATATTTACAATATCTTTATGGGCGTAGAAATTCATCCAATCATATCGTCATTTGTGTTAAAATACTGTTTTTCAGTAACTTTACAAGATGTTTTACGGGTAGAAAAAATCATAAAGTTGTATCATAATTGGTGTTCAAATACTAGTTTATTTCTAGTAATACTTATAGCATGTTTTACGGACGTAGAAATTTATTTAATTATATCATAATTTGTGTTAAAATACTATTTTTCAGTAACTTTACAAGATGTTTTAAGGATAGAGAAATTCATACAATCGTATAATTACTGATCTTAAATTACTAATTTATTTCTATCAATAATTAATCATGTTATAGGGGCGTAGAAATTCGTTAAATCATACCGTAATTTGGGTTAAATGTGATATTTTTTTGATCTGAACCGGGCCCTTATTATTTGACAAGAAAGGCGCGCGATATAACTAAATCACTCTCTCCCTCCCCTCTCTCTCTCTCTCCATATTCTATCTCCGACGGACGATCAATCATCAATGGCGGTTCCGAGAGAGAGAGCGATAACCTTTCGTGATTTTATGGTATGACTTCCATTTCCTGCTCAATTGTGAAATGAGATGTCCTTATCGCAGATGTGCAATTTTGTCTCAATTTCGAATTTAGTATACTCCAACTTCAGTTTGTAGCTGCTAACTAGATTAGGTTTTATTGTAGTTGAGATTAGGTTTTTACTTAACTGCTGATTAGGTTATGATTTCGAATTTAGGTTTCAATTACAATATCTAGTACGTTGATAGGTTAGGTTTTTCTACTGGTTGATTAGTTTAATTTCAAATTAAGATACTTAACGAGATTAGGTTAATTGTAGTTGAGATTAGGTTTTTACTGAAATGCTGATTAGGTTATGATTTCGAATTTAGGTTTCAATTACAATATCTAGTACATTGATAGGTTAGGTTTTTCTACTGGTTGATTAGCTTAATTTGGAATTCAGATACTTTCAGTTTCTAGCTGCTCACGAGATTAGGATAATTGTAGTTGAGATTAGGTTTTTACTGAAATGATGATTAGGTTATGATTTCGAATTTAGGTTTCAATTACAATATCTAGTACATTGATAGGTTAGGTTTTTCTACTGGTTGATTAGTTTACTTTGGATACTTTCAGTTTCTAGCTGCTCACGAGATTAGGTTAATTGTACTTGAGATTAGTTTTTTACTGAAATGCTGATTAGGTTATGATTTCGAATTTAGGTTTCAATTACAATATCTAGTACATTGATAGGTTAGGTTTTTCTACTGGTTGATTAGTTTAATTTGGAATTCAGATACTTTCAGTTTCTAGCTGCTCATGAGATTAGGTTAATTGTAGTTGAGATTACGTTTTTACTGAAATGCTGATTAGGTTATGATTTAGAATTTAGGTTTCAATTACAATATCTAGTACATTGATAGGTTAGGTTTTTCTACTGGTTGATTGTTTAATTTGGAATTCAGATACTTCAATTTCGATTTCAGTGGATAGTGAGATTATGTTTTTTCTTTTTGCAGAGTGGTACCGTTATTGAATACTACGGGGTGGTAGGAGACGCCAATAATGAATTGGTCGGCGGGGGAGCCACAATCACATTCACGGATATGAGGGAACTCCGTCTGAGATTTGTGTGCAGGCAAGGGGATGATCTCCGTACTGCGGAGTACAAGGTACTCAACGCTGCGCTTCAGGAAGCACGCAACCGTGAAATTCAGCACATCGTTGTCCGAGGTTCTTCTACTTTGATCCATCGCCACTTCACTGATGGTCTTGGACAAAGGGATTTTTTGATGGATGGTGTTGCGGAAGACATTCTGGCAGCAACTGACCGTCTTAAAGCAGAATTTGAATCCAGTCGTTCTGAACTGAAAGATTTGGTAAGCTGTTTTTTAATTTTTTGTCCATTTATTTTTGTTAATATTTGCTTATATATTTCGCCTTGCAGGGAAGCACCAGTTCTGCTGTTATGGAGGCCAATTTGTCTCTCAGCTCACGATTGCTTGAAGACACCTACCAGACAGCTCTTTGGTGATGGTTGTTGGACATTGGAACCTTTATATAGATTCTCATTTCTCTGAACTTTATGGTCATTGTGCTGCATTTGAAATCTTTTACTGATTTTCATATCCTTTTCATCTTTTGTGCTTTATTGGCTTTAAACACTTTTAACCTGCGAATGGAACCTTTGGTCCTTTGCTATGCTAGTAACTTTTTTCCAAGTGAAACATCTGCGCGTGTGATGTGCACTGCTCAGCTGAAGACAAGAAGTTGGGGAATGAGAAGGACTGGTATGGTATCCTTCAAGTTGAGCAGTCTGCAGATGATGTAATGATTATAAGAAGCAGTACCACAAGTTTGCACTTCTTCTTCATCCTGATACGAACAAGTTTCCTGGTGCTGGAGCTGCCTTCAAGTTTATAGAAGCTCAGAGAGTGCTACTTGATAGAGAAAAACTGTCCTTTTATGACAGTAGATATAGGAGTTCAGTCAAAATATGGCTCCAAATAATCCTCCTCAGCCGAATGAAAATGCCAACATTGAGAGGCAATGCTGGGGCCAGACCAACAATCCAACATGAATAATGCCAGCTCACATGTGAAATGGACACCAAATCAGGAGGCTTATTCGAATGTTTCTAATGGACGGGAACATCCATGAATAGCTTCCCTTCTTGTACTTTCCAGTTTCGGTATTACAAGGATAGAAGTAAATTTCTTCAGTGTCAGTTATGCAAGAAGCCGTTTGCTGCAGGTGATATGTATGCTCAATGGATGTCTCCAGGGAGCAATTCACATCAAACTGCTAAGTATACTAGAGTGGATATTTCCAACCAGGGTGTGAGGGTGCTTGTAATGGTAGCTAATCTGGTCCCCATATGCCAGGAGGAGATCCATTTGCAAAGTCTCGGCCAAGAACATAAATGACAATATGAATGGCAGTAAAATGAATAGAGGAAGTTTTACCGGAGCTAATCCACCAAGGAAGGACGTTGGTAGAAGAGGAAAGAAGCGGGTCATAGAAGAATCCAGTGACAGTTGCCAGTCTGAAAGCAGCACAGACTGTGAAGATGCAGAAGTTGTAAAGAAACGTGATGCAGCATCACATTGTAATCAGCGACGCTCATCTCGAGTTAAGTGTCATGTATCCTACAATCAGAATGGGAGTGATGATGATGATGAGATCTTCAAGTCAGGTGTTCCTTTGAAAGATGAGCCTGTGGATACAAACTCAACCAGTTCTGCTGCAAATGTTGGTAAAGATGAATCCGACAAGGCTAATGGAAATGATCCTGTGGTAGAGGATAACGTCCAAAGAAGTTCAAAAGTTGGCAATGGTTATGAGTCAATTCTATGTCAGATGATTCACCGAAGATTCTTGATGTCCCTGATCCTGATTTCACTGATTTTGACAAGCTCACGAAAGACATTCCTTTCAAAGCGACAGCTATGGGCGATATACGATAAGCTGCCTTGATTTTATGCCGAAATCAAACGAGTTTACTCTTCTGTGGGCTCAAACTGCGGATAAATTGGTTAGAGGCGGATCCTGTTACAGGGCAAATGCATCTTTTGTAATTTTGTTATAGGTTCCGCTTTAGTGTCACTATTATCCAACTCGGTTTAGTTTTATGCTTTGCTAGACCGGTTTGTAATCCTATAAGTATGTATTTTCTCATTTTCTAAGCATTTTTCCCTTTTTCCACATTTTCTCATATATCACCCTTTATTTTTTAATTGGACAAAAATATCCTCACTACAAATTCTTATCATTTCAGTGTCATCTCTTTAACTCCTATAGTCTATTGCATTAGTTCAGAGGAATTTAAATCTAAGATTTTACTCTATTGTTGGAGTTTCAAATGAAGATGTATCAAAGCTAAATCGACATAAATTTCATCACCTTATGAAGAATCACAAACATATTACGAAGCATGAAATTGAAACACTTCAAAACCATAAAGTGAAACTCCAACAATTCAAAACCATAAATTGAATTTAGATTTTAGGCTTTGAGAATTTAGGGCATTGGCTGTATCTTGTTTATGGCAATTTCATAATTCATATTGCTCTATTAAGGTGTAACTCATTCAAATTTGTTGATGAGGATATAGGCTCAGGAAGAAGAGAGATATGACCTTGAATTTTCTTGGAATATTGTCCTTTATATTTCTATGAAGGTTATCAACGTAAGAAAATTAAATAAGTGTGCTGTGAGTTAGATTAGGGTGTACTGTTAGATATTTATGTAAGAAAACTAGTTCTATTATAACTGCACACTCTTTGTTATCTCCGCCCCCTCTTTTCCAACTCCCAACTCCCCATCGGATTCAACTCCAAGTCTCCAACGATCTAAACCTCACGCACAATGCAGAGCTTAATCTCTCCATCATCTTCTCCTTCCTCCTCCTCTCCACTGCTATGCAGATCAAATCAGTCCACCGGATTATTCTCAATCGCCGCATCCAAGCGGCTTAATCTCAGGTTCTGCGGGCTCCGGAAGGAGGCGTTGGGATTCGCGACTCGCAGCAAGCCGTTGAGTTCGAATCAATTTGAGGTGGTGAACGGGAGGCACTCCAGCAATAAGATCTTTGCTGCCCTCTCTAAGAATGGCAGCGCTGCTTCGCAGGCGTTCGATTACGACCTCGTTATCATCGGAGCTGGCGTTGGCGGCCACGGTGCTGCCCTTCACGCCGTTGAGAAGGTAGCAATTTGGTTGTTCTTTTTGCCAGTATAGTTTCTCATGATGGTGATTCTGGTTTCTGATCGCTGGAAGTTGCATTTGAAGTCGTGGCATTCCTGAATGATATATGCATTTGAATATTTGATTGTGATGTCGACATTGGATTGACACAAGTGATAGTGATAATGTGAAACTTTGCTCAGGGACTTAAAACCGCGATCATCGAAGGAGATGTTATGGGAGGAACTTGTGTGAACAGAGGCTGCGTTCCTTCAAAGGCGCTCTTGGCTGCTAGTGGGAGGATGAGGGAGCTTCAAAATGAGCATCATATGAAGTCGTTTGGTCTACAGGTGATGCTTTTTCTCCCTGTTTCTTTGCTTGTTCACTCAAAGGATCTATCTGTAATGAAAATGTAAAAGAGAAGTTCGCTAGTCAAGGGAAGATTATTGACCTGCTCGTGTTTCTGACAATTTTCTAGACAGTTTGTAGACTGCAGATTGAAGTTGTCTGTACAAAAGATACTATTTTGTCAATGCAATAGGGCATTACTGCTAATTTTTCGGGTCTGAAAGGGCCTTTTGAAATATGGAAAAAATTGTAAATCAATTGCATTTGCTGTCATGTCAAGAAGCTACTGAAATTTTAAATTAGATGTTTATCCTGGACTAACACTGTTCGACGTTGCACACTGCTACTGGTTTTTGAAACAGGTCGCAGCTGCGAATTATGATAGGCAAGGAGTTGCTGACCATGCAAATAATCTTGCTGCAAAGATTCGTAACAATCTAACGAACTCACTGAAGGCACTAGGTGTTGACATTTTGACAGGATTTGGTGCCATACTGGTGAGTAGTTTGGTGAATGTGTGTATCTGGTTGGGTATTGACAATGCAGTACTCTGTTATGTATCAGAAAAGCAAGCTACTTATCTCAAGTGTTGCATCTTCTACATATGGTTGCTAGTTTGAACCTGATAGAGGTCCTTTTGGTATTAATCCAGGGACCACACAAGGTGAAATATGGTGAAAACAGTGTTGTGAGTGCCAGGGATATCATTATTGCAACTGGTTCAGTCCCTTTTGTTCCTAAAGGCATTGAAGTTGATGGTAAGCAAACTTCGAGTATTTCTGTCATCCTAGTGTACCATTATTATTCCAATGGATACTGTTTCCATGTTTAGTAAAATATGGTTGATAATTTAATATTAGCTGAAAACAGGTGATAGGGTAATAATCCACCGAAAAGTCCTTTATTACAATTTTTTTCTAAAGCATGAGTAACTACTCCATTTCTCCATCTATATAACGACTATCTTTCATGAAGCATAATCTCTGTTACTTCATTAGAAGAGAGGAGAAAGTATCTAGCCATCATCTGATATCTTGCAGAGTTCTAAGTCTCATCTTTTCTTGCAGAATTTGATATTCTTTCTGTTCTGTTCCTTATATAAAGGAATACATTGTCTCTAATCAAGAAAATAAAATGGTATTGAGAGAGAAAGTATGTTATGAGAATAAGCCCTGTGGGAAGAACTAGGTCTTATGTGTTGTTTGTTTGGAGGTTATAAAGAAGTCTGCATAACAAGGTAGTGTTAGATATGACATTAAAATTTGAATGCTACCATCGAATTATGGCACTGTGGACTCGACTCTAGGAAGAATTTCTGGATTCAATCGAAGCTCTTGGCTATCACTGGATGCACAGAAAGGATCTAAGAACATGGTTAAATATTGTCCAACCCTGAAGCATGGATTGTATCCTAGCTCTGTAAGGTTTGCAGGCCTATCGGATATTTTTGTGTCTACCCATATTTTCTTGTCTTTTTAGGGTTAAAAGGGCTTAAATGCCATCATCTTTAAGTTCTATACATGCAATTTTCAAATGAAATGCATATGCCCTTTTCTATGTTTTCTCTTTTCTTTTCTTTTTCTGATAGTTGCTCGTGTCCCATTTATGGCTCTTTCTAATGATTTTCATTTAGGAGTATACCATGTGAATGTTTTTTCAATATAAAAGTGCCTATTATGAGATATGCAGATATCTCTTTCCATAGATTAAATACCTTGATTTCTTATATTTGAATCTTCATGAATGTATACAGGGAAGACTGTTATTACCAGTGATCATGCACTGAAACTGGAGTCTGTGCCGGACTGGATAGCTATCATAGGAAGTGGCTATATTGGTCTTGAATTCAGTGATGTCTATACTGCACTTGGAAGTGAGGTGCCAACATGACCCTTTCTTCTGTAAATATATACGTCCTGAATATCTTTCCCTAGATTTGCATTTGCTTTGTGACCTTGCATAGAACAAGAGCATCTATCCAGAGCCTAAGAGATTCTGTACAAGTGGGATTGTAAAGATACTGTTTCTAATGCCAGTGGGGAAAAAATCTAAAATGACCTACTACTTTATGATACAAGAAGGTGAAAACTTACTAGCACTGACCCTTTCAGCTCTACTAAGTCAAGGAACCCTAGTTTTTACTTTTTGAGGGAGTAACCCTAGCTATGACCATATTCCAATATTTGCACTTGCTTGAAGATTTTGTCGGAATTTATTCTCTGTTTCTTTTGGAATATGAAACTTTATTTTGTCTGCAACCTAGTTTGTTCAGGGAAACCCTTATTTTGGCATCACTATCTCTTATAGAATAGTTGTACTTACTGACAAAATTGTTCCTACTAGTTCTTGTCCGATTTGATCTCTTTCAGAGCCAGAAATATAATTATACCAGAATACACTGTGTGCATTTTATGGCTTACCTTAAAATAATAGTCACACCTATTGTACCCAAAAAGAGTAGCCATACCTATTGACATAATTGTTCTTTCTATATCTTTTTTTCTCTACCTTAGAGTTGGAATTTTTTGATGAGGTAAATCAACTGATTGTGCAGGTTACATTTATAGAAGCTTTGGATCAGTTAATGCCAGGTTTTGATCCTGAAATTTCAAAGTTGGCACAAAGAGTTCTGATTAACCCCAGAAAGATTGACTATCATACTGGAGTTTTTGCAACAAAGGTAACATGGTTTGCATTTTCTTGTACTGTTGTTGTTCTTGAACTTGAAGTCACTCGTACATTTTTTCTCCACAGATCACTCCAGCTAGGGATGGAAAACCAGTCACTATTGAGCTCACAGATGCCAAGACCAAAGAACCAAAAGACACTTTGGAGGTAGGCTTGCTCACTTGTGTATAGGTCAGGATGTGTATGCATAAACTAAACAGCATGAAACAAAACTAAGTCTTAAAACTGATGCTTGGAATTTCTGGATAACATATGGTTACACTTTGGAGAGCATTGTATAGTTAAGCTTTTAACTTTATAAGTTCTGGCATGGCTTTTAATGCATTGCAGGTAGATGCAGCACTGATTGCAACTGGAAGAGCTCCATTTACTGGGGGTCTTGGTTTGGAAAATGTAGGACCTTCAGGCTATTAGATATGTAACCTTTGATAATCCATATTATTCTCAGATAATTTGAGATATAATGCAACTTGAACATTTTCTGCAGATCAATGTAGTTACACAGCGTGGCTTTGTTCCTGTTGATGAGCGTATGCAAGTCCTTGATGCAAATGACAAGCCGGTACATATGAGCCTCTTTCATAGTTTAGCTTAGCATTGAACTGGGGTTTGCTTATTTTCTGCACATATGGGGATTTCTTAAAATCTTGAGCTTCTACTGTCAGGTCCCTCACCTATATTGTATTGGTGATGCAAATGGCAAGATGATGCTGGCTCATGCAGCAAGTGCCCAGGGAATCTCAGGTCTGACATGATTACTAACAAACTTATGTGTTTAACTTTTTGCTGCAAGATACAGTTTTTGCTGGAATACTCAAGTAAAATAGAATTTTTAGATACTGCTTGTGATTTTTTTTGTTTCGTTTTGATACAGTTGTGGAACAAGTCACTGGAAAAGATCACATTCTCAATCATACTAGTATTCCGGCAGCTTGCTTCACTCACCCAGAAATCAGTATGGTTGGATTGACAGAGGTATATTTGCTTCTAATATAGTCTATATAAGGAATTCTTGCATCAATATCTATGGCTGACTGGTTTTTTATCCCAATGTATTTAGTGCCCTGGGAAAGGGTGGCTGGGTGTTATCTGATTATTTCTAGATGTTGAAGCTTCCAGTTTACTTTCGAAAGCGAATGGAAAAATATTTTCTTCACAAGCTACATATTTTAAGCTAAATTTCATATCTTAATGTTTTATCTCAGGGCTTTATGATAGCGGTATTGATAGATATTTTGTATAATAAAAATTCTCTGCAGTTTAGTAAAAAAACCGACAAGTATTTTTTCCTACTTTCAGTCAACTGATTAATACCAAACATATGTTACTGTGCTATTACGATTTCCAATAGTTATGTAATGAGTTATCTGACCTGTTTTAAAAAAATTTAAGCTTTGTAATATCAGAAATGAGAGTTAAATGATACGCGAGTGAAATCTGTATTCTCCTACAGTCCTACATCAAGCTGGTGCATACCATTTATGCATATCCATGGGATCGATGTCCCAGTCTAACAAGACTTTTTCAATGTTACATATTGGTAATTTCAAAGAATGAAGGCACCCGATAAGTTTGTAGTCAATAGCTAATGCATATATTTAATTTTGCAGCCTCAAGCAAGGGAGAAGGCTGAGAAAGAGGGATTTGAAATTAGTGTGGCAAAGACAAGTTTCAAGGCCAATACAAAAGCACTTGCAGAAAATGAAGGAGAAGGACTTGCCAAGGTTTTACCTGAATTCTTAAAATTCCTTTCTTTTATTCTGTCCAAATTTCAAAGTGAAAGAATGACGAATGAAAGCAATGTGGTGATGGTGGGACTACTCTAGTTGCACATTTCCGTTGCTTTTCACCTATCCAAAATTTTGTTTTTGTCCGTTAACTCTGCCTGCTAATATAACAAGATTCATGAGATTTAGATTTGATACTGCATTGAACATAGGCCGTGTTACTCTATTTCCACACTTTTGGACTTGAATGTTAGATGTTTGTTTAGTTGATTTTTTGTAACTCGCTGAACATAACTCAATTATCCTTTTGCAGTTGATATACAGACCTGATAATGGTGAGATCCTTGGAGTCCATATATTTGGGCTGCATGCAGCAGATCTCATTCACGAGGCCTCCAACGCAATAGCAATGGGCACCAGAATACAGGTTTGTCTCTACTTCCTATGGTAGAGTTAATTGCCCTTGGAATAAGCACATCATTGTCACCTACTACCTTTATAAGTGACTGTTCATGGCATCAGATTTGTTACTTATAGCTTGCCCAAGTTAGGTCAAAGTGATCTTCCATGAAGGTAAAGCACTTAATGTCAATTGTATCCTGCAGGATATAAAATTTGCAGTACATGCACATCCAACCTTGTCTGAAGTACTTGAGGAACTCTACAAAGCAGCTAAGGTAAGATTCTGGATAACTTTCAGTCTGCTGTTGCCCAGCATACTATGCAGCGTATATCTTCCTTCAGATGCTTTCTATTTAACAGTCACTTTGTGTTATCACTCACCGTTTTGATCTATCTGGGCTAGGTAAATGCTCATGTTCCTAGCGAAGTAGACCCTGTTGCAGCTTGAGCTGCTCAAATACATGATTACAGTTGTTTGAAGAAATTTACTTGTATCAGGAGGTTCAAAGAGGCTGCTGTTGTAACCAAAGGTCTAGTGGTAAGCAGATTGACAATATTAAGCTATTGAAGATGGCTGAGAATGAAAACCCGTCTACTATGAGAAGGGTTGATCCAGTTAGCTTCTCCTCCCCCTTCTTGTCTTGGTTGTTTGAGTGTATTCTTAACATTATGCAGAAACTGTTTTCATTTATTACCCAATCTTAAGTTATTCTATAGCTGATAGGAAAGATGGATGACCAATCGGCAATGCTTCAAATAGTGAGTTCTTTATTTAGAGTCCCCTGTTGCATTTTATTCTTTCAAGTCGGTGTATTGCAGACAAATGCATCCATTTTTATTTGTGTAGTTAATTATAAGACCAGTTTTTGAAACAGAAAATCCTTGTGGCATAATCATCTTGCAGTTTTCAAACTCT
Source organism: Rheum nobile (assembly GCA_027886185.1). Classification (NCBI taxonomy): domain Eukaryota; kingdom Viridiplantae; phylum Streptophyta; class Magnoliopsida; order Caryophyllales; family Polygonaceae; genus Rheum; species Rheum nobile. The sequence continues at coordinate 217,271 of WOAB01000142.1, read as the reverse complement.
TTTTGTGGTAAGATCATGAGAAAGTGTCCACGAATCTATAGAAGTTTTTGACATTTTGTAAACGGTAAAGGGAAGGTGAGCAGTATACATAAGAGTATTAGACATCCACAATTTGAAAACATGGTAAAATTTCTGTATGTTCTGTTTGACGGATTTGCATTCCCTAAAATGAAGTTAATGTCTAAACAGTAAAATCTGTACATGTAGAGGTAAAACGATAAAATCATAGTGGAATAATCACGGTTTTATTTCCTTCTATACTCAATTAATTTTGGGATGGAAGAATATGCAAGAATTATGATCCAAATCTACAAAGTGAAAAATCTGACATACGAAGGAAATAACGGAATTACTTGCACCCGATCATAAAATTCTTTTAGTTTATAAACTATTACTTTATAGGACAACCACATAAGCTAACTTTACATGCATTCCTGATCGAAGCATCAGTTTATTGAGAATCGTCATTTGTCAAAGTGCATATCTATAAGCAAATATTTCAAGCAATATAAAAATGAAAAAAGTCTTGCTCCACATGAACAAAGTTGAGAACTCTCAACAAATTTTGAGAGATCTGATCAAACTTCTGTAGTTGGAACTCCAAACTAGGAATGGTAACAAGGCAACTACAATGCAACACTCACTTCACCTCAACTACAATGCAATGCTCACTCAAGAACCAACAAGTGAGAATCACAATACATAATCTTTATCTCATAGCAAAAAAGATTAGATAACACATCTACCATTCATATTTTATCAACCATAACAAGCAACATAAGTTATCAACACAGGAAATGAGATTGAACACGAAACGGGAAGAAAACGCAAACTTAGTATAACAATACTTTAGTCGAACAGAAGTTTAAATAGTCATAGATGTAAATCTGCTTACTAAGAAGCAACTTCCAAAATCGAGAGAATCCCTAGATTAACAACGACAAAACGAGATAATTGAAAACCGCATAAAATCATCATGAAGCTTAAACAAATCTACTCTTCTACGCTGGCAGCCTCGTCGCTCTTCTTGTTGTGCTTCCTCGCGTACCTCTGGTTCCTCAAGAACTTGGGATCCATCTGTAGAATGGCAAATCCATTTTAACATTCGATCAGGAAATTCCTAGCTACATTTTTACGAACAGACAACACACATACAGAGAAGAGGAAAAGATAGATATTTACCCCCTTGGTAGACTGGTGGCGGTGCTTGCGGGGCTTCTTGATCCCATTCTTGTGGGCCTTGAATGATTGGTTGTGAGCGGTGTGGTTCTTCGACTTCGCCATTTCTGTAAGAAACGATCGATATCAGAAACAGTAACCAAAGAATAAACAATCGAGGAAGAAGAAGAATAAGAGAGAGGAGAACCTGCAACTGCAAAGTCACCTGTGAGAGGCTGCTAGGGTTTTTACGAGACAGCGTAGACGATGAGGTGTTGGATCCACAGATGTTCTTTTATGTAGAAACCCTAACTCTGATACGACGAGTTAAATGACAAGTTCCCACTGGGCCGATTTCAGAATATAATTGGGCCTTATGTAGACCAATGGGCCGCTACTCTCCTGTGAAGTTGCTGGGAATGTGTATACGATTACGAACAAACGCAAACCTACCTTTTTATCTCTCTTCTAATCTGCCATTGACAGATCTAGCAGAGCTAGCTCGTGCGCAGATTCTTTGAATCAGAAGAGGAAGAAGGATGTTTCTTGTAGACTGGTTCTATGGAGTATTGGCATCTCTCGGTCTATGGCAGAAGGAGGCGAAGATTCTCTTCTTAGGGCTCGATAATGCCGGCAAAACCACTCTTCTCCACATGTTGAAGGATGAAGTTCGTTGTTTCGCCCTCTTCTTTCTGTTGCTTCACCGGATAATTGAAAAACTGAAATTGTTTTTTATTGATGTGTGTTTGTGCGTGTAGAGGTTGGTTCAACATCAACCAACGCAGCACCCGACGTCCGAGGAGTTGAGCATTGGGAAGATTAAGTTCAAGGCTTTCGATTTAGGAGGCCATCAAATTGCTCGTCGGGTTTGGAAGGATTACTACGCAAAGGTATATACTTTAATCAATTTTCCTTTTTTATCTTTGATTTCTTTCTTGGTCAGTATAGCGATATTGATTAAACGGAATCGACAACGAAGTTAATTGGCTTGATCGGAAAAACGAGCCGTCCGTGACTCAATTGTGAGCTTCCACTTTTGTTTTGTCCTGTGTACATGAATTAGGAATGATCAAAATTTGGATTTTCTCACAATTGATCCCAATTGAGTTAGTTGTAGAAAGAGTTCTGATCGTAAAAGATGGGAGTATCTCTGTTTATGGGGTCAAACGGGTGCAACTAAAGTTGGCATACTTTCATTGCTAGGTCATTGTGATAATTTAGTGTATAGTGAACTATAATCTTTATGCAGTGTCAAATTTACTAGATTTGGAATATTTTACATGATAAAAATGAGTGAGAAGTTTATATATAACCTATGATCATTACTTGGCACATGCTACATCAATTACATAATTACAATCTCATGTGAATTGATATTTTGATGGGCGTTTCTCTGTTGTCGTGTACGAAAAATGGTCACATTTACTATCTTGTGGGGTGCTAAGATCTCTATTTTCTATTCCTGAGTGAGAAGGGGTAGCAATTTCTTTGTTCTATTACTTAAGCTATAACCTTTTTTTCATTAAGCTTGTCCATTGATGAGAATTTGGAGTTCTTGTTATAGACATTGTTTATATGGGGAAAAGGCTGCTGTGCACTCCTAGATTATGGCATTCCTGAAAGGGAAATTTGTCTTCTTCGTTTGCATTCCGGAACAATAATGGCTACTTGAGTATGTAATGGTTAAACGCTCGGTTAGCATGCCTATGCCAGAAGCTGATATTAGCTTTTTACTGGTTGATGGGGTGTGGAATGACCTTTACTTTTGGGACAAGGAAAAATATGTGGGTTTTTGGCATGGTCTTAAAGCAGTAGCATCAGGTCAAGCATCCTTTTCCGTAATAGATGCATGCAATGCTTATATCAGATACTACCATTGATCTTGTAATTATGGTTAGGGATTTTTTTATGCTATAAGTGCAGCGATATGTTACTTTCCTTTTGCTTTACCTTTCTTTTATGGAACCCCTAAACTCATTTCGGGGTTTGTGGAACTTTTGTAATGACTTCAAATGAGCATCATACATTAGAACCCCCATACCTAGGTTTTAATGGCAGGAAAGTCATGATAAAACTTTAGCTGCAGGCAAGTTTTTTTCCTTTCCAAAAGTACAGTGAAGTGATCATCCATAAAAATGATGGAATTTTCAAAATGATTGCACTTTCGGTAACAACGACATTGTAAATCCTAGTGGTGAAAACTCACCAATCTGTAAATTTGTGAAACTAGTATCTTCTTGCTCTCAATTGTTTCTGTGCTGTACCAGGTTGATGCTGTTGTTTACCTAGTTGATGCATATGACAAAGAGAGGTTTGCCGAATCAAAGAAGGAGCTAGATGCGCTGCTCTCAGATGAATCTCTCGCTACCGTCCCCTTCCTTATCCTAGGGAACAAGATCGACATTCCGTATGCAGCTTCAGAAGACGAGCTTCGCTACCATCTTGGGCTTGCAAGCTGCACCACCGGCAAGGGGAAAGTAAACCTTTCAGACTCAAATGTGCGCCCCATTGAGATATTCATGTGCAGTATCGTTCGCAAGATGGGTTATGGCGAGGGCTTCAAATGGATGTCTCAGTACATCAAGTAAACGTAATTGAAGCTTTTAGCTTGATATTGTTCTGTACTCTCTTCGGCCTTCCTTTCTACCCCGTTTTATTTTTTCAGTGTAAAAGGATTCATTCCTTGTTTCCAATTATCAGATCAAGACAATAAAAACGTTTCAGAATACACACAATGACAATCATTGCATGAAATCTTGCTCTTCTTCGTGTGGCATTTATAGTAATCTTGGACTTGATTTATTCACAAAATTTGGACTATATATTTTCCCTCTCGTCAGTCATCACTGTCAGCTGCAGTGAAAACATCGCAAATATTGAACAACTGCCTTCCGGCATTTGGGAACAAATATATGTATTTTCCAATTAATCTAAGGGCATTTGTGAACAAAGTACAATTGACTATAACTACATGTATTTTCCAAAGGTTACAACTAAGTTATAGTTATGTGAACAAAGTACAATTGACTATAACTACATGTATTTTCCAATCGGCGACAAACCGCGCACTCTTTTTTTAACTTCGCACTTCACCCTGGACGGCACGTGGTGCAGCCCAGAAAACCCTCTAAAAAGCCGGTCTGACCCTGGGCGGCATCTATTGCCGCCCATCCAAACCAGGTTTTTGCAAAACCCAGTTTGGATGCTGGACTGCACCTATTGCCGCCCAGTTTTTTTTTCGTATAGAATCCGGTTTAGGAATTTATTTTATTTGTTAAAATAAAATTAGATTGGTTTTTTCGAACCAGGGTTTAATTGTGGGCGACAATAATTGCCGCCCAGAAAACCCTCCAAAATTTAGGCGGCAATATTTGCCGCCCAAATTTGATTTTAAAATTTGAACGTGGGCGGCAATAGGGCCGCCGAGATCGTCTTCTCCGAGTATCCAGAGGAAATCTTTTCCGACGAAAACAGATTGAAATTTTGTGAGGATTCCGGCGAGATCGAAAAAGAGTTGATGGCGGATTCCGGCGATATGACCATGGACGAGATATGGGCGGCGGTTGACAAGGAGGAAAACCAGATGGCGGCGGCGGGAGATCTCGGCGGAGGCGGCAATCCACTGGACTCGACGGCGGAATCGAAGGCGGTCGCGATGGAGGATTCGACGACAGCGATGGATGAGTCGACGACGATGAAGATTTGTTTTGTTGGCGGCGGTAGGGGAGGCAACGCGGTGGAGGGAGCTGGGCTGCACGATCCGGGGGACGAGGGGGTTTCTGGGCTGTACATGGTGCCGCCCAGGACCGGGGACGATGGGATTTCTGGGCTACACGAGGTGCCGCCCAGCTTGCCGGCGAGCATGGAGGTTTCCAGCGGCGGCGCGGTGGTTTTGGGCGAGGAGGATAGATTGCCGGCTAGGACCGAGGATGTGGATATCAGGGCGGACAATGCTTTCGACGTGGCGGTAGCGGTTGCTATGCAGGCGATGGATGATATGACGGAAAATCCCGTTCGTCAAAAGCGGAAATATGAACGGAGGCCGATCGAAAATGTATGTTTTTTGTAATTTTTAATTTGTTAAATCTAATTTATTTAATTAAATTTTTACTATAATTGTAGACTTGTAAACTTAGTTTTTATTATATTTAATCATAATTAAAAAAGACAATATAGGTAATAGGCTCAATTTTGCTGTTAAATAATATTAAATATATTATCGTAATGAAAAATAAAATATTTAATATATTGATTTTATAAGAAAACAATTTTTTTCACAATTGTTAAGGTATATGTAACTAGGTTGTATTGGGTAAAATGAAAATAGTTATATTTCTTATAGTAAAATAGGATGTATTGGGTAAAATCAAACGGTCGGATCGAGACAGTCGCCCTACTACTGCATCTGCTCGCAAGAGGAGGGTTGTGGGTGTATCGCAGGACACGGAAGTGCTTAGTGAGGACGATGTTGGTCTCGTCTATTCAGATGAGGACGTGGTTATGGAGGACCCACCTCAGAAGGACTTTACTACCGGCCCTTCTAATATCCCTGAGGATCCGGAGTTTACTACCGACCCACCAGAGCAGCAGCCACCTCAGAAGGCCCCACCTCAGGAGGACCCACCAGAGCAGCAGCCACCTCAGAAGGACCTACCTCAGCAGCAGCAACCACCTCAGCAGGACCCACCTCCGCCTGAGCCAACTCAACAGTTTCCTTCTGTGTTGAGGAACTTTGATACGCACATTGCGGAGCTGATATGGAGAAAGGCGTCATTTGACCCTCTAGAGGACGTTGTTAGGACTTTGAGGGTTCAGACACGCCCTAACACAGTTTGCGTTTTGGAGGGATCGTATTCCCAGAGGGGTCCTTGAGGAGGGTTCCTGGTTTTGGATTGCTTAGCAGACGGGGTTGACCGGTTTACTTGATTTTCAGTTCGGCAATGTTGATCACACCCTCATTTCAGCGTTCGTTGAGCGATGGCATCCAGAGACGAACACCTTCCACTTTCCATTCGACGAGATAGGTCCTACGCTATATGACGTTATGATGATTCTAGGGCTGCCGATTGAGGGATTTGAGGTGACGTCACCATGGACCGGTCAGGATAGCGAGCTGGCAGAGTGTGAGGCATTGTTCGAGTATCTGTTTGGCATTGATTCAGAGTACAGTTTAGACGAGGATGATGCTGACATGGTCTGTGACCTTAGGAAGGGTTGGGTCAAGCAATTCCAGTTAGGGAGGCATGTGTTGAGGATGATTGAGGAGGGTGCTTACCCAGAGGATATATCAGCTGGTTTTTTATGGCACACCACGTCGGCTAGTATCTTCGTTGACAAGTCAACGAACGAGCTGAAGACTACATTGCTACCTATTTTCGTGGACTGGGAGCGTGTCGTTCGTACTGTTTGGGGCACCGGGGTTCTAGCTCTCCTTTTTAGAAACCTCAGAGAGGCTTCTCGACGCAGAGCTGCACAGTTTGCCGGTTGCACACGTCTCTTAGAGGTAGACATTTATTATAGTTCGATTGTAATTTAAATCATTAATATACTGTGTGTAATTGTTTATAACTAATGGCTTTCTTCCTCCATACGCAGGTTTGGATTTGGACGTACTTTGTATACTTCTCGGGCAACCCTAACCTCAAGGAAGGTGCGGACGACGACCTTCGACGCGTTGCACGATACAGCATTGGCCGGACCCCTCTCCGTTTAAGTCGCAACCAATTACACTACAGACGGATACTGGACGAGTATAGGCCAGAGGATATACGTATTCTTATTCCATTTTAATATATTATAAGATAGGCTTAATGAATTAATTTATGTTTTGTATTTTGGGGTTAATTGCAGATACGGTGGATGCCGTATGAGGGTCTTGATTTTCGAGGTGCTCACATGGCCTCCACGTATCGAGGGACTATTCGTTTTCTTGGCATAGAGGAGTCGTACATGCCGGATAGGCTTACCCGACAGTTCGGTTATCGATAGGGCAGGCCCATCGATATCATAGAGCCTTTGGCTGCAGTGTGTCCTCATGATTTTAAGGGGACGAGGCGATACCAATTACACTTTGACCCGCATTGGCACAGGTGGGACCAGCTTGAGCATAGTCTTTGCCCGCACATCTTGACGAGTCCTCCTGCCACGATGGATTGGGATGTCCATGACGCGTACCTGGACTGGTATTTACAAGTGTCGTATCCTTACGTGAGTCCTAGTGTGCCAGTACAACCTCGTATTTGTAGAGGACCACCTCCGACTATCAACTTGCAAAGGGTATGTTTTTTGCCCCATTTTATTCTTATTAATTATTTTAGGAAAGTCTATGTATTTAAAATGTTTGTTTTCATTTGTAGCGTGTGGCGATGAGAAAGGCCCATCTTCAGAAGCTTATAGAGGCAGGTGGTTTAGGGTGTTTGGAACACTTTCAGCATATATACGACACGCTTGACAGTGATGTCATCCCTGTAGCTCCTCCGCTTGTACGGGCTTCACAGATGCCTTTCCAATCCTCTAGTGCAGGCGATACTATATTTGATAGAGAGAAGGCCGAATCATCTAGGATGGCGGAAGAACGTGCAGCAGCTCAACAGGCAGCAGCTCAGCAGGCAGCGTCTCAACCTATGCCAGTGGATCCTCCAAATTGGGCACCGGGCGTGGATTCGGGTTTAGGTGTGTCCTTGGGTAGTGATTCTAAGACTTTAGCTGTGTCCTTGGATAGTGACTCTGAGAGTTTGTAAAATATTTATTTCTAGTTTGACTTCTTTGTTCATCCGTATTGGTTTTTTTAGATTTTCGTTATGTTATTTCTACAACAAATCGATGATCAATTACTTAATAGAATACATTCCAACAACCCTAAAAAAAACACATACACATTCTAAAAAACACAAACATTATAAAAAACACAAACATTATAAAAAAACACGTAAACATGTACTCGTCAAGGTCCTACTCCATGCGAAAGACAATGTCGCCGACCACGTACAAAGAAACCTCCTCACGATTGGTAAGGTAATTTATCGCTGCTATGTCTTCGGCCCCTACAACTTGCTTCAACACACGAGGTAATGTGGCAGAGTACGATTAATAAAAGACCCTTCTCACAGCGGGCCACTCCTCTCCAGCAATTAACTTCACGAACTCCAAGGACTCTAACACAGCGGTAACGATGTCTTCTATCACCTCTACGGTCCCCCCTTCATAACGGTGTGAATAACCCACCTCTTGGGCCCCGTCAAGCCGGACCAATTGTCTGCCCCGATAGATTTTCAAAGGCATAGCGTGACGGTAAGTAATATAACGACTTGGACTTGGTGATGACATAGAGGGTAATACGAGGTTTCTTTTTATAGTATGAAGGAAACCGGTCCAATAATAGAGTTTCTATTTATAGCCATTTCATAGTGCCAAATTTGACTATTATGGGCGGCACATGGTGCAGCCCAGTAGGTTCGTTTTATGGGTTATATGGGCGGCACATGGTGCAGCCCAGAAGGTTCATTTTATGGGGTATATGGGCGGCACATGGTGCAGCCCAGAAGGATCATTTTATGGGCTATATGGTCCAACTTGTTCATTTTTTGGGGTATATGTTACTATGACAATAATAGATTACTTCATTAAAACCATGAAATTTAATATATCATTACAAATTCTTACGATTACATCCAAATAACTACAAGATTGAGTTGGTGTCATTGCGTTGTGCAAATTATCCCGTTGACGGCATGAAAAATCGTAAAGGATGGAGAGCTTACAATGACCTAGGAATGTCCCCATCGAACTTTCTAATTTGACCCTTTTCCTAGCAGCAACACATAAATACTTGAAATCCATAAACCGTATCAGGATCTCCTTATATGGTATTGAACCGGGGTTTGTGGATTTCAAGTATTTATGTGATGCTGCCAGGAAAAGGGTCAAATTAGAAAGTTCGATGGGGACATTCCTTGGTCATTGTAGGCTCTCCCTCCTTTACGATTTTTCAGGCCGTCAACGGGATAATGGCCACCAGACAATGACTCCAACTCAATGTTGTAACAATAACATTATTCATACAGTTGAAGGCTTATTTAATAACTAACAATAATAATGTTATTGCCTTGTGGTCATTATCCACACTGGCAGTCAAGAGTTCTAAAGAAGGATGAGCCTTCCAATCACCAGGTCTGTAATACCCCTCATTTTTAATAAGGGCATTTTTGTAATTTTCCAAACACTCGTACTGAAGTCGAATTAATTTCAGAGAAGTACACATTCTGTTAAATGCTTGATCTCTGTAATAATTCCCTGAGTAAAATAAAATACATTCGACGTATTTTTGGGGTTTAGAATATTTGTTCGGATACGATTATATTTAATCCGGGGTTAAGACTCATACCCATAATTCTTCCCAGACGAAAGAGGTGAAAGAGGCAGGATTTGGCCTCCACCGCGCACGCGGTCATACCCACCGCACCCGCGGTCAGAAATGGCCTTCACCGCACCCCGCGGTGAGACCCACCGCACCCCGCGGTGAGACCCACCGCACCCCGCGATGAGACCCACCGCACCCGCGCCGTCATCATTACTTTTCTGCTTCGCCGAGCTTTGACTGTCGTGCGCCTGAGCTGCTTCGCCCCTGTCGGAGCTGAGGCGGTGGGGGAGCTGGTTGCTTGAGCTCCTTGCTTGGCCTATATAAGGAGGGGACTTGGAGGAGGAAGCCATCCCAATCTCTCTCTCTCTCTCAAATCTCTCTCTCGTTCCATTGTAGCCGGATTTGCAAGCTTTCGCCGGAGTTGTCGCCGGAGCTACCATAGGAGGAGGAGGTACTCTCAAGGTGGTGTTCGGTGACCCAAGGAGTTTGGAAGTCGAAGCCCATCCAGATCGAACCCCATCATGTCGATTCCAGTGAGTTTCTTCTCCGTTGTGTCACCGCTGTAGCTCGACCGCACCCGCGGCAGAGCCGCCGCACCCGCGGTGTGCCTGGGCACTCGTTTTTGTGGCTTGGGCTTTGTGATCTCGATTAGGACTTCCGTTCCTTCAATTTCGTTCGTCTTTCTTTAGATTCGTATATTTTATTATCGAATCTAACTTAGGGTTTCGTTATGGGTCGTTTCGTAGGAATCCATAATCTGAGTTCTGTCCTCGTTTCGGACCCGAAAACTCGTTGTCTTTGAGCTTCGTCTAATCTAAGGCAAGTGGCGGTTTGCTCTTGCTTATCATTCCATATTTCTATTAATTATCAATTGTTTAATTGTTAATTAAATTGGGATGAATTATTGGTTTCGTTGGGAACGGTTTTCTTAAAATGATACGATTAAAATGAATATTATAATAGGTTGTATATATTACTAGAAACAACGCTATTAAATTGGGATGTATACGGGTCTTTTCCCCACGTACAACCACTTCAATTGTGTCAATGCCCATGCATAGTGGCTTGCCGTCTCCCTTTCCATGAACACAAGAGCAATGCAATATGTGAAGTTGGTGCAAGTAAACCCAACAATCTGGAACAGTGGCATACCGTACCTATAAATGTATGGCATCCTCTAACAACCGATATGGTCCACCCAGGATCTCTAATATCATTTCCTTCCCTAAAAATATCATGCAACAAAAAGGGACAACCCTTCTTCTTTGACCTAGCTTTATTCACTCGTATCGGACTGACCTTTTTACCATCGACTAACTTCTTTTTCTTGCCGGACCTAGGTAACCCGGATCTCTCACAATGAAATATAATATTTTTAGACTTTGATGATTTAGTAGTGATCACCATAAAAAGACTACAACCGACCTTTTGCACCCACTGCCTCAATCCCTCCATACTAGAAAATATCTCATTAGTAGTAAAATGGCATGAGAAGTCGATTGCTATAAATTCATCATCACTAGAATCACCCTATTTATATACAAAAAATAGTACATTAGAGACTAATTAATAATTAAATTTATACAAATTAATATACAAAAATTATGCATTATTTCTAAACAGTCTATATTTCAAAGACTAAGTACAATTAATATCTAATCATTTTATACAATAAAAATTAAAAATATTACATACCTTGAAGTACTGAGGAGAAATCGGCGACTAAAAATCATCCTCATCATCTAGAGACGTGGGCGCGCTCGAAGACGACTCCGACAACCCCCTCCAACAAGGATCGCTTGACGACGACATATATATATTCGGAAAATTACAATGGGTTTGAAGTTTTTTTCCCTTGTATTTCAATGGTGGTATACTATTACATCTCCCATATATATAGCCGGCCACATGACCGTTAAGACTGAAACGGAATAATTTTGGGCGGCACTATGTGCAGCCCAAATTGACCGTTAAATTTCAGTCGTACACTCCCTGGGCTGCACTATGTGCCGCCCAGAAATCCGGTTTTAGTGAACCGATTTTATGGGTTGCACATAGTGCCGCCCATAAAACCCTTTTCCTACAAAAACCGGTTCAGTGCACCGGCTTAGTGGACGGCACATATTGCCGCCCACTAAACCGGTTTTTAAAAAAATCAATTTAAATCATAATTTTAATAAAAACAAAAATTGAACCCATCTTGGGCGACACATAGTGCAGCCCAAGAAAATCGGGTTTTCTGGGCTACACTAGGTGCCGCCCAGATAGAATGCGAGGTAAAAAAAAAAAGGAGTGCACGGTTTTTCGGCCATTTCCAATTATGTAGTTTACATGGCGAAAAAACCGCGCACGCTTTTTTTTTACTTCGCACTCCTCCTTGGGCGGCACATCTGACCGCCCAGAAAACCCTTCCCAAAAACCGGTTTGCCTCTGGGCGGCACAAGGTGGAGCCCAAACAAACCGGATTTTTGATAACCCGATTTGGCCCTGGGCGGCACGTATTGCCGCCCAGTTTTTTTTTTGGGAGAACCCGGTTTAGGAATTTAGTTTATTTATTTTATAATAAAAAAATTTGATTTTTTGGAAACCGGGTTAAACTTGGGCGGCACTTGGTGCCGCCTAGAGAACCCTCCAAATTTTGAATTCAAAATTCAAACATGGGCGGCACTATGTGCTGCCCAGACTTATCCCCCAAAAAAATCCCAGCTCGGCGGTATTTAGGGCCGCCGAGGGGTCGTCTTCTCCGAGCAACGAAAAAACCAAATCCGAGAGAAATAAAAAATGGATTTCGGCGAGTATTCCTTTGAAGACATATGGGCGGAGGTAGACTTGATGTACCATCAGATGGCGGCGGCGGGAGTTCTCGGCGGCGACGGCGGTGATCCACTAGTGTCGACGACGGAATCGACGGCGGCGCTGGGAGGCGACGCGGCGGAAAAGGGAGGCGAGGCGGGGGAGATGGGAGGCGACGCGGAGGAGGAGGTGGCGCCCATGACCGGGGAAGAAGGGACTGGGCTGCACGTGGAGCCGCCCATGACCGGGGAAGTTGGGCTGCACGTGGAGCCGCCCATGACCGGGGAAGAAGAAGTGCTCTCTGGGCTGCACGACCTGCCGCCCAGGACCGAGGAGGTTGCCGGCGACCATTTGGGCGATGAGGGGGATATCGGGGCGGACAATGCCTTCGACGTGGCGTGCGCAGTTGCGATGGAGGCGATATTAGATTTGGGGGGGAATCTCGTTCATCAAAAGTGGAAATATGAACGGAGGCTTACTGAAAAGGTATGGTGTTTGTAATTTTTAATTTGTTAAATCTAATTTATTTAATTAAATTGTTACTGTAATTGTAGATTTGTAAACTTAGTTTTTATTGTATTTAATCATTCTTAAAAAAGCCTATAGGTAATAGGCTCAATTGTATTGTGAAATAATATTAAATATATTATCGTAATGGAAAATTTAATATATTGATTTTGTTTATAAGAAAACAATTTTCTATATATGTAACTAGGTTGTATTGGAAAATGAATATAGTTATATTTCTTATGGAAAAATAGGAAGTATTGGGTAAGATCGCACGGTCGGATCGAGACAGTCGCCTTACTACTGCATCTGCTCGCAAGAGGAGGGTTGTCGGTGTATCGCAGGACACGGAGGTGTTGCTTAGTGAGGACGATAGTGAGGAAAATGTTGGTCCCGTCCGCTCAGATGAGGACGTGGTTATGGAGGACCCACCTCAAGACGACTTTACTACCGGTCCTTCTACTATCCCTCAGGATCCGGAGTTGATTATCGACCCACCAGAGCAGCAGTCACATCAGGAGGATCCACCTCATGAGGACTCACCTCAGCAGCAGCCACCTCAGGAGGACTCATCTCAGCAGCAGCCATCTCCGACTGAGCCACATCAGCAGACTCCATCTCAGCATGCCCCACCTCCACCTGAGCCATCTCAGCAGGCCCCATCTCCTCCTGAGCCAGCCACGCAGGCCCCACCTCCGTCTGAGCCAGCTGAGCATCATTGCGGAGCTAATATGGAGGAAGGCGTCGTTGAACCCACCAGAGGACGTTGTTAGGACTTTGAGGGTTCAGCAGACTCCATCTTTGAGGGTTCACCAGCCTGAACCAGCAGACTCCATCTTTGTTTATTGGTTTTTTTAGATTTTTGTCCGTTATTTCTAGAATAAAATACATATGCATATTCGTAAAACACATACAAATTCTAAAAACACATACACATACGGATGGCATACACATTCTAAAAAACACATACACACTGCAACGAGGTCGGGTGGAAGAGTATGGGTAATAAAAGACCCTTCTCACAGTAGGCCACTCATCTCCAGCAATTAACTTCACGAACTCCAAGGGCTCTAACCCTGCGGTAATGATGATGATTCGGATGAAGATGTCATTATTTGTTGTAGTGTTTGATTTCCTACAAATATCATGAATCTATTAACAAAAGTTCTTCTTATATAGTAAAAAAGCTTTCTGGGCGGCTCGTAGTGTCGCCCAAAGGGCCCAGAAATCTCACAAGTACCCTACTGGGCGGCACACAGTGCCGCCCAAGTGAACCGTCCTGGGCTGCACTGTGTGCCGTCCACAACGGTCATATTTTGCCTGCAATAAAGCCTTATAAATACGCAACGAAAACATCTCCAAATCCACACAATTCCCACTCCTCACTTCTCACAAACTTTTCTTGTGTTCTATTTAGGGTAATGGCGCCTTTGGTTCTCAAAGTTTACGAAAATGGGCGAATCACCTACAATCAAATGATACGCCAACGAAGTGGGATGGACATGTTTTTCCATGGCTACGAAGGTGGCGAGGTCCGCACGTTGCGGATGGGGGATGTCTCGCCTGGAGAGGGGGGGGGGTTGTCATTAGGTTACTTGTTCATGACGTTATTTTATGATTCATGTTCAACTAGTGTAGGCTTTAATGTTTACGTGTACGTGGATTTGCTAAGTATTTACAAGTAATATTATTGTCTCGTATTGCATTTTCCCGAATCAAAAACAATTCAAAAAAATCAAATGATTATAAACACAGATTCCGGATCAATCTCAATCAAACTTTCCCACAAAAAGAAATACAATATCATATATAAAGTCGATTACAATCCAAAAAACCTAGGTAAGTATGTCAGGTCGCCCTTGAAATGCTCGCTCCTCTACATAATTCTTGAACCTATCCTTAAAGCGCTCATGACTATCCCATCCATCAACACTTGGATCCTTGTAAATGCGCCACTGTCTTGGAGGCGGTGGAATGGGACATCGATCATTAACAAGCCAAATCTGTAAACATAAATAGTACAGTTATAAAAAATTATGAAAGAATAAGTAAATACGAGAGAGTAGGACTCCACGTACCAGTACGTAATGGTCTCTCCTGCCTACATGTGCTATCGCATAAACCTTTGTCGGAGGCTCATCACCCGAGGGGCCCCACAATGGAAGACATGTGTGCGGTCCGAACCATGATAACACAACAACAGCCACTTGGTGTTCCGTGGCAAATGCCAAACCAGTAATAGGCATTATACACCAGAAGTTCGTCGTGCACGGTGAAGCAATATAATTCAATCTCCTAACAAATGCTTCCACCGTCAACGCTTCCTCCCCAAGCATCGCTACGTATTTGGCTCCATGTGTCTGGACGTGCTTCGAAAGCTCTAACCGGACATCAATGTACTCGTCTTCTCGGCGACATAGCAAAACGGCAAGAGAACGAAATGTATGCGAGCATGAAATGATCAATATTCTCGTGTCCCCAGTTGAAGCCGAGATACTTGACCGACTTGTTTGAAGCCGACTTGGACTTGCTTGAAGCAGATTTGGGCTTTGCAGGTTTAGTGGCACTCTCCTTTGCTGTTGAAACTCCACTGTGAGGTCATTCGCTAAAAGGACATCCTTTCGATCCCTTTGATCCCACGGACGATTTATCATTGGTCGTCTCTTTCTCTGCAGGTGCATCCTCCTCTTCCACTCCCAGCTCCTCATCCTCCATCTTCATCTTCTGCTTCTCCTTCATCTTCTTCATTTTTGCATCCACATGCTCGTCCCAACCCATATTCCTCTTGGTGTCGATCTTTCTCGCATTCATCCTAGGCCTCCCCTTCTTGGTCTCACCACGTGGCGGGTCTTTAATATCGCACGATGTAGGGTCCTTTGACTCACGCCACTTTTCCGCCATCTTTTTCAAGGTAAATCCTTGAATTGTCCCACAAAAGAACTCTTCAACGAAGTCCTGCACCGTGACATTGTCCGCTGTGACTGAAACACCATCATCGACATCAAGATCCTTTGCATCCACCCCTTCCTATCGGATCTGCTTCCAGAAAATATCAAATTCTTCAGGCACTAACGGGTAACCCGTCTCCACGTAGACCTTAATTGTGTGTGGGCAAGGCAGTCCTAGTGTGGACCTCCACCAAAAATCATCACATTTGTCCCCAATTTTCCCCTCCTTTGCTAACACAGCTTGGGCATACAACATTCTCAAGCATTTCTCAGAGCACTTTTCAAGGATGCGCTTGAAGAACACCTTAACCCACTCAGGGCCATTTACTGTCTCCATGGGAAAGGCAGTGCAGTTCTTGGTCATCTCAAATCGGATCTTCCGATGCTGATCAACAAACATGTTGTCGATGTGCTGCACAATTGTGTCGAACCCTCCAACGGATGTCTCAATCATGTCCTTAAGTATAGAGTGCTGACCCTCAACCCTGAAAATAATATAATCGTTTACAATTTACTAAATGAATTTTATAACCCAATTTGATTGCAAATGTTTGTATGAAAGTTACCTGTTTGATGTTCTTATGGCAAAATGGAGAACATCATCACACCATGCCGCAACTAGCTTCTTCTTATGCTCATTAAACCAAGTTTGCTCCACATATTTCACCAAGCCTTCACTCCATATCTCCTTAAAGTGAGCAAGTCGCTCTCTATACTCCTCCTTTGTGTGAGACCTCATCACCCGACGAACACTTCCCGAGAATTTCTTCTCGTCAATTTTCATCGTCTTAGCATATGCCTTCACATTACGGTCTACATGGACCTGGCACAATAGATGACGAACCTTCGGAAACACCAATTTGGCAGCCTTGATCAGTCCTAGCTCTCGATCAGACATGATGCATATGGGACTTTTCTCCCCGAACAATCACTTCAATCGTGTCAATGCCCATGCATAGTGGCTTGTCGTCTCCCTTTCCATGAACACAAGAGCAATGCAATATGTGTAGTTGGTGCAAGTAAACCCAACAATCTGGAACAGAGGCATATCGTACCTATAAATGCAACACAAAAAATACTTTAAACCCGCAGAAAATACCATTATCTACACATAATACAAAAACGAGTAAGGTTTACCTGTTGGTTTTGTAGGTCGAATCCATGATGACGACATTAGGGAACATGCACAGCAAATGTCGAGCGTCTGGATGAGAAATAAACAAGCACGCCAAAACCTCCTTCCCATCTTCCCTCGTCTTAGTAGCAGTGTCCAACAAATAGCCTTTCTCATTCAAAAACCCCAATGACCATTGTGTCACATTCAGATTGCCTAGGGATTTCAACCTCTCCTTAGCCCTAACAGTGTACACCTGCCTCCTCGAAATCGTTGAACCCGTATATTCATTCCTAAGCTGTGTAGAAATAACCTTGGGTCTTGCACCTGCCGCAGTATCAATCATCACTTTACTACGCTGCTCCTTCGTAAGTCGGGAAGCAAATGCATGTCCGATCAAGGTGGTCGAAAGCATATGGTTATGGCATCCACTAACAACCGATATGGTCCACCCAGGATCTCTAATAACATTTCCTTCCCTAAAAGTACCATGCAACAAAAAAGGACAATCCTTCTTCTTTGACCTAGCTTTATTCACTCGTATCGGGCTGACCTTTTTACCATCGACTAACTTCTTTTTCTTTCTAGACCTAGGTAACCCGGATCTCTCACAATGAAATATAATCTTTTTAGGCTTTGATGATTTAGTAGTAATCACCATAAAAAGACTAAAACCGACCTGTTACACCCAATCTCTCAATCCTTCCATACTCGGAAATATCTCATTAGTAGTAAAATGGGATGAGAAGTCGATTGCTACAAATTCATCATCACTAGAATCACCCTATTTATATACAAAAATTAGTACATTAGAGACTAATTAATAATTAAATTTATACAAACTAATATCAAAAAATTATAGATTATTTCAAAACAGTCTAACATTTCAAAGACTAAGTACATTTAAGATCTAATCATTTTATACAATAAAAATTAAAATAATACGTACCTTGAAGTACTCAGGAGAAATCGGCGACTGAAAATCACCCTCATCATCTAGAGATGTGTGCGCGCTCGAAGACGACTCCGACAACCCCCTCTAACCAGGATCGCTTGACGACGACATTTTTTAAGAAAAATCGGGTATGAAGTTTTGGGTTCCAACCATTACTATTACATCTCCAATATATATAGCAGGCCACATGACCGTTGGGAGTGAAACGGAGTATTTCTCGGCGGCCCTATGTGCAGCCCAAATTGACCGTTGTCAATCGTACACTCCCTGGGCTGCACATAGTGCCGCCCAGAACTACTCCGGTTTTCGTGAACCGGTTCACTGGGTGGCACATAATGCCGCCCATAAACCCTTCTCCCCCAACAAACCCGATCACTGAACCGGTTCTTTGGGCGGCACATGTTGCCGCCGACTAAACCGGTTCAGTGAAACCGGGTTTTAAAAAATACATTTTAAATAAAATAAAAATTAAACCCATCCTGGACTGCAATACGTGCCGCCCAGGAAACTCGGAATGCGAAGTAAAAAAAAAACTGGAGTGCCCGGTTTTTCGCCGAATTTACATCCCACTATTCCTCCGTAGGCTCATTACTAAGTTGTCAATTTAGACATATTCAAATGATGACCAGCATATTGAATGAATCACAACACTGATTTACTAAGGTCGATAAACCGCGCATGCCGATTTTTTTCGCCTCGCACTCTCCTACGTGCCGCCCAGAAAACCCTTCCAAAAAACCGGTTTACACTTGGGCGGCATTAGGTGCCGCCCATGCAAACCGGTTTTTTTATAACCCGATTTGGACCTGGGCGGCACATATTGTCGCCCAGTGTTTTTGGTTTTGTAGAACCCGGTTTTGAAATTTAATTTATTTATTTTAAAAATTAAAAAATGATTTCCTGGAAACCGGGTTAAAATTCGGCGGCACTGAAAGCCGCCGAGTCTAAACCCAAAATTCTGGGCGGCAAAACATGCCGCCCAATGGCGAATTTGAAATTGAAACTTGGGCGGCAACTATTGCCACCCATGTGCAAACCGCCAAAAAATCAAACTTCGGCGTTATTAAATGCCGCCCAGGGTCGTCTTCTCCGAGAGCGATTTGCAGAGTTCGAGAGCGAAAATGGATCCCGGCGGCGATTATTCGGTTGACGACATATGGGAGTTCTTGGCGGAGGAAGAACTGAGGGACCATCAGATGGCGGCGGCGGGAGTTCTTGGCGAAGACGGCGGCGATAGACTAGAATCGACGGCAGATTCGACGGTGGCGGCGGCGGCCAATCTCTGTTTCACGGGGGGCAGCGACGAGGTGGCGGAGGAGGCGGCGGAAGCGAGGCTGGGGGAGAGGGGTGGCGACGCGGCGGAGGAAGCGAGGCTGGCGGAGGAAGGAGGCAAAGCGAGGCTGGGCGAGGCCGAGGAGGGAGGCGAGGCTGGGCTGTACTACGTGCCGCCCACTATGGGGGAATCTGGGCTGCACGTGGTGCCGCCCAGGACCGAGGGCGAGGAGGAGGATATCGGGGCTTTTTTGGGCGAGGAGGGTGACATGTCGGCGGAGAATGCCTTCGACGTCGCGTGCGCGGTTGCTCAGCAGGCTATGTTAGACTTGGGTGAAATTCCCGTTCGCCAAAAGCGAAAATATGAACGAAGTCCAACTGAAAAGGTATGATGTTTTTTAAATTTGTAATCGTTAAATCTAATTTATTAATTAAATTGTTACTGTACTTGTAGATTTATATACTTGGATTTTAGATTATTTAATCATTACCTTATAAAAAATAGTATAGGAAATAGGCTCAATTATACTATTAAATAATATTAAATATATCATTGTAATGAAAATTTTAATATATTGATTTTGTTTGTAAGAAAACAATATTTGGGCATATGTAAATATGTTATAGTGGATAAAATGAATATAGTTATATTTGTAAATTTGGTTTTTATTGTATTTAATCATTATAAAAAATAGTATAGGTAATAAGCTCAATTATACTGTAATATTAAATATGTCATTGTAATGCAAATTTTAGTATATTGATTTTGTTTGTAAGAAAACAATTTTCTATATTTTTTATGGAAAAATATGAAGTTTTGGGTAAGATCGCACGGTCCGATCGAGATAGTCGCCCTACTACTGCATCTGCTCACAAGAGGAGGGTTGGCGGTGTATCGCAGAGCCATATTGAGGCCGATAGTGAAGGCGCTAGTGAGGACGATGTTGGTCCCGTCCGCTCAGATGAGGACGTGATTATGGAGGATCCACCTCAGCAGTCACATCAGGAGGACCCACATCTTGATGACTCACCTCAGCAGCGGCTACCTCTGGAGGAGTCACATGAGCAGCATGCCCCATCTCCACGTGAGGCATCTCAGCAGGCCCCGTCTCAGCCTGAGCCAGCCACACATGCCCTATCTCCGATTGGGCCACATCAGGGGACTCAGTATGGCCCATCTCCATCTCAGCATGCCCCATCTCCACATCATGAGCCATCTCAGCAGGCCCCGTCTCAGCCTGAGCCAGCCACACAGGCCCTATCTCCGATTGAGCCACATCAGGAGACTCAGTATGGCCCATCTCCATCTCAGCATGCCCCATCTCCACATCATGAGCCATCTCAGCAGACCCCGTCTCAGTCTGAGCCAGCCACACATGCCCCATCTCCGCATGAGCCAGCTGAGCAGCTTCCTTCTTTGTTGAGGAACTTTGATACGTACATTGCAGAGCTGATATGGAGGAAGGCGTCGTTGGACCCACCCGAGGACGTTGTTAGGAGTTTGAGGGTCCAGACACGCCCTACGCAGTTTGCATTTTGGAGGGATCGTATTCCTAGAGGGGTCCCTGTGGAGGGGTCCTGGTTTTGGATTGCGCAGCAGACGGGGTTGACCGGTTTATTTGATTTGCAGTTCGGCAATGCTGATCACAACCTCATTTCAGCATTCGTTGAGAGATGGCATCCAGAGACGAACACCTTCCACTTTCCCTGGGGCGAGATAGCTCCTACTCTACATGACGTGCTGATGATTTTAGGGCTGCCGATCGAGGGATTTGAGGTGACGTCACACCATGGACCGGTCATGATAGCGAGCTGGCGGAGTGTGAGGCTTTGTTCGGCTATTTGTTTGGGATAGATTCGGACTACAGCTTTGATGAGGATGATGCTGACATGGTCCGCGACCTTAGGAAGGGTTGGGTCAAGCAATTCCAGCTTGGGAGGCATGTGATGAGGATGATTGAGGAGGGTGCCTACCCAGAGGATATAGCAGCCGGTTTCTTATGGCACGCCATGTCGGCTAGCATCTTCGTTGACAAGTCAACGAACGAGCTGAAGACAACACTGCTACCTCTTTTTATGGACTGGGAGTGTGTCGTTCATACTGCTTGGGGTACTGGGATTCTAGCTCTCCTTTATAGGAACCTCAGAGAGGGTTCTCGGCGCGGAGCTGCACAGTTCGCCGGCTGCGCACGTCTTTTGGAGGTAGGCCTTTAATATAGTTAACTTATAATTTAAATTATTAATATACATTATTGAATTGTTTTTAATAATGGTTGTCTTTCTCTGTACGCATGTTTGGATTTGGACGTACTTCGTATACTTCCCGGGCAACCCTAACCTCAAGGAAGGTGCGGACGATGACCTCCGATGCGCTGGACGATACTGCATTGGCCGGACACCTCTCCGGTCCCTCCGTGACCAGTCATACTACAGACGAATTCTAGACGAGTATAGGCCAGAAGATGTACGTATTCTTTTTCAATTTTAATTTACAGTAAGATAGCTTAATGAATTAATTTATGTGCCATCGTGTTTTGTTAATTGCAGATACGGTGGATGCCATACGAGGGTCTTGATTTTCGAGGTGCCCATAGGTCCTCCACTTATCGAGGGACTATTCGTTTTCTCGGTGTAGAGGAGCCATACATGCCAGATCGGCTTACACGCCAGTTCGGTTATCGACAGAGCAGGCCGATGGATATCATAGAGCCTCTGGTTGCAGTGCGTCCTCATGATTTCAGGGGGACGAGGCGATACCAGTTGCACTTTGACCCGCGTTGGCACAGGTGGGACCAGCTTGAGCATCATATTTTCCCCCACATCTTGACGAGTCCTCCTGCGACGATGGCTTGGAATGTCCACGACGCGTACCTGGACTAGTATCTACAGGTGTCGCATCCTTACGTGAGTCCGAGTGCACCAGTGCAGCCTCGTATCAGTAGAGGACCACCTCCGGCTATCAACTTGTAAAGGGTATGTTTTTTGTCCCATTTTATTCTTTTAAATTATTTTATGAAAGTCTATGTTTTTAAATTAAAATGTTTGTTTTCATTTGCAGCGTGTGGCGATGAGCAAGGCCTATCTTCAGGAGCTTATGTCTGGAGGTTGTTTAGGGTGTAGGGAGCACTTTCAGCATATGCATGACATCCTTTTCAGTGACGTCATTCATGTAGCTCCACCGCTTGTACGGGCTTCACAAATGCCTTCCCATGCATATAGTGCAGACTCTACTATATTTGATAGAGTCGAATCATCTAGGATGGCGGAAGAGCGTGCAGCAGCTCAGCAGACATCAGCTCGGCAGACAGCGTCTCAGCCGACGCCGATGGTTCCTCCAGTATGGGCACCGGGCGAGGATTCGGGTATAGGTGTGTCCTTGGCTAGTGATTCTACTCCACATTTAGATGAGTCATCGGATAGTGAGACGGAGAGTTTGTAGTATGACTTTTGACTTTATTCGTTGTTTTTAGCAATTTGTAGTACGACTTTTGACTTTTGTGTTTGTTCGATTTCACTTTTTGTGTTCCGTCGTTTCTAGTTTGAGTTCTTTGTTTATTGGTTTTTTGGATTTTCGTCCGTTATTTCAAAAAAACACATGCATATTCTTAAAATACATACACATACTAAAAACACATAAATTCTAAAAACACATATACATTCACTGATGGCTTACACACTACAAAAAATACATACACACTGGAACAAATGACATACACAACTCTTGCCCTGTGGCCATTATCATCTTGACCGAATCAAGAGCCTAGGGACGAACCTCCTAGGACCACGGCGTTCATGCTGATATGCTCCTTCTCCTAGTTGTATCACAGAAAAACTTGAAATCCAACAAATACCGAAATTTGAAGATCGCATGTTTTTATCTGTGCTGCAGCGAGGAAAAAAGAGCAGATCAGCATGTACGCCATGGCCCAAGGAGGTTCGTCCTAGGATGCTTGACTCGCATATAAATGACATCGCCTAGTTGCGTTTGAAGAAATTAGGATAGTCTCTGGTAAAAGTTCGCGGCATATCATATCTCTGCTTTGATAAAATGGCTTGCTCCCTACAAAGTTTGATAGTACCTAAACAACATTACACAAAAGATACGACATCAATGCAGTATACGATGTACATCATTATATAGATTGCGGTTATACCTACGCATCTTATCCAGATCTTGTAAAAGTTCTTGATTTTGCTTAACAAGATCTTGATTCTCCTTAACAAGATCTTGTTTTTCCCGCCACTGTTGTCGAATAACCGCGTGTGCTCTATCCTCGTACATAGGATCAAAATACTTCCTGTATGAACACTGCATTTTTGGACATCCTCAATACCTCCTTCTGTAGTTCCACTGCAAATCCCAAGTACGGACAATGACTTTCAAATTACACTCGCATAGCCGATGTGGGGGGTTTGTTGATGATTCAGAGGAAGATGCCATTATTTGTTGTAGTGTTTGGTTTCCTACGAATGTCATGAATCTATCAACCGAAGTTCTCCTTATATATAGTAAAAAAGTTGGCTAGGCGGCTCACAGTGCCGCCCAAAGGGTCCAGAATCTCACAAGTATCCTTCTGGGCGGCACACAATGCCGCCCAGTGAACCCTACTGGACGGCACACAGTGCCGCCCAGAAGGGTACTTGTGAGATTCTGGACCCTTTGGGCGGCACTGTGAGCCGCCTAGCCAGCTTTTTTACCCTATTAATACGCACCCGCCCACAACTAGTGTACGCTTTAATGTTTTCGTGAACATGTTTTTGTTAATGATTAGTAATATTGTTGTCGCGTATCGCATTTTCCCGATTTTTTTCAATTCGAAAAAAAATTTGATTCAAAACACAATATACGATCAATCTCAATCAAACTTTCACACAAAAGGAAATACAATATCATATATAAAGTCGATTAAAATCCAAAAAACCTAGGTAAGTATGTCAGGTCGCCCATGATATGCTCGCTCCTCTACATAATTCTTGAACCTATCCTTAAAGCGCTCATGACTACATGTGCTATCGCATAAACCTTTGTCGGAGGCTCGGCACCCGGGGGGGGCCCACAATGGAAGACATGTGTGCGGTCCGAACCATGATAAGACAACAACAGCCACTTGGTGTTCCGTGGCAAACGCCAACCCAGTAATAGGCATTACACACCAGAAGTTTGCCGTGCACGGTGAAGGAATATAATTCAATTTCCTAACAAATTCTTCCAACGTCAACGCTTCCTCCGCAAGCATCGCTACGTAGTTGGCTCCATGTGCCTGGACGTGCTTCGAAAGCCCTAACCGGACATCAATGTACTCGTCTTCTTGGCGACACAGCAAAACGGCAAGAGAACGGAACCCACAATGACCATCACCTTTGACATTTTGAACTCTAGAAATGTAGGCGAGCATGAAATGATCAATATTCTCGTGTCCCCAGTTGAAGCCGAGATACTTGACCGGCTTGTTTGAAGCCGACTTGGACTTGCTTGAAGCAGATTTCGGCTTTGCAGGTTTAGTGGCAGTCCCCTTTGCTGTTGAAACTCCACTGTGAGGTCGTCCACTAGAAGGGCATCCTTTCGATCCCTTTGATCCCACGGACAATTTCACATTGGTCGTCTCTTTCTCTGCAAGCTCATCCTCCTCATCCACTCCCAGCTCCTCACCCTCCATCTTCATCTTCTGCTTCTCCTTCATCTTCTTCATTTTTGCATCCACATGCTCGTCCCAACCCATTTTCCTCTTGGTACCGGTCTTTCTCGCATTCATCCTAGGCCTCCCCTTCTTGGTCTCACCACGTGGCGGGTCTTGAATATCGCACGATGTAGGGTCTTTTGACTCACGTCACTTTTCCGCCATCTTCTTCAAATCAAATCCCTCAACTGTCCCACATAAGTACACTTCAACGAAGTCATCCACCGTGACATTGTCCACTGTCAGTGAAACACCATCATCGACATCAAGATCCTTAGCATCCACCCCTTCCCATCGGATCTGCTTCCAGAAAATATCAACCTCTTCAGGCACTAACGGGTAACCCGTCTCCACGTAGACCTTAATTGTGTATGGGCAAGGCAGCCCTAGTGTGGACCTCCACCAAAAATCATCACATTTGTTCCCAATTTTTCCCTCATTTGCTAACACAGCTTGGGCATACAACATTCTCAGGCATTTTTCAGAGCACTTTTCAAGGATGCGCTTGAAGAACACCTTAACCCACTCAGGGCCATTCACTATCTCCATGGGAAAGGCAGTGCAGTTCTTGGTCATCTCAAATCGGATCTTCCGATGCTGATCAACAAACATGTTGTCGATGTGCTGCACAATTGTGTCGAACCCTCCGACGGATGTCTCAATCATGTCCTTAAGCATAGAATGTTGACCCTCAACCCTGACAATAATATATTCGTATACAATTAACTAAATAAATTTTATAACCCAATTTGATTGCAAATGTTTGTATGAAAGTTACATGTTTGATGTTTTTGTGGCAAAATGGAGAACATCATCACACCATGCCGCAACCAGCTTCTTCTTATGCTCATTAAACCAAGTTTGCTCCACATATCTCACCAAGCCTTCACTCCATATCTCCTTAAAGTGAGCAAGCCGCTCTCTGTACTCCTTTGTGTGAGACCTCATCACCCGACGAACACTTCCCGAGAATTTCTTCTCGTCAATCTTCATCGTCTTAGCATATGCCTTCACATTACGGTCTACATGGACCTGACACAAGTGATGACGAACCTTCGGAAACACCATTTTGGCAGCCTTGATCAGTCCTAGCTCTCGATCAGACATGATGCATACGGGATTTTTCTCCCCGTACAACCACTTCAATCGTCTCAGCGCCCATGCATAGTGGTTTGTCGTCTCCCTTTCCATGAACACAAGAGCAATGCAATATGTGTAGTTGGTGCAAGTAAACCCAACAATCTGGAATAGAGGCATACCGTACCTATAAATGCAACACAAAAAATACTTTAAACCCGCAGAAAATACCATTATTTACACATAATACAAAAAAGAGTAAGGTTTACCTGTTGGTTTTGTATGTCGAATCCATGATGACGACATTAGGGAACATGCACAACAAATGTCGAGCGTCTGGATGAGAAATAAACAAGCACGCCAAAACCTCATTCCCATCTTCGCTCGTCTTAGTAGCAGTGTCCAATAAATAGCCTTTCTCATTCAAATATCCCAATGACCATTGTGTCACATTCAGATTGCCCAGGGATTTCAACCTCTCCTTATCCCTAACAGTGTACACCTGCTTCCTAGAAATCGTTGAACCCGTATATTCATTCCTAAGCTGTGTAGAAATAACCTTGGGTCTTGCACCCGCCGCAGTATCAATCATCACTTTCCTACGCTGCTCCTTCGTAAGTCGGGAAGCATATGCATGGCCGATCAAGGTGCTCGAAAGCATATGGTTATGGGATCCACTAACAACCGATATGGTCCACCCAGGATCTCTAATAACATTTCCTTCCCTAAAAGTACCATGCAGCAAAAAGGGACAACCCTTCTTTTTTGACCTAGTTTTATTCACTCGTATCGGGCTGACCTTTTTACCATCGACTAACACCTTCTTCTTGCCGGACCTAGGTAATCTGGATCTCTCACAATGAAATATAATCTTTTTAGGCTTTGATGATTTAGTAGTGATCACCATAAAAAGACTAAAACCTACCCTTTGTACCCAATCTCTCAATCCTTCCTTACTAGGAAATATCTCAGTAGTAGTAAAATGAGATGAGAAGTCGATTGCTACAAATTCATCATCACTAGAATCACCCTATTTATATACAAAAATTATTACATTAGAGACTAATTAATAATTAAATTTCTACAAACTAATATCAAAAAATTAAACATATTTCAAAACAGTTTAAAGACTAAGTACATTTAAGATATAATTATTTTATACAATAAAAATTATAATATTACATACCTTGAAGTACTCGGGAGAAATTGGCGCCTGCAAATCACCCTCATCATCTACAGATGTGTGCACGCTCGAAGACGACTCCGGCAACCCCCTCCATCCAGAATCGATTGACGATGACATTTTTTTATGAAAGAGAGTTTCAAGATTTTGATACAATACAATACCACCATCCCCAACAATATATAGTGCCGGCTACACTTGTCCTGGGCGGCCCTATGTGCAGCCCACATTCACCGTTGGGAGAGTCCTGGGCGGCACGTAGTGCCGTCCAAGACTCTCTTTTTAAAGTAAACTGGGCAGCACGTCTTGCCGCCCATGAACCCTGTCCCCCCAAAAAACCCGATTCACTAAACCAGTTTCTTGGACGGCACTTGTTATCGCCCACAACCCCGGTTTCAATAAACCAGTTTTTAAAACACATTTTAATTTATTTTAAAAATAAACCCAAAACTGAACCCATCATGAACAGCAATTCATACCGCCCAAAGAACTCGGGTTGGGTTTTCTGAACGACAATGAATGCCGTCCAGAAGGGGAGTACAAGGCGAAAAAAAAGGACGCGGTTCTTCACCGTTTACTAAGTCGAGACTTTATAGACGACTAAATTTGATTTATCTAATCTAAATAGGACAAAATGTTACAACTAGGCTTAAAAAGGACAAGCAATGAACAAAAATTAAACTGGTATTGGGTGGGGCGCGCCAGGCCCGTGCAGTAGTGCAACACATGGGCGACGCTCGAGAGGCCCAAGTAGCAAGCTACTTTAGTGGATCCTCCCCCCTCAAAAAATAAATTTAATATCGAAGTGGACCAATGGCCCACATATCAGATATTAAACTGATAAGAACAGATACTACACTTGATCTTAGCCAAAAGGCCGAGAAAGGTATGAATTGTTCACCGTTCAGTTCTTCTATTTATACAAGTCTCCTATCTCTCACCTTCTTCTCCTAAGCGATGTGGGATAAAGAAAACCCACAAAATTGAAACCCCAGAATCCACTGTCATTTAGATACTACTGAAAATTTGCTTACAAGTTTCACCACCGATCGACCAATTTAGTCATTGAGAGAACATAATAGATTTCTTATTAAGATTCAAATTTTGCTTCACTTTGCCTCCAAACTCGAAGATTTACTTATTCGGATTCATCAAATATCCCTGTGAGCAACTGAAGCATAATCTTGATTCGTGAATATTTACTCGTGAGCAACTGAAGCAAAACAGATCTTATGTTGAAAACTACGATTCCGTCAAACTCCCTACTTTAGGCATAGGAAAAGTTATAGCATAAGAGTACTAACTTCTTGAGTGCTTTCTTATTTAGCCAGCAAACTTAAGTTTCTAGATGGTGTCTATCAGAAAGATGTATAAGGAAATTTACATACTAAGAGCATTTCTAAGACAAGGCTAATAATTAGAAAGATTATTGAGGTTAATTAGTATTGCTCACGCAAAACTTGGGCTGACTTGCCTTCAATTGAAAGTATCAGGTTCATTTAGGGTGCCAGGAATGATCCCCATAAACCTAAGGATGGTTTGTTATAGTTATGAGTTTCTGGAGCCACTGTTAATTACAGTTATGCTCTTAGTCTTGATATCCAAAAAAAAGATTCAAATCCTTTGTGACTAATGTAATTTTGATAGCCTTGTTGACTAATGTCTAAACATGAAGCGGGTAACTACCCTACAAAATGACAGAGGAGGAGGAAAGAAGTGTTCATGTGTTGCATTGTACAGAATATAGCTCTAACTAGCAAACTTTTGAGTTCTCAAGCCCAATACAAACAGTACATTTTTATTTTTTAAGCAGCAGAAAAAACCTCACTTTTTATCTATACTAGGTCTTGTGTCCCGTACTTCTCACGGGGAAATTGAATGTTATTAAGTGATAGTATTTCTATTTTTTTAGTGACTGTCACGGGGAAAAGAAATTTTTAAAAATTTAGTATTTCTTAAAAACGATTTAGTAGATTTATTGCAAAGTAAAATGTAATTTTGATGAATAATTTGCATTATGTATATGTGTTATATTGGTGATGTCTTACAAAGGGCATTACAAGGGGAATTACATATACTCCCTCCGTATAAAAAAAGTTGTCATTTTAGCTCATAATTTTTGTAAAGAAAATATTGTCATTTTAGGTGTTTAGGTAAAAAATTATTGATGAGTTACGAGGTTTGACATCGGAAATTGTATTTTTTGGCTCTTTTTATACAAATTCTCTATGTTTATTGGCTACAATTGAGATGGGTTAATAAATAAGTGTAAAATTTATGAGAATATAGGATAATCATTGTATTTCTTAATAAGTTTGCCAAACTCTACAATGGCAATTTTGTTTATATAGAGGGAGTATCTTATTGTACATTATCTCCTAATACAAATGTGGTACCATGCATCGTATGAGCAAGTTTACATTAAGAGATAAGGTAGATAAAAAAATTATCATCTGTTTGTTAATAAAGCGACTTTATATCTGTAAAATTTATGATATGATATGATATGATAAAAAGAAGAGTAGTTGATAAGCATTAGAATCCCCTCATAAGACTAAACATGTGAAGCACTTTGTATATGAAGCTCAACTTTTTTGCAGTAGATACTGAGGATTGTGCATCTTGCTTTGAGATTTTAACTCTAATGTTGATATTATAAAATGCTTGTTTTAAGACTAAAAGATCCTTGTACTTAGATAATATGACTTTCAATTTGTAATCATTAAATCTAATTTATTTAATTAAATTGTTACTGCACTTGTAGATTTATATACTTGGATTTTAGATTATTTAATCATTATCTTATAAAAAATAGTATAGGTAATAGGCTCAATTATACTGTTAAATAATATTAAATATATCATTGTAATGAAAATTTTAATATATTGATTTTGTTTGTAAGAAAACAATATTTGGGCATATGTAAATATGTTATAGTGGGTAAAATGAATATAGTTATATTTGTAAATTTGGTTTTTATTGTATTTAATCATTATAAAAAATAGTATAGGTAATAAGCTCAATTATACTGTAATATTAAATATGTCATTGTAATGCAAATTTTAGTATATTGATTTTGTTTGTAAGAAAACAAATTTCTATATTTTTTTATGGAAAAATAGGAAGTTTTGGGTAAGATCGCACGGTCCGATCGAGATAGTCGCCCTACTACTGCATCTGCTCGCAAGAGGAGGGTTGGCGGTGTATCGCAGGGCCATATTGAGGCCGATAGTGAGGGCACTAGTGAGGACGATGTTGGTCCCGTCCGCTCAGATGAGGACGTGATTATGGAGGACCCACCTCAACAGTCACATCAGGAGGACCCACATCTTGATGACTCACCTCAGCAGCGGCTACCTCTGGAGGAGTCACATGAGCAGCATGCCCCATCTCCACGTGAGGCATCTCAACAGGCCCTGTCTCAGCCTGAGCCAGCCACACAGGCCCTATCTCCGATTGAGCTACATCAGGAGACTCAGTATGGCCCATCTCCATCTCAGCATGCCCCATCTCCACATCATGAGCCATCTCAGCAGGCCCCGTCTCAGCCTGAGCCAGCCACACAGGCCCTATCTCCGATTGAGCCACATCAGGAGACTCAGTATGGCCCATCTCCATCTCAGCATGCCCCATCTCCACATCATGAGCCATCTCAGCAGGCCCCGTCTCAGTCTGAGCCAGTCACACATGCCCCATCTCCGCATTGTAACACCCCCAAATTTAACCCCATTTGAAAGCGTTACTGCCGATGACCCCGGACGTAAACCCCGAAGTCACCCCAGGCTTTTCCGACGTCAACTGACTTAAAACACAATTACAATACTAAAATCATAACTTTTATTAAACCACATGGTCGCGGAATTACACGATTCCTAAAACGACCCAATTAATCAGAAATACAACAGCGAAAGTCTTTAACAAAATACAAAATAGCACAGCGGAAATCTTTTAAATACAAAGCGATAAAACAACTTGTCGAAAACAAAACACCGTTCATCTTCATAGTCGTTCTAGCCTTCTTAGATCTGCAACACACCTGATGTGCCGAATCGAACGGATGACACCAGCCAACCATGCAAGGAATATAACGGTTGGTCAGTCTAATGAAAGACTACGCAAGGGTACAAAGCAGAGTGGTTCGAAGCAGTCGTATTAGGTTAGACTCATCGTTCCTCGAATAATAACCGAGTACGCTAGTCAACCATCATACTCCTACTAGAATATATAAAACAGCATGAACAAGAGAAGATTCTGGAGACCGAGTCTCATAACAATCAATCCCAAAAGAAGACTCTAAAAGAAATGAGCCTTAAAGTAAACAATGACAAATGTTGGGAAACTTAATTTATAATATACACACAATCACAGAATCACAGTATCGCATTCGAGCGATCTACAACTAAGACGATCTTTCCTAGCTGCACTAGCGCCTAGCTGCAATACTCGCCAAACATTTTAAATAAGTGCTTACTCATACGGCACTTTATATTAAGGTCGAGGCATTTTCATTATGTGCATACTCATGGCACGTATCTTATTAAATGTCAACACACACACATCATGTTACAAACTTTTATGATCTGCTCGTCCCGAGACGAGAGATCCTTGGGAATACTCCCTAGATTTGTGACACTAGCTAAGTGCACCACCTCTATACCCGAGTATAGAGGCTAGTCATGACTCACTAATGGTATTAGGGTCTCAATGCCCTTTTCTCCATTTAATTATCAAGAAACGACTGGACCTCCATCCATCGTCCCTACGAATACTCGTGCTAACTAAACAGTTCAACACAGTCAACATCATATCAAATCAAAGCCATCAAGGCCAACATCATAGATCTAACAATCTATATATATATATATCAAAATAGCGTTGCCACTAATAGTATATGCAACCTATTATAACCTTTTTATATGAAGTTCACCTTTAAAATCCACAACAAAACCATTATGAACATAATAGCGCTGTATCTAGCAATATACAACCTATTATAACAACACTTCTTTTATCAAATAATTGATCAAAACTGTTCCCAACATA
Organism: Rheum nobile; assembly: GCA_027886185.1. NCBI lineage: Eukaryota > Viridiplantae > Streptophyta > Magnoliopsida > Caryophyllales > Polygonaceae > Rheum > Rheum nobile. The sequence continues at coordinate 185,184 of WOAB01000142.1, read as the reverse complement.
AACAAGAAACCATCCCAAATTAATTAACAACAAACAATTGATAATTAATTGAAGTATGGAATGATGAGCAAGAGCGAACCGCCACTTGCCTAAATCCGCAGAAGCTTAAGCAAAGCTTAGAGACAACGGGCTCCTGGATCTGAAACTGGAGAAAATCTTGGATAATAAATTCCTAAGAAATGGCCCATAACAAGACCCTAAGTTAGATTCAATATACTTATATATGAATCTAAAAGAATACAAGAAGAAATCAAAGGAAACGAGCAAAGCCCAAAGCCAAACCACAAAACACACAACTCGGACACATACCGCAATCGTGGCAGGTCGCGGTCGGTCGCGGTTTTCGTGCTGTGATAGTGGCTATCTCGCGAGACAACAATGGAGAATTTCTTATCCAAACCGATTTGTTTGCCTTCGATTTGTCTATGGTTCGATCTCCCAACACCTCAAAGCTTCTCACAACACTCAAGAGTACCTTCTCAACTCAAGAGACACTCGAAATCTCCCACACACGAAGCTCCAAAACTGCTCAACAATGGTGGACAGAAAAACAGAGGAAGAAAGAAGAGGATGAAGAAGAGCTTCTTAGCTCCGGGTTTCACCTCCTTTTATAGCCCAATCCGAGCTTCATCTGAGGGAACAAGGGAGGGGACAAGGGGACAAGGCAAAAGAGCCACTTGGCCTGCCCAAAAACAGAGAAAACAGAGGCGCTACAGTAACCGCCACGCGAGGAAGACGACCGCCTCTGAAAAAGGCATTACCGCGATCGCGGCCGATCGCGGTGAATCGCGGTTGATCGCGTCAGATCGCGGTGAGTCGCGGTTTTAAGCCGACTTCGTTAATTCTTATCCGAACTTGGTTTGGATTAAATTTCTTAACTCCGGGTTAAATATATTCGTACATTAACGATACATTAACCCCGAAAACACCTCAACTGTATTATATAATGCTCGGAAAATTTTACAGAGCTCAGACCCCTTTTGAGAGGGTCCGAGACTCACTGAATTAAATCCGTCTAGCAAAACGGGCATAAGAAAAATTTAAAAATAATTCAAAATACCCTTAAAAATTACGGGGTGTTACACGGATGAGCCAGCTGAGCAGCTTCCTTCTTTGTTGAGGAACTTTGATATGCACATTGCAAAGCTGATATGGAGGAAGGCGTCGTTGGACCCACCCGAGGACGTTGTTAGGAGTTTGAGGGTCCAGACACGCCCTACGCAGTTTGCATTTTGGAGGGATCGTATTCCTAGAGGGGTCCCTGTGGAGGGGTCCTGGTTTTGGATTGCGCAGCAGACGGGGTTGACCGGTTTACTTGATTTGCAGTTCGGCAATGCTGATCACAACCTCATTTCAGCATTCGTTGAGAGATGGCATCCAGAGATGAACACCTTCCACTTTCCCTGGGGCGAGATAGCTCCTACTCTACATGACGTGCTGGTGATTTTAGGGCTACCGATCGAGGGATTTGAGGTGACGTCACCATGGACCGGTCATGATAGCGAGCTGGCGGAGTGTGAGGCTTTGTTCGGCTATTTGTTTGGGATAGATTCGGACTACAGCTTTGATGAGGATGATGCTGACATGGTCCGTGACCTTAGGAAGGGTTGGGTCAAGCAATTCCAGCTTGGGAGGCATGTGATGAGGATGATTGAGGAGGGTGCCTATCCAGAGGATATAACAGCCGGTTTCTTATGGCACGCCATGTCGGCTAGCATCTTCGTTGACAAGTCAACGAACGAGCTGAAGACAACACTGCTACCTCTTTTTGTGGACTGGGAGCGTGTCGTTCATACTGCTTGGGGTACTGGGATTCTAGCTCTCCTTTATAGGAACCTCGGAGAGGGTTCTCGGTGCGGAGCTGCACAGTTCGCCGGCTGTGCACGTCTTTTGGAGGTAGGCCTTTAATATAGTTAACTTATAATTTAAATTATTAATATACATTATTGAATTGTTTTTAATAATGGTTGTCTTTCTCTATACGCAGGTTTGGATTTGGACGTACTTCGTATACTTCCCGGGCAACCCTAACCTCAAGGAAGGTGCGGACGACGACCTCCGATGCGCTGGACCAGTCATACTACAGACGAATTCTGGACGAGTATAGGCCAAAAGATGTACGTATTCTTTTTCAATTTTAATTTACAGTAAGATAGTTTAATGAATTAATTTATGTGCCATCGTGTTTTGTTAATTGCAGATACGGTGGATGTTGATGATCCCAATACCTCCTTCCGTAGTTCCACTACAAATCCCAAGTACGGACAACGGCTTTCAAATTACACTCGCATAGCCGATGTGGGGGGTTTGTTGATGATTCAGAGGAAGATGCCATTATTTGTTGCAGTGTTTGGTTTCCTACGAATGTCATGAATCTATCAACCGAAGTTCTCCTTATATATAGTAAAAAAGCTGGCTAGGCGGCTCACAGTGCTGCCCAAAGGGTCCAGAATCTCACAAGTACCCTTCTGGGCGGCACTGTGTGCCGCCCAGTGAACCCTACTGGGTGGAACACAGTGTCGCCCAGAAGGGTACTTGTGAGATTCTGGACCCTTTGGGCGGCACTGTGAGCCGCCTAGCCAGCTTTTTTACCCTATTAATACGCACCCGCCCACAACTAGTGTACGCTTTAATGTTTTCGTGAACGTGTTTTTGTTAATGATTAGTAATATTGTTGTCGCGTATCGCATTTTCCCGATTTTTTTCAATTCGAAAAAACAAATGATTCAAAACACAATATACGATCAATCTCAATCAAACTTTCACACAAAAGGAAATACAATATCATATATAAAGTCGATTAAAATCCAAAAAACCTAGGTAAGTATGTCAGGTCGCCCATGAAATGCTCGCTCCTCTATATAACTCTTGAACCTATCCTTAAAGCGCTCATGACTATCCCATCCATCAACACTTGGATCCTTGTAAATGCGCCACTGTCTTGGAGGCGGTGGAATGGGACAATGGTCATTAACAAGCCAAATCTGTACACGTAAAAAATACAGTTATAAAAAAATGAAAGAATAAGTAAATACGAGAGAGTATGACTCCACGTACCGGTACGTAATGGTCTCTCCTGCCTACATGTGCTATCGCATAAACCTTTGTCGGAGGCTCGGCACCCGGGGGGGGGCCCACAATGGAAGACATGTGTGCGGTCCGAACCATGATAAGACAACAACAACCACTTGGTGTTCTGTGGCAAACGCCAACCCAGTAATAGGCATTACACACCAGAAGTTTGTCGTGCACGGTGAAGGAATATAATTCAATTTCCTAACAAATTCTTCCAACGTCAATGCTTCCTCCGCAAGCATCGCTACGTAGTTGGCTCCATGTGCCTGGACGTGCTTCAAAAGCCCTAACCGGACATCAATGTACTCGTCTTCTTGGCAACACAGCAAAACGGCAAGAGAACGGAACCCACAATGACCATCACCTTTGACATTTTGAACTCTAGAAATGTAGGCGAGCATGAAATGATCAATATTCTCGTGTCCCCAGTTGAAGCCGAGATACTTGACCGGCTTGTTTGAAGCCGACTTGGACTTGGTTGAAGCAGATTTCGGCTTTGCAGGTTTAGTGGCACTCCCCTTTGCTGTTGAAACTCCACTGTGAGGTCGTCCGCTAGAAGGGCATCCTTTCGATCCCTTTGATCCCACGATCGATTTCACATTGGTCGTCTCTTTCTCTGCAAGCTCATCCTCCTCATCCACTCCCAGCTCCTCACCCTCCATCTTCATCTTCTGCTTCTCCTTCATCTTCTTCATTTTTGCATCCATATGCTCGTCCCAACCCATTTTCCTCTTGGTATCGGTCTTTCTCGCATTCATCCTAGGCCTCCCCTTCTTGGTCTCACCACGTGGCGGGTCTTGAATATCGCACGATGTAGGGTCCTTTGACTCACGCCACTTTTCCGCCATCTTCTTCAAATCAAATCCCTCAACTGTCCCACATAAGTACTCTTCAACGAAGTCATCCACCGTGACATTGTCCGCTGTCAGTGAAACACCATCATCGACATCAAGATCCTTAGCATCCATCCCTTCCCATCGGATCTGCTTCCAGAAAATATCAACCTCTTCAGGCACTAACGGGTAACACGTCTCCACGTAGACCTTAATTGTGTGTGGGCAAGGCAGCCCTAGTGTGGACCTCTACCAAAAATCATCACATTTGTTCCCAAATTTTCCCTCCTTTGCTAACACAGCTTGGGCATACAACATTCTCAGGCATTTTTCAGAGCACTTTTCAAGGATGCGCTTGAAGAACACCTTAACCCACTCAGGGTCATTCACTATCTCCATGGGAAAGGCAGTGCAGTTCTTGGTCATCTCAAATCGGATCTTCCGATGCTCATCAACAAACATGTTGTCGATGTGCTGCATAATTGTGTCGAACCCTCCGACGGATGTCTCAATCATGTCCTTAAGCATAGAATGCTGACCCTCAACCCTGACAATAATATATTCGTATACAATTAACTAAATAAATTTTATAACCCAATTTGATTGTAAATGTTTGTATAAAAGTTACCTGTTTGATGTTCTTGTGGCAAAATGGAGAACATCATCACACCATGCCGCAACCAGCTTCTTCTTATGCTCATTAAACCAAGTTTGCTCCACATATCTCACCAAGCCTTCACTCCATATCTCCTTAAAGTGAGCAAGCCGCTCTTTGTACTCCTCCTTTGTGTGAGACCTCATCACCCGACGAACACTTCCCGAGAATTTCTTCTCGTCAATCTTCATCGTCTTAGCATATGCCTTCACATTACGGTCTACATGGACCTGACACAAGTGATGACGAACCTTCGGAAACACCAGTTTGGCAGCCTTGATCAGTCCTAGCTCTCGATCAGACATGATGCATACAGGATTTTTCTTCCCGTACAACCACTTCAATCGTCTCAGTGCCCATGCATAGTGGTTTGTCGTCTCCCTTTCCATGAACACAAGAGCAATGCAATATGTGTAGTTGGTGCAAGTAAACCCAATAATCTGGAATAGAGGCATACCGTACCTATAAATGCAACACAAAAAATACTTTAAACACGCAGAAAATACCATTATCTACACATAATACAAAAAAGAGTAAGGTTTACCTGTTGGTTTTGTATGTCGAATCCATGATGACGACATTAGGAAACATGCACAACAAATGTCGAGCGTCTGGATGAGAAATAAACAAGCACGCCAAAACCTCATTCCCATCTTCGCTCGTCTTAGTAGCAGTGTCCAACAAATAGCCTTTCTCATTCAAATATCCCAATGACCATTGTGTCACATTCAGATTGCCTAGGGATTTCAACCTCTCCTTAGCCCTAACAGTGTACACCTACTTCCTCGAAATCATTGAACCCGTATATTCATTCCTAAGCTGTGTAGAAATAACCTTGGGTCTTGCACCTGCCGCAGTATCAATCATCACTTTCCTACGCTGCTCCTTCGTAAGTCGGGAAGCATATGCATGGCCGATCAAGGTGCTCGAAAGCATATGGTTATGGGATCCAATAACAACCGATATGGTCCACCCAGGATCTCTAATAGCATTTTCTTCCCTAAAAGTACCATGCAACAAAAAGGGACAACCCTTCTTTTTTGACCTAGTTTTATTCACTCGTATCGGGCTGACCTTTTTACCATCGACTAACACCTTCTTCTTGCCGGACCTAGGTAACCCGGATCTCTCACAATGAAATATAATCTTTTTAGGCTTTGATGATTTAGTAGTGATCACCATAAAAAGACTAAAACATACCCTTTGCACCCAATCTCTCAATCCTTCCTTACTAGGAAATATCTCAGTAGTAGTAAAATGAGATGAGAAGTCGATTGCTACAAATTCATCATCACTAGAATCACCCTATTTATATATAAAAATTATTACATTAGAGACTAATTAATAATTAAATTTCTACACCCTAATATCAAAAAATTAAACATATTTCAAAACAGTTCAAAGACTAAGTACATTTAAGATCTAATTATTTTATACAATAAAAATTACAATATTACATACCTTGAAGTACTCGGGAGAAATTGGTGCCTGCAAATCACCCTCATCATCTACAGATGTGTGCACGCTCGAAGACGACTCCGACAACCCCCTCCATCCAGAATCGCTTGACGACGACATTTTTTATGAAAAGGAGTTTCAAGATTTTGATACAATACAATACCACCATCCCCAACAATATATAGTGTCGGCTACACCTGTCCTGGGCGGCCCTATGTGCAGCCCACATTCACCGTTGGGAGAGTCCTGGGCGGCACGTAGTGCCGTCCAGGACTCTCTTTTTAAAGTAAACTGGGCGGCACGTCTTGCCACCCATGAACCATGTCCCCCCAAAAAACCCAGTTCACTGAACCAGTTTCTTGGGCGGCACTTGTTGCCGCCCACAACCCCGGTTTCAATGAACCGGTTTTTAAAACACATTTTAATTTATTTTTAAAAATAAACCCAAAACTGAACCCATCATGGGCGGCAATTCGTGCCGCCCAAGGAACTCGGGTTTTCTGAGCGGCAATGAGTGCCGCCCAGAGGGGAGTGCGAGGCGAAAAAAAAGGGTGTGTGCGTTTTTTCGCTGTACTTTTATTTCCAAGATAAGTTCAATTGTTGGGACATGCTATAGTTGAATTGGCTCCTCAAACCTTGTGTGTTGCTTGTTTAGGATGTTATTCAGGCTGATAGAGATGAGATTGAGCAGTAGAAATTCACAATAATTGAAATGTCCTCTCAACTTTTAGCTTATCTAGACTAGACTATGAAATAAACAATACGAAGTATTGTATAATAAAAGCATTAAGTCGATGCTTAATGTTAGATAAAAACCATATATATTTAATATGAAATATATCTCAAGCCCACTTGATAAGATCTGTTCCTTTTTCAATTACACACATGTTCATTAGATCACTACTACGTACAATGGACTTAGTCCGGAATGAACCACCGACAATAAATACAAACAAGTTCTTGGATGGATTTGTTTGAAGATGACGATGAATTCAAAGAGTTTGAAATCGGTCAAGGTTTGTTGCTTCCCTTTGTCTTCTTCTTTTTTTTGTAACTCTTGTAGTGCAATTTCCCCATTTTTTTGTGAATCAAATGTAGTGGTACTTTTACGATGTTTTCTGAAGTTGTTCTTAAGATATTTGGTTACCAATTAGTCTAAATTTGTATATCCTGTACTTGTATTCATGAGGTTGTTAGTTTATTATGCAGATGGCTTAAAATTCTCTCTTTTAGTCCTTGTTGTAACAAGGATATGTAGAGGGGCTAAGACTTTTGATATCAGGCTCTAATTAAATTCCCCAATTTGTTTCTAGTTTGTTGTGGATGAGAGTGGAATTTGTTTCCTTTCAAGATCTGTTGCAACTAGCAACATGTGATGGTATTTTGTAGTTAGGAATTTTAGGTTTATTGAAATGTGATCTGATTTTTATGGAACTGTGGTCTTGTACAATGTTATTTGCTCCTGATCTTCATGCTGTAATTTTTACAGCAACTTAAGAAAGATGTTGTCATGACTGCTGTATGTAGGATGATTGTCATCTTGTTTTTTCTTTCTTTCTGCAAAGGACTATCGAATGAAGAAGTTCATATTCATTTCAACTGGTTGCAGTGAAATGAATATGAACTTCTTGCAATGAGCACTGAGCACTCTTCATATGACAATATCTCTTTATAGGCTGTTCCTTTTCCAATATGTATAACATATGTAAACCAATACATCAAGGAGGTCTTGGATTAAGAAAAACAAAAGACATGAATAAAGCTCTGCAATTCAAATTATTATGGAAAATCTTAGCAGAACTGAATAATTATTGGGTTAGAGTTGTTACTGAAAAATACTTGAAAAACAATCCACATATTCCATTACGAGAAAAAAGGAAATTACTCTTGGCAATGATCCAAAATGATTGAACTCATGGATGAGTTCAAATCTGGACTAATTTGACAAGTTGGTAATGGCAAAACAATCAAATTCTGGACGGATAACTGGGTCTTGAACACCCCTTTATGTAATATCATAAACACACAATCAATCCTGAATAAGGATGTCCTGATAGCTGATTTTATGTTGCCAAATAAAACCTGGAATAAGGATTTATTAGAACAATGTTTACCATATGATTTAACCCAAAAAATAACCTCGATCCATATACCCTTAAATGATATTCATGATAGAATGTACTGGAAAACTAGCAAAAATGGCTGGTTTTCTACGAATTCTGCTATGGAACTAATTAACAGAAACAAGAGATATACTGCCTATGATTCTTCATGGATCTGGAAGATGGACACATACCCCAAAGTTAAAAACTTTGTCTGGAAAATAATGAAAAACGGACTCCCAACAAAAACTAGATTAGCAAAAAAAGGTGTAGCAATCCCCCCGGGTTGTATCCGTTGCAATGCTCAGTTGGAAGATTTGAATCATCTCTTATTCCAATGTACCCATACCATAAAAACAATCGAGAAAATGAATTATGGTACCTATGACATTATTAGATCCTTAATCATAGGAAACAAAAAAATCAATGAAATCATTGAAGAAATTCGACAAAAAACTAATAGATCACAATTTATAGAATTAATGGTCTCTTGGTGGGGAATTTGGTTTTATAGAAACCAACAAAGCTTTGGAAGAACAAACGATGATGTCGATTCCATAAAGGATGTACCAATTTACATTAAGAAACAAATTGAGAACTGGAATAAGACGAAGAGCTGGAACCCTGACTGTTTAGCAGAAGACAAACAAAAAACTCATAGAACGAACATTGTTAGACGACCAATAAAGAAATGGAAAAAACCACCTGATAATATTATTAAAATCAATACAGATGGATCCACTAAAACTAATGGTGAATCTAGCTTTGGCTATATTTTCAGGAACAATACGGGCAAACCAATCTTCCTCGATGGGGAAAAATGTGGTATCTCAACCCCTTTAAAAACGGAAACGCTTATAGTAAGAAATGCCCTGGTAAAAGCCTATGAATTAGGCATTACCGACATTCAACTTGAATGCGATAACCTTACCATTGTGAATGTTCTGAATCAAATCTGGCACTGTTCATGGGATATTAAAATGTTAATTTCTGATATCTTGTGTGTTTTACAACTTTTCTCTTCAATGCAAATTTTTCATGTCTTACGAGAAACAAACGTGGTGGCCGATTTCATTGCAAAGAAGGTCCAGCTGAGTTCCTTGGAAGATATTCGAGCTAATCTAGAATTTGTAATTCTTATCCGCGCTGCATTCCACCATATGATATTTCTGCTAATCCGCGCTGCATTGAACCTTTATGATTCACTATGTTCACAAGAAAGTACTATATTAAACAAACAAGGCTATTTCTTACGAATTGCATAATCATTTTTATCGACACAAATTACATATTGTGCGGTCATTTAAGGTGCAATTTCAGCAATATAAACCGGCACCTGGTGAGTGATCAAGTTATACCCTCAGAAGGTTCAAACGAGAGCAAGTTGGATCTAACAAGAGCTACATACCACATAGGAGAAGGCCCCCATGCCATATCCTCCCGCTACCCTTCCAATGTCCAACAACAATGCCCCTTATCGCATCGAAATGAGGTGCTTAATAACACCATCATTTTTTAACGGCGCAAAACCGCGCAGTCGCTTTTTTTTAGCTGCGCACTTCCCCATGGGCGGCTCGACATGCCGCCGAGAAAACCCGAGTTCCATGGGCGGCTCTACGAGCCGCCCATGATGGGTTCAGTTTAGGGATTTTTTTTTGAAATAAATAAAAATGTGTTTTTAAAAACCGGTTCATTGAAACCGGGATTGTGGGCGGCATTTCGTGCCGCCCACGAAACTGGGTCAGTGAACCAGGTTTTTTGGGGGGACAGGGTTCATAGGCGGCACTTCCTGCCGCCCAGGGTTCATGGACGGCACGTGGTGCCGCCCAGGGTTCATGGACGGCACGTGGTGCCGCCCAGTGAGTATACGTTTCACTCCCAACGGTCGATGTGGGCTGCACGTAGGGCCGCCCAGTACAGGTATAGCCGGCTATATAAATTAGGGATGGTGGTATTGTATTGTATCCAAATCTAGAAACTCATTTTCATAATAAATGTCGTCGTCAAGCGGTTCTGGTTGGAGGGGATTGTCGGAGTCCTCTTCGAGGGCTAACACATCTGTAGATGATGAGGGTGATTTGCAGGCGCCAATTTCTCCCGAGTACTTCAAGGTATGTAATATTGTAATTTTTACTGTATAAAATAATTAGATCTTAAATGTACTTAGTCTTTGAAATGTTAAACTATTTTGAAATAATATTTAATTTGTTGATATTAGTTTTTAGAAATTTAATTATTAATTAGTCTCTAATGTGGTAATTTTTGTATATAAATAGGGTGATTCTAGTGATGATGGATTTATAGCTATCGACTTCTCATCCCATTTTACTACTACTGAGATATTTCCTAGTAAGGAAGGATTGGGAGATTGGGTGCAAAGGGTAGGTTTTAGTCTTTTTATGGTGATCACTACTAAATCATCAAATCCTAAAAAGATTATACTTCACTGTGAGAGATCCGGGTTACCTAGGTCCGGCAAGAAGAAGGTGGTAGTCGATGGTATAAAGGTCAGCCCGATACGAGTGAATAAAACTGATACGGGGTTAGCCGTGTAGAAGATGGATCTAGGCAACGGATCTCAAAACAAAAGAAAACACAAGATTAGAACAATAGCGGAAGTGAAACTAATGGATAGGATAATAGATAGAACCAATAGAAACGACGAGAAAACCCGCTTGCTTGATAGCAAAGAACCTTGTCGAACGATCTACCAACCCGATCTCTACAACGCCACACAACCAAGAATCGCTGACGAACTTGGAGCACAGAGAGGATTGCTTATGATGTACGAAATCACCAACTCCAGAGGGACTTGACAAAGACGAAAACAACTAAGCAGGAAAGAACAATCGATTGAGACTCTCACGGGGAGCCGAGTTTCAAAGCAAAACCCAAGCTCTGTTTTTGTGTTTTAACAATATGAGAAATCTGTCTAATGAAGAAGACAAGGGAGGCCTTAAATACCCTAGGAGGGCCGGCCCTAGCTTCCCAAAAATGGGTTACACTTAATCCCGAAATATCCGAAAATAGAAAGCTGAAAATAAATAAATAATAATCCTAAAAATATCCAATGTAGAAATTAATAAGATTAAACATATGTAACGTTGACCAATAAAGTCAACGCCTTGACTTTGGACTTGTCCTCTTCGTCATGTGATACATCATGTGCCATAAACGTCTCCAGCTCTTGACGTAGTTCCTTCAATCTTGACCTAGTAATCGGTCCATCAAAGGTTGGCACTAATGGCGGGGATGATTCCTCATCATTCTCCCCTTCTTGAAAAGGACTCGTCCTCGAGTCATCAACATCAGCTGCTGCATAAGGGGTAAGATCACTGACATTGAATATCGGGCTCACGCCATAGTCATCGGGCAGCTCCAACACATAGGCATTGTCGCCTACTCTCCTCAGCACCTTGAACGGTCCATCACCTCTGGGAGACAGCTTCGACTTCCTCTGCTCCGGGAACCGCTCCTTGCGCAGGTGTAGCCACACCAAGTCGCCGGGCTCGAACAACACTTGACGCCGACTGTGATTAGCTCGGGCTGCGTTCTTCGCTGCAGTAGCTTCCAAACGAGCCTTAGTCCGCTCGTGCAGCTCTTTCATGAACTCAACCTGTCTATCAGCATCAAAGTCTGCTCGTTCCGGTAAAGGCAACGGCTTAAGATCCAAAGGGGTTAGGGGATTCAAACCATACACACATTCAAAAGGGGACATATTAGTAGAAGAATGAATAGTCCTATTATAAGCAAACTCAACATGTGGTAAGGCTTCTTCCCAACTTTTCAGATTAGATTTAATAACAGCCCTAAGGATAGTACCCAATGTACGGTTAGTGACCTCAGTTTGTCCATCTGTCTGGGGGTGGTTAGCAGTAGAGAACAACAACTTAGTACCAAGTTTACCCCATAAAGTCTTCCAAAAGTAACTCAGAAATTTGACATCCCTATCACTCACAATAGTACGAGGTACACCATGCAACCGAACAATCTCTCTAAAGAACAAATCAGCAACATTCCTAGCATCATCAGTTTTATGGCATGCAATAAAGTGAGCCATTTTAGAGAACCTATCAACAACCACAAATATAGAATCTCTCCCCTTCTTAGTCCTAGGCAATCCAACAATAAAATCCATACTAATATCAACCCAAGGAAAGCAAGGAATAGGCAAGGGAGTATAAAGACCATGCGGTTTTGCCTTAGATTTAGCCTGTAAGCACTCAACACAGCGTTTGATAAAATTCTCTACATCCCTAAGCATGTGTGGCCAATAGAAATGAGTATGCAACATGTTATAAGTCTTATCTCTACCAAAATGACCCATCAATCCACCTCTATGGGACTCATCAACAAGTAACAACCGTAGAGAACAAACAGGAATGCACACCTTATCAACTCGAAATAAGAATCCATCAAACAAGAAAAACTTATCAAATGAACCCTTTTCCACACAATGCTTATAAATCACTCCAAAATCAGCATCCATATCATACAACTCCTTAATATAAACGAATCCAAGGACCCGAGCATCCAAAGTAGTCAAGAGTGTATGTCTCCTAGAAATGGCATCAGCTACAACATTATCTTTTCCTTTCTTATACTTAATCACATAGGGAAATGTTTCTATGAATTCCATCCACCTACCATGCCTCCTATCCAACTTATCTTGACTCCTAAAATGCTTTAAGGACTCATGATCAGTTTTAAGCACAAATTCTCTAGGCCAAAGGTAGTGTTGCCAAGTTTTCAGCACTCTAAATAAGGCATATAATTCCCTATCATAAGTAGAATAATTCAAGCATGCACCTTTCAACTTTTCAGAAAAGAAGGCAATAGGCTTACCTTCCTGCATGAGGACTCCTCCAATACCAATGCCAGAGGCGTCACACTCTACTTCAAAGGGGCGCAGACAGAACCAGCAATGGCGCGTGTGTCAAACGATCCTTGAGAGTCTGGAACGCCTTTTCTTGAGCTTCACCCCAACGGAACAGAGTATTCTTCTTAGTGATCTCTGTCAGCGGGGCTGCAATGGTGCTAAAATCTCGAACGAACCTCCTGTAGAAGCCAGCCAGGCCGTGGAAACTACGCACGTCACCTAGGTTCTTCGGGGTCGGCCAGTCACGGATGGCTTGCACCTTCTCTTGATCCACTTGCAGTCCATGAGCACTCACTACAAAACCAAGAAACAAAACTCTGTCAGTGCAAAAATCACACTTCTTTAGATTTCCATACAACTGTACAGCTCTGAGAGTGGATAAAACTTCCCTGAGGTGCTCTGCATGTGCTTCCAAAGATTTACTGTAGATCAGAATATCATCAAAGTAAACTACAACAAATCTACCAATAAAAGATCTCAAGACATGATTCATAAGACGCATAAAAGTAGAGGGGGCATTAGTCAAACCGAAAGGCATAACAAGCCACTCATACAAACCAAACTTCGTCTTGAATGCTGTCTTCCATTCGTCTCCTTCCTTCATCCGGATTTGATGGTATCCATTGCGAAGATCGATCTTGGAAAAGGTGGAGGCGCCATGGAGCTCATCCAACATGTCATCGAGCCTGGGGATCAGGTGCATGTACTTGATCGTGATGTTATTAATAGCCCTGCAATCAACACACATACGCCAAGTATTGTCCTTTTTGGGGACGAGTAAGACCGGCACAGCACACTGGGATCGGCTCTCTCTAACATACCCTTTATCTAGAAGGTCCTGGACTTGGTTCTGGATTTCCTGGGTCTCAGTAGGGTTCATCCTATAGGCAGGCCGGTTGGGTAGGGTAGCACCATGAATCAGGTCTATTTGGTGCTCAATGCCTCTAATAGGGGGTAGGCCAGGAGGTATCTCATCCGGGAAAACATCAAGGAACTCAGCTAAAAGGGTCTGGACAGCAGCTGGGAGTGTAGCTCGGTCGTCGTCACCTAACAGGGTATAGGCCTGACAAAGGGACATGAGGGCGACGTCCGGGGGAAGGTAATCTACCAGGTGGTCTCTGCTGGATGCTAAGAGCACTCGGCTAGGGGTAGAGGCGAGGGTGAGGTCGGTCCGTGTGGAGGCAGTGGATGGTTCGGCTGAGGACTTACCCTTACGCTCGGCCTCTCTTTTCTTATCATAAGCCTCAACCACTTGAAGCGGCGTCATCGGTTTCAACACCACTTTCCTACCACGAAACTCAAAGGCATGTTGGTTAGTACGTCCATCATGAATAACATATCTATCAAATTGCCAAGGACGACCTAACAAAATATGACAAGCTTGCATAGGAACAATATCACATAAAATTTCATCCTCATAAGTTCCTAGCTTAAGTGTAATCTTAGCTTGCCTATTCACCTTGAGTTCACCACAATCATTCATCCAATGAAGTCTATAAGGTCTAGGATGCAAAAAAGTAGGGAGTTGCAGTTTATTAACTAATTCAACACTAGCAATATTACAACAACTACCACCATCAATAATCATGTTACAAACTTTCCCTTTAATAAGACATCTTGTATGAAACAAATTCTCACGCTGATTATCATCACAAGGAGCCTGATTAACATGCAAAATCCTCCTAACAATCAATGAATCACCATGCTCATATTCAATAAAATCCAAATCATTATCATTGGCATGCTCATTCATATCATGGCTAGCAACTAAATTTTCATGCTCAGTGTCAGACTCAGACTCTAACTCACCCAAATGATTAATCATCAAAACACGAGTATTAGGACAATCCTTCATGCAATGACCCTTTCCTTGACATTTAAAGCAAGTGATATCTCTAGCTCTAGGAGGAGGGTCAGCAAGGTTACCTCGTGTAACTGTAGGGGCGGGCCGTGTGGGCTGCTGTGGTGCGGTGGAGGTAGAGGGGTGTGCACCACAGGAATTCTGCTCATTGCCGCGAGGCGGACCGGTTGCTGGGCGGGATCTCTGGTGTCCGGTGTGGCTCTGCTGCTGGTCGGGATGCCAGCTTTGGCGTTGTGGCACTGTGCGGTGTTGTTGGGTATAGCTGGACTTGAATTGTCTCTCTACTTTGATTGCTTGGTGTAGCAAATCTGTCATGGTAGAATAGGGATATAATTCTATAGTGTCAGCTAAATGAGGATGCAAGATACGTAGATACCTGGACATAGTGGCCTCTTCATCTTCGACGACGTTGCCGCGTGCCATGGCTATCTGCATATTGTTGTAGACCTCTTCAACACCTAAAGAGCCTTGCCTCATAGTCTCCAAACGGTTGCGGAGAACTCTATTGTGGTGGTGGGGAACGAAGCGGGCCCTCATCATAGCTCTCATCTGGTTCCATGTGTTGACCGGAGGGTCCATGGCTTGTCTTCGAGCCTTCACAACAGAATCCCACCAAACCAAAGCATAACCAGTAAATTCAAGAGCAGCGAGTTGTACCTTTTTATGTTCAGGGAAATTGTGGCAACCCCAAATCTGCTCAATCTTCGTCTCCCATTCAAGGTAGACGTCTGGATCACACTTTCCATCAAAAGCCGGGATCTTCACTTTGATCCGTCCAATGCCGTCTTGTTCGGCTTCACGGCGGCGGGGTTGTCCGCGGTCATTCCGGGGGCGGTAAGGACGCCACTCATTACGCTCCTCGCGCTCATAGTCCTACATATCATCATCACCCCATAAACTAGAACGTATCGACATAGGAGGGGACTCAGACCTATCACGAGGTGCGGGATGCCGAATCGGGCGTATGCGGTCGGTGCCAGTGGCTAGCGGTTGGCGACGCTCGTCCATCGCCGCTTGGTAGGCCGTGGCTTGGTCGACCAAGGGCTCGGTGGCGGGAAACGGTCCGCTATGCGATGGACCAATGTGTTCCTGCGCAGCCGGGAGTGGGTTGGAGCGGGTCTCCAACGAGTCAAACTTCGCAGACAACTGCGCGACTGTAGAAGCCAACTGTTGTAGCATCGCCTGCATATCGACATGGGAACCATTTGCAGTAACCTGTTCATCACCGGAACCTGTCATGATCACCACTTAGACGAACACAGAAAGACGTTAAGGTTAGGAAAACCAAAAAACTCTCAAGTGTTTGCACTCGGTGATTGTACAACCTGCGAAGTGAGGCTCGTAAATGACAAGTTCTCTATATGCTCAAGATACGCAGCAAATCAAGGTCAAGCAGAGATGTAGTAGACAAGACAAGTAGATGTACGACGAAAATGACTCAAACAAAAGCGAGACTAGAGAATGACTCAACAAGGAAAGCGACACAACTATAGTCACAAGAATGAAATACAACTAAAGATAGGGCTATTTATGTGTTTCGAACTCAAGAAATGCGAATTGCAAGTCAGAAAGACGTACCTTTGTCGACTCGGAACGAAGCCAATTGGAGCCGAGAGTGACCCGAGGGAACGGAAGGGAGAAGGGGTTCGGGCAAGAGGGGGTAGTGCTCGACTGAGGGCAACCCGGGGTGGGACCCGGTCGGGTTGGGGTCGGGTGGGGTGGACTGAGAGCAACCCGGGGTGGGACCCGGTCGGGTTGGGGTCGGGTGGGGACAGGCTGAGAGCAACCCGGGGTGGGACCCGGTCGGGTTGGGGTCGGGTGGGGTGGACTGAGGGCAACCCGGGGTGGGACTCGGTCGGGTTGGGGTCGGGTGGCGACAGGCCGGGTGGGGCTCGACTGAGCGGAACCCGGGCAGGACCCGGTCGGGTGGTGGCCGGGTGGTGGCGACTGAGCGCAACCCGGGGTGGGACCCGGTCGGGTTGGGGCCGAGTCGGTGGCAGGTACGTGAGGGCTGGGTTAACTGAGGCTCACCCGGTCTGGACCCGGTCGGGTTATGGCCGGGTATTGTTGCGGCGACAAAGAGGTCCGAAAAAAAAATCTGAAACGGAATCCTAATTTTTTATTTTTTTTTATATATTTCGAAAAAAAAAAAATTCTGAAAAATTCTCAAAAATCCCAGATGCCTTTTCCTCTTTTTTTTTTTTTTGAATTTCGATAATGTTTTTTTTTTTTTTTGATATAATTTTCTTTTAGGCAACTTGTTTTTCCTGGGATATTACACCATAAAGATAAAATAAAATCTCTAGAAAATCAAGCAAGTATCTTGAAGATTACCAAAATTGAACAATCGGATCTCTGGCGCGCACGAACCTGGACGCCGTCGTGTCTTGCTCGCCAAGCTAGGGTTCGAACAACAATGGTGGAAGGGGGGGCAAAATTTTTGTTGATTTTTGGACGGTTTTGGTATGTTTTTGTGGATCCTCGTAGTCACAATCAACTGCAACGAACTCCTTTCCAAGACAAACAAGAGCAAACAATCAGTCAGACTAACAATTCACTAATGTGACTCAAACAAAGAAATTCAATTGACGATTGAAAACAGAAAGATCCAATTTTTGATGATGAATCTGGAATCGTCAAAGGCGATCCGAAGCCGCAAAGCTCTTGATACCAATTGATACGGGGTTAGCCGTGTAGAAGATGGATCTAGGCAACGGATCTCAAAACAAAAGAAAACACAAGATTAGAACAATAGCGGAAGTGAAACTAATGGATAGGATAATAGATAGAACCAATAGAAACGACGAGAAAACCCGCTTGCTTGATAGCAAGAAATCTTGTCGAACGATCTACCAACCCGATCTCTACAACGCCACATAACCAAGAATCGCTGACGAACTTGGAGCACGGAGAGGATTGCTTATGATGTACGAAATCACCAACTCCAGAGGGACTTGACAAAGACGAAAACAACTAAGCAGGAAAGAACAATCGATTGAGACTCTCACGGGGAGCCGAGTTTCAAAGCAAAACCCAAGCTCTGTTTTTGTGTTTTAACAATATGAGAAATCTGCCTAATGAAGAAGACAAGGGAGGCCTTAAATAACCTAGGAGGGCCGGCCCTAGCTTCCCAAAAACGGGTTACACTTAATCCCGAAATATCCGAAAATAGAAAGCTGAAAATAAATAAATAATAATCCTAAAAATATCCAATGTAGAAATTAATAAGATTAAACATATGTAACGTTGACCAATAAAGTCAACGCCTTGACTTTGGACTTGTCCTCTTCGTCATGTGATACATCATGTGCCATAAACGTCTCCAGCTCTTGACGTAGTTCCTTCAATCTTGACCTAGTAATCGGTCCATCAAAGGTTGGCACTAATGGCGGGGATGATTCCTCATCAAAAACTAGGTCAAAAAAGAAGGGTTGTCCCTTTTTGCTGCATGGTACTTTTAGGGAAGGAAATGTTATTAGAGATCCTGGGTGGACCTTATCGATTGTTAGTGGATCCCATAACCATATGCTTTCTACCACCTTGACCGGCCATGCATTTGCTACCCGACTTACGAAGGAGCAGCGTAGGAAAGTGATGATTGATACTGCGGCGGGTGCAAGACCCAAGGTTATTTCTACACAGCTTAGGAATGAATATTCGAGTGCAACGAGTTCGAGGAATCAGGTGTACACTGTTAGGGCTAAGGAGAGGTTGAAATCCCTGGGCAATCTGAATGTGACACAATGGTCATTGGGATTTTTGAATGAGAAAGGCTATTTGTTGGACACTGCTACTAAGACGAGGGAAGATGGGAAGGAGGTTTTGGCGTGCTTGTTTATTTCTCATCCAGACGCTCGACATTTGTTGTTCATGTTTCCTAATGTCGTCATTATGGATTCGACCTACAAAACCAACAGGTAAACCTTAGTCTTTTTTGTATTATGTGTAGATAATGGTATTTTCTACGGGTTTTAATTTTTGTGTGTGTTGCATTTATAGGTACGGTATGCCTCTGTTCCAGATTGTTGGGTTTACTTGCACCAACTACACATATTGCATTGCTCTTGTGTTCATGGAAAGGGAGATGACAAACCACTATGTATGGGCGCTGAGACGATTGAAGTGGTTGTACGGGGAGAAAAATCTCGTATGCATCATGTCTGATCGAGAGCTAGGACTGATCAAGGCTGCCAAACTGGTGTTTCCGAAGGTTCGTCATCACTTGTGTCAGGTCCATGTAGACCGTAATGTGAAGGCATATGCTAAGACGATGAAGATTGACGAGAAGAAATTATCGGGAAGTGTTCGTCGGGTGATGAGGTCTCACACAAAGGAGGAGTACAGAGAGCGGCTTGCTCACTTTAAGGGGATATGGAGTGAAGGCTTGGTGCGATATGTGGAGCAAACTTGGTTTAAAGAGCATAAGAAGAAGCTGGTTGCGGCATGGTGTGATGATGTTCTCCATTTTGCCACAAGAACATCAAACAGGTAACTTTCATACAAACATTTGCAATCAAATTGGGTTATAAAATTTATTTAGTTAATTGTATACGAATATATTATTTTCAGGGTTGAGGGTCAGCACTCTATGCTTAAGGACATGATTGAGACATCCGTCGGAGGGTTCGACACACTTGTGCAGCACATCGACAACATGTTTGTTGATCAGCATCGGAAGATCCGATATGAGATGACCAAGAACTGCACTGCCTTTCCCATGGAGATAGTGAAAGGCCCTGAGTGGGTTAAGGTGTTCTTCAAGCGCATCCTTGAAAAGTGCTCTAAAAAATACCTGAGGATGTTGTATGCCCAAGCTGTGTTAGCAAAGGAGGGGAAAATTGGGAACAAATGTGCTGATTTTTGGTGGAGGTCCACACTGGGGCTGCCTTGCCCACACACAATTAAGGTCTACGTGGAGACGGGTTATCCGTTAGTGCATGTCTTGGTTGATATTTTCTGAAAGCAGATCCGATGGGAAGGGGTGGATGCTAAGGATCTTGATGTCGATGATGGTGTTTCACTGACAGCGGACAATGTCACGGTGGATGACTTCGTTGAAGAGTACTTATGTGGGACAGTTGAGGGATTTGATTTGAAGAAGATGGCGGAAAAGTGGCGTGAGTCAAAGGACCCTACATCGTGCGATATTCAAGACCCGCCACGTGGTGAGACCAAGAAGGGGAGGCCTAGGATGAATGCGAGAAAGACCGGTACGAAGAGGAAAATGTGTTGGGACGAGCATGTGGATGCAAACATGAAGAATGAGAAGCAGAAGATGAAGATGGAGGATGAGGAGCTGGGAGTGGATGAGGAGGATGAGCCTGCAGAAAAAGAGACGACCAATGTGAAATCGTCCGTTGGATCCCCGGGATCGAAAGGATGCCCTTCTAGCGGACGACCTCACAATGGAGTTTCAACAGCAAAGGGGAGTGCCACTAAACCTGCAAAGCCGAAATCTGCTTCAACCAAGTCCAAGTCGGGTTCAAACAAGCCGGTCAAGTATCTCGGCTTCAACTGGGGGCACGAGAATATTGATCATTTCATGCTCGCCTACATTTCTGGAGTTCAAAATGTCAAAGGTGATGGTCATTGTGGGTTCCGTTCTCTTGCCGTTTTGCTGTGTCGCCAAGAAGACGAGTACATTGATGTCCGATTAGGGCTTTCGAAGCACGTCCAGGCACATGGAGCGAACTACGTAGCGATTCTTGCGGAGGAAGCGTTGACGTTGGAAGAATTTGTTAGGAAATTGAATTATATTCCTTCACCGTGCACGGCAAACTTCTGGTGTATAATGCCTATTACTGGGTTGGCGTTTGCAACGGAACAACAAGTGGCTGTTGTTGTCTTATCATGGTTCGGACCACACACATGTCTTCCATTGTGGGCCCCCCCGGGTGCCGAGCCTCCGACAAAGGTTTTTGCGATAGCACATGTAGGCAGGAGAGACCATTACGTACCGGTACGTGGAGTCCTACTCTCTCATATTTACTTATTCTTTCATAATTTTTTTAGTAACTGTATTGTTTACGTGTACAGATTTGGCTTGTTAATGACCATTGTCCCATTCCACCGCCTCCAAGACAGTGGCGCATTTACAAGGATCCAAGTGTTGATGGATGGGATAGTCATGAGCGCTTCAAGGATAGGTTCAAGAATTATGTAGAGGAGCGAGCATATCATGGGAGACCTGACATACTTACCTAGGTTTTTTGGATTGTAATCGACTTTATATATGATATTGTATTTCCTTTTGTGTGAAAGTTTGATTGAGATTGATCGTATATTGTGTTTTTAATCATTTGTTTTTGAGAATTGAAAAAATCGGGAAAATGCTATACGAGACAACAATATTACTAATCATTAACAAAAACACAGTGCCGCCCATAGGACCGTTGTTGGCCGCCCACAGAGCAGCCCATGAGGGTACTGGGCGGCACACAGTGCCGCCCATATCATTTCATCACCACAACTCCGCTGTACAGCCCATGGGCGGCACACTGTGCCGCCCAAGATGCCTATAAATAGGCCATACGGGGTCCCCTTTCTACCAAGCTTGTCTCACCCAAAGAGGCAAGCTTTCAATCCAAGAGGAAGGGATGTGTTTGATCGCGGTAAGAAAAATAAATATATGTATTTTATTGATTATTTACGCTATTAGGTTGTAGTATTCGTTGGAATCTAATTAAATAATATTTTATTTCAGATACAAGAATTCAATATCGTGGGTTTCGTCGTCTAGCATTTTCAGAACTTCAGTCCCGGAGGAACACAGTCAACCGCCTTTTCCACCTTCACTAGTGAGCTTAAACCGAACTGTCTTGTATTCATTGTAGACTCATGTCATGTTGTGGTCATTTCTAACAGTGCGTTAAGATGGATGCGATTGCCTTGTGGTCATTATCCTCTTGACCGAGTCAAGAGTCCTAGGACGAACCTCCTTCGGCCATGTCGTGCATGCTGAGCTGCTCTTTTTTTCTCGCTGCAGCACAAAAAAATATGGGATCTTTAAATTTCGGTATTTGTAGGATTTCAAGTTTTTCTGTGATGCAGCAAGAAAAAAAGAGCAGATCAGCATGAACGACATAGCCCAAGGAGGTTCGTCCTAGGACTCTTGACTCGGTCAAGAGGATAATGTCCACAAGGCAATCGCATCCATTTTAACGCACTGTTGAAAATGACCACAACATGACGTGAGTCTACAATGAATACAAGACAGTTCGGTTTAAGCTCACTAGTGAAGGTGGAAAAGGCGGTTGTTTGTGTTCCTCTTGACCAAGTCAAGAGTCCTAGGACGAACCTCCTTGGGCCATGGCGTACATGCTGATCTGCTCTTTTTTCCTGGCTGCAGCACAGAAAAACATGGGATCTCCATATTTCAGTATTTGTAGGATTTTAAGTTTTTTTGTGATGCAGCTAGGAGAAGGAGCATATCAGCATGAACGCCGTGGTCCTAGGAGGTTCATCCTGGGCTCTTGAGTGAATGTATATGTATAGTGCAAGAGTTGTGTATGTCATTTGTTCCAGTGTGTATGTATTTTTTTTAAGTGTGTAAGCCATTAGTGAATGTATATGTGTTTTTAGAATTTGTACGTGTTTTTAGTATGTGTATGTAATTTAAGCCATCGGTGAATGTATATGTGTTTTTAGAATTTGTACGTGTTTTTAGTATGTGTATGTAATTTAAGAATATACATGTGTTTTTTAGAAATAACGCACGAAAATCCAACAAACCAATAAGCAAAGAACTAAAACTAGAAACGACGGAACAAATTAGAAACGACGGAACAAATATCTAAATACGAAACCAATAAAGCCAAAAGTCATACTTAATTTACTGGAATTTCAATCCCCAAAAACGTACAAACACAAAAGTCAAAAGTCATACTACGAACTCTCCATCTCACTATTAGATGAGTCATCTAGATGTGGAGTGGAAGCACTAGATAAGGACACACCCGAACCCACGCCCGGTGCCCATACTGGAGGAACATAAGAGGTCGGCTGAGACGATGCCTGCTGAGCTGCTGCACGCTCTTCCGCCATCCTAGATGATTCGGCTCTCTCAAATATAGTAGCGTCTGCACTATATACATGGGAAGGCATCTGTGAAGCCCGTACAAGCGGTGGAGCTACAGGAATGACGTCACTGAAAAGGATGTCATGCAAATGCTGAAAGTGCTCCCTACACCCTAAACAACCTCCTCCAGACATAAGCTCCTGAAGATAGGCCTGGCTCATCGCATGACGCTGCAAATGAAAACAAACATTTTAAAAACATAGACTTTCATAAAATAATTTAAAAGAATAAAATGGGAAAAAAACATACCCTTTGCAAGTTGATAGCCGGAGGTGGTCCTCTACTGATACGAGGCTGGACTGGCACATACAGACTCACGTAAGGATGCGACACCTGTAGATACCAGTCCAGGTACGCGTCATGGACATCCCAAGCCATCGTCGTAGGGGGACTCGCCAAGATGTGGGGGCAAAGATGATGCTCACGCTGGTCCCACCTGTGCCAACGCGGGTCAAAGTGCAACTGGTATCGCCTCGTCCCCTTGAAATCAGGAGGACGAACTGCAACCAGAGGCTCAATGATATCCATCGGCCTGCTCTGTCGATAACCGAACTGGCGTGTAAGCCGATCTGGCATGTATGGCTCCTCTACACCGAGAAAACGAATAATCCCTCGATAAGTGGAGGACCTGTGATGACCTCGAAAATCAAGACCCTCGTACGGCATCCACCGTATCTGCAATTAACAAAACACGATGGACCATAAATTAATTCATTAAGCTATCTTACTGTAAATTAAAATTGAAAAACAATACGTAATTCCTCTGGCCTATACTCGTCCAGAATTCGTCTGTAGTGTGACTGGTCACGGGAGGACCGGAGAGGTGTCCGACCAATGCAGTATCGTCCAGCGCGTCGGAGGTCGTCGTCCGCACCTTCCTTGAGGTTAGGGTTGCCCGGAAAGTATACAAAGTACGTCCAAATCCAAACCTGCGTACAGAGAAAGAAAACCATTAGTTATAAACAATTCAATAATGTATATTAATAATCTAAATTATAATTTAACTATATTAAAGGACTACCTCCAAAAGACGTGCGCAGCCGGCGAACTGTGCAGCTCCGCGCCGAGAACCCTCTCCGAGGTTCCTATAAAGGAGAGCCAGAACCTCGGTACCCCAAGCAGTATGAACAACACGCTCCCAGTCCACAAAAAGAGGTAGCAGTGTGGTCTTCAGCTCGTTCGTTGACTTGTCAACGAAGATGCTAGCCGATATGGCGTGCCATAAGAAACCGGCTGCTATATCCTCTGGGTAGGCACCCTCCTCAATCATCCGCATCACATGCCTCCCAAGCTGGAATTGCTTGACCCAACCCTTCCTAAGGTCGCGGACCATATCAGCATCATCCTCATCATAGCTGTAGTCCGAATCTATCCCAAACAAATAGCCGAACAAAGCCTCACACTCCGCCATCTCCCTATCATGACCGGTCCATGGTGACGTCACCTCAAATCCCTCGATCGGCAGCCCTATAATCATCAGCACGTCATGTAGAGTAGGAGCTATCTCGCCCCAAGGAAAGTGAAAGGTGTTCGTCTCTGGATGCCATCTCTCAACGAATGCTGAAATGAGGTTGTGATCAACATTGCCGAACTGCAAATCAAGTAAACCTGTCAACCCCGTCTGCTGCGCAATCCAAAACCAGGAATCCTCCACAGGGACCCCTCTAGGAATACGATCCCTCCAAAATGCAAACTGCATAGGGCGTGTCTGAACCCTCAAACTCCTAACAACGTCCTCGGGTGGGTCCAACGACGCCTTCGTCCATATCAGCTCTGCAATGTGCGTATCAAAGTTCCTCAACAAAGATACAAGCTGCTCAGCTGGCTCATGCGGAGATGGGGCCTGTGTGGCTGGCTCAGACTGAGACGGGGCATGCTGAGATGGCTCATGATGTGGAGATGGGGTATGCTGAGATGGACATGGGCCATACTGAGTCTCCTGTGTGGCTGGCTCAGGCTGAGACGGGGCCTGTTGAGATGCCTCACACGGAGATGAGACATGCTGCTCATGTGACTCCTCCAGAGATAGCCGTTGCTGAGGTGAGTCATTAAGATGTGGGTCCTCCTGATGTGACTGCTGAGGTGGGTCCTCCATAATCACGTCCTCAACTGAGCGGACGGGACCAACATCGTCCTCACTAGCGCCCTCACTATCGGCCTCACTATGGCCCTGCAATACACCGCCAACCCTCCTCTTGCGAGCAGATGCAGTAGTAGGGCGACTATCTCGATCGGACCGTGCGATCTTACCCAAAACTTCCTATTTTCGCATAAAAAATATAGAAAATTGTTTTCTTACAAACAAAATCAATATATTAAAATTTTCATAACAATGACATATTTAATATTACAGTATAATTATCGCGATTTACCTATACTATTTTTCATAATGATTAAATACAATAAAAAACCAAATTTACAAATATAACTATATTCATTTTACCCACTATAACCTATTTACATATGTCCAAATATTATTTTCTTACAAACAAAATAATATATTAAATTTTCATTACAATGATATATTTAATATTATTTAACACTATAATTGAGTCTATTACCTATACTATTTTTTATCAGATAATGATTTAATAATCTAAAATCCAAGTATATATAAATCTACAAGTGCAGTAATAATTTAATTAAATAAATTAGATTTAACGATTACAAATTTAAAAAACACCATACCTTTTCAGTTGGCCTCCGTTCATATTTTCGCTTTTGGCGAACGGGAATTTCACCCAAGTCTGACATAGCTTGATGAGCAACCGCGCACGCGACGTCAAAGGCATTCTCCGCCGCAATATCGCCCTCCTCGCCCAAAAACCCCCCAATATCGCCCTCCTCGACATCGGTTATGGGCGGCACCACGAGCGGCCCAGATTCCTCCATAGTGGGCGGCACGCTGTGCAGCCCAGCCTCGCCTCCCTCCTCGGCCCCCGCTTCGCCTCCTTCCTCCGCCAGCCTCGCTTCCTCCACCGCGTCCCTTGCTTCAGCCGCCTCCTCCGCCGCGTCGCCACCCCTCTCCCCCAGCCTCGCCTCCTCCAACGCCTCGTCGCTGCTGCCCCCCGTCAAATAGAGATTGGCCACCGACGCCGCCGCCGCCAACATCGAATCGGCCATCGATTCTGGTACATCGTCGCCATCTCCGCCAAGAACTCCTGCCGCAACCATCTGATTTTCCGTCTGTTCTTCCTCCGCCAAGAACTCCCATATGTCGTCAACCGAAAATTCGCCACCGGGATCCATTTTCGCTCTCGAACTCTGGAAATCGCGATCGGAGAAGACGACCCTGGGCGGCTTTTAATAACGCCGAGAAGACGACCCTGGGCGGC
Organism: Rheum nobile; assembly: GCA_027886185.1. Classification (NCBI taxonomy): domain Eukaryota; kingdom Viridiplantae; phylum Streptophyta; class Magnoliopsida; order Caryophyllales; family Polygonaceae; genus Rheum; species Rheum nobile. The sequence goes on along the minus strand of WOAB01000142.1, from coordinate 158,909 downwards.
AAGCTGTGCCGCCCACGTTTCAATTTCAAATTCAAATTCGCCCTTTGGCGGGAAGCTGTGCCGCCCACAATTTTGGGTTTACACTTGGCGGCTTACCGTGCCGTCGATTTTTAACCCGGTTTCCAGAAAACCATATTTTTAATTTTAAAATAAATAAATTAAATTACAAAACCGGGTTCTACAAAAACCTAAAAATCTGGGCGGCAATATGTGCCGCCCAGGTACAATTCGGGTTCATAAAAAACCGGTTTGAATGGGCTGCATTAGGTGCCGCCCATGTGCAAACCGGGTTTTTGGAAGGGTATTCTGGGCAGCATGTAGAGCCGCCCAGGAGGAAGTGCGCGGCTAAAAAAAATCGACTGCGCGGTTTATCGGCCTTTTTTAAACTGTATCTTAGGTGCAAGGGAGAAGCTCATGAACATGATGGTACATTGTAAGGGATATTCAGCAAACTCAGGTCTGGATTTTACCTATTTAGTGATTGTTTTAAGCTCTTTGATCTTTTGCTGAGTCATTTCTCCTCTTGAAAAGTCAAAAACCTCTTCACTTAGTAGCTGCATAGCAATACCAAGAGTTACCCTCAATCAAGATAGACAAAATTTATACAGAAATAGATTAAAAAAATAAGATTGGGTATGAGATATACTATCAATATAACCATGCAATTTTCACAAATAGTTTCACTTGTTTTGGCAGCTGCAACAAGGTCATGGATAAAACAGATATATATTGTCAATTATATGTTCTTCACAGGTCTGCTTGATATAATTTTTGGAATGGTTACATCTATGTCCTTGTCCTGTTTTCATTTCTATGTACATAGGATTGAATGGATCACTACGATGCAAATGATCGAGTCTTGAGGACAATTCTTTTAATCCTTAGCTAGATATGTCGGATTCCCTTTCGCATATTTTGCATAAGCATCTTTTTATTATTATCTGTGCAAATTAAAGCACATGACAATAGCTAAAAAATAGAAATACTATCACTTAATTTATCACTAATATAAACTATTATTGGTTAACATTAAGGCCGATAAACTGCGCAGTCGATTTTTTTTAGCCGCGCACTTCCTCCTGGGCGGCTCTACATGCCGCCCAGAATACCCTTCCAAAAACCCGGTTTGCACATAGGCGGCACCTAATGCCGCCCATACAAACCGATTTTTTATGAACCCGATTTGGACCTGGGCGGCATTATGGGCCGCCCAGTTTTATTGGTTTTTTGTAGAACCCGGTTTTATAATTTAATTTATTTATTTATTAAAAAAAATATGGTTTTCTGGAAACCGGGTTAAACCTCGGCGGGACTGTAAGCCGCCGAGTGTAAACCCTAAATTGTGGGCGGCTCAACAGGCCGCCGAAAGTGGAATTTGAAATTAAAATGTGGGCGGCTTAGTAGGCCGCCCAGACCCTAAACCGCCAAAAAATTCGAAACGTCGCCGTTATATAAGGCCGCCCAGGGTCGTCTTCTCCGATGCGATTTCCAGCGTTCGAAATACACAAAAATGGAGTCGGGCGACGATTATTCATTGGACGACCTATTTGCGATATTGGACGAGCAAGAGGCGTTGGAGGCTGCGGCGGGAGTGCTAGGCGGAGACGGCGTCGATTCGACGGCCGATTCGACGTTGGCGGCGGCGACGACCAATCTCTGTGTGACAGGGGGAAGCAGTGACGATTCTGGGCCGCCTACGGAGCCGCCCACTATGGGGGAATCTGGGCTGCCTGCGGAGCCGCCCACTACGGTGGAATCTGGGCCGCCTGCGGAGCCGCCCAGGACCGAGGGCGAGGAGGGTGATATCGCGGCGGAGAATGCCTTCGACGTCGCGTGCGCGGTTGGTCAGGAGGCCATTTCAGACTTGGGTGAAATTCCAGTTCGTGAAAAGCGAAAATATGAACGGAGGGCAACTGAAAAGGTATGATGTTTTTTAAATTTGTAATCGTTAAATCTAATTTATTTAATTAAATTGTTTATGCACTTGTAGATTTATATACTTGGATTTTAGATTATTAAATCATTATCTTATAAAAAATAGTATAGGTAATATGCTCAATTATACTGTTAAAAATAGTATAGGTAATATGCTCAATTATACTGTTAAATAATATTTAATATATCATTGTAATGAAAATTGTAATATATTATTTTGTTTGTATGAAAATAATATTTGGACATATGTAAATAGGTTATAGTGGGTAAAATGAATATAGTTATATTTGTAAATTTGGTTTTTATTGTATTTAATCATTATAAAAAATAGTATAGGTAAATTGCGACAATTATACTGTAATAATAAATATGTTATTGTAATGAAAAATTTAATATATTGATTTTGTTTGTAAGAAAATAATTTTCTATATTTTTAATGCAAAAATAGGAAGTGTTGTGTAAGATCGCACGGTCCGATCGAGATAGTCGCCCTACTACTGCATCTGCTCGCAAGAGGAGGGTTGACGGTGTATCGCAGTGCCATAGTGAGGCCGATAGTGAGGGTGCTAGTGAGGACGATGTTGGTCCCGTCCGCTCAGATGAGGACGTGGTTATGGAGGACCCACCTCAGCAGTCACATCAGGAGGACCCACCTCTTGAGGACTCGCCTCAACAGCAGCTACACATGGAAGAGTCACCTGAGCCATCTCAATAGGCCCCGTCTCAGCCTGAGTCAGCCACACAGGCCCCATCTCCCACTAAGCCACATCAGGAGACTCCATCTCAGCAGGCCCCGTCTCAGCCTGAGCCAGCCACGCAGGACCCACCTCCTCCTGAGCCAGCTGAGCAGTTTCCTTCTTTGTTGAGGAACTTTGACACACACATTGCAGAGTTGATATGGACGAAGGCGTCGTTGGACCCACTCGAGGACGTTGTTAGGAATTTGAGGGTCCAGACACGCCCTTCGCAGTTTGCATTTTAGAGGGATCGTATTCCTAGAGGGGTCCCTGCGGAGGGGTCCTGGTTTTGGATTACGCAGCAGACGGGGTTGACCGGTTTACTTGATTTCCAGTTCGGCCATGTTGATCACAACCTCATTTCAGCGTTCGTTGAGAGATGGCATCCAGAGATGAACACCTTCCACTTTCCGATAGGTCCTACGCTACATGACGTGCTGATGATTCTAGGGCTGCCGATCGAGGGATTTGAGGTGACGTCGCCATGGACCGGTCAGGATATCGAGCTGGCGGAGTGTGAGGCTTTGTTCGGCTATTTGTTTGGGATAGATTCGGACTACAGCTTTGATGAAGATGATGCTGACATGGTCTGCGACCTTAGGAAGGGTTGGGTCAAGCAATTCCAGCTTGGGAGGCATGTGATGAGGATGATTGAGGAGGGTGCCCACTCAGAGGATATAGCAGCCGGTTTCTTATGGCACGCCATGTCAGCTAGCATCTTCGTTGACAAGTCAACGAACGAGCTGAAGACCACACTGCTACCTCTTTTTGTGGACTGGGAGCGTGTCGTTCATACTGCTTGGGGTACCGGGGTTTTGGCTCTCCTTTATAGGAACCTCGGAGAGGGTTCTCGGGCCGGAGCTGCACAGTTCGCTGGTTGCGCACGTCTTTTGGAGGTAGGCCTTTAATATAGTTAACTTATAATTTAGATTATTAATATACATTATTGAATTGTTTATAACTAGTGGTTGTCTTTCTCTGTACGCAGGTTTGGATTTGGACGTACTTTGTATACTTCCCGGGCAACCCTAACCTCAAGGAAGGTGTGGACGACGACATACGACGCGTTGGGCGATACTGCATTGGCCGGACACCTCTCCGGTCGCTCCGTGACCAGTCACGCTACAGACGAATTCTGGACGAGTATAGGCCAGAGGATGTACGTATTCTTTTTCAATTTTAATTTACAATAAGAAAGCGTAATGAATTAATTTATGGTCCATCGTGTTTTGTTAATTGCAGATACGGTGGATGCCGTACGAGGGTCTTGATTTTCGAGGTCGTCACAGGTCCTCCACTTATCGAGGGACTATTCGTTTTCTCGGTGTAGAGGAGGCCTACATGCCAGATCGGCTTACACGTCAGTTCGATTATCGACAGAGCAGGCCGATGGATATCATAGAGCCTCTAGTTGCAGTGCGTCCTCTTAATTTCAGGAGGACAAGGCGATACCAATTGCACTTTGACCCGCGTTGGCACAGGTGGGACCAGCGTGAGCATCATCTTTGCCCCCACATCTTGGCGAGTCCTCCTGCGACGATGGCTTGGGATGTCCACGACGCGTACCTGGACTGGTATCTACAGGTGTCGCATCCTTACGTGAGTCCGCATGTGCCAGTCCAGCCTCGTATCAGTAGAGGACCACCTCCGGCTATCAACTTGCAAAGGGTATGTTTTTTTCCCATTTTATTCTTTTAAATTATTTTATGAAAGTCTATGTTTTTAAAATGTTTGTTTTCATTTGCAGCGTCATGCGATGAGCCAGGCCTATCTTCAGGAGCTTATGTCTGGAGGAGGTTGTTTAGGGTGTAGGGAGCACTTTCAGCATTTGCATGACATCCTTTTCAGTGACGTCATTCCTGTAGCTCCACCGCTTGTACGGGCTTCACAGATGCCTTCCCATGCATATAGTGCAGACGCTACTATATTTGAGAGAGCCGAATCATCTAGGATGGCGGAAGAGCGTGCAGCAGCTCAGCAAGAATCGTCTCAGCCGACCTCTTCTGTTCCTCCAGTATGGGCACCGGGCGTGGGTTCGGGTGTAGGTGTGTCCTTAGCTAGTGCTTCCACTCCACATCTAGATGACTCATCTGATAGTGAGACGGAGAGTTCGTAGTATGACTTTTGACTTTTGTGTTTGTACGTTTTTGGGGATTGAAATTCCAGTAAATTAAGTATGACTTTTGGCTTTATTGGTTTCGTATTTAGATATTTGTTCCGTCGTTTCTAGTTTTAGTTCTTTGCTTATTGGTTTGTTGGATTTTTGTGCGTTATTTCTAAAAAACACATGTATATTCTTAAATTACATACACATACTAAAAACACGTACAAATTCTAAAAACACATATACATTCACCGATGGCTTAAATTACATACACATACTAAAAACACGTACAAATTCTAAAAACACATATACATTCACTGATGGCTTACACACTTAAAAAAAATACATACACACTGGAACAAATGACATACACAACTCTTGCACTATACATATACATTCACTCAAGAACCCAGGATGAACCTCCTAGGACCACGACGTTCATGCTGATATGCTCCTTCTCCTAGCTGCATCACAAAAAAAACTTGAAATCCTACAAATACTGAAATATGGAGATCCCATGTTTTTCTGTGCTGCAGCCAGGAAAAAAAGAGCAGATCAGCATGTACGCCATGGCCCAAGGAGGTTCGTCCTAGGACTCTTGACTTGGTCAAGAGGAACACAAACAACCGCCTTTTCCACCTTCACTAGTGAGCTTAAACCGATCTGTCTTGTATTCATTGTAGACTCACGTCATGTTGTGGTCATTTTCAACAGTGCGTTAAGATGGATGCGATTGCCTTGTGGACATTATCCTCTTGACCGAGTCAAGAGTCCTAGGACGAACCTCCTTGGGCCATGTCGTTCATGCTGATCTGCTTTTTTTTTCTTGCTGCATCACAGAAAAACTTGAAATCCTACAAATACCAAAATTTGAAGATCCCATGTTTTTCTGTGCTGCAGCGAGGAAAAAAGAGCAGCTCAGTATGCACGACATGACCGAAGGAGGTTCGTCCTAGGACTCTTGACTCGGTCAAGAGGATAATGACCACAAGGCAATCACATCCATCTTAACGCACTATTGGAAATGACCACAACATGACGTGAGTCTACAATGAATAAAAGACAGTTCGGTTTAAGCTCACTAGTGAAGGTGGAAAAGGCGGTTGACTGTGTTCCTCCGGGACTGAAGTTCTGAAAATGCTAGACGACGAAACCCACGATATTGAATTCTTGTATCTGAAATAAAATATTATTTAATTAGATTCCAACGAATACTACAACCTAATAACGTAAATAATCAATAAAATACATATATTTATTTTTCTTACCGCGATCAAACACATCCCTTCCTCTTGGATGTGAAAGCTTGCCTCTTTAGGTGAGACAAGCTTGGTAGAAAGGGGACCCCGTATGGCCTATTTATAGGCATCTTGGGCGGCACGCTGTACAGCCCATGGGCTGCACACTGTGCCGCCCATGGGCTGTACAGCGTGCCGCCCAGAGTTGTGGTGATGAAATGATATGGGCGGCGTGTCACGCCGCCCATGCTAATACAATATTTTTGTGTGTTATAATAGTGATATTCAACATATGACAAAATTATTGGTTGTTTTTAGTATTAATTAATGACCCAAAACAATACAGAACGTTATATAACCGTACATTCATATTCTTCGCTGGATGAATACTATCAGAGTTCTTGCTTTCGCAACTAGCCATTTTATCGGCTAGTTGCGTTTGAAGAAATTAGGATAGTCTCTGATAAAAGTTCGCGGCATATCGTATCTCTGCTTTGATAAAATGGCTTGCTCTCTACAAAGTTTGATAGTACGTAAAGAACATTATACAAAAGATACGACATCAAGGCAGTATACGATGTACATCATTATATAGTTTGCGGTTATACCTATGCATCTTACCCAGATCTTGTAAAAGTTTTTGATTTTGCTTAACAAGATCTTGTTTCTCCTTAACAAGATCTTGTTTTTCCCGCCACTGTTGTCAAATAACCGTGTGTGCCCTATCCTCGTACATAGGATCAATATACTTCCTGTATAAACACTGCTTCCTCGGGCATCCCCAATACCTCCTTCCGTAGTTCCACTGCAAATCCCAAGTACAGACAACGGGTTTCAAATTACACTCGCATAGTTGATGTGGGGGGTTTGTTGATGATTCAGAAGAAGATGTCATTATTTGTTGTAGTGTTTGGTTTCCTACGAATGTAATGAATCTATCAACAAAAGTTCTCCTTATATAGTAAAAAAGCTGTCTAGGCGGCTCATAGTGTCGCCCAAAGGGTCCAGAATTTCACAAGTACCCTACTGGGCGGCACACAGTGCCGCCCAGTACCCTCATGGGCTGCTCTGTGTGCCGCCCAGTGAACCCTCATGGGCTGCTCTGTGGGCCGCCCACAACGGTCCTATTTTAGCCTATAAATACGGCCCCAAAACCCCTCGAAATACACACAATTTCCACTCCTCACAAACTTTTCTTCGGTTCTATTTAAGGTAATGGCGCCTTTGGTTCTCGAAGTTTACGAAAATGGGCGAATCACCTACAATCGAATGATACGCCAACGAAGTGGGATGGACATGTTTTTCCATGGCTACGAAGGTGGCGAGGTCCACACGTTGCGAATGGGGGATCTCGAGCCTGGAGAGGGGGGGGGGGGGGTTGTCATTAGGTTTCTTGTACTTGGCGTTATTTTACCATCTCGTGCCTGGAGACGGGGTTCCCCCTGGTCGGATTTTTTACTTTCCAGCAGGCGTGGATCCTCCACGACTGTGTAAGGTGGTACACGAGGATCAGATAGCTAAAATTATGGCTCTTTACAGACCTGGTGTTCTAGTTCCCATTTACACAGAGTTTGCACACCCGAGACGCCATATCCCCGGTCTTTTAGAAGATCCAGAATCTGTGGTGGACAACGGCAGCTATAATGATGGCGGGGAGGCCGATTCGGACGAGGATTAGATAGCTTTTTTATGTTTCATGTTAAACTAGTGTACGCTTTAATGTTTTCGTGAACGTGTTTTTGTTAATGATTAGTAATATTGTTGTCTCGTATAGCATTTTCCCGATTTTTTTCAATTCTCAAAAACAAATGATTAAAAACACAATATACGATCAATCTCAATCAAACTTTCACACAAAAGGAAATACAATATCATATATAAAGTCGATTACAATCCAAAAAACCTAGGTAAGTATGTCAGGTCGCCCATGATATGCTCGCTCCTCTACATAATTCTTGAACCTATCCTTGAAGCGCTCATGACTATCCCATCCATCAACACTTGGATCCTTGTAAATGCGCCACTGTCTTAGAGGCGGTGGAATGGGACAATGGTCATTAACAAGCCAAATCTGTACACGTAAACAATACATTTACTAAAAAAATTATGAAAGAATAAGTAAATACGAGAGAGTAGGACTCCACGTACCGGTACGTAATGGTCTCTCCTGCCTACATGTGTTATCGCATAAACCTTTGTCGGAGGCTCGGCACCCGGGGGGGCCCACAATGGAAGACATGTGTGCGGTCCGAACCATGATAAGACAACAACAGCCACTTGGTGTTCCGGATTTTTCTCCCCGTACAACCACTTCAATCGTCTCAGCGCCCATGCATAGTGGTTTGTCGTCTCCCTTTCCATGAACACAAGAGCAATGCAATATGTGTAGTTGGTGCAAGTAAACCCAACAATCTGGAACATAGGCATACCGTACCTATAAATGCAACAACAACAAAAATTAAAACCCGCAGAAAATACCATTATCTACACATAATACAAAAAAGACTAAGGTTTACCTGTTGGTTTTGTAGGTCGAATCCATAATGACGACATTAGGAAACATGCACAACAAATGTCGAGCGTCTGGATGAGAATTAAACAAGCACGCCAAAACCTCCTTCCCATCTTCCCTCGTCTTAGTAGCAGTGTCCAACAAATAGCCTTTCTCATTCAAAAATCCCAATGACCATTGTGTCACATTCAGATTGCCCAGGGATTTCAACCTCTCCTTAGCCCTAACAGTGTACACCTGATTCCTCGAACTCGTTGCACTCAAATATTCATTCCTAAGATGTGTAGAAATAACCTTGGGTCTTGCACCCGCCACAGTATCAATCATCACTTTCCTACGCTGCTCCTTCGTAAGTCGGGTAGCAAATGCATGGCCGGTCAAGGTGGTAGAAAGCATATGGTTATGGGATCCACTAACAACCGATATGGTCCACCCAGGATCTCTAATAACATTTCCTTCCCTAAAAGTACCATGCAGCAAAAAGGGACAACCCTTCTTTTTTGACCTAGTTTTATTCACTCGTATCGGGCTGACCTTTATACCATCGACTAACACCTTCTTCTTGCCGGACCTAGGTAACCCGGATCTCTCACAGTGAAGTATAATCTTTTTAGGATTTGATGATTTAGTAGTGATCACCATAAAAAGACTAAAACCTACCCTTTGCACCCAATCTCTCAATCCTTCCTTACTAGAAAATATCTCAGTAGTAGTAAAATGGGATGAGAAGTCGATAGCTATAAATCCATCATCACTAGAATCACCCTATTTATATACAAAAATTACCACATTAGAGACTAATTAATAATTAAATTTCTAAAAACTAATATCAACAAATTAAATATTATTTCAAAACAGTTTAACATTTCAAAGACTAAGTACATTTAAGATCTAATTATTTTATACAGTAAAAATTACAATATTACATACCTTGAAGTACTCGGGAGAAATTGGCGCCTGCAAATCACCCTCATCATCTACAGATGTGTTAGCGCTTGAAGAGGACTCCGACAATCCCCTCCAACCAGAACCGCTTGACGACGACATTTATTATGAAAATGAGTTTCTAGATTTGGATACAATACAATACCACCATCCCTAATTTATATAGCCGGCTACACCTGTACTGGGCGGCCCTACGTGCAGCCCACATCGACCGTTGGAGTGAAACGTATACTCACTGGGCGGCACCACGTGCCGTCCATGAACCCTGGGCGGCAGGAAGTGCCGCCTATGAACCCTGTCCCCCCAAAAAACCCGGTTCACTGACCCAGTTTCTTGGGCGGCATGAAATGCCGCCCACAACCACGTTTTCAATGAACCGGTTTTTAAAAACACATTTTTATTTATTTCAAAAAAAAATCCCTAAACTGAACCCATCATGGGCGGCTCGAGGAGCCGCCCATGGAACTTGGGTTTTCTCGGCGGCATGTCGAGCCGCCCATGGGGAAGTGCGCGGCTAAAAAAAAGCGACTGCGTGGTTTTACGCCGAACATTAATTGAAAGCGCATACGGAAATAACATGTGTGCATGCGAAAATGACTCAAAGCGCGTACGAAATAACATGTGTGCATACGTATAAAAACCAAAAAAATAACCTACATGTGCATATGGAATGACATGTGTGTGCATGCGAAAAATATATGTGTGCATACAGACCAAAATGTGTGTGCACATGGAACGCATTTTTTTCGCGAAAACTTCGACCGTGCCGAATTGTATCCGAAATCTTTCATTGGTTGATCTAGACGCTCTTTTTCTTGATCCGACGGTCTTGGGTGTCCTCACTCCTTTCCTAAGCCTACATCCTCACCTTATCTTTTCCCTTGTGATAATATATTAATGAAAAAAGTATACTAATAATTTATTGGAGGATAAACATTATAGTGATGGTAATATGACTCTAATTTTAATATTAGATTGTATATTTGTGTCACATTTAAAATAAACATGAACATAGATGTAATTTCAAAAAGCTTGTAATAATGTATAGAAAATACTCATATAGTTTGATGTATGGATGATACCTTTCAAAAACTTGTATCAGACTTTTTCTTTTTGAAGAAGAATTATAAAAAAATTATTATTTCCAGCTCCATATGTTATACATATTTATTTTTGTGTTGGATTTGTTCAAATAAATCTAGGAAAAATAATGTTATTTTTTCCAAGGTTACGCGAGTCTTTTCATGGGATGTAAATGTTTTGATATCTATGACTAAAAAAATAAGAGTAATAAAAGAGAATACATATTAACGATCCATCTATTGCTAGGTGAAAATAAGAATGAAGGTAATGGAAAAATGATAGAATAAACCTATAAAACCCCAAACATGAATTAGAAGGGTGTGGATGAAAGTGCAAAAGGTTTAAAGTTGGTGCTGCTCAACTAACCCCCCGACCATGAACGTAAGCGAATGCTGGTTGTCTATGAAACCCACATTCCTCGTCATATTCTTTAACCTGAAGAATGAAATCCAGATTAAGGGATTAATGATGTAGCACATGGCTTTTGAGAAGCATATTTCTCTGAAAGAGAAAAATGCATTTGGATCAAGTATAGTTTGTTAGTGGGATCTTGAGTTTCAAATGTTTCAACATATCTCATTTGAGTAGCTCTAGCATTAAACTTCTAGCGTGCAACATGCTTCTTGAATTGTATTGTTTGGAAAAAAATAGTTCGCTGAATCCATTAAAACATTTGTAGGTTTGAAGTTGTAAGTAACCTTTCATGTTGAAGAATTATGAATCTCTCATTCATTGGAGATTTGCGTTTCTGTTGCATCGAAATTTCATTTCAGAACCATGGTATGTAAGCCTAGCAATAGATGTTGATTTCTAATCCCTTTGACCTTTGAGTCTCATGTATATATCAAAAAGCTCGTTCTAATTGTTGAGAATGTAATTTCTACTTTAATGGTGCTCGGTACGTGAACACAAACTCAAAGAGCATATACGAAAATGGGATATCAAATGTTCGCCTATAAAAGTTGGAAGTGTCCATTTAAACTCTTAACAACTACATTAAATAGTGGAACTTATATATGTTGTCTTGATTTTTTCAATGTACACCACACAAACTGAACGAGCATATACAAAAATGGGATATCAAATGTAAACCCATATGGATGCATTTGACAATTCTTTCGATGTATATGCCTTTAATATCATTATGTACATTTTATATCCTACTGCACTAAATTCAATAACATAATCAAGTTTAATAATAGTTATTGAACACGATTCATATAAATGCAAGTCGTCATACAAGAATTATATTTAATAAAAAATATAAGTCATCATAAGAGAATGCAATCACATAAAATTTATTATGGATCTCATATATAAAAAAATACACATTTCCTAGGGATTACATCATTTAGGAAATTTCAAATTTCATGCGGTCAAACCCGATATTGGAAGTCCATAGTATTTGATGCCAAAAAGTTTAAAGATCGTAATATACAAATTTGATGCCAAGAAGTTTAAAGATCGTAATATACAAAGTGCTTCACATGTCGAATCAGAAACAAAGAGAATCGTTGTTGATGAGAGTCTCAATTTTTATATCAAAACTTTACAAGCGAAATTGAAAGTCATATTATCTAAGTACAAGGATCTTTTAGTCTTAAAACAAGCATTTTATAATATCAACATTAGAGTTAAAATCTCAAAGCAAGATGCACAATCCTCAGTATCTACTGCAAAAAAGTTGAGCTTCATATACAAAGTGCTTCACATGTTTAGTCTTATGAGGGGATTCTAATGCTTATCAACTACTCTTCTTTTTATCATATCATATCATATCATAAATTTTACAGATATAAAGTCGCTTTATTAACAAACAGATGATAATTTTTTTATCTACCTTATCTCTTAATGTAAACTTGCTCATACGATGCATGGTACCACATTTGTATTAGGAGATAATGTACTATAAGATACTCCCTCTGTATAAACAAAATTGCCATTGTAGAGTTTGACAAACTTATTAAGAAATACAATGATTATCCTATATTCTCATAAATTTTACACTTATTTATTAACCCATCTCAATTGTAGCCAATAAACATAGAGAATTTGTATAAAAAGAGCCAAAAAATACAATTTCCGATGTCAAACCTCGTAACTCATCAATAATTTTTTACCTAAACACCTAAAATGACAATATTTTCTTTACAAAAATTATGAGCTAAAATGACAACTTTTTTTATACGGAGGGAGTATATGTAATTCCCCTTGTAATGCCCTTTGTAAGACATCACCAATATAACACATATACATAATGCAAATTATTCATCAAAATTACATTTTACTTTGCAATAAATCTACTAAATCGTTTTTAAGAAATACTAAATTTTTAAAAATTTCTTTTCCCCGTGACAGTCACTAAAAAAATAGAAATACTATCACTTAATAACATTCAATTTCCCCGTGAGAAGTACGGGACACAAGACCTAGTATAGATAAAAAGTGAGGTTTTTTCTGCTGCTTAAAAAATAAAAATGTACTGTTTGTATTGGGCTTGAGAACTCAAAAGTTTGCTAGTTAGAGCTATATTCTGTACAATGCAACACATGAACACTTCTTTCCTCCTCCTCTGTCATTTTGTAGGGTAGTTACCCGCTTCATGTTTAGACATTAGTCAACAAGGCTATCAAAATTACATTAGTCACAAAGGATTTGAATCTTTTTTTTGGATATCAAGACTAAGAGCATAACTGTAATTAACAGTGGCTCCAGAAACTCATAACTATAACAAACCATCCTTAGGTTTATGGGGATCATTCCTGGCACCCTAAATGAACCTGATACTTTCAATTGAAGGCAAGTCAGCCCAAGTTTTGCGTGAGCAATACTAATTAACCTCAATAATCTTTCTAATTATTAGCCTTGTCTTAGAAATGCTCTTAGTATGTAAATTTCCTTATACATCTTTCTGATAGACACCATCTAGAAACTTAAGTTTGCTGGCTAAATAAGAAAGCACTCAAGAAGTTAGTACTCTTATGCTATAACTTTTCCTATGCCTAAAGTAGGGAGTTTGACGGAATCGTAGTTTTCAACATAAGATCTGTTTTGCTTCAGTTGCTCACGAGTAAATATTCACGAATCAAGATTATGCTTCAGTTGCTCACAGGGATATTTGATGAATCCGAATAAGTAAATCTTCGAGTTTGGAGGCAAAGTGAAGCAAAATTTGAATCTTAATAAGAAATCTATTATGTTCTCTCAATGACTAAATTGGTCGATCGGTGGTGAAACTTGTAAGCAAATTTTCAGTAGTATCTAAATGACAGTGGATTCTGGGGTTTCAATTTTGTGGGTTTTCTTTATCCCACATCGCTTAGGAGAAGAAGGTGAGAGATAGGAGACTTGTATAAATAGAAGAACTGAACGGTGAACAATTCATACCTTTCTCGGCCTTTTGGCTAAGATCAAGTGTAGTATCTGTTCTTATCAGTTTAATATCTGATATGTGGGCCATTGGTCCACTTCGATATTAAATTTATTTTTTGAGGGGGAGGGTCCACTAAAGTAGCTTGCTACTTGGGCCTCTCGAGCGTCGCCCATGTGTTGCACTACTGCACGGGCCTGGCGCGCCCCACCCAATACCAGTTTAATTTTTGTTCATTGCTTGTCCTTTTTAAGCCTAGTTGTAACATTTTGTCCTATTTAGATTAGATAAATCAAATTTAGTCGTCTATAAAGTCTTGACTTAGTAAACGGTGAAGAACCGGGTCCTTTTTTTTTCGCCTTGTACTCCCCTCTGGACGGCATTCATTGTCGTTCAGAAAACCCAACCCGAGTTCTTTGGGCGGTATGAATTGCTGTCCATGATGGGTTCAGTTTTGGGTTTATTTTTAAAATAAATTAAAATGTGTTTTAAAAACCGGTTTATTGAAACCGGGGTTGTGGGCGGCAACAAGTGCCGTTCAAGAAACTGGTTTAGTGAATCGGGTTTTTTGGGGGGACAGGGTTCATGGGCGGCAAGACGTGCCGCCCAGTTTACTTTAAAAAGAGTCTTGGACGGCACTACGTGCCGCCCAGGACTCTCCCAACGGTGAATGTGGGCTGCACATAGGGCCGCCCAGGACAGGTGTAGCCGGCACTATATATTGTTGGGGATGGTGGTATTGTATTGTATCAAAATCTTGAAACTCTCTTTCATAAAAAAATGTCATCGTCAATCGATTCTGGATGGAGGGGGTTGTCGGAGTCGTCTTCGAGCGTGCACACATCTGTAGATGATGAGGGTGATTTGCAGGCGCCAATTTCTCCCGAGTACTTCAAGGTATGTAATATTATAATTTTTATTGTATAAAATATTTATATCTTAAATGTACTTAGTCTTTGAAATGTTTTGAAATATGTTTAATTTTTTGATATTAGTTTGTAGAAATTTAATTATTAATTAGTCTCTAATGTAATAATTTTTGTATATAAATAGGGTGATTCTAGTGATGATGAATTTGTAGCAATCGACTTCTCATCTCATTTTACTACTACTGAGATATTTCCTAGTAAGGAAGGATTGAGAGATTGGGTGCAAAGGGTAGGTTTTAGTCTTTTTATGGTGATCACTACTAAATCATCAAAGCCTAAAAAGATTATATTTCATTGTGAGAGATCCAGATTACCTAGGTCCGGCAAGAAGAAGGTGTTAGTCGATGGTAAAAAGGTCAGCCCGATACGAGTGAATAAAACTAGGTCAAAAAAGAAGGGTTGTCCCTTTTTGCTGCATGGTACTTTTAGGGAAGGAAATGTTATTAGAGATCCTGGGTGGACCATATCGGTTGTTAGTGGATCCCATAACCATATGCTTTCGAGCACCTTGATCGGCCATGCATATGCTTCCCGACTTACGAAGGAGCAGCGTAGGAAAGTGATGATTGATACTGCGGCGGGTGCAAGACCCAAGGTTATTTCTACACAGCTTAGGAATGAATATACGGGTTCAACGATTTCTAGGAAGCAGGTGTACACTGTTAGGGATAAGGAGAGGTTGAAATCCCTGGGCAATCTGAATGTGACACAATGGTCATTGGGATATTTGAATGAGAAAGTCTATTTATTGGACACTGCTACTAAGACGAGCGAAGATGGGAATGAGGTTTTGGCGTGCTTGTTTATTTCTCATCCAGACGCTCGACATTTGTTGTGCATGTTCCCTAATGTCGTCATCATGGATTCGACATACAAAACCAACAGGTAAACCTTACTCTTTTTTGTATTATGTGTAAATAATGGTATTTTCTGCGGGTTTAAAGTATTTTTTGTGTTGCATTTATAGGTACGGTATGCCTCTATTCCAGATTGTTGGGTTTACTTGCACCAACTACACATATTGCATTGCTCTTGTGTTCATGGAAAGGGAGACGACAAACCACTATGCATGGGCGCTGAGACGATTGAAGTGGTTGTACGGGGAGAAAAATCCCGTATGCATCATGTCTGATCGAGAGCTAGGACTGATCAAGGCTGCCAAAATGGTGTTTCCGAAGGTTCGTCATCACTTGTGTCAGGTCCATGTAGACCGTAATGTGAAGGCATATGCTAAGACGATGAAGATTGACGAGAAGAAATTCTCGGAAAGTGTTCGTCGGGTGATGAGGTCTCACACAAAGGAGTACAGAGAGCGGCTTGCTCACTTTAAGGAGATATGGAGTGAAGGCTTGGTGAGATATGTGGAGCAAACTTGGTTTAATGAGCATAAGAAGAAGCTGGTTGCGACATGGTGTGATGATGTTCTCCATTTTGCCACAAGAACATCAAACATGTAACTTTCATACAAACATTTGCAATCAAATTGGGTTATAAAATTTATTTAGTTAATTGTATACGAATATATTATTGTCAGGGTTGAGGGTCAACATTCTATGCTTAAGGACATGATTGAGACATCCGTCGGAGGGTTCGACACAATTGTGCAGCACATCGACAACATGTTTGTTGATCAGCATCGGAAGATCCGATTTGAGATGACCAAGAACTGCACTGCCTTTCCCATGGAGATAGTGAATGGCCCTGAGTGGGTTAAGGTGTTCTTCAAGCGCATTCTTGAAAAGTGCTCTGAAAAATGCCTGAGAATGTTGTATGCCCAAGCTGTGTTAGCAAATGAGGGAAAAATTGGGAACAAATGTGATGATTTTTGGTGGAGGTCCACACTAGGGCTGCCTTGCCCACACACAATTAAGGTCTACGTGGAGACGGGTTACCCGTTAGTGCCTGAAGAGGTTGATATTTTCTGGAAGCAGATCCGATGGGAAGGGGTGGATGCTAAGGATCTTGATGTCGATGATGGTGTTTCACTGACAGCGGACAATGTCACGGTGGATGACTTCGTTGAAGAGTACTTATGTGGGACAGTTGAGGGATTTGATTTGAAGAAGATGGCGGAAAAGTGGCGTGAGTCAAAAGACCCTACATCGTGCGATATTCAAGACCCGCCACGTGGTGAGACCAAGAAGGGGAGGCCTAGGATGAATGCGAGAAAGACCGGTACCAAGAGGAAAATGGGTTGGGACGAGCATGTGGATGCAAAAATGAAGAAGATGAAGGAGAAGCAGAAGATGAAGATGGAGGGTGAGGAGCTGTGAGTGGATGAGGAGGATGAGCTTGCAGAGAAAGAGACGACCAATGTGAAATCGTCCGTGGGATCAAAGGGATCGAAAGGATTCCCTTCTAGTGGACGACCTCACAGTGGAGTTTCAACAGCAAAGGGGAGTGCCACTAAACCTGCAAAGCCGAAATCTACTTCAAGCAAGTCCAAGTCGGCTTCAAACAAGCCGGTCAAGTATCTCGGCTTCAACTGGGGACACGAGAATATTGATCATTTCATGCTCGCCTATATTTCTCGAGTTCAAAATGTCAAAGGTGATGGTCATTGTGGGTTCCGTTCTCTTTCCGTTTTGCTGTGTCGCCAAGAAGACGAGTACATTGATGTCCGGTTAGGGCTTTCGAAGCACGTCCAGGCACATGGAGCCAACTACGTAGCGATGCTTGCGGAGGAAGCGTTGACGTTGGAAGAATTTGTTAGGAAATTGAATTATATTCCTTCACCGTGCACGGCAAACTTCTGGTGTGTAATGCCTATTACTGGGTTGGCGTTTGCCACGGAACACCAAGTGGTTGTTGTTGTCTTATCATGGTTCGGACCACACACATGTCTTCCATTATGGGCCCCCCCGGGTGCCGAGCCTCCGACAAAGGTTTATGCGATAGCACATGTAGTCATGAGCGCTTTAAGGATAGGTTCAAGAATTATGTAGAGGAGCGAGCATATCATGGGCGACCTGACATACTTACCTAGGTTTTTTGGATTTTAATCGACTTTATATATGATATTGTATTTCCTTTTGTGTGAAAGTTTGATTGAGATTGATCGTATATTGTGTTTTGAATCATTTTTTTTTTCGAATTGAAAAAAATCGGGAAAATGCGATACGCGACAACAATATTACTAATCATTAACAAAAACACGTTCACGAAAACATTAAAGCGTACACTAGTTGTGGGCGGGTGCGTATTAATAGGGTAAAAAAGCTGGCTAGGCGGCTCACAGTGCCGCCCAAAGGGTCCAGAATCTCACAAGTACCCTTCTGGGCGGCACTGTATGCCGTCCAGTAGGGTTCACTGGGCGGCACTGTGTGCCGCCCAGAAGGGTACTTGTGAGATTCTGGACCCTTTGGGCGGCACTGTGAGCCGCCTAGCCAGCTTTTTTACTATATATAAGGAGAACTTCGGTTGATAGATTCATGACATTCGTAGGAAACCAAACACTACAACAAATAATGGCATCTTCCTCTGAATCATCAACAAACCCCCCACATCGGCTATGCGAGTGTAATTTGAAAGCCGTTGTCCGTACTTGTGATTTGCAGTGGAACTACGGAAGGAGGTATTGGGGATGCCCAAAAATGCAGTGTTCATACAGGAAGTATTTTGATCCTATGTACGAGGATAGAGCACACGCGGTTATTCGACAACAGTGGCGGGAAAAACAAGATCTTGTTAAGGAGAATCAAGATCTTGTTAAGCAAAATCAAGAACTTTTACAAGATCTGGATAAGATGCGTAGGTATAACCGCAATCTATATAATGATGTACATCGTATACTGCATTGATGTCGTATCTTTTGTGTAATGTTGTTTAGGTACTATCAAACTTTGTAGGGAGCAAGCCATTTTATCAAAGCAGAGATATGATATGCCGCGAACTTTTACCAGAGACTATCATAATTTTTTCAAACGCAACTAGGCGATGTCATTTATATGCGAGTCAAGCGTCCTAGGACGAACCTCCTTGGGCCATGGCGTACATGCTGATCTGCTCTTTTTTCCTCGCTGCAGCACAGATAAAAACATGCGATCTTCAAATTTCGGTATTTGTTGGATTTCAAGTTTTTCTGTGATACAGCTAGGAGAAGGAGCATATCAGCATGAACGCCGTGGTCCTAGGAGGTTCGTCCCTGGGCTCTTGATTCGGTCAAGATGATAATGGCCACAGGGCAAGAGTTGTGTATGTCATTTGTTCCAGTGTGTATGTATTTTTTGTAGTGTGTAAGCCATCTGTGAATGTATATGTGTTTTTAGAATTTATATGTGTTTTTAGTATGTGTATGTATTTTAAGAATATGCATGTGTTTTTTTGAAATAACGGACGAAAATCCAAAAAACCAATAAACAAAGAACTCAAACTAGAAACGACGGAACACAAAAAGTGAAATCGAACAAACACAAAAGTCGTACTACAAATTGCTAAAAACAACGAATAAAGTCAAAAGTCATACTACAAACTCTCCGTCTCACTATCCGATGACTCATCTAAATGTGGAGTAGAATCACTAGCCAAGGACACACCTATACCCGAATCCATGCCCGGTGCCCATACTGGAGGAACCATCGGCGTCGGCTGAGACGCTGTCTGTCGAGCTGATGTCTGCTGAGCTGCTGCACGCTCTTCCGCCATTCTAGATGATTCGACTCTATCAAATATAGTAGAGTCTGCACTATATGCATGGGAAGGCATTTGTGAAGCCCGTACTGGAGGAACCATCGGCGTCGGCTGTGTGGCTGGCTCAGGCTGAGACGGGGCCTGCTGAGATGGCTCATGATGTGGAGATGGGGCATGCTGAGATGGAGATGGGCCATACTGAGTCCCCTGATATGGCTCAATCGGAGATAGGGCCTGTGTGGCTGGCTCAGGCTGAGACGGGGCCTGCTGAGATGCCTCACGTGGAGATGGGGCATGCTGCTCATGTGACTCCTCCAGAGGTAGCCGCTGCTGAGGTGAGTCATCAAGATGTGGGTCCTCCTGATGTGACTGCTGAGGTGGGTCCTCCATAATCACGTCCTCATCTGAGCGGACGGGACCAACATCGTCCTCACTAGCGCCCTCACTATCGGCCTTAATATGGCCCTGCGATACACCGCCAACCATCCTCTTGCGAGCATATGCAATAGTAGGGCGACTATCTCGATCGGACCGTGCGATCTTACCCAAAATTTCCTATTTTTCCATAAAAAATATAGAAAATTGTTTTCTTACAAACAAAATCAATATACTAAAATTTGCATTACAATGACATATTTAATATTACAGTATAATTGAGCTTATTACCTATACTATTTTTTATAATGATTAAATACAATAAAAACCAAATTTACAAATATAACTGTATTCATTTTACCCACTATAACATATTTACATATGCCCAAATATTGTTTTCTTACAAACAAAATCAATATATTAAAATTTTCATTACAATGATATATTTAATATTATTTAACAGTATAATTGAGCCTATTACCTATACTATTTTTTATAAGATAATGATTAAATAATCTAAAATCCAAGTATATAAATCTACAAGTGCAGTAACAATTTAATTAAATAAATTAGATTTAACGATTACAAATTTAAAAAACATCAGACCTTTTCAGTTGGCCTCCGTTCATATTTTCGCTTTTGGCGAACAAGAATTTCACCCAAGTCTAACATAGCCTGCTGAGCAACCGCGCACGCGACGTCGAAGGCATTCTCCGCCGCGATGTCGCCCTCCTCGCCCAAAAAAGCCCCGATATCCTCCTCCTCGCCCTCGGTCCTGGGCGGCACCACGTGCAGCCCAGATTCCCCCATAGTGGGCGGCACGTAGTGCAGCCCAGCCTCGCCTCCCTCCTCGGCCTCGCCCAGCCTCGCTTCGCCTCCTTCCTCCGCCGCGTCGCCACCCCTCTCCCCCAGCCTCGCTTCCGCCGCCTCGTCGCTGCCCCCCGTGAAACAGAGATTGGCCGCCGCCGCCGCCACCGTCGAATCTGCCGTCGATTCTAGTCTATCGCCGCCGTCTCCGCCAAGAACTCCCGCCGCCGCCATCTGATGGTCCCTCAGTTCTTCCTCCGCCAAGAACTCCCATATGTCGTCAACCAAATAATCGTCGCCGGGATCCATTTTCGCTCTCGAACTCTGCAAATCGCTCTCGGAGAAGACGACCCTGGGCGGCATTTAATAACGCCGAAGTTTGATTTTTTGGCGGTTTGCACATGGGCGGCAATAGTTGCCGCCCAAGTTTCAATTTCAAATTCGCCATTGGGCGGCATGTGTTGCCGCCCAGAATTTTGGGTTTAGACTCGGCGGCTTTCAGTGTCGCCGAATTTTAACCCGGTTTCCAGGAAATCATTTTTTAATTTTTAAAATAAATAAATTAAATTTCAAAACCGGGTTCTACAAAACCAAAAACACTCGGCGTCAATATGTGCCGCCCAGGTCCAAATCGGGTTATAAAAATACCGGTTTGCATGGGCGGCACCTAATGCCGCTCAGGTGTAAACCGGTTTTTTAGAAGGGTTTTCTGGGCGGCTCTACGTGCCGTCCAAAGGAGAGTGCGAGGCGAAAAAAATCAGCGTGCGCGGTTTATCGACCTAAAAGTAACAAGCAGTTGCAACATTTTTCAATCACCAACTTGTTCTACACAGAAATTCACGAAAAGTTCAGTTATACTCTTTAACTTATCAACCTATTCTCTAATAAGCATTCTATCGAACATCTTGAGTGCGTTCACCGTTCACCCTAAAGCCTATATTTCATCCAATAAAAAAATACTACACGTCAACCTACCTCGTAAAGATAAATTCCTCAAATCTTGATTGAATAAAATACTTTGTATGTAAAGCAAGTTAAACGGAAAAGATTCGACCAAAAAAAAAGTTAAGTGGAAAATATAACTTACCTTGTACTTTGGATATCTAGTGATAGAGAGGTGGATACCTGACTTCTCTCTTTAGATAAAATGTAGAGGAAAGTAATATAGAGGAACATAAACATATAAGTAATCAATCATGAAGTAACAACCTTGTTCACAGGTCCAATGCAAAAGTATCGAGTATTCTCATCCTCTAAACCATTTACAATTGCAAGCAAGGTGAGATGGAAACATAAAAATTAATTAATGTGAAGAAATGAAAGATGAAAACGCAAGCAATTAAAATCAAGATGGACAGGATCGGAGGAAAACAAAGTGCTAATTAACCAACTAATTTAGTTACGCATCATGCACTTGAATTCAGAGAAGTCAACGACCCTGGCACGGTTGCGATCGACGGAGGAGATCATGCGCACCACCTTGTCCATCTCCCTGGCTTCCAGCAACCCTAGCTTACCAAGGACCATCTGCAACTCCTTGGCGGGGATCTAGCAATCACCGTCGTCATCAAACACCGTGAAAGCCTCAACCAGATCTGAGTCCTCCGAGAGACCGAGATCTTCGTCGGAGAAGATGTTGGAACTGAATTTATGCGAAACTTCCGAGCACTTTTCCGGTGGGCTCCGGCCACCGGCTGTGCTGGATTATGGGAGCGTTGGCTTCGTCTCCGCGAGCTCATCACTGTAGTGTTCCGTTTGAATGAGAAATGAGGTCAAAAAGGTGGTTGCTTGCAACACCCAATTTGAGATTTGGGGTGCAATTCTACATCCCACATTGGAAATGTGGGAGTAGGATTGAGTGGTTTATAAACCAATATCATCCAAGCCAAGGTAAGAACTTGGTGAGTATGGAGAGAAGACCTTGACCACACACGCGCGCCGTCCGTCCGTCCGATTCGGGTCGGGGCTTGTGGGGCTGAAGGCCTTCGGCCCAAGCAGTAGCTGAGCTTCTTTTTGGAGCTGGGCCGGTTCTGGAGGCTGTTGGGCTTCCGAGATTTGGGCTCCGTTTGACTCGGTCTGCAACAGATTCAGTTTCGAAAATCTGGCCCACATCGGCTCATTTGACTCTCCACGATCTCCTCTCCTCAGTTACTGCGCTAACTGATTCAGACGTCTTCAAAATAGGAGAGAACTGAAGCTCATTCAAAAAAATAATTGAACACAGAACACGGGGCGTTTCAGAAAAACCTCAGTTGTATCCTGGGATTCTCAACGCCGGTAACCGTCTCAATACGGGGCGTTTCAGAATTAAGGACAGAGATCTAATCTCGACTCTGTGCTCAAACTCTTTTCGGTTTTGGTATAATCCTATTCCTTAATTCTGTTCTACTTAATTTCCTGATTGTTTTTGCGTTTCGGTATTACGGTTCCTACATACTTAATTCTGAAAATTTATTCATCCTAATACCTGCGCACTAACGATCTACTTGAGTTTATTAGAACAAGTGCTCGGGATTCATCAGAAAAATCTTTTGATCTTGTGTTCGTTCATACGAACAGTTTCAAAAAAAAAAATTGTTATTCTGCTTCTGTACGAACAGATCCGAGAATACGAAATTTGTTTTCAGTACATCAGATTCGAATTCTGTATTGATTGAATTGCGTGATTATTTTCTGAAGTCATACTAATCTGGCTTGCTTTTGTCAACAATTTCTGAAATATGACTAACAAGAAAATCAACGCTGCTGTTGGTTCCGCGAATGAATGGAACACTGAACTGCCGAGTGAGTCGACGCCCCAAATCGTTTTTGGGAGTGGTCTGCCACCGGTCACTTTGCCTGCTGGTTCGACCCAGGTTCCGCTGGTTCAGACCCAGGCACCGCTGGTTCAGACCCAGGTTCCGCTGGTTCAGACCCAGGTTCTGCTGGTTCAGACCCAGGTTCCGTTGGTTCAGACCCAGGCTCCGCTGGTTCAGACCCAGGTTCCGCTGGTTCAGACCCAAGCTCCGTTGGTTCAGACCAAGGTCCCGCTGGTTCAGACCCAGGCTCCGCTGGCGCATAGTCCTATGGACTTGTCTGGCATCAATCTGCCTCATGTGAGGGTGAGAGAGGCTCCGCAGAGTAGGAACTTCGCAGCTGTCATGCCAAGTGCACAACACTCAGGAATTCTGCCTGATAAGTTTGATGGAACCGGCTTCAAGACGTGACACCAGAAGATGTACTTCTTTTTTACCACACTCAACATGGACAAGTTTCTGAAGGAGACTCGACCAGTGCTTCATGAGCATAATACAGATGTATATCTCCAAGCCAATGTTGAAGCATGGATACATGGAGATTTCATGTGCAGAGGCTATATTCAAGCCAGACTGGTTGACTCACTGTACAACGTGTACTGTAGCTACAAAACTGCTAAAGAGCTCTGGGAGGCTTTGATAAAGAAGTACAAGTCTGAAGATGCAGGATCTAAGAAGTACGCTGTGGCAAAGTTTATGAACTTCAAGATGGTAGACTCCAAGCCTATCATGGCTTAAGTCGAACAGCTTCAGTTGATTGTTCATGAGATCCTAGCTGAGGGCATGCAAATCTGTGAATCCTTTCAAGTAGCTGCCTTCATCGAGAAGCTTCCACCTAAGTGGGACCAGTTCAAGAACTACTTGATGCACAAGAGGAAATCGATGACAGTCGAGGACTTGGTTGTGAGATTGCGTGTTGAGTCAAGCAACCGTCAGGCTGATGGGGCTCAGAGTTCTGATCAGAAAGTCAACCTGGCTGAGCATCAAGACAAGGGGAAGAAAAGAAAGTTTCAACCTCAAAATGCACACAAGAAAGTTCCTGCTAAGAAGTTCAGTGGGAAGTGCCACAAGTGTGGAAAGATGGGTCACAAGGCTGATGAGTGCAGAAGCAAGCTCGACCCACGCAAAGACAAGGGAAAGTCCCAAGCCAACCTTGCTGTAGGGCCGCTCACAGATGCTGATCTCGTTGTTGTCTGTTCTGAAGCCAACTTGGTTGGGGGCAAACCAAAAGAATGGTGGTACGACACTGGTGCCACAAGACACATTTGCTCAGATAAGGGGATGTTTGCTACCTATCAAGTGTGCAAGAGTGACGAGAAACTATTCATGGGGAACTCGACCACATCCAAGGTAGAAGGTAGTGGCAAAGTGGTGCTGAGGCTGACTTCTGGGAAAGAGCTGACTCTCACAAATGTCATGCATGTGCCAGACATGAGGAAGAATCTGATATCCGGCACTCTGCTGAGCAAGAATGGCTTTGGAATCAACTTCGTGTCTGACAAGCTAGTTCTCTCTAAGCATGGGGTGTACTTGGGAAAGGGTTATGTTAAAGAAGGGCTGATCAAAATGAATGTAATGACAGTCCTTCCAAAAATTGTTGTAACCGTTGATTCAATGAATAAGAATGATCCTATTGCTTATGTTGTTGAGTCTTTTAATATTTGGCATGAAAGATTGGGACATGTTAATTATAAATCTATTAGTAGATTAATAAGCATGAATATGATTCCAAAATGCAAATTAAGTAAAGATAAATGTGAAGTATGCGTTCAAGCGAAACTCACAAAAACGCCATCACCCCAAGTAGAGAGGACAACCGAACCTCTGGGTTTGATTCACACAGATTTATGTGATCTAAAGTTTGTGCAAACTCGAGGAGGTAAAAGGTACTTTGTCACCTTCATCGATGATAGCACACGATATTGCTATGTGTATTTACTACGCAGCAAAGATGAAGCCTTGGACAAATTCAAGGAATACAAGTTGGAAGTTGAGAACCAACTTAGTAAGACAATTAAAATAATCCGAAGTGATAGAGGAGGCGAGTATAATGAACCATTCAATGCGTTCTGTAGAGAACATGGAATAGTTCATCAAACTACCGCTCCCTACTCACCTGAATTTAATGGAGTTGCGGAACGAAAGAACCGAACTCTTAAAGAGATGATGAATGCAATGCTGCAAGAATCTGGGTTAGCCCAGAACATGTGGGGGGAAGCTTTGCTTACCTCAAACTACATTCTCAACAAAATACCACACAAGGTCACTGGAAAGACACCTTATGAGTTGTGGAAAGGAAATGTACCATCGTACAAATATCTCAAAGTGTGGGGGTGCCTTGCAAAAGTAGCAGTACCACCTCCCAAAAAGGTCACCATTGGACCTAAAACTGTAGACTGTATTTTCATAGGATATGCACACAACAGTAGTGCTTATCGTTTCTTGGTATACAAGTCAGATATACCAGAAATACATGCTAATACATTAATGGAATCTAGGAATGCATCCTTCTTCGAAAACGTGTTTCCATGTAAGGATAAAGAAAATCCTAAACGGACTCGTGAACAAGGAGAAGCTAGCACTTCTGTTCAAGACACAAAAGAAGAAAATGATGAACCTAGACGAAGCAAAAGAGCTCGAAAAGAGAAAACCTATGGGAATGAGTTCACAACAGCCTTTCTCATATCAACTTTTCTCTTAGAAAATGAGCCTAGAACTTTTAAAGAAGCCATGTCTACACCTGATGCACCTTCATGGAAGGAAGCAGTTAAAAGCGAAATTGACTCCATTATGCAGAACCATACATGGGAGTTAGTTGATTTGCCACAAGGGTGTAAAGCACTTGGGTGCAAATGGATTTTCAAAACAAAATTGAAAACAGATGGCTCAATAGAGAAGCACAAGGCTAGGCTTGTGGTACAAGGATTCCGGCAAAAAGAGGGTTTGGATTTCTTTGACACTTATTCTCCGGTTACGAGAATAACTTCTATAAGACTGCTAATAGCAATAGCAACATTACGAAACCTCGAAATCCATCAAATGGATGTAAAAACCGCCTTTCTAAATGGAGATTTAGAAGAGGAAATTTACATGAAACAACCTGAGGGCTATGTCGTGCCTGGACAGGAAAACAAAGTGTGCAGACTTGTAAAGTCTTTGTATGGACTCAAACAAGCTCCAAAACAGTGGCATGAAAAGTTTGACAATGTAATGATGTCAAATGGGTTCAGCATAAATGAAAGTGACAAATGCATC
This sequence comes from Rheum nobile, assembly GCA_027886185.1. Taxonomy (NCBI): domain Eukaryota; kingdom Viridiplantae; phylum Streptophyta; class Magnoliopsida; order Caryophyllales; family Polygonaceae; genus Rheum; species Rheum nobile. The sequence continues at coordinate 132,195 of WOAB01000142.1, read as the reverse complement.
TACATCAAAAACACTCCCAATGGATACATTCTATTGTGTCTGTATGTAGATGACATGCTCATCATTGGAAGCAATAAAGACATGATCAAACAAACCAATCATATGCTCTGTGGAAAGTTTGACATGAAAGACTTGGGACTAGCAGATGTCATACTAGGGATTAAAATCACTAGACATTCTGAAGGGATCATCTTGTCTCAAGCTCATTATGCTGAAAAAGTCTTTGAACGATTCAAGAACTACTCAAGTGCGATAGCAAAAAGTCTTGTGGACCCCCATCTCCACTTGACTAAAAACTCTGGTGATGCTATATCACAACTAGAGTATGCCCGTGTCATTGGAAGTCTAATGTACTTGACAAACTGTACACGACTAGACCTAGCGCACTCAGTAAATGTACTAAGTCGCTACACCAGTAATCCAGGTCATAAACACTGGAAATGCATAACTAGAGTATTAAACTATCTGCGATATACTAAGAGTTATGGGCTGCATTATGGAAGATACCCTGTAGTTCTGGAAGGATACAGTGATGCAAACTAGATATCTGACTCTAGAAACTCAAAATCAACAAGTGGATATGTATTCACACTTGGCGGTGCAACAGTATCATGGAAATCTTCCAAACAAACACTGTTGGCCAGATCCACTATGGAATCTGAGTTCATTGCTTTAGATAAAGCAGCAGAGGAAGCTGAATACCTTCGAAATTTTCTGGAAGATATTCCTATGTGGGACAAGCCAGTGCCGGCATTACGTGTACACTGTGATAGCCAATCAGCTATCGCTCGAGCACTGAGTCGTCTATATAATGGAAAGTCACGTCACATTAGACGTCGACACAAAACCATTAGACAACTACTCTCAAGTGGTGTAATCACGTTAGATTATACCAAGTCAGCTGACAATATAGCAGATCCTTTTACTAAAGGTCTGTCACGAGAGCAAGTTGTAAAGTCATCTAGAGGAATGGGTTTAAAGCCTATGACTATAGAGGATGCTTGATGGATACCCTACCTACATGACTGGAGATCCCAAAAAGTAGGTTCAAAGGGACAACTAAATCAAGTTGACTCATGAAAAGCACTGGGAGACTATAGGTCTCATCCCAGTTCCTAGGATGATGAGTAGTGTTGCCTGTCCATGTTTAGGTTAAGCTTGGCTTTTAATGATTCCATAGCCTTGAAATAAAGGTGGGGTATGACAGGATACCCTTCATGGTCAATCACCTTGTGAGTGTGAAATGGGGCCGTTTCTAGGAGAATGAAGAGAGGATGCATTCTCCAAGTTTACTCATGATTAACCAGGGATGTTCACGGCCAAAATGAACACAATAAGAGAACCTAGTTCTGCGAGAAGATGAAACTGTGTGACAATTGTTGTCTAGGTTTACATCAAAGCCCGGGTGGTTCAAAACATCATGTTCACTGCATGGTCGAGTAAATCCGATAGCTACTCACTATGGGTGGTTCAAGGCTGAAAAACGCCACCAGCCCAAATACAGTGATTCTTCGCTCGTACTCTCAAAAGTCCTTCTGTCTAGACTACACATGTGTTATAGAGTCATTTCTATTCATGTGGGGGATTGTTGGAACTGAATTTATGCGAAACTTCCGGGCACTTTTCCGGTGGGCTCCGGCCACCGGTTGTGCTGGATTATGGGAGCGTTGGCTTCGTCTCCGCGAGCTCATCACTGGAGTGTGCTCAAACGATAAATTCGGGTTCCGTTTGAATGAGAAATGAGGTCTCAAAGGTGGTTGCTTACAACACCCAATTTGAGATTTGGGGTGCAATTCTACATCCCACATTGGAAATGTGGGAGTAGGATTGAGTGGTTTATAAACCACTATCATCCAAGCCAAGGTAAGAACTTGGTGAGTGTGGGCTTGTGGAATGGGCCTTCGGTCCAAGCAGCAGCTGAGCTTCTTTTTGGAGCAGAGCTGGGCCGGTTCTGGAGGCTGTTGGGCTTCCGAGATTTGGGCTCCGTTTGACTCGGTCTGCAACAGATTCAGTTTCGAGAATCTGGCCCACAACGGCTCATTTGACTCTCCACGATCTCCTCTCCTCAGTTACTGCGCTAACTGATTCAGACGTCTTCAAAATAGGAGAGAACTGAAGCTCATTCAAAAAAATAATCGAACACAAAAATCCTCTCGTCTTCCCTTTCTTCCTCTTCCAGTTTTTTTCGAGTCTGAGAGTTCACGCAGTTTGCTGGTTCGTAAGCTTCTGGTTCTTGATTGAGCAAATCAGAAGAATTCCGCAGTTGTATCCTGGGATTCTCAACGCCGGTAACCGTCTCAATACGGGGCGTTTCAGAATTATGGACAGAGATCTAATCTCGACTCTGCGCTCAAACTCTTTTCGGTTTTGGTATAATCTTATTCCTTAATTCTGTTCTACTTAATTTTCTGATTGTTTTTGCGTTTCGGTATTACGGTTCCTACAGAAGAAGGCGTCGCCCAACGACTTGTAGAGAGCGGCGAAGGTCAACCCCGTGCCCCCGGGCTTCACGATGACGGAATTGAGCACCGATTCGGACGATTGGTGTCCAATCCCATCAGAATTAGCGCCTTTGCGATCTTGTGGGTTGTGATTAGCTCTAGCTCGTCTCCGTTCTTGTCGAACAGATCGAACACCCGCCGGAGCCTCACCGAGTTCAAACTAACGCAGTAGGAAGAGAGGAGTTCTGGTGCAGAAACAGACTGCCAACGACGACCAGCACATCACACGCTGCCTACATGCAAGCATAGAAGCACAAAGAAATCCCACATATAACAGTTGTTGTAGGCAAGCTTACAAAAATAAAGTCACTATATGCTATTAAATCAGATCAAACAATGGCTACAACATCCACGATTGAAAAATCATGCATATATAGGGGAAGTGTAGCTCTCACTTTTTCCATTGTAAGGATCTATATTCTCTCTATATATATATAATAAAGGAGAGACCTATATTTTACGTCTCGACACCACATTAAATTCGTCTATGTGTCGTCACTCATACAATCATCATCCACCACATCATCCCGTCTTTAAAAAAAAATCGGTTTAATTATATATTAAACTTTATTAATAAAAAATATACTCATAAAATCTAATTATAGAAAAATGAATATAAATTAAACTCCATAACAAAAAAACTTGGGTTAAACTAAGTAAAAAAAATAAATTTTAATAAAAAGTAAGTATTATCTTACTCAAATCCGGCGCTATTGAATTATCACTAAACTAAATTATATCACAAACATCCGAAAAGATATTAAAAAACATATTTTTTATGAATTTATTAGTTAAATATTTTTTTGGTTACGAATTAGTTAAACTAAATTATATCACAAACATGAAAAGAAGACAAATATGTTACGGATTTGATCTTTTGGTTTATCTAATTAAATTTATTAAATTTAATTTTTGTTAAAGGAGGATATGCCTAAATATGTTTTTTGAGATATACCAATTAGAAATATATAGGAATTAAAACAGTTGATCCCGAATTAAATATCCTTAATAAATATACTTTTTATAATTTATATTTACAATTTGATTTTATTCTATCATACTATACGGTTACAATTAGAGATTTTACAAAAAATGATGTTTTATATAATAGATATGGTATGCTTTTTGGAATTGGTTGGTACGTATCTTCTCTTTTTTCAAAAATTGTTATCAAAATCTCTTAAACATATTTAATAATAATTTCAAGTATACTAATTACTAAGTGCTAACTAATTACTTATATATATATTTATGAAAATACACTATTTGCATGAGTAGCATCTGATTTTCAAAAATATAGAAATGTATTTTATATTTCATAACAACTTTGTAAAATAATTAATTAAAATGCAAACCTAATCATAACAGCTAAATTCTATTTTTTTATTAGGTAAAAATTAGAATGGAAACCACAGAAGAGACAATTTTTCAGTCTATAGCATCATTTCGGATGAGAATTACAAATTTTAGACTAGCTCGAATATCTTTCAAGGAACTCTGCTGGACCGTCTTAGCGATGAAGTCGGCCACCATATTTGTTTCTCGGAAGACATGAAAAATCTGCACTGAAAAAAACAATTGTAAAACACACAGGATATCAGAAATGTTAGATTGAATGACATATTTAGAGATATTAATTTAAAGATACACTATTTTGAAAAATAGATACGGAGGAGGATATGGATAACTTTTTTAAGATATACCAATTAGAACATATACATGGATTTTAAATATTGTCACTATATAATATAAATATCTATTTGTCTATATCTATCTATATTTATATATATGTTAAAGGAGAAACTTTTAACCTACGTGTCATTCTCATATTTTTTGTCCATATAAAACACTAGCCATAATGTCAGTCTCACATTGAATTCGTTTATGTGACGTCTTCTGAGTATGTCACATTATCTATCCATTTCAAAAAAAGATTAAAAGAATGAATCCCGCCTTAGTTATTTAACTTATTTATTTATTTATTTATTGTTGTTATTATTATTATTTTCCACTAACAACTTTAATTAATTAAAAAACAAACAAATGTACCCTAATTATTAATAAAATGTGTTAATTCACTCAAATCAACTAACTATTTTTTATGGTTAAAATTTCAACTAAATTTCAAATTTTATATCCAAATAGACTATTTTATTAGGTAAATCATTAGTTATGATTTTTTCCCTTCATCTCAATATATATTAACCAAATTTACGCTCATTGTTTTTTTTTTGAATTTTTTAACGTACAACTTTTCCCACATATTTAAAAGGTCATTAATTATTGCTATTTAGAAGCTTTATAGTTTTACTTCGTAAATACCAGTAATTTACAACAAAACCAAAATAAAATAAGAAAAAACTTAAAATTGAGCAAAGTTTATAGACAATACCAATTATACGTTTATTTTGACATTAAATCTCTCTTATATTTTTAATAACAAAATTTTCAATTCACTTTTTCTTAAGTTCAATTAATAAAATATTATCATTAGTATTTAACGTCTCAATTATTCAAATGTATTTTACTTAATATTCATAGGTATGAAATACTATAACAATTATTCATATTTAATAACTTTATTATTCAAATACTTATAATTAATTACTCATACATAAACGTACTAAAAAGTGCACAAGACTAATTTGAATAATTAAAAACAACACAACCGTTCATGTGAGCAACAAACCGGCATCTGAGATATGTTGTTAATGCCTAAAACATATCTTTAATTGATGTATAATTCATATCTTAATATCACTTATGTATTTTATCATATTAATATACCATTTCTTATATTTAAAAATACACTAATTATGCATGATAAACAAAAATTACTATGATCACAATTTTGATATCATATGTGTTTTATTATTTAAACAGAATAAAATGCATTTTTAAGAAACAGTTCATACCTTAACAAATTAATAATCAATAATGTTAAATTATTTTATATCCCCGAACCCGTGCTTGGCACGTGCACTATGCTAGTGACATCTAAAATACCCCAAAAATCCTGGGAATGAAATAAGCGTAAATGACATTTGAAATCCCAGGAGACGTTGAAATTTGAAAACAAATCCTGGGAATGAAACAAGCGTAAATGATACCCCAAAAATCCTGGGAATGAAACAAGCGTAAATAATATTAATATACCATCTCCATACTGTTTTACTCTTCTCTCTTCCTAGATCGTTGATGCTCTTTAATTATTTGTAATTTTCTTACTTTATGTCGGGTAAATTGAATTATTTCCTTATAAAAAATTCATTGCTAAAACATCACAAATATTGAACAACAACATTTTTCTATAATTAGTTGTTCCTTTTTAATACTAATGGTTTCCTCATGAGCAGGGTTGCACTACTGCATGGGCCTGGCGTACCCCACCCAATTCAAGTTTAATATTTATGAAGTGGTTGGACTTCATATATAGCCCAATAAAAAACTATTTCTAAAATAGAAGTCCAAAAACTATAGCAAAAAAACTTGTTCCTTTTGAACACTAATGGTTTTCTCATGAGCAGGGACGGACGCAAGATTTTAGTTCAGTGAGGGCGACTGGACTAAAATCTTGAAGAGAAAAATATAGCGTTTATCTTAAATAAAACCTTAATTTCAAAGTCTATCATCTATTTATCTATTTATGTATAATGTCTATCTTATATAGACAACTTTAATTTCAAACAACAAATACTATATTTGAACCCCAAATAAAATTTTATTTAAAAATGATCAGAAATTACACAAATCTAAATTAAATTTCATCATTACTTACTACTTTCACTGTGTAATTTCAACAAATTTGTATAAAAATTAATTTAAAATTTACAAATCTTTAAACCCTAATTTTTAAAAAATTTAACACAAATAAGGGTAGATATAAAAAAAGTATTACATATTTATTGAATAATTTGTGTGCAAATTTGGATAAGTTGTGTTTTATTTGTATTTTATAGGATTATGCATAACAAATCCTATATAAAAATTATATTAAAAAATTTGAAAAATATATATATTATTTTGAAAACTTTTAAAGAAATTTTTAAGAAAAAAATTAAAGAAATGTTTGAAAAAATCCAAAAATAAAATAAATATATATATTTTAAAATAAGCCCCCACTGGGCCCCACCTATGTCCGCCATTACTCATGAGTCTTGACGCTAAAAGCTGTTCTGTACCAATTCTATAGATAGATTCGATATTTTGTTCAGGAATATTCCAATTTGGTAAGTCATCATTATCAAAGGTAATATGTTGTTCATTACTGTGAACTATATGGGAACTGGTGGAACTAGAACCACGAAGGAACATCCTCCTTATGTTTAAACCCATAAGTCTATTTTATACTAGGATTATTTAAATTAAGTAAGGCATAGTTCATGCATATTTCACGGGACCATCGACCGGGACCACCCAAAATAATCTCCTTAAACGGGTTGTATAATAGAATGATAATATGATAACTAAATTATGTTTATAAGTAACAATAACACAAGATGTAGAAAGTTTGATGTAATAAATGAATAAGAAAACAAGATTTTGCCAAATGAACTTACTTTATTGCAATTTTTTTTGAGGATACAAACACTCTTGGAAAATTCTTGAAAGAAAAAACTTAAAAGAAAACTTGAGAGAGATTTTGAAAGGAAGGGAGCAAGGTTATCAAAGCTTTTACTTCTCTTTTTAGTCGGTTAATTTTGGCTTGAAGATCTTCGGCGAGGAACCGCGCACTCCTTTTTTTGTAACCTCGCACTCCACCATGGGCGGCACAGGTGCCGCCCAGGAGACCCTTCTAAAAACCGGTCTGACTCTGGACGGCAATAGGCGCAGCCCAGACAAACCGGGTTTTCGTAAAAATCGCTTCGGAGTCTGGGCTGCACCTATTGCCACCCAGATTTTTTGTTGGGGAGAACCCGATTTAGGAATCTTTTTTATTTATTTAAATAAAAATAGATTGGTTTTTTCGAACCCGGGCTTAAAATTTGAACGTGGGCGACACATATTGCCGCCCATAATTGGTTTTTAAAATTTGAACGTGGGCGGCACATATTGCCGCCCATAATTGGTTTTTAAAATTTGAACGTGGGCGGCACATGTTGTGACACCCCGTATTTTTGTAAGGTTATTTTGGGAATTTTGGATTTTTCCCGAGTACCCGTTGTGTACGTCGGATTTAATACAGAGAGTTTGAGACATTCTGTAATGTGCTCTGTATCTGTAATATTTTTCTCAGTGAAATAATATACAGACAACATGCCTTGGATTTTAATTGTCGTTCGCGTACGATAATTTTTATCCCAGTTTAACGTCATGTTCGTTCGAAGCTGAACGGGCGGGAAAAGCATGTCACGGCGACCGCCGTACAGTCACGGCGCCCGCCGTCCCAATGCTCGAGGAGACAGCTGGTGTGCCAGGCCGCGGCGACCGCCGTAAATTACGGCGCCCGCCGTAATTGCCACCGTCGTTGTCCGGCAGTCCTTGCCCGTTGGTCGCCGGCGTGATTTCTGGCGAGCGCCGAACTAGCTTCGTAGGCCCATTTTTCGTGCTCCAGATGCTTTGGCTATAAAAGGAGGTGTTGGGGGAGAGATTTGAGCCATCCCAAACACCGAACCTCTGCCAAATTTTCGTGTCGTCGGAGTTGTGTTTCACCGGAGTTTGCAAGCTCTCGTCGGTGTCGTTTGGTGGTGTTTCCAGCAGCCCTTTTTAAAGCCTTTTTGGTTGCCTTTGGAGGTCAGAACCCAAGCAAGGCGAAAAGGGGTCGAAACGCGCATCGTTTTGGTGAGATTTCTCTCGTTTCAGTCGTCCGTGTTCTTCACGGCGCCCGCCGTGATGAATGCGGCGACCACCGCCAAGAACAGCGACCGCCGCCAGTGCCCAGAATGCCTTCGTGGCTTTGGCTTGGTTGGTTGTCGTCGTGACGTCTTTCCTTTCGTGTTCTTTCGCCGTGTTTAGATTCGTACTGTTGTTATGTCGGATCTAACTTAGGGTTCCTTTTATGGGTCGACTCGAAGGTTGTTGTGCTGTCGGAGCTATACCCGTGTCGAGCCCGGAATCCAGTTGTCGTCGTTAGACTATTCTGCGGATTAAGGCAAGTGGCGGTTCGCTCTTGCTCATTCGTTCCATATTTACATTAATTATCAGTAGTTTATCTGAGTAATTAATTTGGAATGAATACTCTGTTTGTCTGGAAACGGTTTTGGTAAACTATTTTGGAAATCATATAATAGGTTGTATATCTGTTAGAACAACGCTATTATCTGTGATCGCCTTTCGGGCCTTTATGTGGATTTATCATGTAACTGTTATTGTGCTGTAACTGTTTAGTTAGCACTGTAGTTAGGAACGTACTCGGACTTCGTCCGGTCGTTTCTTTATAAACTGGTATCGGGGTGGCTCGTCTCCATCTGGTACTATTCTAAGATCATGATCGATCTCTTTCACAAGTGTGTAGAGACAGGACACTTAGCTGGTGTCACAAACCTTCCGGTGTACGTCACTCTCGACGAAACGTATAAACTAAGATGTGTCGTCCCAATGATGGGGTACACATGTAAAAGTCTATAATGTGATGTGTATTTTTGAAACATAATCGGATAAGTGTTACCTTGACGCACATAATTAATGAACGCTCAGCGAGTAGGGCAGCTAGGTAATAGTGCCGCTAGGAAAACTCGTATTGACTTGAATGTAGTACGTCTTCTTTCCGATCTGGATTCGCTGAAAGGCGGTGAGGTTGGTCGTTGACTGAAGCATCTCAGTCAGTTTTAAATCGTCTGTTATATGATTTTGTATAGTTCCAGACTTGTCATATTTCCGTAAGACTCAATCTCTTGGAGTCTCTTTTCGAGTCAATCTCTGTGAAGATTCAGTCTTCCAGAGTCTTCTCTTGTGCATACCTCTTGTTTATTCCAGTAGGAGTGTGATGGTTGACTATCGTCATCGATTATTATTCGAGAAGCGATGAGTCTAACCTAATACGACTGCTTCGAACCATTCTGCTTTGTACCCTTGCTAGTCTATTCAGTAGACTAACCCGCTGTATTTTTGTTATCTGCATCGTCATGGTTGGTGCCGTCCGTCCGTTTCGGCACATCAGGAAGAGTGTAGTGAAGACTAGAACGATTATGGAGTTAACGGTGGTTTTCAAACGTTTTAGTTATTTCTTTTATCAGGTTGAGATCTTTTGGACAATGGCTTTGGTTGTAATGTGTTTTATGAGACTTTCGCTGTATTTGGTTTAAACTCTGTGTTGACCTATTCGGGATTGGGTTGTAATCCCGTAACTCATGTTTCCTTGACAATGTTATGTTTTGGATTGAATGCTTTGATCATTATGCATCATTTGTATCTCTTAAATCGTATTTAAATGGTAAAGCCTTGGGTGATCTCGGTAAGGAACACTGGGGTCACTGGCGGTAATACCTTTCCAAAATGGTTAAGTTTTGGGGGTGTTACAGTTGTGGTATCAGAGCCAAAGGTTTTAAAACGGGTTTGGGATTTTTATATCATTTATCCGTTTTCGAAATGCTTTAAAAGGGCTCTCAATTTTCATACTGAAAAGAATTTAAAACACCGTTCATAGTCGTGTCTTCTTTATAGTCTGATGTAGTAAGCTTGCTTCTATGTCTAGAAAGACTAATTCCTTCCTTATTATTCGATAGGATGGGTGTCTGCTTTTCTATTGGTAGGGGGTCGGAAGATGCCAAGTCGGACCAGCCGAGGCTAGATTTTCCGTTACCTCAACGATGTTTCGAGGTTGGAGGCCCGAGTAGCCCGCCCGAAGACGTCAAGCACGTTCTCCCCGAGTCGGTTGTCCTTGTAGCTAGGGATGCTATGGTCCCTGGGCCTGCACTTGTGTCGCCACCAAGGGTGGAGGAAGTACATGAAGGGGAGCAGGAAGATGAGTTGTCAAGGTATGAACAAGGGGTTTACCAAGACGACTTTCTGTGGGGACCAATTCCAGAGGAGATCGAGTACGAGGAGGAGGAAGAGGAGATGCTTGAGCTAGATCCTGTCGAGGACGAGGATATGATTGAGGATGATTCCGAGGATGAGGATCCCATCGAGGATGATCCCGAGGATGAGGATCCCATCGAGGATGATCCCGAGGATGAGGATCCCATAGAGGATGATCCAGAGGAGGACCTGGAGTTAGACCTTGGAGGGCAGAATCAGGAGCCCGGTACAGAGTTGCCACCAGTGCCAGAGTATGCACCCATGCCAGAAGCTGATTGGGAGGCACTGTATACCGAGTACGGTATTAGGAGAAGTGTCAGGGAATCTCAGCCTATCCCTACTCCAAGAAGATGGAGGTCGGAATCCGAGCTACAGGAGATCCTCCGCCAGAGCGAGGAAATCTCTGTAGAACAGCAGCGTCAGTGGGATGAGTTGATCGCCAGTACTCAGAGGAGGGCTGGGATAGGCGGACCAGTCATGGACGACCCATACTTTACCATGACTGAGATAGGACCATGTGCTTCAGGGTCAAGCAGGGTGCGAAACCCATCGCCAGAGCTCGATGGTGAGCCTAGTCCGAAGAGACCTTGCACGAGTAGCCAGTCTTATGGGAGACATTTTGGAACGCCTTGATGAGAATTGGCGTTGCCTATCGCAGTAGTTCCTTTCTTAGTATTCCAGTATGTACCTTGTGTAATATTTCAGTATTGCGGCAAGTACTCTGAGAATTTCTTTATCTTCGAGCAATTGTTGTCCTAGCGCTCGGATGATAGACTTATGTGTAGCCGGTGTAACAGTTCGAAGGTTCATCTATAAAATTCCAAGTTGATCTATTATGAGTAATTTATTTACGTTGGTATATTGCATAATATTAATGTATTGAATGCTTGGAATTGGATTGGTAAATAGATGGTGAACCCAAGAAGCACGAGGAACTCGACTCGAGCCGGTGCTGGGACTAGTCAAGATCCCAGGCCAGCGGGAAGAGGTGTTCGGAATGAACACGAGTCAGAGTCTCGCGTCCAGCATAGGCGTGAAGGTCAGGATCAGACCCAAGCGCCAGCGTTGTTTGACGCCGCAGCTGTTGAGACGATTCGCGGGATTGTGATGCAGGCAATTGCAGATGTATTGAGACCCAGTGCGCCTCAAGCGCAAGAAGTGCCTACTCACCCAGCGGTTCCTGATGTTGTGGAACCCAGAAACCCTATGATTCAGGAGACTGCCGTCAGGGCTAGAGACAACTATGGTCGCGCTCTTAAGACCATCACTTCCATGAGGCCCGACTGCTATAACGGGAAAGGGGAGCCAGTAGCAGTGACTCATTGGTTCTCCCATATGGAGAGGTTGTTTCGGAACGTGGAGTGTACTGAGACCGAGAAGGTCCATATCGCTTCTCTTCAGCTGAAGGAGGAGGCTAGCGAGTGGTGGGAGAGCACAGGTTTGGCTGAGAGCCCAGTGTTGACTTGGTCGATGTTCAAGACCAAGATGGTTGATCGCTTTTTCTCTCGTGCTATGAGAGAGGAGAAGCATAAAGAGTTCTTGTACCCAAATACGGATGGTCTGAAAGTGACCGAGTTGGCATCTAAGTTCAATCATCTTTTACAGTATGCCCCTGCCGAGATTACCAGCGAGGCCCAAAAGATCTGGTACTTCCACGAGTGGATGAGCCCGAATATCAAGCCGTTAATGGTGCATCACACATGCTCTACCTTGGAGCAGCATGTTGATTGTGCCTATAAGTTGGAGGTAACTCTAGAGGAGTCGACCAAGAGGCGCAACCGACATAAGTCGATGCAGAACCAGAACCAGGGAGGTGATTTTAAGCGCCCTGCGCCACCGTCTAACTTTGCCAAGTCTGGCCGAGCTAAGACGGAGATGATGCAAGGAGGATCGACTCAACAGTCAGGGCAGACCATGAGTTCAGTTAAGTGTTATAACTGTGGTACTGCTGGGCACAAGAGCAATGAGTGTCAGAAGGAGAAGAGGTCGTGCTTTGGGTGTGGACGTGACGGTCATCTGCAGAAGTTCTGCAAGCAAGGGAAGCAGAAGGGAGTAGAGTCGCAGCAAGGGTCAGTTCATCAGAGCAACCGACCTAGATTCAAGCCTGCCGAGACTCCTAGCCCTTCGGTCCAGACGACTGCTCAGAACAGGGGAAAGGCCCTAGCTATTTCTGGAAGTCAGGGACAACGCTTGTACGAGATGCGTGAAGCAGATGGACCCAATTCTCCAATTGCTCAAGGTACTTTATACCTTCACTCTACTTCAGTGTGCATTCTATTTGATTCTGGTGCTACGCATTCCTTTATTTCGGATAGCTGTGTTAGCAAGTTAGACTTAGTGTGCAACGATTCGTGCGACCCTTTCGTCGTTAATCTTCCTAATGGAGAACGTTTGGTGGGGACCAAGCCTCTGTCCGACTTTCCGATTACCATTCAGGGTAAGGAATTCGAGACAGATCTAATCTGTATAGCCATGGCTCCATACGACATTATCCTCGGTATGGATTGGCTAACGCGTCACAAGGCGGTGATCGACTTCAGTTCAAGAACGGTGACGGTGTCATCTGGGGGCCAGTTCGTGTGCAAGTTCAAAGGTCGAAATGACGCTGATAACGGCAAGCTGATCAATGCGATGGCTGCGTTTCAGCTACTACGACAAGGATGTGTCGGGTACCTTTGCTACTTGGATTCGCCTGCGAAGGATGGACTTGAGGTTCTTGATATTCCTGTAGTTAGGGAGTTTTCGGATGTCTTTCCGGAAGAAATTCCTGGATTACCCCCGAACCGTGACATAGAGTTTTCAATTGATCTTGAGCCTGGTACGGCGCCGATTTCCAAATCACCGTATCAGATGGCTCCAACTGAGATGCAAGAATTGAAAAATCAACTTGAAGATCTTCTTGACAAAGGTTATGTCAGGCCGAGCGCATCGCCGTGGGGTGCTCCGGTATTGTTCGTCAAAAAGAAGGACAGATCGTTCCGACTTTGTATCGACTACCGAGAGTTGAACAAGGTGACGATCAAGAACAAGTATCATTTGCCTAGGATTGATGACTTGTTGGACCAGTTGTAGGGAGCAAAGGTTTTCTCCAAGATCGACCTGAGATCTGGATATCATCAACTCAGGATTCGTGAACATGACATTCCTAGAACTGCGTTCAGGACCAGATATGGTCATTACGAGTTCGTAGTGATGCCTTTTGGGCTTACAAATGCTCCAACTGTCTTTATGGATTTGATGAACCGATGTTTTCACCAGTACTTGGATAAGTTCGTGGTGGTCTTCATCGACGACATTCTGATCTATTCTCCGAATGAAGAAGTCCACGAGGAACATCTACGGATTGCCTTGTCAATCCTTAGACAACATCAGCTTTATGCTAAACTGTCCAAGTGTGAACTCTGGATAAAGGAAGTGGCTTTCTTAGGCCACGTGATCAATAAAAATGGGGTTATGGTTGATCCCCAAAAGATTGAAGCGGTGGCTAAGTGGACACAGCCCCAGAACGTAAAGGAGGTGCGCAGTTTTCTTGGACTTGCCGGGTATTACAGAAGGTTCGTAGAAGGATTTTCAAAGATCGCTCTACCTATGACCAATCTACTCCGCAAAGTTCACAAGAAGTTTGTCTGGAATGACAAGTGCGAGGCCAGTTTCCAGGAGTTCAAGCGACGGTTGACCTCGGCACCCGTGTTAGCACTCCCAGAAGGGAACGACGATTATGTGGTCTATAGTGATGCTTCCAAGTGTGGTCTTGGTTGTGTTTTGATGCAAAGGGGCAGAGTTATTGCTTATGCATCCAGGCAACTCAAGACGTACGAATAAAACTATCCGACACATGATCTTGAGCTAGCAGCGGTTGTCTTTGCGCTGAAGATTTAGAGGCATTACCTCTACGGTATAAGATGCCAAGTCTTCACTGACCACAAAAGTCTCAAGTATATATTTACTCAAAAGGAGCTAAATATGAGACAACGCCGCTGGCTAGAGTTACTCAAAGACTACGACATGGAGTTGCTGTATCATCCGGGCAAGGCTAATGTAGTAGCTGATGCACTAAGCCGGAAGACAACGCACGAGACTGTAGTTGCCCTACTTACTGCTCAGACCAAGCTAAACCAAGCGTCATGCGACATTGAAGTCTTGTATGACCAGCGTAGAGGATACTTGAGTATGATGGAAATTCAGGCTACACTGCTGGATCAGATCAAAGAAAAGCAAGTCGATGACATCATCTTGGTAAAGTTAAGCAGTGAAGTGATGGATGGGAAAGCTCCCAGTTTTGTGGTTCAGGATGATGGATCACTTTGGTTTTAGGATCGGATCTGTGTGCCTGACACAGAAGATCTTCGTCAGTTGGTGATGAGAGAAGCTCATTCATCTGCTTATTCTGTGCATCCTGGTTCTAGCAAGATGTACAAGGATCTCAGGAAGAAGTTTTGGTGGCCAAACATGAAGTGGGATGTAGCAGACTTTGTGGTAAGATGCTTAACTTGCCAAAAGGTCAAGATCGAACACCGCAGGCCAGGTGGTGAGATACTACCTCTCCCCGTACCAGAATGGAAATGGGAGGACATTTCCATGGACTTCGTCACTGGGCTACCCAAGACTCGAAGTCAGAGAGATGCTATCTGGGTAATTGTGGACAGGCTTACGAAGAGTGCTCATTTCATAGCCATCAAGACCACATGGGAAACCCAGAAGTTAGCCGAAGTTTACCAGAAGGAGATTGTCCGCTTACATGGCATTCCTAAGACCATTGTATCGGACCGAGATGGCCGTTTCATGTCAAGGTTCTGGAAGGAACTTCATAAGGCTATGGGAACCGAGTTGAGGTTCAACACCACGTTTCATCCTCAGACAGATGGCCAGTCTGAAAGGACCATCCAGACCCTGGAGGATATGCTTAGAGCTTGTGTGCTCGATTGTCCGACTAGCTGGGAGGACAGCTTGAGTCCGATTGAGTTCACGTACAACAATAGCTGGCATGCTACAATCAAGATGGCTCCGTTTGAAGCTTTGTATGGTCGCAGATGCAGATCTCCAATTTGTTGGGATGATAATGCCGACAAAATTCTGCTTGGACCAGAGTTGGTCGAAAGGACGGCTTCAGACATTGCCTTGATCAGACAAAGGATGTTGACCGCTCAGAGTCGACAGAAGTCCTACGCAGATCGGAAGCGCAGGACTATCGAGTTCGAGGTCGGTGACAAGGTTTTTGTCAAGGTATCGCCGTCCAAATGAGTTTTCAGATTTGGTAAGCGTGGGAAGCTTAACCCTCGCTATGTGGGACCATTCGAGATTCTGGATAGAGTGGGATCTCTAGCATACCGCTTGGCGTTGCCGCCATCAGCTCACTCGGTGCATAACGTGTTCCACGTATCTTTACTCAGAAAGTATGTACCAGATGAGTCTCATGTGCTTAGTTATGAGGACATCGAGATTCAAGCTAATGGTACTTATGAAGAGTTGCCCGTGCGCATTTTGGAGCATCGGGAGAAGCATTTGCGTAACAAGATCGTGCCGTTGGTACGAGTGCTGTGGTCCAAGTCAGGGACCGAAGAAGTTACTTGGGAGACGTGGGAAACCGAGTCAGATATGCTCAGGCATTTTCCCGAGTTATTGTCGACCTAAGTTTCGGGGTCGAAACTTCTTTTAAGGGGGAGGAGATGTGATACCCCGTATTTTTGTAAGGTTATTTTGGGAATTTTGGAATTTTCCCGAGTACCCGTTGTGTACGTCGGATTTAATACAGAGAGTTTGAGACATTCTGTAATGTGCTCTGTATCTGTAATATTTTTCTCAGTGAAATAATATACAGACAACATGCCTTGGATTTTAATTGTCGTTCGCGTACGATAATTTGTATCCCGGTTTAACATCATGTTCGTTCGAAGCTGAACGGGCGGGAAAAGCTTGTCACGGCGACCGCCGTACAGTCACGGCGCCCGCCGTCCCAATGCTCGAGGAGACAGCTGGTGTGCCAGGCTGCGGCGACCGCCGTAATTTCCACCGTCGTTGTCCGGCAGTCCTTGCCCGTTGGTCGCCGGCGTGATTTCTGGCGAGCGCCGAACTAGCTTCGTAGGCCCATTTTTCGTGCTCCAGATGCTTTGGCTATAAAAGGAAGTGTTGGGGGAGAGATTTGAGCCATCCCAAACACCGAACCTCTGCCAAATTTTCGTGTCGTCGGAGTTGTGTTTCGCCGGAGTTTGCAAGCTCTCGTCGGTGTCGTTTGGTGGTGTTTCCAGCAGCCCTTTTTAAAGCCTTTTTGGTTGCCTTTGGAGGTCAGAACCCAAGCAAGGTGAAAAGGGGTCAGAACGTGCATCGTTTTGGTGAGATTTCTCTCGTTTCAGTCGTCCTTGTTCTTCACGGGGACCGCCGTGTTCTTCACGGCGCCCGCCATGATGAATGCGGCGACCGCCGCCAAGAACAGCGACCGCCGCCAGTGCCCAGAATGCCTTTGTGGCTTTGGCTTGGTTGGTTGTCGTCGTGGCGTCTTTCCTTTCGTGTTCTTTCGCCGTGTTTAGATTCGTACTGTTGTTATGTCGGATCTAACTCAGGGTTCCTTTTATGGGTCGACTCGAAGGTTGTTGTGCTGTCGGAGCTATACCCGTGTCGAGCCCGGAATCCAGTTGTCGTCGTTAGACTATTCTGCGGATTAAGACAAGTGGCGGTTCGCTCTTGCTCATTCGTTCCATATTTACATTAATTATCAGTATTTTATCTGAGTAATTAATTTGGAATGAATACTCTGTTTGTCTGGAAACGGTTTTGGTAAACTGTTTTAGAAATCATATAATAGGTTGTATATCTGTTAGAACAACGCTATTATCTGTGATCGCCTTTCGGGCCTTTATGTGGATTTATCCTGTAACTGTTATTGTGCTGTAACTGTTTAGTTAGCACTGTAGTTAGGAACGTACTCGGACTTCGTCCGGTCGTTTCTTTATAATCTGGTATCGGGGTGGCTCGTCTCCATCTGGTACTATTCTAAGATCATGATCGATCTCTTTCACAAGTGTGTAGAGACATGACACTTAGCTGGTGTCACAAACCTTCCGGTGTACGTCACTCTCGACGAAACGTATACTAAGATGTGTCGTCCCAATGATGGGGTATACATGTAAAAGTCTATAATGTGATGTGTGTTTTTGAAACATAATCAGATAAGTGCTACCTTGACGCACATAATTAATGAACGCTCAGCGAGTAGGGCAGCTAGGTAATAGTGCCGCTAGGAAAACTCGTATTGACTTGAATGTAGTACGTCTTCTTTCTGATCTGGATTCGTTGAAAGGCGGTGAGGTTGGTCGTTGACTGAAGCATCTCAGTCAGTTTTAAATCGTCTGTTATATGATTTTGTATAGTTCCAGACTTGTCATATTTCCGTAAGACTCAATCTCTTGGAGTCTCTTTTCGAGTCGATCTCTGTGAAGATTCAGTCTTCCAGAGTCTTCTCTTGTGCATACCTCTTGTTTATTCCAGTAGGAGTGTGATGGTTGACTATCGTCATCGATTATTATTCGAGAAGCGATGAGTCTAACCTAATACGACTGCTTCGAACCATTCTGCTTTGTACCCTTGCTAGTCTATTCAGTAGACTAACCCGCTGTATTTTTGTTATCTGCATCATCATGGTTGGTGTCGTTCGTCCGTTTCGGCACATCAGGAAGAGTGTAGTGAAGACTAGAACGATTATGGAGTCAACGGTGGTTTTCAAATGTTTTAGTTATTTCTTTTATCAGGTTGAGATCTTTTGGACAATGACTTTGGTTGTAATGTGTTTTATGAGACTTCCGCTGTATTTGGTTTAAACTCTGTGTTGACCTATTCGGGATTGGGTTGTAATCCCGTAACTCATGTTTCATTGACAATGTTATGTTTTGGATTGAATGCTTTGATCATTATGCATCATTTGTATCTCTTAAATCGTATTTAAATGGTAAAGCCTTGGGTGATCTCGGTAAGGAACACTGGGGTCACTGGCGGTAATACCTTTCCTAAAGGGTTAAGTTTTGGGAGTGTTACACATATTGCCGTCCACATTTAACCCCAAAAAAATTCCAAGTCGGTGGTATTTAGGGCCGCCTATGTCGTCTTCTCCGTGAAATCTTTTCCGAGCACTCACAGATGGCGGATTCCAAATCGATGGCGGATTCCGGCGAATTTTCCATGGAAGATATATGGGCGGCGGTTGACATGGAGGAAAACCAGATGGCGGCGGTGGGAGATCTCGGCGGCGACAGCGGCGGCGATCCACTGGACTCGACGGCGGAATCGACGACGACGGAGATGAATCTTTGTTTCGTTGGCGGTGGCGGTCGCGATGGAGGAGTCGACGGCGGCGGCGACGAGGCGGAGGGAGCTGGGCTGCACGAGGAGCCGCAAGGGACCGGGGAGGAGGGGATTTCTGGGCTGCATTCGGTGCCGCCCAGGACCGGGGAAGAGGGGATTTCTGGGCTGCACGAGGTGCCGCCCAGGACCGGGGAAAAGGGGATTTCTGGGCTGCACGAGGTGCCGCCCAGCTTGCCGGCAAGCATGGAGCTTTCCGGCGCGGTGGTTTTGGGCGAGGAGGAGAGATTGCCGGCTAGGACCGAGGAGGTGGATATCAGGGCGGACAATGCCTTCGACGTGTCGGTAGCGGTTGCTATGCAGGCGATGGATGATTTGGCGGAAATTCCCGTTCGTCAAAAGCGCAAATATGAACGGAGACCGACCGTAGAGGTATGGTGTTTGTAATTTTTAATTTGTTAAATCTAATTTATTTAATTAAATTGTTACTGTAATTGTAGATTTGTAAACTTAATGTTTATTGTATTTAATCATAATTAAAAAAGACAATATAGGTAATAGGCTAAATTTTACTGTTAAATAATATTAAATATATTATCGTAATAAAAAATAAAAAAAATTAATATATTGATTTTATAAGAAAACATTTTTTTTTAACAATTGTTAAGGTATATATAACTAGGTTGTATTGGATAAAATGAAAATAGTTATATTTCTTATGGCAAAATAGGATGTATTGGGTAAAATCAAACAGTCGGATCGAGACAATCGCCCTACTACTGTATCTGCTCGCAAGAGGAGGGTTGTGGGTGTATCGCAGGACACGGAGGTGCTTAGTGAGGACGATGTTGGTCCCGTCCGTTCAGATGAGGACGTGGTTATGGAGGACTTTACTATCGGCCCTTCTACTATCCCTGAGGATCCGGAGTTTAGTACCGACCCAACAGAGAAGCAGCCACCTCAGGAGGACTCACCTCAGCACCAACCACGTCCGTCAAAGCCACCTCAGGAGGAGCCACCTCAGCAGCAGCCACCTCCGCCTGATCCACCTCAGCATACTCCACATCAGCAAGACCCACCTTCGCAGTTTCCAGCTCAGCAGGCCCCACCTCCGCCTGAGCCAGCTCAACAGGCCCCACCTCCGACTGATCCACCTCAGCAGGCCCCACCTCCGCAGGACCCACCTCAGCAGGCCCCGCCTCCGCCTGATCCAGCTCATCAGTTTCCTTCTGTGTTGAGGAACTTTGATACGCACATTGCGGAGTTGATATAGAGGAAGGCGTCATTGGACCCTCCAGAGGACGTTGTTAGGACTTTGAGGGTTCAGACACGGCCTACACAGTTTGCGTTTTGGAGGGATCGTATTCCCAGAGGGGTCCCTGAGGAGGGTTCCTGGTTTTGGATTGCTCAGCAGACGGGGTTGATCAGTTTACTTGATTTTCAGTTCGGCATGGCTGATCACACCCTCATTTCAGCGTTCGTTGAGCAATGGCATCCAGAGACGAACACCTTTCACTTTCCCTGGGGCGAGATAGGTCCTACGCTACATGACGTTATGATGATTCTAGGGCTGCCGATTGAGGGATTTGAGGTGACATCACCATGGACCGGTCAGGATAGCGAGCTGGCGGAGTGTGAGGCCTTATTCGAGTATCTCTTTGGGATAGATTCGGAGTACAGCTTAGATGAGGATGATGCTGACATGGTATGTGACCTTAGGAAGGGTTGGGTCAAGCAATTCCAGTTAGCAAGGCATGTGTTGAGGATGATTGAGGAGGGTGCCTACCCAGAGGATATAGCAGCCGGTTTCTTATGGCACACCATGTCGGCTAGTATCTTCGTTGACAAGTCAACAAATGAGCTGAAGACTACATTGCTACCTCTTTTTGTGGACTGGAAGTGTGTCGTTCATACTGCTTGGGGGACCGGGGTTCTGGCTCTCCTTTTTAGAAACCTCGGAGAGGCTTCTCGATGCGGAGCTGCACAGTTCGCCGGTTGCGCACGTCTGTTAGAGGTAGACTTTGATTATAGTTAGATTGTAATTTAAATCATGAATATATTGTGTTTAATTGTTTATAACTAATGGCTTTATTCCTCCGTACGCAGGTTTGGATTTGGACGTACTTTGTAAACTTCCCGGGCAATCCTAACCTCAAGGAAGGTGCGGACGACGACATTCGATGCGCTGCACGATACTGCATTGGCCGGACCCCTGTCCGTTTAAGTCGCAACCAGTTACACTATAGACGGATACTGGGCGAGTATAGGCCAGAGGATGTACGTATTCTTATTCCATTTTAATATACTTAAAGATAGGCTTAATGAGTTAATATATGTTTTGTCTTTTGGGGTTAATTGCAGATACGGTGGATGCTGTATGAGGGTCTTGATATTCGAGGTGCTCACAGGGCCTCCACGTATCGAGGGACTATTCGGTTTCTCGGTGTAGAGGAGGCGTACATGCCGGATAGGCTTACCCGACAGTTCGGTTATCGACAGAGCAGGCCCATCGATATCATAGAGCCTCTGGCTGCAGTGCGTCCTCATGATTTTAAGGGGACGAGGCAATACCAATTGCACTTTGACCCGCATTGGCACAGGTGGGACCAGCTTGAGCATAGTCTTTGCCCCCACATCTTGACGAGTCCTCCTGCCACGATGGATTGGGATGTCTATGACGCGTACCTGGATTGGTATTTACAGGTGTCGCATCCTTACGTGAGTCCTAGTGCGCCAGTACAGCCTCGTATTTGTAGAGGACCACCTCCGGCTATCAACTTGCAAAGGGTATGTTTTTTGCCCCATTTTATTCTTATTAATTATTTTAGGAAAGTCTATGTATTTAAAATGTTTGTTTTCATTTGCAGCGTGTGGCGATGAGCAAGGCGCATCTTCAGAAGCTTATAGAGGCAGGTGGTTTAGGGTGTTTGGAACACTTTCAGCATATATATGACCTCCTTTCCAGTGACGTCATCCTTGTAACTCCTCCGCTTGTACGGACTTCACAGATGCCTTTCCAATCCTCTAGTGCAGGCGAGACTATATTTGATAGAGAGATGGCCGAATCATCTAGGATGGCAGAAGAGCGTGCATCAGCTCAGCAGGCAGCGTCTCAACCGACGCCGATGGTTCCTCCAGAGTGGGCACCGGGCGTGGATTCGGGTGTGTCCTTGGGTACTGATTCTGAGACTTTAGCTGTGTCCTTGGATAGTGAATCAGAGAGTTTGTAGAATATTTATATCTAGTTTGATTTCTTTGTTCATTCGTATTGGTTTTTTTAGATTTTCGTTCCGTTATTTCTAGAACAAATCGATGATCAATTAGTTAAAAGACAAAATATCCAACATTCCAAAAAAATAACATTCTAAAAAACACATACACATTCTAAAAAAAATTTAAAAATCCTAAAGGAGGGTGAGCCTACAATGACCAATGAATGGCCTCATCGAACATTCTAATTTGCCCCTTCTCCTCGCTGCATCACAGAAAAACTTAAAATCTACAAATTCCGAAATTTGAAGATTCCATGTTTTTCTGTGCTGCAGCTAGGAGAAGGGGCAAATCAGAAAGTTCGATGGGGACCATTCCTTGGTCATTGTAGGCTCACCCTTCTTTAAGGTTCTTCAGACATTGAGGTTTTGTTATTGCCTTGTGGCCATTATCCTCTTGACCGAGTCAATAGTTGTAAAGAAGGATGAGCCTCCCAATTACCAGGTCGATCATGCTAATATGCTCCTTCTTCGAGCTGCATCACAGAAAAACTTGAAATCCTACAAATTTCGAAATTTGAAGATTCCATGTTTTTCTGTTCTACTGCGCGGAAAAAGGAGCAGATCAGCATGTTCGACCTGGTAATAGGAGGCTCATCCTTCTTTATAACTCTTGACTCAGTCAAGGGGATAATGGCCACAAGGCAATCACAACCTTCTTTACAACTAATTTTGTGCTGCCCAGAATCCCCGATAATATATATTCCTCTTCAACTTCCAATTTGAACTCTAAAGCGTCTCGCACAGCTTCTGGAGCTTATCTCTTTCCCGCAGCAATGATGTGTTGGAAATGCATGACGACGAAGCCATACCACCCCACGATATTGATTTCTTGAATCTGAATAGGCATGTTGGGCGAAAAATACATGAGTAATAGGTGTAATCTTGGATGTGGAAGAGTTGAAGTTGGATGTGGTATTTATAGGCATGTTGGGCGGCACGAGGTGCAGCCCAGAAGACCCTTCCAAAAACCGGAGTCTAGGCGGCAATAGGTGCAGCCCATCCCTCTGGGCTGCACCTATTGCCGCCCATATTTTTTTCGTCAAATCCGGTTCATAGTGTTATAACATTTGTGTTTCAATGTTCTGTATAAATAATATATTATTCTATCATATTATTGTTTATTCTTAGTATTTATTTGTTTATCTAATATTAATAAAAAAACAATACAAAATAATCATCCTAGAAGATAAAGACAAATTGTTCATTACGATACATTTAGCACACAATACAGGAAAGAATACAAGTTGTTCATAAACTTAGAAAGTTTGTGACAAAATATATGACATTGCTTTAGCGTTTGAAGAAAATTAAGATAGTCTCTGGTAAACGTTCGCTTCATATGATATCTCTGCTTTGCTAGATTTGTTTGCTCCCTACAATGGTTGATAGTTCATAAACACTATTACACAAAAGATACGACATCAATGCAGTATACGATGTACATCATTATATAGTTTGAGGTTATACCTACAAATGTTATCAAGATCTTTAAGGAGTTCTTGATTTTTCTTTACAAGATCTTGATTCTCCTTAACAAGATCTTGTTTTTCCTGCCATTGTTGTCGAATAACCGCGTGTGCCCTGTCCTCGTACATATGATCAATCCACTCCCTGAAAATACACCCCAGTTTTGGGCATCCCAAATACCTCCTTCCGTAGTTCCACTGCAAATCACAAGTGCGGACAATGGCTTTCAAATTACACTCGCATAGCCTATCTGGGTTTGTTGATGATTCGGATGAAGATGCCATTATTATTTGTTGTAGTGCTTTGTTTCCTACAAATATCATGAATCCATTAATATAAAAACTTAGGGTTAATAAATCGATAGAAACTGGAAGAATAAGCTTACCCAAAAATGTTTCTTCAAGCGCCGCTTGTGTTGGACTTGTTGTAGTGAACAAACAAACTCAATTCTTCTTATATAGTGAAAAAGCAATGTGGACGACACGTAGTGCCACCCAAAGGGTACAAAAATCCCACAAATCTTACAAGTACCCTCGTGGGCGGCACTTATTGCAGCCCAAGTAAACCCTCCTGGGCTGCAATAGGTGTCGCCCAAGTAAACCCTCCTGGGCTGCAATAGGTGCCGCCCACCTTTGTCATATTTTGGTTGCCAAACCCTTATAAATATGAAACGAAAACCTATACAATCCACACAATTCCCACTCCATAACTTCTCACAAATTTTGTGTGTGTTCTCTTTTGGGTAATGGCGTCTTTGGTTCTCAAAGTTTACGAAAATGGGCGAATCACCTACAATCGAATGATACGCCAACGAAGTGGGATGGACATGTTTTTCCATGGATACGAAGGTGGCGAGGTCCGCACTTTGCGGATGAGGGATGTCTCGCCTGGAGATGGGGGGTTATCATTGGGTTACTTGTTCATGGCGTTATTTTACAATCCAACCGGGGTTCGCCCTGGTCGGATTTTTTACTTTCCACCGGGTGTGGATCCTCCACGACTCCGTGAGGTGGTAGACGAGGAACACGTGGCTAAAATTATAGCTCTTTACAGACCCGGTGTTCCAGTCACCATTTACACAGAGTGTGCACACCCGAAGCGTCATATACCAGGTCTTTTAGAAGATCCGGAATCTGAGGTGGACAACGGTAGCTCTGATGATGGTGGGGAGACCGATCCTGATGAAGATTAGATAGCTTTTTATGATTCATGTTCAACTAGTGTACGCTTTAATGTTAATGATTTCCAAGTAATATTATTGTCTCGTATTGCATTTTCCCGAATCAACACCAATTCAAATAAAAACAAATGATTATAAAAACAATATACGGTCAATCTCAATCAAACTTTCCCACAAAATGAATTACAATAACATATATAAAGTCAATTACAATCCAAAAAACCTAGCTAAGTATGTTAGGTCGTCCTTGTTCCGCTCACTCCTCTACATAACTCTTGAACATATCCTTAAAGCGCTCATGACTATCCCATCCATCAACACTTGGATCCTTGTAAATGAGCTACTACCTCGAAGGCGGTGGAATTGGACAACGATCATTAACAAGCCAAATCTGTAAACATAAACGATAAAATTATATAACAATTTATGAAAGAATAAGTAAATACCAGAGAGTAGCGCTCCATGTACCGGTACGTAATGGTCTCTCCTACCTACATGTGCTATCGCATAAACCTTTGTCGGAGGCTCAACACCCGGGGGGGCCCACAATGGAAGACATGTGTGCGGTCCAAACCATGATAAGACAACAACCGCCACTTGGTGTTCCGTGACAAACACCAAACCAGTAATAGGCATTATACACCAGAAGTTCGTTGTGCACGGTGACGCAATATAATTCAATCTCCTAACAAATGCTTCCACCGTCAACTCTTCCTCCCCAAGCATCGCTACGTAGTTGGCTGGATGTGTCTGGACATGCTTCGAAAACTCTAACCGGACATCAACGTACTCCTCTTCTCGGCGACCTAGCAAAACGGCAAGGGAACGAAACCCGCAATGACCATCGCCTTTCACACTTTGTACCCTAGAAATGTATGCGAGCATGAAATGATCAATATTCTCGTGCCCCCAGTTGAAGCCGAGATACTTTAACGACTTGCTTGAACCCGATTTGGACTTATTTGAAGCAGATTTTGACTTTCCAGGTTTAGTGGCACTCCCCTTTGCTGTTGAAACTCCACTGCGAGGTCGTCCGGTAGAAGGACATCCTTTCGATCCCACAGACGCTCTTGATCCCACAGACGATTTCACATTGGTCGTCTCTTTCTCTGCAGGCGCATCCTCCTCTTCCACTCCCAGCTCCTCATCCATATTCTTCATATTCTGCTTCTCCTTCATCTTCTTACTTTTTGCATCCAGATGCTCGTCCCAACTCATATTCCTCTTGGTGCCGGTCTTTCTCGCATTCAACCTAGGCCTCCCCTTCTTGGTCTCACCACGTGGCGGGTCTTGAATCTGGCACGATGTAGGGTCAGTTGACTCACGCCACTTATCCGCCATCTTCTTCAACAGAAATCCATCAACTTTCCCACATAAGAACTCTTCAACGAAGTCCTGCACCGTGACATTATCCGATGTGATTGCAACACCATCATCGACATCAAGATCCTTAGCATCCACCCCTTCCCATCTGATCTGCTTCCAGAAAATATCAACTTCTTCAGGCACTAAAGGGTAACCCGTCTCCACATAGACCTTAATTGTGTGTGGGCAAGGCAGTCCTAGTGTGGACTTCCACCAAAAATCATCACATTTGTCCCCAATTTTCCCCTCCTTTGCTAACACAGCTTGGGCATACAACATTCTCAAGCATTTCTCAGAGCACTTTTCAAGGATGCGCTTGAAGAAGACCTTAACCCACCCAGGGCCATTTACTATCTCCATGGGAAAGGCAGTGAAATTCTTGGTCATCTCAAATCGGATCTTCCGATGCTGATCAACAAACATGTTGTCGATGTGTTGCACAATTGTGTCAAACCCTCCAACGGATGTCTCAATCATGTCCTTAAGCATAGAGTGTTGACCCTCAACCCTGAAAATAATATAATCGTTTACAATTTACTAAATGAATTTTAAAACCCAATTTGATTGCAAATGTTTGTATGAAAGTTACATGTTTGATGTTCTTGTGGCAAAATGGAGAACATCATCACACCATGCCACAACTAGCTTTTTCTTATGGTCTTTAAACCAAGTTTCCTCGACATATTTCACAAGGCCTTCATTCCATATCTCCTTAAAGTGAGCAAGTCGCTCTCTATACTCCTCCTTTGTGTGAGACCTCATCACCCGACGAACACTTCCCGAGAATTTCTTCTCGTCAATCTTCATCAACTTAGCATATGCCTTCACATTACGGTCTACATGGACCTGACACAAATGATGCCGAACCTTCGGAAACACCATTTTGGCAGCCTTGATCAGTCCTAGCTCTCGATCAGACATGATGCATACGGGACTTTCCCCCCCGTACAACCACTTCAATCGTGTCAATGCCCATGAATAGTGGCTTGCCGTCTCCCTTTCCATGAACACAAGAGCAATGCAATATGTGAAGTTGGTGCAAGTAAACCCAACAATCTGGAACAGTGGCATACCGTACCTATAAATGCAACACAAAAAATACTTTAAACCCGCCAAAAATATCATTATCTACTCATAATACTAAAACGAGTAAGGTTTACCTGTTGGTTTTGTACGTCGAATCCATGATGATGACATTAGGGAACATGCACAACAAATGTCGAGCGTCTGGATGAGAAATAAACAAGCACGCAAATACCTCATTTCCATCTTCCCTCGTTTTAGTAGCACTGTCCAACAAATAGCCTTTTTCCTTCAAAAACCCCAATGACCATTGTGTCACATTCAGATTGCCCAGGTATTTCAACCTCTCCTTAGCCCTAACAGTGTACACTTGCCTCCTCGATACCGTTGAACCCGTATATTCATTCCTAATCTGTGTAGAAATAACCTTGGGTCTTGCACCCGCTGCAGTATCAATCATCACTTTTCTACGCTGCTCCATCGTAAGTCGGGAAGCAAATGCATGGCCAATCAAGGTGGTTGAAAGCATATGGTTATGGCATCCTCTAACAACCGGTATGGTCCACCCAGGATCTCTAATAGCATTTCCTTCCCTAAAAATACCATGCAACAAAAAGGGACAACCCTTCTTCTTTGACCTAGCTTTATTCACTCGTATCGGACTGACCTTTTTACCATCGACTAACTTCTTTTTCTTGCCGGACCTAGGTAACCCGGATCTCTCACAATGAAAAACAATCTTTTTAGACTTTGATGATTTAGTAGTGATCACCATAGAAAGACTAAAATCGACCTTTTGCACTCACTGCCTCAATCCCTCCATACTCGGAAATATCTCATTAGTAGTAAAATGGGATGAGAAGTCAATTGCTAAAAATTCATCATCACTAGAATCACCCTATTTATATACAAAAATTAGTACATTAGAAACTAATTAACAATTATATTTATACAAATTAATATATAAAAATTATGCATTATTTCTAAACAGTCTACATTTTAAAGACTAAGTACAGTTAATATCTAATCATTTTATACAATAAAAATTAAAAATATTACGTACCTTGAAGTACTGAGGAGAAATCGGCGACTGAAAATCATCCTCATCATCTAGAGACGTGGGCGCGCTCGAAGACGACTCCGACAACCCCCTCCAAAAAGGATCGCTTGACGACGACATATATATAGTCGGAAAATTACAATGGGTTTGAAGTTTTTTTTTCGTTGTATCTTTCAATGGTGGTATACACATCTCCCATATATATAGTCGGCCACATGACCACACAGAATAATTCTGGGCGGCACTATGTGCAGCCCAAATTGACCGTTAAATTCCAGTCGTACACTCCCTAGGCTGCACTATGTGCCGCCCAGAAATCCGGTTTTAGTGAACCGGTTTTCTGGGCTGCACATAGTGCCGCCCATAAACCCTTTTTCCCACAACAAACCGGTTCAGTGAACCGGCTTAGTGGGCGGCAATATATGCCGCCCAATAAGCCGGTCTACTGAATCGGTTTTTAAAAAATCAATTTAAATCATAATTTTAATAAAAAATAAATTTGAACCCATCTTGGGCGGCACCTAGTGCAGCCCAAGAAAATCGGGTTTTCTGGGCTGCACTAGGTGCCGCCCAGATAGAGTGCGAGGTTAAAAAAAAAGGAGTGCGCGATTTTTCGGCCAAGATCTTTGGTGGTTATTTGTGAAAAGACGTTTGTAGGAGGATATTTTTCATAAAGTTTGGAAATGCTAAAAGGTTCTTGTATAAGGGGTTTTTGCTCCTTGAAAAGCAAATCTTTTAGCTTAAGAAAATATTGTTGCTTAATTTTTGGCTGCTACTATATGCACTACGTTTTTGACGTTTCGCACTACAAATCACTACGCAGAAATCTGGCGTACGCAAGATTTCTGCATAGAAGACCAAATTTCTCTACGCAGGTATCTGACATACGCCAGATACCAGCGTAGAGATATAATATAATTGTTGGAGATAGGGAGTTGGGGTTTTTTTTTGAAATTTGTCTCCTACGCAAGGATCTGGCGTACGCCAGATCTTGGCGCAAAAAAAAAAATCTGGACGCAACCAAGTGAACAATATATTTTTTTAAATCTGCATTTGACTCTAGTAATAGACGTTATCAAGTAATCAAGGTTACATGGCAATAAATTTGTTTGTATCATGAGATTTCAATATACTTTTATTCATGTATATTTCTCCACCAATTTGTTTGATATTATCTGTTTGTTATTATTATTCTCGAAAATCACATATAATTATGGTTATATATTATAGTTGGATTGACCAGATGTCTCATCCATATTTGGATTTTCGGTCCGTCAGACATGACCCACATGTAGGAGATACTGTCCCTCCACCTCCCCCGGCTTCCGCTGTCACGATATGTCATCATTTTCTTATGTTTATGTTGATGTATTTTATTTATGTTTATTTTGATGTATTTTTTTAATACAACGTTC
This sequence comes from Rheum nobile, assembly GCA_027886185.1. Taxonomy (NCBI): domain Eukaryota; kingdom Viridiplantae; phylum Streptophyta; class Magnoliopsida; order Caryophyllales; family Polygonaceae; genus Rheum; species Rheum nobile. Next base: position 102,664 of record WOAB01000142.1, on the reverse strand, counting down.
ACAACTGGTGGCCGGCGAGATGACGGCTTATCTGGCCCAGTACGACGATACGCCTCCCCGTCTTACAGATCAGATGATCCGTTTGATCGAGTATCTGACGGGTGACGTGACGCCTTCGGCCTCTCCCATGCATTCCACGTGCGTCCCAGAGATTCCGCGACTCGGTTCACGAGGAGGGATCTGGTAGCGGGCGACAGGCAGATGAGGACTAGTTACGATATGTATATTACCTAAACTGTTACGTATCACATGAAATATTTTGTTCATGTTTATGGTATTTTGTTGATGTTTATGGTATTTTGTTGATGTTTATAGTATATAAGTATATTTATAAGCTTATATCACATGAAATATAAAGGAAAACTATAGTATATAAGTATATTCACATGAAATATAAAGGAAAAGTATAGTATATAAGTATATTCACATGAAATATAAAGGAAAACTATAGTATATAAGCTTATATCACATGAAATATAAAGGAAAACTATAGTATATAAGTATATTCACATGAAATATAAATGAAAACTATAGTATATAAGTATATTCACATGAAATATAAAGGAAAACTATAGTACATAAGCTTATATATGTAAGGCCCACAGCCTTAGAGACGATGTCCCCATGCCAATCGGGAACTTCCCAGGAGGTCACCCATCCCAAGACTACTCCCGCCCTAGCACGCTTAACTTCCTAGTTCTTTGTCCTCACTTGAACCAGGAAAAGGAAGAGCTCTTGTTGACATGTGTAGCATTCTAATCCTTATAAAGGATTACAAATCCGGGGTATTACAATCACCCCCACTTAAACCCTTGACGACCTCGTCAAGGCCCGTCAAGGCCACTTAAATCCACACGTAACCCAGAGTCGGCTCTGATACCATTTGTAAGGCCCACAGCCTTAGAGACGTTGTCCTCATGCCAACCGAGAACTTCCCAGGAGGTCACCCATCCCAAGACTACTCCCGCCCTAACACGCTTAACTTTCTAGTTCTTTGTCCTCACTTGAACCAGAAAAAAGAAGAGCTCTTGTTGACATGGGTAGCATTCTAATCCTTATAAAGGATTACAAATTCGGGATATTACAATATCACATGAAATATAAAGAAAAACTATAGTACATAAGCTTATATCATATGAAATATAAAGGAAAACTATAGTACATAAACTTTTATTTTCATGTATATTCCTCCACCAAATTGTTTGATATTATCTGTTTGTTATTATTATTCTCGAAAATCACATATAACTATGGTTATATATTGGAGTTGGATTGACCAGATGTCTCATCCTTATTTGGATTTCCGGTCCGTCAGACAGGACCCACATGCAGGAGATCCTGTCCCTCCACCTCCCTCGGCTTCCGCTGTCACGGTATGTCATCATTTTCTTATGTTTAGTTTGATGTATTTTATTTATGTTTATTTTGATGTATTTTATTTATGTTTCTTTTGATGTATTTTTTTAATACAGCGCTCACAGCTGGTGGTCAGCGAGATGACGGCTTATCTGCCCAGTACCACGATACGCCTCCCCGTCTTAGAGATCAGATGATCCGTTGGATCGAGTATCTGACGGGTGACGTGACGCCTTCGGCCCCTCCCATTCCACATGCGTCCTATAGATTCCGCGACTCGGTTCACGAGGAGGGATCTGGTAGCGGGCGACAGGCAGATGAGGACTAGTTACGATATGTATATTACCTAAACTGTTACGTATCACATGAAATATTTTGTTCATGTTTATGGTATTTTGTTGATGTTTATGGTATTTTGTTGATGTTTATAGTATATAAGTATATTCACATGAAATAAAAAAAAATTATAGTATATAAGCTTATATCACATGAAATATAAAGGAAAACTATAGTACATAAGCTTATATCACATGAAATATAAGGGAAAACTATAGTATATAAGTATATTCAAATGAAATATAAAGAAAAACTATAGTACATAAGCTTATATCACATGAAATATAAAAGAAAACTATATTATATAAGTATATTCACATGAAATATAAAAGAAAAACTATAATACATAAGCTTAGAGCAATTTAATTTCTTTATATGAAAATTACATTGTAAAAAAATTTTAGAAACTTAATGTATTTTTTTACAAATTAACAATCTGCTAAAAATAATAATCGAAATATTAAAAAAATATATATATAAAGTAACAACATATTTCGCGTGTGAAATCCTCCCGCATGCCTCTGATCTTCAAGGCCGCGATCGCTGTAGTCATAGCCGCGCCCGCGGCTTACTCTTCTTTCCATGTCCAGCGAATTCCTTCATAAGCCGCAATGGCTGCCCCCATGGCCGCGATCGCGGCTTTGCCTTCTCCGCTTCATGACAACTTCTTCCTAAGCTGCGATCGCGGCTTTGCCTTCTCTGTTTATAGTATATAAGTATATTCACATGAAATATAAAAAAAAACTATAGTATATAAGCTTATATCACATGAAATATAAGGGAAAACTATAGTATATAAGTATATTCACATGAAATATAAAGGAAAACTATAGTATATAAGTATATTCACATGAAATATAAAGGAAAACTATAGTATATAAGTATATTCACATGAAATATAAAGGAAAACTATAGTACATAAGCTTTAATCACATGAAATATAAAGGAAACTATAGTATATAAGCTTATATCACATTAAATATAAAGAAAAATTATAGTATATAAGCTTTTATCACATGAAATATAAAGGAAACTATAGTATATAAGCATATATCACATGAAATATAAAGGAAAACTATAGTATATAAGCATATTCACATGAAATATAAAGGAAAACTATAGTATATAAGCTTATATCACATGAAATATAAAGAAAACTATAGTATATAAGCATATTCACATGAAAAATAAAGGAAACTATAGTATATAAGCATATATCACATGAAATATAAATGAAACTATACTATATAAGCTTATATCACATGAAATATAAAGGAAACTATAGTATATAAGCATATATCACATGAAATATAAAGAAAAACTATAGTATATAAGCATATTCACATGAAATATAAAGGAAAACTATAGTATATAAGCTTATATCACATTAAATATAAAGGAAACTATAGTATATAAGTTTATATCATATGAAATATACAGGAAAACTATATTATATAAGCATATTCACATGAAATATAAAGGAAAAATATATTATATAAGCTTATATCACATGAAATATAAAGAAAAACTATAGTATATAAGCTTATATCACATGAAATATAAAGGAAAACTATAGTATATAAGCATATTCACATGAAATATAAAGAAAAACTATTATATATAAGCTTATATCACATGAAATATAAAGGAAACTATAGTATATAAGCATATTCACATGAAATATAAAGGAAACTATAGTATATAAGCATATATCACATGAAATATAAAGGAAACTATAGTATATAAGCTTACATCACATTAAATATAAAGGAAAACTATAGTATATAAGCATATTCACATGAAATATAAAGGAAACTATAGTATATAAGCATATATCACATGAAATATAAAGGAAACTATAGTATATAAGCTTATATCACATGAAATATAAAGGAAACTATAGTATATAAGCATATATCACATGATATATAAAGGAAAATTATAGTATATAAGCATATTCACATGAAATATAAAGGAAAACTATAGTATATAAGCTTATATCACATGAAATATAAAGGAAAACTATAATATATAAGCATATTCACATGAAATATAAAGAAAAACTATAGTATATAAGCTTATATCACATGAAATATGAAGGAAACTATAGTATATAAGTATATTCACATGAAATATAAAGAAAAACTATAGTATATAAGCTTATATCACATGAAATATAAAGGAAAACTATATTATATAAGTATATTCACATGATATAAGCTTATATACTCTAGTTTTTCAGTTTTTCACCCGTTTTTTCAATAATCTTTTCTATTGGGCCTATTTGGGCCCAATTTCTAGTTTTTCAGTTGTTCACCCGTTTCTTCAATAATCTTTCCTATTGGGCCTATTTGACCCCAATTTCTAGTTTTTTCAGTTTTTCACTCATTTCTTCTAGAATCCTTCCTATTGGGCCGAATTTCTAGTTTTCACCCGTTTCTTCAATAATCCTTCTTATTGGGCCCGATTTCTAGTTTTTCACTCATTTCGTCTATAATCCTTCCTATTGGGCCTATTTGGGCCGAATTTCTAGTTTTTCAGTTTTCACCCGTTTCTTCAATAATCCTTCCTATTGGGCCTATTTGGGCCCAATTTCTAGTTTTTCAGTTTTTCACCCGTTTCTTCAATAATCCTTCCTATTGGGCCTATTTGGGCCCAATTTCTAGTTTTTCAGTTTTTCACTCATTTCTTCTATAATTCTTCCTATTGGGCCTATTTGGGCCCAATTTCTAGTTTTTTCAGTTTTTCACCCATTTCTTCTATAATTCTTCCTATTGGGCCTATTTGGGTCCAATTTCTAGTTTTTTCAGTTTTTTACCCGTTTCTTCAATAATCCTTCCTATTAGGCCTATTTGGGCCCAATTTCTAGTTTTTCACCCATTTCGTCTATAATCCTTCCTATTGAAAAACTATAATATATAAGTATATTCACATGAAATATAAAGGAAAACTATAGTACATAAGCTTATATCATATGAAATATAAAAGAAAATTATAGTATATAAGTATATTTCATGTGAATATACTTATATACTATAGTTTTCCTTTATATTTCATGTGATATAAGCTTATGTACTATAGTTTTCCTTTATGTTTCATGTGATATAAGCTTATGTACTATAGTTTTTCTTTATATTTCATGTGATATAAGCTTATGTACTATAGTTTTGCTTTATATTTCATGTGATATAAGCTTATGTACTATAGTTTTCCTTTATATTTCATGTGATATAAGCTTATGTACTATAGTTTTCCTTTATATTTCATGTGAATATACTTATATACTATAGTTTTCCTTTATATTTCATGTGAATATACTTATATACTATAGTTTTTATTTATATTTCATTTCAATATTCTTATATACTATAGTTTTCCCTTATATTTCATGTGATATAAGCTTATGTACTATAGTTTTCCTTTATATTTCATGTGATATAAGCTTATATACTATAGTTTTTTTTTTATTTCATGTGAATATACGTATATACTATAAACATCAACAAAATACCATAAACATCAACAAAATACCATAAACATGAACAAAATATTTCATGTGAAACGTAACAGTTTAGGTAATATACATATCGTAACTAGTCCTCATATGTCTGTCGCCCGCTACTAGATCCCTCCTCGTGAACCGAGTCGCGGAATCTCTAGGACACACGTGGAATGGGAGGGGCCGAAGGCGTCACGTCACCCGTCAGATACTCGATCCAATGGATCATATGATCTGTAAGACGGGGAGGCGTATCGTCGTACTGGGCAGATAAGCCGTCATCTCGCCGGCCACCAGCTGTGAGCGCTGTATTAACAAAATACATCAAAATAAACATAAATAAAATACATCAAAATAAACATAAGAAAATGATGACATACCGTGACAACGAAAGCCGGGGGAGGTGGAGGGACGGGATCTCCTGCATGTGGGTCCTGTCTGACGGACCGGAAATCCAAATAAGGATGAGACATCTGGTCAATCCAACTCTAATTTATAACCATAGTTATATGTGATTTTCAAGAATAATAATAACAAACAGATAATATCAAACGATTTGGTGGAGAAATATACATGAATAAAAGTATATTGAAATCTCATGATACAAACGAATTTATTGCCATGTAACCTTGATTACTTGATAACGTCTATAACTAGAGTCAAATGCAGATTTTAAAAAATATATTGTTCACTTGGTTGCGTCCAGAAAAAAAAATCTTTATGCGCCAGATCTTTGCGTAGGAGGCAAATTTCAAAAAAAAAACCCAACTCCCTATCTCCAACAATTATATTCTAGCTCTACGCAGGTATCAGGCGTACGCCAGATACCTGCGTTAGGGTTGAGCAGATTCCGGTCCGGCCCAAAAATTTGGACCGGACCGGTCCAAGGATTTCCGGGTCCGGTCCAACCCGGTATTTAAAAAACATCTTAATATTTTAGGGTTTAAGATTTTTTTAGGGTTGAGGTTTAGGATTTAGGGTAAATTATATTTAAGAGTAAATTATATTTAAATTTGAGGTTTTTTTTCATGTTTAAATGTAAATAAATTATATTTAAATTTAACAAAATCCTAAACCGGTCCAAATAGGACCGGACCGGTCCGGACCCGGTCCGGTCTGGGTTCCAGTCTACCATTTTTGGTGTTTCGGGTTCCGATCCGGTCCGGGTCGGTCCGGTCCGAACCGGGTTTGGACCGGTGCTCAACCCTAACCTGCGTAGAGAAATTTGGTCTTCTACGCAGAAATATGGCGTACGTCAGATTTCTGCGTAGTGATTTGTAGTGTGAAACGTCAAAAAACGTAGTGCATATAGTAGCAGCCTAATTTGGTTTGTGTCTTATATCCCGTCAATTAATTAAATTAAGGCTTCTTTTTCATCTCCTTTAGTAATTACGTTGCAAAACTGAGGAGACTGAGATTCATCCTCATCTGTGCTAGAATCGAGATTTGCTTCATGTAGGCAACCTTCTTCTTCTTCGGAAGAGGAGCTCTCTTTGTCTGTTACAAGTATTCTCATTATCTTATTCATCAACTCTTCATCTTCGCCACAAATTTCACTACCTCTTTTTGTGGACTGGGAGCGTCGTTGTCCGCACCTTCCTTGAGGTTAGGGTTGCCCAGAAAGTATACAAAGTACGTCCAAATCCAAACTTGCGTATGGAGGAAGAAAGCCATTAGTTATAAACAATTAAACACAATATATTAATGATTTAAATTACAATCGAACTATAATAAAGGTCTACCTCTAAGAGACGTGCGCAACCGGCCAACTGTGCAGCTCCGCGTCGAGAAGCCTCTCCGAGGTTTCTAAAAAGGAGAGCTAGAACCCCGGTGCCCCAAGCAGTATGAACGACACGCTCCCAGTCCACAAAAAGAGGTAGCAATGTAGTCTTCAGCTCGTTCGTTGACTTGTCAACGAAGATACTAGCCGACATGGTGTGCCATAAGAAACCGGCTGCTATATCCTTTGGGTAGGCACCCTATTCAATCATCCTCAACACATGCCTCCCTAACTGGAATTGCTTGACCCAACCCTTCCTAAGGTCACAGACCATGTCAGCATCATCCTCATCTAAACTGTACTCCAAATCAATGCCAAATAGATACTCGAATAACGCCTCACACTCCGCCAGCTCGCTATGCTGACTGATCTATGGTGACGTCACCTCAAATCCCTCAATCGGCAGCCCTAGAATCATCATAACGTCATGTAGCGTAGGACCTATCTCGCCGAAGGGAAAGTGAAAGGTGTTCGTATTTGGTTGCCATCGCTCAACGAACGCTGAAATGAGGGTGTGATCAGCATTGCCGAACTGAAAATCAAGTAAACCGGTCAACCCCGTCTGCTAAGCAATCCAAAACCAGGAATCCTCCTCGGGGACCCCTCTGGGAATACAATCCCTCCAAAACGCAAACTGTGTAGGGCGTGTCTGAACCCTCAAAGTCCTAACAACGTCCTCTGGAGGGTCCAATGACGCCTTCCTCCATATCAGCTCCACAATGTGCGTATCAAAGTTCCTCAACATAGAAAGAAACTGTTGAGCTGGCTCAGGCGTAGGTGGGTCCTGCTGAGCTGGCTCAGGCGAAGGTGGGTCCTGTGGAGGTGGGTCCTGCTGAGGTGGATCATGCTGAGGTGGCTCAGGCAGAGGCGACTACTGCTAAGGTGGGTCCTCCTCAGGTGGCTGCTGCTGAGGTGGGTCCTCCTGAGGTGGCTGCTGCTCTAGTGGGTCGGTAGTAAAGTCCGGATCCTCAAGGATAGTGGAAGGGCCGGTAGTAAAGTCCTCCTAAGGTGGGTCCTCTGTAACCACGTCCTCATCTGAATGGACGGGACCAACATCGTCCTCACTAAGCACCCCCATGTCCTGGGATACACCCACAACCCTCCTCTTGCGAGCAGATGCAGTAGTAGGGTGACTATCTCGATCCGACCGTTTGATTTTACCCAATATATTCTATTTTGCCATAAGAAATATAACTATTTTCATTTGACCCAATACATCCTAGTTACATATACCTTAAATGGAGAAATCCTAGGGAACAAGATCAACATTCTGTATGCAGCTTCAGAAGACGAGCTGCGCTACCATCTTGGGCTTGCAAGCTGCACCACCGGCAAGGGGAAAGTAAACCTTTCAGACTCAAATGTGCGCCCCATTGAGATATTCATGTGAAGTATCGTTCGCAAGATGGGTTATGGCGAGGGCTTCAAATGGATGTCTCAGTACATCAAGTAAACATAATTGAAGCTTTTAGCTTGATATTGTTCTGTACTCTCTTCGGCCTTCCTTTCTACCCCGTTTTATTTTTTCAGTGTAAAAGGATTCATTCCTTGTTTCCAATTATCAGATCGAGACAATAGAAACGTTCCAGAATACACACAACGACAACCATTGCATGAAATCTTGCTCTTCTTCGTGTGGCATTTATAGTAATCTTGGACTTGATTTATTCACAAAATTTGGACTATATATTTTCCCTCTCGTCAGTCATCACTGTCAGCTGCAGTGAAAACATTGCAAATATTGAACAACTGCCTTCCGGCATTTGGGAACAAATACATGTATTTTCCAATTGATCTAGGGCATTTGTGAACAAAGTACAATTAACTATAACTACATGTATTTTCCAAAGGTTACAACTAAGTTATAGTTATGTGAACAAAGTACAATTGACTATACAACAACAACAACAATCGACCCAGTATAGTCTCACCAACGATAGGGTCTGGGGGGTCCAGATGTACACACCCATTCCTCGAAGCAATTCGAGAGGATGTTTCCCGATAGACCCAGAAGATAGTGACACATAAGCAAAAAGTAACCAAAACAAGCAGAAAATAAACGAAACAAAGCAGGAAACAACCAGACAAGCGGGAACCAGGATACAAGCACAACAACAAACTGCCCACCCTCCTGTCAAAATCAATCCTCAACCCTAATCTTTTCCCTCCAAAGCTTCATGTTCTGAGCCATGTCCTCCGTCAGTGTCAGGAGAGTCAGATCATGCTTAACCACCTCTTTCCAACTCTTTTTTGGTCGGCCTCTGCCTCGACGAAACTCGTTTACCAATAACCCTTCACATCTATGATAGGTCCAAATCCTACCCCGCAAGTGTACGGGTTCGGTTGTAGTACCAAGGTGTCGAACTCTGGGACTATGTAGTACCAATTGTCAATTCAACTAATAGATTAAGTCGTAAACAAGAAAAGGTTGCAATTCGGTTTGGTTTCAATGGTAACAATTATCAAGCAAAACAAGATTATCAATCAAGGAAAAAGGCTTCCAAGGTTAGGCTCCCCACAATGGTGATACGATAGATTCTAAGCAATATTTAATTATATTTCAATGCAAATGTAAATTGAAGGTCTCACTATCTAATATCAACACTACTTCATGGTCAGACAATAGTGTATGTACCTAAATTCGATTAGCAATCACTTTCGCATAAAGCTAATCCGATTTAGGTCCATTAAGTTCTACATAGATCAATGGACAAGTAGAAACAACATCTCCGGTCGGTCTCAGCGGAATCTACTCATCCAAAAACCTAATCGATAGTCAAGCACCACAAAGGGTTAAATCGATGGTCACGCAATTAACCCACAAGTTCTATCCTAGGGATCCATTTAACATCAATCTCCAATTATCATTATCTCCGGTCGGTCTCAAATTCTAATTAGAAATCCCAATTACAAAGTAATTAGGTCATTAAGCAACCTATGATAGAATCAATTCACATTCACATAACCATACAATCAAACACCACCAATCAAACCTTATCAAATCACCATTGGGTTCACCCAACCTTAGAAAAGAGGATTTAGCTAGACATGAGAGAAAGAGAAATCAATTTCATTGAAAGAAACAACATACCAATTGTCTTCTCCAAAGAGATACGAGATTCCAACAATCGAGGCTAGCCAAAATCTCCAAGTTTTCCCTAGGGTTTTTGAGAGTTTAGAAACGTCTAAGGCAGTTACAAGATATCAGGAATAGCAGTTTCCACTTTGCTTTTATACCCCCTACGAATAGAAGGCAAAACGCTCGGGATAAAACGAGCCAGAAACGAAACGGCGTCCCGACCCGGTCTGAAACCCGGCCGGGTCACAGCCCGGGTGACGTTCAGGTGACATGACCCGGTGTGTCATCCGGGCGAATTCCTGGGTGCTGATCCGGTGTGTCATCCGGCCGGGTCACGGCCCGGGTGACGTTCAGTTGACATGACCCGGTGTGTCATCCGGCCGGGTCACGGCCCGGGTGACGTTCAGTTGACGAGCCGCTGTGCTGGCCAAGGGCAGGGGCGTGATCCGGCCGGGTAATGGCCGGATTTGGCTCAGTCTCCTTTTTTAGTTCTTGGCTCGGACACTCTCTTTGATCGGCCTCGGTCCCTGCTCCTTCTTATCATCCGCGCCCTCGAGCCATCCACTCGAACATCATCACATCAACGCCATCATTCTCCAAAAATGCCTCCAAGAGATCCTGAAATGAGACAAACGCAAGAGTAGACCCCGAACTCTACTAATCTACTAAAACCAAATAAAACTAAAAGGAAAAGGAGCAAAACAAACCACAATGACGGAAATAAACGTGATCTAAACTAGTCTAAATGCATGCTATCAAAATCTCCCAAGCTTGAACCTTGCTTGTCCTCAAGCAAGTACATGACAATGAGTACACAAAATATGCAAAAGCTGTTTCTATCCAAAAGACATATGACCAATAACCATGAAAGGCCAAACAAATGACAAAGTCCGTCATAGCATGCTTCTCAATCAATGACAAGAGTACAATCAGTTCCTTCACTCAAGACCTCACCAGGACCAAAGTCACTCACACTCATGTGTTTAGGCATGTGTTTCCACTCAATATTAATTCTCAACTTTGAATGCTAAACTACCATAAGCTTGCAACAGTGTTCTTAATCTCCACCACTAAAGACCATGCACACAACAAAAATCATGAGGGCTTTTCGAAGGTTGTAATGGGGCCAAGGTATAACATAGGGCATAGGGATATTTAGGCCATGAGGAGCTAAATCCGGGGAAGAGGATCTTACCAAGACAACGCCAAGCAAAAATAACCCATACAATGAATTTTAACCTTCAAACCCATACAACTTAACCCTTACATATGATATATAGTGTCTAATCCCTTTTATTTAATTGCTTCTTCTTCTTTTCAGTGTTTTTTTTTTTTTAGAGAAGAAGAAGCATCACAATAGAGAACAAGGAAAGGAGACAGTATACAAATTTTTGCACATTTCTAACCACCATGATATAACCTCCCCCAAGCTTGACTTCCACTCTAGCAACAACAATTTAACTATCCTAATCCCCGGATGGGAAGGATGAACTTTTAGGCTCGGTATGCTTTTGTGGAGCTTCCAAAGAATAGGCAATAAGGCACAATGGGCTTCAAGCAAAGGATACATAAATAGGGTGGCCAAGGATGAAAAAGGTTAATAAAAACAATGCCTCAATCCTTTTAATGTCATGCACATAAGTCGTGAGTGTGGCCTCAAAGAAGATATTAATGCAAGTTCTAGAGTTAGCACACAAAGAGAGTTCACACACATGAAGAAAACGAGAGGACTTTTGCAAAAGTAGTCCAAGAAAGGCCACAAAGCTCACCAGGACATTTTTGTCTAGAGTGTCGGTTCTAACATATCTTAGTCAAAGTCCACATGCAATTTCAATATCAACAGCCAAGGCATATTAAGAGGACTCATGGTACATGCACCGTTACAAGAACCTACAAAGGATCGAGCAGGGAGAAAGTGCTACTAACACAAAATAAAATAAAATGAAATAAAATAAAATAAAATGCGAATGCAAACAAAAATGCAACTAATCATGCAAACTATATGCAATGCAAGATGAAAATACACCCCGCCCCCAAGCTTAAATCCGACATTGTCCCCAATGTAGAAAATAAAGCGTAAGGAAAAAGGAGTACTCACAATTATTCGACCACTGTACAAGGGATGAGGAGGAGTCTACTCTTGTGGGGGTTGGTCTCTGGGGGAGCGCCAGCTATGAAACTCATCACGCAATTGGTGGACCTCATCATGGATAGTGTCCAGGCGGGAGTTGACCGCAGAAAATCCGCCCTTCACATTCTGGTTCAGGGCCCTTAGCATGGATTGGATTGTATGGAGGGGCTGGGAGCGCCCAGAAGCGGAACCATGATATAACCTCCCCCAAGCTTGACTTCCACAAAAGAACACGCAAAACCAAGGTAATGCATACCCACATAATTATCGTTCCGGCAAGAACGACCCACAATTTCAGCACAAAGGGGCAAACATGCTTATTCCCAACTAGTTTATATGCACATTCACAAGCATAGCACAAGAAGTGACACGAGCCACTAAGTAACAAAGAGTGTATGCTAGCAAGAACAAGCAACAACTCGAGCATAAGAAACGCAAACGCATGAATCAACCACCCATCAAGGATCACATAGTATCAAGAACAAACCAAGAGTACACCATAAGAAGTCACCCAAACCACCAACCACAAGCAATTGCAAAATGAAATTTCACCCTCAAATTAACAACACTTGAACACAATCTAACATTGCTAGGAAATCTTCAAGCTCGGAAATTTGACCCAAATAATCACCCAATTCAAGCAATTCTCCAAACCTAGAAATTAACCTAACAATGTTAGGGAAACAACAAGCTCGAAATTATGCCCAAATATTCACCAAATCCGAATTATCTAGCATCCAAATCAACAAGACAAACATCCATATACCCAAAATCCAATAGTGTAAACTAGATTGAGGGTTAGAAATTATACCTTGAGTGCTTAAGGATGGATAGAGGGTAAACGAAGGAGGGGAGGAAGGAGCGGTGGACGCGGTGCAAGGCGCTAGGCGGTGGCTCGGTGGCTCGCCGGTGGGTGCGCGGGAGGAGCGGTGGCTGGTGCGAGCGAGAGGGAGACGCGAGAGACGAGAGGAGAGAGAGAGAGAAGAAAGGTTTGGGTATGGTACCCGGTCGAGGTTGGGAATAAAAGGGGAGTTAAAGTCTGGGCGTAACCCGGGCTGAAACCCGGTCGGGTCGAGGCCGGGTTACGTTCAGTTAACCCACACTCTTTTTTTTTTCTTTTTTTTTTTTTTTTTTTTTTTTTTTGAGAGAGAGAAAGAGATAACTGGGCGTAACCCGGGCTGAAACCCGGTCGGGTCAAGGTCGGATCACGCTCAGTTGAGAGGCATAAAGAAAGAAGAAAGAAGGGAAGAAAACGTACCTGATGGGTTGCCTCCCATCCAGCGCTTGTTTACGGTCATTAGCTTGACCTTTCGTCGACTCTCAAGGGACCGGATCGAGAAGGAGGACGGAAACGGTCATCTTGATCGGGGCACCCGCAATGTACTTCTTGAGCCGCTGCCCGTTCACCTTGAATTGTCCCGTTTCTTCACTCCATATCTCAATTGCACCGTGAGGGTACACCTTCCGTACTTGGAACGGACCATACCATCGGGATTTCAGCTTTCCCGGAAAAAGTCTCAACCTAGAATTGTATAACAAGACGAGATCGCCTTCATGAAATTCTCTAGGGAGAATGTGCTTGTCATGCCACCTCTTAGTTCTCTCCTTATAAATCCGGGCATTCTCATAAGCATCTAATCTCAACTCCTCAAGCTCTTGTAATTGCAGCATCCTTTTCTCACCGGCTTCCTTCATGTCGTAGTTGAACAATTTGATTGCCCAATACGCTTTGTGTTCAAGTTCCACCGGTAGATGACAAGACTTCCCATAAATCAGTCGGTAAGGAGTTGTGCCAATGGGAGTCTTGAATGCTGTCCTATAAGCCCAAAGAGCGTCATCAAGCTTCATCGCCCAATCTTTCCGGGATCGGGATACGGTCTTCTCTAAGATAGCCTTGATCTCTCGGTTAGAGACCTCCACTTGTCCACTAGTTTGAGGATGATATGGAGTTGCAACCCGGTGCGTAACCCCATACTTATTCAGCAAAGCCTCAAACTTCTTCTCAATAAAGTGGGATCCTCCATCACTTATCACAACTCTTGGAGTCCCAAACCTTGGAAAGATCACCTTGTTAAAGAACTTAGACACCACTCTTGAATCATTAGTCGGTGAGGCAATGGCTTCCACCCACTTGGACACATAATCCACCGCCACAAGAATATACTTGTTAGAGCATGACGGCGGAAAAGGTCCCATGAAATCTATTCCCCATACATCAAAGATCTCAACCTCCTGAATGTTGTTAAGAGGCATTTCGTTCCTCCTTGAGATGTTCCCCGTACGTTGACATGCATCACATGAAGCAATGAAACGGTGCACATCCTTGAACATAGAAGGCCAATAGAGGTCTGAATTCAGAATCTTTGTAGTAGTCTTTGAGGACCCAGCATGTCCTCCACATGGTAGAGAATGACAATGAGTGATGACACTCTCTACCTCCTCCTCAGGAACACATCTTCTAATAACTCCATCAGCACACCTCTTGAAAAGCAAGGGCTCATCCCAAAAATAATGCCGAACATCAGACAAGAATTTCTTCTTCTGTTGGAATGAGAGCTTAGGAGGCAACTCGTTGCAAACCAAGTAGTTGACAAAATCAGCATACCACGGCATTCTTGAATTTGCAAGAGTCAAGACTTCATTAGCAATCCTGAAAAGGTGATCATCAGGAAATGAATCATCAATAGGTGGCTCTTCTTTTGTGCACTCCAATTGCTCTTGAGTCAACCTAGATAAATGATCAGCAACCAAATTCTCGGTGCCCTTTTTGTCTTTAATCTCTAAGTCAAACTCTTGAAGAAGAAGAATCCATCGGATCAGTCTAGGCTTGGCCTCCTTCTTACTCAAGAGATACCTGATTGCAGCATGATCGGTATAGACAATGACTTTGGCACCCACCAAATAAGATCTGAACTTCTCAAAGGCGAAGACAATAGCAAGCAACTCTTTCTCAGTCGTGGCATAATTCACTTGGGCCTCATCAAGAGTTCTACTAGCATAGTAGATAGCATGTAGCTTCTTGTCCTTCCTTTGTCCCAGAACAGCCCCTACAGCATAGTCGCTGGCATCACACATGAGCTCAAATGGAAGGTTCCAATCGGGGGGTTGTATAATAGGTGCTGAAATCAAGGCCTCCTTTAACCTGCAAAAAGCATCCAGACACTCCTTCGAAAATTCAAAGGAGGCATCCTTCAAGAGCAAGTTAGTAAGAGGTTTGGAGATTTTTGAAAAATCCTGAATGAACCTCCTATAGAACCCGGCATGTCCTAGAAAACTTCTTATGCCCTTGACCGAGGTTGGAGGTGGCATCTTCTCTATGATCTCAATCTTGGCCTTGTCAACCTCAATCCCGCGGTTAGAAACCAAATGCCCTAGCACAATACCTTCACTTACCATGAAATGACACTTTTCCCAATTCAATACAAGGTTAACTTCCTCACACCGCTGTAAAACTCGAGACAAGTTAGACAAGCAAGCATCAAAAGAAGTACCATACACGGAGAAATCATCCATGAAAACCTCCATGATATCCTCAATCAAATCAGAAAAAATAGCCATCATGCATCTTTGAAAGGTGCCCGGAGCATTACACAAACCAAATGGCATTCTCCTATAGGCAAATGTGCCATAGGGGCATGTGAAAGTGGTTTTTTCTTGGTCATCCGGATGAATAGGGATTTGAAAGAATCCACTATAACCATCCAAATAACAAAAGTGTGAATGCTTGGCCAACCTCTCTAGCATTTGATCTATGAAGGGTAGTGGAAAATGGTCTTTTCTAGTGGCCTTGTTCAATTTTCTATAGTCAATGCACATTCTCCAACCAGTGACTGTCCTAGTAGGGATCAATTCATTCTTGTCATTTTTCACCACAGTCATTCCACCCTTCTTAGGCACAACATGAACAGGACTAACCCATGCACTATCAGAAATAGGATAAATAATGTCTGCATCTAACAATTTCAGCACTTCTTTTTTCACTACTTCTTTCATGATAGGATTAAGTCTTCTTTGATGCTCAATGGAGGGTTTATGGTCATCTTCCATTAAAATCCTATGCATGCACATTGAGGGACTAATTCCTTTCAAATCATCAATAGAATATCCAATGGCTTTTCTATGCAACCTAAGTTCATGCAACAATTTTTCAATTTCACAATCACTCAAACTAGCATTGACAATCACCGGATAAGTAGAATCGGGTCCAAGGAACTCATACCTCAAATTAGATGGAAGTGACTTCAACTCCACCTTTGGTGCCTCTTTGGTCTCCTCCTTAGGAGTAGGACCGTCTCTGGTAAGGGCTTCAACAAATGCTTCAGGCATCTCTTCAGTGGACTCCAAGTCAAAGAGCACATCAGCAAGTAGCTCCAGATTCTCAGCTTGGGTCGCACTCTTCATCAAGTAACGCTCTGAAGGGTCCTCAATCATGAGAGACATCACGGACTCTTGAACTTCATGAGCAACCACATCAATCCTGGATACATCATCCTCAAAAGAAGGTCGCTTAATAGCCTTGGACAAATTAAACTCAATTCTCTCATCCCCAATAGTAAAGGAAAGAATACCCTGTTTCACATCAATTAGTGCACCTGCAGTAGCTAAGAAGGGTCTTCCCAAAATAATAGGGACAGGAGAGTTAGCATCAATATCCAAAACAATGAAGTCAACAGGAATGAAGAACTTACCTATCTGGATGGGTATGTCCTCCAAAATACCTACGGGGCGAGTTGCGGACCTGTCAGCCATATACAAAGTCATCCTCACTGGTCTCGGCTCCCCCAAGTCCAAGTCCTTGCAAATGGAGAGCGGGATGATGCTCACACTAGCCCCCAAATCACACAAGGCATCATAGGTGCAATCACCTATCACCATGGGGACATTGAAACTACCAGGATCTCCAAGCTTAGGAGGTAACTTATTCTGAATTAGAGCACTGCACTCCTGACTCAAAGAAACTGATTGGCAGTCATCCAACTTCCTTTTGTTGGACAAGATCTCCTTCAAAAACTTCACATAAGACGGCATTTGCTTGAGAGCATCGGTGAAGGGGATGTTGATGTAGAGTTTTTTTAGCACCTCCACAAACTTGCCGTATTGTTGATCCAACTGAGCTTGGGCCTTCCTTTGTGGGAAGGGAAGGGGAGGCTTGTAGGGTGGAGGTGGGACGTATGGAGCCTCCTTCTCTTTGATCACAACTTCTTCGGGCTCTTCAGCAGCTTTGCCCTTTTGCTTGAGATCTACAACCTTTGGATCTTCAAGTTGTTTACCACTCCTCAAGGACACAGCATTGATTTGTCCTTTTGGATTAGCCTCAGTTTGACCGGGAAGTTGACCTTGGGGCCTAGGAGCGTTCAAAGCATACTGAGCATGCAAGCTATCATGATTCTTCAATACCTTGTTGATGTTCTGAAGCTCTTTCATGATCAAGTCAAACTTGGACTCTCCAGACGTTTGGGCACGCTCTTGGCCTTGGGGTTGAGGAGCTCTTTGTTGAAAACCAGGAGGCGGTCTCTGAGCAGCTTGGTTGTTGGCATAGGAGAAGTTAGGGTGATTCCTCCAACCGGGGTTATAGGTGTTGGAATAAGGATCATTCCTAGGACCCCGATTGAAGTTGTTCATGTAGTTCACATCTCCCTCTCGTGGCTCATCCTGTGCAGCAAATAATTGGCAAGTTGATATAGTGTGATCACCTTCCCCACAGAACTGACAAACCATATTTGAGACAACCTGAGCAGGACTCTCTTCATTCTTCAGCTTAGCTCTATTCATAGTCAACTTTAGTTGCTTTATCTCATGAGCCATAGCCTCCATCCTAGCTTGTTGAGAGACCTCATTATCAACCTCATAAAGACCAGCTGTCCTCTTAGTGCTTGGAGTCGATCGAGTATCATTATAGTAGTGGTTGTGTTGGGCAATGCTCTCAATCTTCTCCCAAGCCACATCAACATGCATATCCATGATTGTACCTCCAGATGAGGCATCAATGAGCATCCTATTAGTGCTGTCCATAGCGTTGTAGAAGGTGTGCAGCAACACCCACTTATCTTGCCCATGGTGAGGACATAGCAACAAAAGCTCTTTGAATCTCTCCCAACCTTCATACAGAGACTCCCCATCTTTCATCTGAAACGAACTAATCTGATTCCTCATCTCAGCTGTCTTCTTTGGGGGGAAGTACTTGGTTAGGAAAGCCTTAGCCAACTCATCCCATGTCGTGATAGTGCCCTGAGGTAGAGCCTTGAACCAAGCCTTAGCCCTGTCTCTCAAAGAGAATGAGAAGGCGCGCAAATAAAGCGCGTCATTAGAGACATCATGAATCTTCACCGTGTCCATAAGCTCCAGAAAGGTGTTGAGATGCAGGTGAGGATTCTCAGACGGTAGGCCTCCAAACTGATTCTGCTGAACCATATTTATCAAAGACGGCTTCAGCTCAAAATTCCTTGCAGCAACTGGAGGTCGGACCACACCAGATGTGGGCCCTTGGTGACGTGGCAGCACATAGTCACCCAATGTCATTGGCGGAGGCGCATTCAACAGCTGTTGCATCTCCTGTTGCTGATTCAGTACTTGTTGTTGCAACTCTTGCAACTGTTGCTGTTGTTGTTGCAACAACTCTTGTTGTCGCTGTTGCAATTGTGCAGCCTCGTCCATTGCTCGGGTCCTTGTTTCTCTTTGCTCTCTTCTTCTTCTGTGAAAAGCACGCTCGGGTTCGGGATCGTGTGGTAGTTCACCGGCGCTCAGGGCTCTTCGCATATGAATGAGAACAAATCTGAAACCAAAGACAAAGGAAACAAAGTCAAAAACAAAAATGAGACCTAATCTATCGGTTGCACGTAACAACCAATACTAACAATAGTCCCCGGCAACGGCGCCAAAAACTTGATAGGTCCAAATCCTACCCCGCAAGTGTACGGGTTCGGTTGTAGTACCAAGGTGTCGAACTCTGGGACTATGTAGTACCAATTGTCAATTCAACTAATAGATTAAGTCGTAAACAAGAAAAGGTTGCAATTCGGTTTGGTTTCAATGGTAACAATTATCAAGCAAAACAAGATTATCAATCAAGGAAAAAGGCTTCCAAGGTTAGGCTCCCCACAATGGTGATACGATAGATTCTAAGCAATATTTAATTATATTTCAATGCAAATGTAAATTGAAGGTCTCACTATCTAATATCAACACTACTTCATGGTCAGACAATAGTGTATGTACCTAAATTCGATTAGCAATCACTTTCGCATAAAGCTAATCCGATTTAGGTCCATTAAGTTCTACATAGATCAATGGACAAGTAGAAACAACATCTCCGGTCGGTCTCAGCGGAATCTACTCATCCAAAAACCTAATCGATAGTCAAGCACCACAAAGGGTTAAATCGATGGTCACGCAATTAACCCACAAGTTCTATCCTAGGGATCCATTTAACATCAATCTCCAATTATCATTATCTCCGGTCGGTCTCAAATTCTAATTAGAAATCCCAATTACAAAGTAATTAGGTCATTAAGCAACCTATGATAGAATCAATTCACATTCACATAACCATACAATCAAACACCACCAATCAAACCTTATCAAATCACCATTGGGTTCACCCAACCTTAGAAAAGAGGATTTAGCTAGACATGAGAGAAAGAGAAATCAATTTCATTGAAAGAAACAACATACCAATTGTCTTCTCCAAAGAGATACGAGATTCCAACAATCGAGGCTAGCCAAAATCTCCAAGTTTTCCCTAGGGTTTTTGAGAGTTTAGAAACGTCTAAGGCAGTTACAAGATATCAGGAATAGCAGTTTCCACTTTGCTTTTATACCCCCTACGAATAGAAGGCAAAACGCTCGGGATAAAACGAGCCAGAAACGAAATGGCGTCCCGACCCGGTCTGAAACCCGGCCGGGTCACGGCCCGGGTGACGTTCAGGTGACATGACCCGGTGTGTCATCCGGGCGAATTCCTGGGTGCTGATCCGGTGTGTCATCCGGCCGGGTCACGGCCCGGGTGACGTTCAGTTGACATGACCCGGTGTGTCATCCGGCCGGGTCACGGCCCGGGTGACGTTCAGTTGACGAGCCGCTGTGCTGGCCAAGGGCAGGGGCGTGATCCGGCCGGGTAATGGCCGGATTTGGCTCAGTCTCCTTTTTTAGTTCTTGGCTCGGACACTCTCTTTGATCGGCCTCGGTCCCTGCTCCTTCTTATCATCCGCGCCCTCGAGCCATCCACTCGAACATCATCACATCAACGCCATCATTCTCCAAAAATGCCTCCAAGAGATCCTGAAATGAGACAAACGCAAGAGTAGACCCCGAACTCTACTAATCTACTAAAACCAAATAAAACTAAAAGGAAAAGGAGCAAAACAAACCACAATGACGGAAATAAACGTGATCTAAACTAGTCTAAATGCATGCTATCAATCTATGCACTGGTGCATCCGGCTGCCTCCTCTGCATTGCCCAAACCATCGGAGTCTAGATTCGCGCAACTTGTCTCTCACGTTTGCCACTCCAATCTTTTCTCTAATTGATTCATTTCGGATCCTGTCCAATCGGGTATGTCCGCACATCCAGCGTAGCATCCTCATCTCTGCCACCATCAGCTTCTGTTATTGATCATTTCTCATCGGCCAACACTCTGCACCATACAGTAACGCCGGCCTAACTACAACCTTGTAGAACTTACCCCTTAGCTTGAGTGGCACTTTCTTGTCGCATAAAACGCCTGACGCGTCCCTCCATTTTTGCCAGCCCATCTATATTCTGTACTTAATGTCTGCATATATACCACCGTCACTTTGTATAAAAGACCCCAAATACTTGAAAGTCTCCTTCTTCGGGACGACCTCCCCACCAAGCTGCACTTCTGCCCCGGTTGCATCGCATCCACCAAAGGCGAACTCAACATACGTGGATTTAGTCCTACTCAATTTAAAGCCCTTGGACTCTAGCTTCTCCCTCCAAAGTTCTAGCTTACTATTGATCCATTCCTGGTCTCGTCCACTAGCACAATGTCGTCTGCAAACAGCATGCACCACGGTACCTCACCCTGTATTGTCCCTGATATCACATCCAGCACTATAGTAAATAGGAACGGGCTTAACACCGACCCTTGGTACAATTGACTATAACTACATGTATTTTCCAATTGATCTAAATAAGTTATAGTTATGTAATTTACATTCCACTATTCCTCTGTAGGCTCGATACTAAGTTGTAGTAAGTTATACTCTCAATTTAGACATATTCAAATGATGACCAGCATAATGAATCACAACACTGATTTACTAAGTCAAGATTTTATAGACGATTAAATTTGATTTATCTAATCTAAATAGAACAAAATGTTACAGCTAAGCTTAAAAAGGAGAAGCAATGAATAAAAATTAAGGCGAAAAAACCGTGCATGCTTTTTTTTTACTTCACACTCCTCCTTGGGCGGCACATCTGGCCGCCCAGAAAGCCCTTCCCAAAAACCGGTTTGCCTCTGGACGGCACTAGGTGCAGCCCAAGCAAATCGGATTTTTGATAACTCGGTTTGGCCTTGGGCGGCACTAATAAGCACTATTTTATAGGGCTTAAGTAAGAGTCATTAGAGGTTTTATTGGTGCCATTCGGGTAGATTTAGACACATTCATGTGTATGGCGTTTGGAGGCAAAGTTGATGTATTTGGAGGTGTTTGAGCTATTTTGGAGATCATAGGAGACACTGAGGAGAAGTCACCAATAGTAGACGCCAAGGAGTTATGAAGTATTGGCGAGGAGGTGCTGAAGACACGCTTTCGGGAGTTGAAGAGACAAAGGAGGAAGAAACGAGTTCACGGCGACCGCCGTGCAACTTACGGCGACCGCCGCCAATTCCTGCCCAGAGAAGCTGGCTACGACTTGTGCACGGCGCCCGCCGTGGAATTGCGGCGCCCGACGTGGAATTGCGGCGCCCGCCGTCGCTGTTGGAAGTACCGTCGAGCCGATTTTCCTTATATGTTATTTCAAATTATTTTATTACATTTTTATTATTTCGTTTTAGGTTAACTTAGCTTTATTTCTTTTAGTATTTAAGGGTTGAGAAAAGGCTTGTTTTGCCTATCTTCGTTTCTCTCTCGAACCCTAATTAGTATTTACGTATTTGCTATGAAGAACTAAGCCTCTCTTGCTTAGTCAGACGCTGAAGCTTTCGTTTGGATTTAGTTGTGAGATTCTTGTTCTTAATCTATTGCATGGTTTTTATCTTTCTCTTGCTTAAGTTGCTTGTGATTGATATTGATAATCTCTAGTCTGATCATCTAGGGTTTGTTGTTATTGATTGATTGCTAGATCTAGATTGTTACTGGTTGAGCATATCTATTTCAGAGTAGCAATTGCATCGTACTAGTATCTGGTTGTGCTAGTCTTATGCAGAAGAGAACTGATTTACATTCTAGGATAAAAGCTGGTTGTTTTATGCTAGAATTGTATCCAACTATATTCTTATCCGTAAAGCTGTTGTTAAACTGAATCTTGATAGTTTCAGGGTTGTTTAATTAGTTAGTGCTAATAGTATCTGGTTGTGCTATTAGTTATATCTGAAGAGGAATTGGAATTTCCATTGCATGAGATTTTGAATGAGTATCTAGGATCAACTTGTCATACGAATAGTGGATGTTGTTTGACTAAGTGCTTTTCCCATCACTGATTTCACAACTCTTTAGCTTGTTTACCTTTTGCATGTTTAGAACTTACAAAACTCACAAAACCCCCATTTGGTTACGTTTGATTGACATACGAATTGGATATTTAGATAGAATTCGCCTCCCTATGGATTCGACCTTTACTTACCTAGGACTACAGTTTAAGGTTTGTTTGGATTACTTGCATAGTAGGAATTAGCACGACAAATTTCTGTTATCAAATTGGCGCCGTTGCCGAGGAGGCAATAATCTATTTTGTGTGTGTGATTTGTGTG
This sequence comes from Rheum nobile, assembly GCA_027886185.1. NCBI lineage: Eukaryota > Viridiplantae > Streptophyta > Magnoliopsida > Caryophyllales > Polygonaceae > Rheum > Rheum nobile. The sequence continues at coordinate 79,544 of WOAB01000142.1, read as the reverse complement.
CCAATCTTGGTGTGAACCTATCTTATGGTTCATACCCGTGTTACTAATAATCTACCTCTAGTTTTTGATCCAGAAATCGAGAGAACTTTTCTTCAAGCTCGCAAGGATGCGAATATACTACTTCAGGAAGCTGATACGATGGCTGATCAACGTGTTACTCTTGAATCTCTGACAGCTCCTAACTTGGAGCAACCAACTCGTGTTGTGCAATTTCCTGCCTTTGGTGATGGGGTTAAATTTGAGCTCAAGACAAGAGTAGTCCATCTACTCCCGAAATTCAGTGGAACGTACCCCGCTTGAGGATCCTATTCAGCACTTGGATGAATTCCTTGAGGTCTGCACCAGCATGCGGCCATCTGATATTACTGAAGATCAGATGAGGTTGAGAGTCTTCTCCTTTTCTCTGAAGGACTCTGCTAAGGACTGGTATCATTCTCTACCCCTAGGAAGTATTACTACTTGGGTGAATTTGAAGAAGGTGTTTCTTGATAAATACTTTCCGGCAATCAAGTCCAATCAGCTCAAGAAGAAGATCTGCAACGTAGAGCAACTGTCTAATGAGTCCCTCTATGACTACTATGAACGCTTCAAGAAATTGGTGAAGAGTTGCCCCTACCATGGTTATGCTAATCATGATCTGATTCTTTACCTGCATGGAGGACTCCGTGAAGATGATCGTCGGATGGTAAATTCTGCATGTGGTGGGAATATTCTGAAGAGGACTTATGAAGAGGCTCTAGAGATATTTGCTACTCTGGCTGATGACTCGAGGCAGTACAGTGGGAGAGGTTACCAAAGCTTGACAGTGGCTAGCTCTCAATCAAAAATTGATCAGGCTGATTTTGATGTGCTGAGAGAGGAGGTGAGGCGTCTGAAGCTGAAAGGTATGCTCCAGCAGGCTAAGGCCTGTGAGATTTGTCATGACGACTTGCATCCCACTGATTCATGTCCTACTCTACAAGAGGAAGTGAATGCAGTAGGAGGATATCAGCAGAGGCCCAAGCATGATCCCTACTCCAATACCTACAATCCAGGTTGGAGGGATCATCCCAACTTCAGGTGGAGAGACCCGGAACAAAATCAACAACAGGGTCATCCTCAACAACCTAGGCCACCATTTGTGCCCAATCCTCAAGGGCAGAGTTCGAACCCTTCGTCGTCTATGGAGGATATGATGAAGATGCTGATGCAGAGCCACGTGAACCTCAATGAGAATGTTCCTAAGCTGTCTAAGAACCAATTGCAATTCCAAGAGACTACACAATCCAGCATTCAGAACTTGGAAAGACAATTTGGCCAGATCTCTCAGGTGGTGAACAAGCTTGACGCGAAGATCTCTGGTAAACTTCCATCTCAAACGGAAGTGAACCCGAACATTAGGAACGTCAGTTCTATAACTCTGAGGAGCGGGAAGAGACTCGAAGAGGATGATTCTGAGGTCGACAAGGAAGCGAATCAGGAGCTGGAACAGAACAGCGACAGCGACAGCGACCGCTGTGCAACTTACGGCGCCCGCCGTGACATCGACGGCGATCGCCGTGAAGACCACGGCACCCGCCGTGAAGACCACGGCACCCGCCGTGAAGACCACGGCACCCGCCGTGAAGATGACTCAGCTCTCGAAGTCTCTGATGAAAATTGCGGCTCCCGCCGCAATAATCACGGCGCCCGCCGTGACGGTGAGCCAAACTTCGAACTTTCTGATGATGTTCACGGCGCCCGCCGCACTTCTTACGGCGCCCGCCGCCCCTCTGAAGCCGATGCTGAGGCTGAGAAGGAGTATGTACCTCCAATTTTTCCTGAGTGGAAGCCCGTTGCACCATTCCCATCTGTATTAAAGCGTACCAAGCCACTTGCGCAGGACAAGGACATGTTTGAGATGTTCAGAAACGTTGAGGTCAACATGCCTCTCCTAAATTTGATCAAGTCTGTCCCTCGTTATGTGTAGTTCTTGAAGCAGATGTGCACCACAAAGAGGAATCAGGATAGGAACAGCAAGAAGAAGGTGAAGGTAAGCGAACATGTCTCTGCTATTTTTCAGAAGCGCTTACCCAAGAAGTGTGGCGACCCAGGTATGTTCACCATTCCCGTCACTATTGGAGGTACCAAGTTCAATAAAGCTATGTTAGATTTTGGTGCTTCCATAAATGTTTTGCCTTCATCTCTTTGTGAATCCTTAGGAATAGGACCCATGCATGCGACCAAAATTTCCATTCAGCTAGCTGATAGATCTAGTGTGCGTCCTATAGGGATAGTGGAGGATGTTTTGGTTAGGGTTGGTGATCTTACTTTTCCTGCTGACTTCTATGTGCTTGATATGGAACATGATATGCATGCAACCCCTATTCTGTTAGGGAGACCCTTCTTGAAAACTGCCAACACTAAGATCAACGTGAGTACTGGTTCCTTGACTATGGAATTTGATGGCCGAACCATTAATTATAATATCTATAAAGCCATGAAATTCCCTTCCGATGATCATTCCTTGTGTGCAATTGATATCCTTGAGCCTGTGGTGCAAGATGTTTTTGATGAGGACCACCTAGATGACACACCACCTATTGTTGATCCTAGCTTGGATTCTGCTATATCCACTAACTTGCAGGAAGGTGTTCATGCGTGGGACGCTCACTATAAGTTCCCTCCAGAGCTACCAGGCAAATCACCTTTGCTGCTAACTCCGAGCGAGAAGCTCATTCCCTCTTCAGTGTAGGTCTCTGAAGTTAAGGCTAAACACCCCCCTAATCGATCTAAGAATGGGGTAGACGCGACCAAGAAGGTCAAGATGGAGAAGCCACTGAAGAAGAAGCATGGTCTAAGGTTCAAACCTTTCCATGATTGGTTCAGGAAGGAGGTATGGATTGAGAAGGTTCCCAAAGAGCCTGATGATATGGATTGAGGCTGTTCGAGTAGTATGTCGAGCCACGACATTAACCAAGGCGCTGCTCGGGAGGCAACCCGATGTTAGGTAGTTTATTTCCCTTCCCTTAGTCAATTTCTTTTATTTTTCCCTTTAGTTCTTGTTTTTTTTGTCGAACTAACCTACAGGAAGCGTATCAAAGCGAAGAGGAGTTCACGGCGCCCGTCGCCCTCCTTACGGCGCCCGCCGTTTTCCCCTCCCTCGCTCACTCTGCTTGCGGCAAATGACGGCGACTGCCGTGTAATCACGGCGATCGCCGCCATTTTCAGGTTCAACTCCTTTCTTTATCAAAAAAAAAATGGGGAGTAAAAGTCAATAAAAACCCCGGGAAAAAAAAAGTTTTACCGAGCTGTTCAGATTCCCCACGGAGAGGTGCGCATCATGTTGCTCACGGAGGAATACATTCGCCCTACATTTATTTGGCAACGATGATGGCCCTGCACTCGACAGCTGGAGAGGAGGAATACCAGGGCCCAACCACGATGACATCTTGGCCCATTTTTGAAGGACATGCAACCCCGTTCCCTTGTTTGACCACTACTTCACCAGAGTGGTCCCTTTTGGTTGTATGGTAGGAGTTGATAGCGTTGAAGGCCGTGCAGCCCCGAATCCTTTGATTACCACTACTCACCAAGTGGTCCCCTTATGGTTGCACGGTAGAAGAAGATTATGGAGTGATGACGACGCACGCTCAACACCCGGATATGAGCTTTTATGACTACACCGCCAGCAACAAGGAAGTGTCCAAGACAACTCGGCAACGTTGTGAGTTATTTTTTGCTTTTCCCTGTGCTTTATTCTTTTGTCTTTCATTACATTGAGGACAATGCAATGTTTAAGCATGGGGTAGGGTTTTATACTTGCTACGTTGCTGAGGAGAAAATGAATAAAGAGAAAAAGCCAAAAATTTGAAAAAAGGCTATCATTGAAATCCTGGGATAGGTCGAAAACCCGAAAGGGCGGCCTAGGTAATAAGCAGGTGGCCTGGACCAGCATTAGGCTGGGGTAATATGAGGTCAAGAGTGACGTGAGCTTATGTGAGTACATCTATTGGAAAAATGAAATGAGTGGCTTGGTGAAAACCCGAAAGGGCGCCTTGGCAAAATGAGCGAAAAAGAAGAAGAGCGATTCTAGGATTTCTCACTATTCTTGGCGAGGTGTCATAAGAAGAGGAGTCAAAGAAGGATTGTCAGATAGGTCACTCTGGAAGACATAAGGAGCAATAGATGGAGGCTAGGATTAGAGGTTACTCACACTTTTGGATGTCCAGGTTAGCTTTGGGGAAGTACTCTGCTTTCCCCTTAAGCTTGTTGAGTTGTGGATGTGTTGTGAATGAGATTGGTGCCAGGAGCTTGGCATGGGTTAGGTGACTCTTAGTTGGAGGATATGCTTCATGAGACCTTGGATGCTGAATTGGAGGAGTAGACTCTCTATTAGTTTACTCGAGGATGAACAAAGGTCTAAGCATGGGGTGGTTTGATAAGCACTACTTTGTAGGGCTTAAGTAAGAGTCATTAGAGGTTTTATTGGTGCCATTCGGGTAGATTTAGACACATTCATGTGTATGGTGTTTGGAGGCAAAATTGGTGTATTTGGAGGTGTTTGAGCTATTTTGGAGATCATAGGAGACACTGAGGAGAAGTCACCAGTAGTAGACGCCAAGGAGTTTTGAAGTATTGGCGAGGAGGTGCTGAAGATACGCTTTCGGGAGCTGCAGAGACAAAGGAGGAAGAAACGAGTTCATGGCGACCGCCGTGCAACTTACGGCGACTGCCGCCAATTCCTGCCCAGAGAAGCTGGCTACGACTTGTGCACGGCGCCCACCGTGGAATTGCGGCGCCCGCCGTGATTACGGCACCCGCCATGGAATTGCGGCGCCCGCCGTCGCTGTTGGAAGTACCGCCGAGCCGATTTTCCTTATATGTTATTTCGAATTATTTTATTACGTTTTTATTATTTCGTTTTAGGTTAACTTAGCTTTATTTCTTTTAGTATTTAAGGGTTGAGAAAAGGCTTGTTTTGCCTATCTTTCTTTCTCTCTCAAACCCTAATTAGTTTTTACGTATTTGCTATGAAGAACTAAGCCTCTCTTGCTTAGTCAGACGCTGAAGCTTTCGTTTGGATTTAGTTGTGAGATTCTTGTTCTTAATCTATTGCATGGTTTTTATCTTTCTCTTGCTTAAGTTGCTTAGGATTGATATTGATAATCTCTAGTCTGATCATCTAGGGTTTGTTGTTATTGATTGATTGCTAGATCTAGATTGTTACTGGTTGAGCATATCTATTTCAGAGTAGCAATTGCATCGTACTAGTATCTGGTTGTGCTAGTCTTATGCAGAAGAGAACTGATTTACATTCTAGGATAAAAGCTGGTTGTTTTATGCTAGAATTGTATCCAACTATATTCCTATCCGTAAAACTGCTGTTAAACTGAATCTTGATAGCTTCAGGGTTGTTTAATTAGTTAGTGTTAATAGTATCTGGTTGTGCTATTAGTTATATCTGAAGAGGAATTGGAATTTCCATTGTATGAGATTTTGAATGAGTATCTAGGATCAACTTGTCATACGAATAGTGGATGTTGTTTGACTAAGTTCTTTTCCTATCACTGATTTCACAACTCTTTAGCTTGTTTACCTTTTGCATGTTTAGAACTTATAAAACTCACAAAACCCCCCTTTGATTACGTTTGATTGACATACGAATTGCATATTTAGATAGAATTCGCCTCCATGTGGATTCGACTTTTACTTACCTAGGACTACGATTTAAGGTTTGTTTGGATTACTTGCATAGTAGGAATTAGCATGTATTGCTGCCCATTTTTTTGGGGGGGGAGAACCTGGTTTAGGAATTTAGTTTATTTATTTTATAATAAAAATTTTTGGTTTTTTGGAAACCGGGTTAAACCTGGGCGGCACTTGGTGCCGCCTAGAGAACCCTCCAAAATTTGGGCGGCAAATTTTGCCGCCCAAATTTTGAATTCGAAATTCAAACATGGGCGGCACATACTGCCGCCCAGACTTATCCCCCAAAAAATTCCCAGCTCGGCGGTATTTAGGGCCGCCGAGGGGTCGTCTTCTCCGAGCAACGAAAAAACCAAATCCGAGAAAAAAAAAAGGATTCCGGCGAGTATTCCTTTGAAGACATATGGGCGAAGGTAGACTTGATGGACCATCAGATGGCGGCGGCGGGAGTTCTCGGCGGCGACGGCGGCGATCCACTAGTGTCGACGACGGAATCGACGGCGGCGACGATGGCGGCGACGGCGGAATCGACGGTGGCGCTGAATTTCTGTTTTATTGGCGGCATGGGAGGCGACGCGGCGGAAGAGGGAGGCGAGGCGGGGGAGATGGGAGGCGACGCGGCGGAGGAGGTGGCGCCCATGATCGGGGAAGAAGGGGTTGGGCTGCACGTGGAGCCGCCCATGACCGGGGAAGCTGGGCTGCATGTGGAGCCGCCCATGACCGGGGAAGAAGAAGTGCTCTCTGGGCTGCACGACCTGCCGCCCAAGACCGAGGAGGTTGCCGGCGACCATTTGGGCGAGGAGGGGGATATCGGGGCGGAAAATGCCTTCGATGTGGCGTGCGCGGTTGCGATGGAGGCGATGTTACATTTGGGGGAAAATCCCGTTCGTCAAAAGCGGAAATATGAACGGAGGCTTACTGAAAAGGTATGGTGTTTGTAATTTTTAATTTGTTAAATCTAATTTATTTAATTAAATTGTTACTGTAATTGTAGATTTGTAAACTTAGTTTTTATTGTATTTAATCATTCTTAAAAAAGACTATAGGTAATAGGCTCAATTATACTGTGAAATAATATTAAATATATTATCGTAATGAAAAATTTAATATATTGATTTTGTTTGTAAGAAAACAATTTTCTATATATGTAACTAGGTTGTATTGGGAAAATGAATATAGTTATATTTCTTATGGAAAAATAGGAAGTATTGGGTAAGATCGCACGGTCGGATCGAGACAGTCGCCCTACTACTGCATCTGCTCGCAAGAGGAGGGTTGTCGGTGTATCGCAGGACACGGAGGTGCTGCTTAGTGAGGACGATAGTGAGGGCGATAGTGAGGACGATAGTGAGGTCGATAGTGAGGACGATGTTGATCCCGTCCGCTCAGATGAGGACGTGGTTATGGAGGACCCACCTCAGGACGACTTTACTACCGGTCCTTCTACTATCCCTCAGGATCCGGATTTGATTATCAACCCACCAGAGCAGCAGTCATATCATGAGGATCCACCTCAGTAGCAGCCACCTCAGGAGGACTCACCTCAGCAGCAGCCATCTCCGACTGAGCCACATCAGCAGACTCCGTCTCAGCATGCCCCACCTCCACCTGAGCCATCTCAGCAGGCCCCGTCTCCGCCTGAGCCAGCCATGCAGGCCCCACCTCCGCCTGATCACATCCTCATTTCAGCGTTCGTTGAGAGATGGCATCCAGAGACGAACACCTTCCACTTTCCCTGGGGCGAGATAGGTCCTACTTTACATGATGTTCTGATGATTTTAGGGCTGCCGATCGAGGGATTTGAGGTGACGTCACCATGGACCGGTTAGGATAGCGAGCTAGCGGAGTGTGAGGCCTTGTTCGGCTATCTGTTTGGGATAGATCTGGAGTACAACTTTGATGAGGATGATGCTGACATGGTCTGTGACCTTAGGAAGGGTTGGGTCAAGCAATTCCAGCTTGGGAGGCATGTGATGAGGATGATTGAGGAGGGTACCTACCCAGAGGATATAGCAGTCGGTTTCTTATGGCACGCCATGTCGGCTAGCATCTTCGTTGACAAGTCAACGAACGAGCTGAAGACCACATTGCTACCTCTTTTTGTGGACTGGGAGCGTGTCGTTCATACTGCATGGGGTACCGGGGTTTTGGCTCTCCTTTTTAGGAACCTCGGAGAGGCTTCTCGACGCGGAGCTGCATAGTTCGCCGGCTGCGCACGTCTTTTAGAGGTAGACCTTTATTATAGTTAAATTATAATTTAAATCATTAATATATATTATTGAATTGTTTATAACTATTGGTTGTCTTCCTCCGTACGCAGGTTTGGATTTGGACGTACTTTGTATACTTCCCGGGCAACCCTAACCTCAATGAAGGTGCGGACGATGACCTCCGACGCACTGGACGATACTCCATTGGCAGGACCCCTCTCCGGTCCCCCCGTGACCAGTCACACTACAAACGGATTCTGGACGAGTATAGGCCAGAGAATGTACGTATTCTTATTCAATTTTAATATACTGTAAGATAGCTTAATGAATTAATTTATGTTTTTCTTTTTGGGTTAATTGCAGATACGGTGGATGTCGTATGAGGGTCTTGATTTTCGAGGTGCTCACAGGGCCTCCACTTATCGAGGGACTATTCGTTTTCTCGGTGTAGAGGAGCCGTACATGCCAGTTCAGTTATCGACAGAGCAGGCCGATGGATATCATAGAGCCTCTCGTTGCAGTGCGTCCTCATGATTTTAGGGGGACGAGGCGATATCAGTTGCACTTTGACCCGCGTTGGCACGGGTGGGACCAGCGTGAGCATCATCTTTGCCCCCACATCTTGACGAGTCCTCCTGCCACGATGGCTTGGGATGTCCACGACGCGTACCTCCATGACTCTGTGAGGTGGTACACGAGGATCAGGTAGCTAAAATTATAGCTCTTTACAGACCTGGTGTTTCAGTCACCATTTACACAGAGTCTGCACACCCGAGACGTCATATCCCCGGTCTTTTAGAAGATTCGAATCTGAGGTGGACAACGACAGCTCTGATGATGGCGGGGAGACCGATTCTGATGAGGATTATGATGGCGGAGAGAACGAATCTGATGAGGAATAGATAGCTTTTTATGATTCATGTTCAATTAGTGTAGGCTTTAATGTTTACGTGTACGTGGATTTGTTAAGTATTTCCAAGTAATATTATTGTCTCGTATTGCATTTTCTCGAATCAAAAATAATTCAAAAAAATCAAATGATTATAAACACATATTCCGGATCAATCTCAATCAAACTTTCCCACAAAAAGAAATACAATATCATATATAAAGTCGATTACAATCCAAAAAACCGAGGTAAGTATGTCAGGTCGCCCTTGAAATGCTCGCTCCTCTACAAAATTCTTGAACCTATCCTTAAAGCGCTCATGACTATCCCATCCATCAACACTTGGATCCTTGTAAATGCGCCACTGTCTTGGAGGCGGTGGAATGGGACAATGATCATTAACAAGCCAAATCTGTAAACATAAACAGTACAGTTATAAAAATTTATGAAAGAATAAGTAAATACGATAGAGTAGGACTCCACGTACCGGTACGTAATGGTCTCTCCTGCCTACATGTGCTATCGCATAAACCTTTGTCGGAGGCTCAGCACCCGGGGGGGCCCACAATGGAAGACATGTGTGCGGTCCGAACCATGATAACACAACAACTGCCACTTGGTGTTCCATGGAAAACTCCAAACCAGTAATAGGCATTATACACCAGAAGTTCGTCGTGCACGGTGAAGCAATATAATTCAATCTCCTAACAAATGCTTCCACCGTCAACGCTTCCTCCCCAAGCATCGCTACGTAGTTGGCTCCATGTGTCTGGACGTGCTTCGAAAGCTCTAACCGGACATCAATGTACTCGTCTTCTCGACGACATAGCAAAACGGCAAGAGAACGAAACCCACAATGACCATCACCTTTGACATTTTGTACTCTAGAAATGTATGCGAGCATGAAATGATCAATATTCTCGTGTCCCCAGTTGAAGCCGAGATACTTGACCGACTTGTTTGAAGCCGACTTGGACTTGCTTGAAGCAGATTTGGGCTTTGCAGGTTTAGTGACACTCCCCTTTGTTGTTGAAACTTCACTGTGAGGTCGTCCGCTAGAAGGACATCCTTTCGATCCCTTTGATCCCACGGACGATTTCACATTGGTCGTCTATTTCTCTACAGACGCATCCTCCTCTTCCACTCTCAGCTCCTCATCCTCCATCTTCATCTTCTGCTTCTCCTTCATCTTCTTCATTTTTGCATCCACATGCTCGCCCCAACCCATATTCCTCTTGGTCCCGGTCTTTCTCGCATTCATCCTAGGCCTCCCCTTCTTGGTCTCACCACGTGGCGGGTCTTTAATATCGCACGATGTAGGGTCCTTTGACTCACGTCACTTTTCCGTCATCTTCTTCAACGTAAATCCTTGAACTGTCCCACAAAAGAACTCTTCAATGAAGTCCTGCACCGTGACATTGTCCGTTGTGACTGCAACACCATCATCGACATCAAGATCCTTTGCATCCACCCCTTCCCATCGGATCTGCTTCCAGAAAATATCAACCTCTTCAGGCACTAACGGGTAACCCGTCTCCACGTAGACCTTAATTGTGTGTGGGCAAGGCAGTCCTAGTGTGGACCTCCACCAAAAATCATCACATTTGTCCCCAATTTTCCCCTCCTTTGCTAACACGGCTTGGGCATACAACATTCTCAAGCATTTCTCAGAGCACTTTTCAAGGATGCACTTGAAGAACACCTTAACCCACTCAGGGCCATTTACTATCTCCATGGAAAAGGCAGTGCAGTTCTTGGTCATCTCAAATCGGATCTTCCGATGCTGATCAACAAACATGTTGTCGATGTGCTGCACAATTGTGTCGAACCCTCCAACGGATGTCTCAATCATGTCCTTAAGCATAGAGTGCTGACCCTCAACCCTGAAAATAATATAATCATTTACAATTTACTAAATGAATTTTATAACCCAATTTGATTGCAAATGTTTGTATGAAAGTTACTTGTTTGATGTTCTTGTGGCAAAATGGAGAACATCATCACACCATGTCGCAACTATCTTCTTCTTATGCTCATTAAACCAAGTTTGCTCCACATATTTCACCAGGCATTCACTCCATATCTCCTTAAAGTGAGCAAGTCGCTCTCTATACTCCTCCTTTGTGTGAGACCTCATCACCCGACGAACACTTCCCGAGAATTTCTTCTCGTCAATCTTCATCGTCTTAGCATATGCCTTCACATTACGGTCTACATGGACCTGGCACAATAGATGACGAACCTTCGGAAACACCAATTTGGCAGCCTTGATCAGTCCTATCTCTCGATCAGACTGATGCATACAAGACTTTTCCCCTCGTACAACCACTTCAATCGTCTCAGTGCCCATACATAGTGGCTTGTCGTCTCCCTTTCCATGAACACAAGAGCAATGCAATATGTGTAGTTGGTGCAAGTAAACCCAACAATCTGGAACAGAGGCATACCGTACCTATAAATGCAACACAAAAAATACTTTAAACCCGCAAAAAATACCATTATCTACACATAATACAAAAAACGAGTAAGGTTTACCTGTTGGTTTTGTAGGTCGAATCCATGATGACGACATTAGGGAACATGCACAGCAAATGTCGAGCGTCTGGATGAGAAATAAACAAGCACGCCAAAACCTCCTTCTCATCTTCCCTCGTCTTAGTAGTAGTGTCCAACAAATAGTCTTTCTCATTCAAAAACCCCAATGATCATTGTGTCACATTCAGACTGCCTAGGGATTTCAACCTCTCCTTATCCCTAACAGTGTACACCTGCCTCCTCGAAATCGTTGAACCCGTATATTCATTCCTAAGCTGTGTAGAAATAACTTTGGGTCTTGCATCCGCCGCAGTATCAATCATCACTTTCCTACGCTGCTCCTTCGTAAGTTGGGAAGCAAATGCATGTCCGATCAAGGTGGTCGAAAGCATATGGTTATGGCATCCACTAACAACCGATATGGTCCACCCAGGATCTCTAATAGCATTTTCTTCCCTAAAAGTACCATGCAACAAAAAAGGACAATCCTTCTTCTTTGACCTAGCTTTATTCACTCGTATCGGGCTGACCTTTTTACCATCGACTAACTTCTTTTTCTTGCCGGACCTAGGTAATCCGGATCTCTCAAAATGAAATATAATCTTTTTAGGTTTTGATGATTTAGTAGTGATCACCATAAAAAGACTAAACCGACCTTTTGCACCCAATCTCTCAATCCTTCCATACTCGGAAATATCTCATTAGTAGTAAAATGGGATGAGAAGTCGATTGCTACAAATTCATCATCACTAGAATCACCCTATTTATATACAAAAATTAGTACATTAGAGACTAATTAAAAATTAAATTTATACAAACTAATATCAAAAAATTATAGATTATTTCAAAACAGTCTAACATTTCAAAGACTAAGTACATTTAAGATCTAATCATTTTATACAATAAAAATTAAAATATTACGTACCTTGAAGTACTCAGGAGAAATCGGCGACTGAAAATCACCATCATCATCTAGAGATGTGTGCATGCTCGAAGACGACTCCGACAACCCCCTCCAACCAGGATCGCTTGACGACGACATTTTTTAAGAAAAATCGGGTATGAAGTTTTGGGTTCCAACCATTACTATTACATCTCCAATATATATAGCCGGCCACATGACCTTTGAAAGTAAAAGGGCGTATTTCTGGGTGGCCCTATGTGCAGCCCAAATTGACCGTTGCCAATCGTACACTCCCTGGGCTGACACAGTGCCGCCCAAAAATACTCCGATTTTCGTAAACCGCTTCACTGGGCGGATTATATGCCGCCCATAAACCCTTCTCCCCCAACAAATCCGATCACTGAACCGGTTCTTTTAGCGGCACATGCCGCCGACTAAACCGATTCAGTGAAACCGATTTTTAAAAAATACATTTTAAATAATTTTTTAAAATAAAATAAAAATTAAACCCACCCTAGGATGCATTACGTGCCACCCAAAAAACTCGAATGCGGGAATTTTCGCCAAAAATTAAACTATTATTGAGTGGGGTGCGCCAGGCCCGTGCAATAGTGCAACACATGGACGACGCTCGAGAGGCCCAAGTAGCAAGCGTAACTATATGAAATATAATGAAATACTATAATATATATGTGTAACTATATGAAATATAATGAAATACTATAGTATATAAGTCAAGTATACTAGATTTAATGAAATTATAGTATTTTATATAGTTACACTTATGTATTATAGTATTTCATTACATTTCATATAGTTACACTTATATAGTATAGTATTTCATTAAATCTGGTATACTTAGACTTATATACTATAGTATTTCATTTAATCTAGTATACTTAGACTTATATACTATAGTATTTCATTAAATCCAGTATACTTAGACTTATTTACTATAGTACTTCATGAAATTTCATATAGTTACACTTATTTACTATAATATTTTATTAAATCTAGTATACTTAGACTTATTTACTATAGTACTTCATGAAATTTCATATAATTACACTTATTTACTCTAGATTAATTAACTTAACCAAGATTAAGACAAAATAAATGAAAAGTACCCCAAAAATCGCAAAATGGACACAAATTCAATCCCGCAAGAATACCTTCTTGACACCTCGTCGGGAAAACTCCAAATTGAATGGAAGTTGTCTTTTTCCGGCGATGTAATAAGAGGGCTTTGAAAGAGGACCAATTTTCAAGGCTAGTAGTACCAACAATTGCAAGAATAAAGCTTTCATGTGCTCAAATTTTGGTCAAGAACAACTGGTAACGGGATTTAGGATTCATGAGTTTTGACTTCGAAATTGGATGCATTGGGGCAACGATTGAAGGGGATTTTATAGGCATTTTGAATTTTAGGACACTCTCAACAAGGCCCTATGGTTCATTCCCTCCAATTGAAGATGATTTGGTCCAATTTTGAATTTGTTCAAATCGGCCCCTTGGACGACACGGTGGCTTTGGGGATAAAATTCTACGATTTTAATCGACATTCAATCCGATTAAATGTGGAATTACGTGTATGATAAGGTCCTCTTAAATGCCCAATAGTTAATGGCTTCAATCTGATCCAAGAAATTTGCCAAATCCTCCATTGAAGCTTATAAAAGCTTACGGATGGGCTGCTCGAAGAAGCTACGCGCGCGGGTTGAAGGCTTCGTTTTTTGGGCTTTTGGAGGGGCAAACGATGTCCGTTTTGGACGAATTTTATATGTACGGACTCGTATTGAAATTCTCTACATGATTATGGGAAAAAATGCAATTTTGGGAGAAAAAAAAATTTGTACTGTACGCCTAAGGTAAGCGTGTGCTTTTAAACTTGAAAAAAAAAAAACTGGACGCTTAAGCTAAGCGTGTGACCACACGCTTAGCTTAAGCGTGTAAGAACCGTGAGCTATTTTTTTAAAATACCAATAATACCCCTACACGCTTAAGCTAAGCGTGTAAAACCGGACGCTTAGCTTAAGCGTGTAGTTTCGCGTACATTTAGACATATTTTCGTGTGTATTTAGCTTGTCCGTAAACCTAAGGATGGTTTGTTATAGTTATGAGTTTCTGGAGCCACTGTTAATTACAGTTATGCTCTTAGTCTTGATATCCAAAAAAAGGATTCAAATCCTTTGTGACTAATGTAATTTTGATAGCCTTGTTGACTAATGTCTAAACATGAAGCGGGTAATTACCCTACAAAATGGCAGAGAAGGAGGAAAGAAGTGTTCATGTGTTGCATTGTACAGAATCGATTTTTCTAACCTATACCCTTAGGGCATATGTTAAGATCCTATATGTAGAAATTTTTTATTATGTGTTAATTTTTTTAGATTTTTTTTTTAAAATGGGTTCACATTTCCTTCTTTAGGATTTATATTCCTTAATAAAAATTATTAACCTATGCCTTAAGGGCATAGGTTAGAAAAACCGATAAAAAATATACGCATAAAATCTAATTATAGAAAAATGAATATAAATTAAACTCCATAACAAAAAAACTTGGGTTAAACTAAGTAAAAAAATAAATTTTAATAAAAAGTAAGTATTAGCTCACTCAAATCTGACGCTATTGAATTATCACTAAACTAAATTATATCACAAACATTTTTGACCAAAAAATAAAATAAAATTATATCACAAAAATCCGAAAAGATATTAAAAAACATATTTTTTATGAATTTATTAGTTAAATCTTTTTTTGGTTACGAATTAGTTAAACTAAATTATATCACAAACATCCGAAAAGAAGACAGATATGTTACGGATTTGATCTTTTGGTTTATCTAATTAAATTTATTATATTTTTTTGATTAGGTAAAAATTAGACTGGAAATCACAAAAGAGACGGTTTCTCAATCTATAGCATCCTTTCAGATGAGAATTACAAATTCTAGACAAGTTCTAATATCTTTCAAGGAACTCTGCTGGACCTTTTTCGCGATGAAATCGGCCACCACATTTGTTTCTCGAAAGACATGAAAAATCTGCACTGAAGAAAATAGTTGTAAAACACATAAGATATCAGAAATTAAAATTTCAATATCTCATGGACAGTTCCAGATTTGATTAAGGACGTTCACAATGGTAAGGTTATCGCATTCAAGATGAATGTCGGTAATGCCTAATTCATAGGCCTTTACCAGAGCATTTTTTACTGCAATTGTTTCTGTTTTTAAAGGGGTTTAGATACATATTTATCCCCAAAGAGGAAAATTGGCTTACCCGTGTTGTTTCTGAAAATGTAGACAAAGTTAGATTCACCATTAGTCTTGGTGGATCCATCTGTATTGATTTTAATGATATTATCCGAAGGTTTTTTCCATTTCTTAATTGGTCGTCTAGCATTGTTTATTCTGTGTGTTTTCAGTTTGTCTTCTGCTAAGCAGTTAGGGTTCCAGCTTTTCGTATTATTCCAATTCTTAATCTGTGTTTTAATATACATTGGTACATCTTTTATAATATCATCATCATTGTTTGTTCTTCCAAAGCTTTGTTGGTTTCTATAGAACCAAATTCCCCACCAAGAGACCATTAATTCTATAAATTGTGATTCATCAGTTTTAATTTTGTCGAATTTCCTCAATGATTTTTTTGTTTCCTCTATTTAAGGATGAGATGATACAATAGGTATGATAATTCATTTTCTCTATTGTTTTTACGGTGTGATTACATTGAAAAAGGAGATGATTCAAATCCTCCAATTGAACATTGCAGCGGATACACTCCTAGGGGATTGCTACACCTTTTTTTGTTAATCTAGCTTTAGTTGGTAGTCCATTCTTCATTATTTTCCATACAAAGTTTTTAAATTTGGGATATGTATTCATTTTCCAAATCCATGAGAAATCATAGGTAGAATATCTCTTGTTCTTGTTAATTAATTCCATAGCAGTTTTCGTAGAAAATCAGCCATTTTTGCTAGTTTCCCAGTACATTTTATCGTGAATATCATTTAGAGGTATTGGAATAGATATTATTATTTTTCCTAGATCATGAGGTAAGCATTGTTCTATTAGGTCCTTATTCTAAGTTTTATTTGGCAGCATAAAGTCAGCTACTAGGGCATCCTTATTCAGGATTGATTGTGTGTTTATGATATCACAGATAGGGGTTTTCAAAACCCAATTATCTAACCAGAATTTGATTGTTCTGTCATTACCAACTTGCCAAATGATTTCAGATTTGATTTCATTCATGAGTTCAATCATTTTGGATCATTGTCAGGAGCAATTTCCTTTTTTCTCGTAATGAAATATATGGGTTGTTTTCAAATATTTTTCAGTGACCACTCTAACCCAATAGTTATTTGGTTCTGCTAGTATTTTCCATATTAATTTAAATTGTAGGGCTTTATTCATGTCCTTTGTTTTTCCCAATCCAAGTCCTCCTTGTTGTGTCGGTTTACATATTTTTTCCCAGCCTATGAGGGGTTTATAGGACCTGTCTTTGTTCCAGAAAAAAAGATATGTTTAACTTATCAAGTTCATTATGTGTGTGTGTAGGTAACATAAAACGTTGCATGAGATAGTTTGGTCTTGATGCCAAATTTGTTTTTATTAGAGTTGTTCGTCCTGCTTGAGAAAGAGAGTTGGCTTTCCATTTAGACAGTTGTTGTTGGGTGATCATTAACATTATGTTTGGTTGGAGAGATTTGGAAGGATTTGAAGGGGAGGGAAATAAGGGTAGATAGTTTCTCTTGTTTGGTTAGTATTAATGAGGAGAATTGAGTGGATTTGAGGGAGAAATAAGAGGAGAATGAGAGGGAAAGTGGATCACTCCAAAATGATGGAATTTGGGTGAAAAACTCTAATGAGAGTTTTGAAAGTAAAAAAAGATAAAATAAATTTTAGCTCAATTTTCTCTCTCAAACCCCCTTCATCCAAACAAAAGAAAGAACATAAAATCTCTCCCCTCTACTAAGGTCCTCTCCCTTTCCTTCCCTTTCTTAATTTTTCATATTTTCTCTCTCTTTCCTTTCTACCCATTACTTGGTTGCCAAACAGACTGTAAGAGATCAACAAATGTATTGGAGTTGACTCTACCATTGATGATAGGGCAGCCAAGATATTTTTCGATAAAGATCATGTTTGTGATTGTAAGGGTACCTTGTATAGCCAATTTCTTTTGATTGGTAACCTTTTTTGTGACTTGAAAGGCCGATTTATGAAAGTTTATTTGTTGTCCTGAGATTTTGCAATATTCATCAATAATATCATTGATTTCTTTGCAGTTTTTCTGTTTAGCTTTTGAAAAGATCACAATGTCATCCGCAAATGCCAGAAACGGAATTCGTGATCCTTGTTGGGTGATTTTAAATCCTAAAGGGTAACGAGGTCTTTCTGAAGCTTTTTGTAGTTTTATGGCAATGATTTTAGATCCTAAAATAAACAAGAAAAGGGAAAAGGGGTCACCCTGTCGAAGTCCTCTTGATGGTTTAAATATTTTTGTGGGTCCGTTGTTTACAAGCACCGAGAAGGATACCGTTGTAATGCATTCTTTTATCCAGTTGATAAATTTTTCATGGAAACCAAACTTTTCCTATAATTTTAATGATGAAGGTCCATTCAATTCTATCATAAGCTTTTTCCATATCTAATTTTAGGGCAATGAAGCCTTCAGTTCCTTTTTTCGATTTAAATAAGTGAAAGATTTCATGGGCAATCAAGATACTATCTTGAATGACTCTGTTAGCAACAAACGCACCCTGAAGGGGGTGGATTAATTTTTCCATGGTTCCTTTAAGTCTTGTTGTAATGATCTTCGAGATGATCTTGTAAATTGTAGAACATAGACTTATAGGTCTATAGTGATTAGTAAAGTTCGGGTTGTCACATTTTGGAATTAAGGAGATGAATGTGTGATTTATTTGTTTGAGCAGTTTTCCGGATAGAAAGAAGCTTTTGACTGCTTGAATAACAGATGGGCCAACAATGTCCCGATATTTTTAATAGAATTCTGCTATCATACCATCAGGACCTAGAGATTTATCTGAGCCAATGTTAAAGACATCCTTCTTAATTTCTTCATTGGATATGTTCCTTATTAATTCTAAATTGTCCTCTATAGAGATTTCAGAATGAATTAATTCTAGATTTTCCTGAAGTAGTCTCTGGTTCAGGTCTTCACTTCTAAACCTTTTAATAAAATCATTTCTTATTTCATTTCTAATATTTTCTTCTCCAGTGATACTTGTTCCTTCTTGGGTTTTAATTTCTTTTATGATTTTTCTGTTTCTTCTACCACTTGCTATTTTATGAAAATAGCTAGCATTTGTGCCAGTAAGTTTGATATGTTTAACTTTAGCTCTTTGGTTCCAGAAAATTTTCTGGAAGCAAAGAAGTTTTTCTTTTTTTTTCTATGATTCTTATTTGTTTTCTTATGAGATCATTAGTAGGGTGAGTGCAAATCTCACTTTGGATTTCAGATAGCTGTTTTTCAATAGTTTGTAATTGAGTAAAAACATTTCCAAAAGTACTCTTATTCCAGATCTTGGCATGTTTCTTAAGTAGTTTTATTTTGGATACAAGATTATACAATCTAGATCCATGATAGTTAGTTCGTCAAGCTTGTTTAACAACATTTCTAAAGTCCTTTCTTGTCATCCAGATTTTTTCAAATTTAAACGGTTGATTTTTAAAGGGTATTGCTGAATCAAGATCGATAGAGATGGGACAGTGATCAGAGCTGGAAAAAGCAAAGTGTTTAGTACATATATCAGGGTACCATTAAAGT
Organism: Rheum nobile; assembly: GCA_027886185.1. Lineage (NCBI taxonomy): Eukaryota > Viridiplantae > Streptophyta > Magnoliopsida > Caryophyllales > Polygonaceae > Rheum > Rheum nobile. The sequence continues at coordinate 60,547 of WOAB01000142.1, read as the reverse complement.
ATTTGGTGATGAATAAGAACCCTACCCAGTGTTTATCCGAGCAATGATCTTGACAGATTTAATAGGTTTGCGTTTGTTTCCTAAATTTTGTTCAGTGGTTCTAATTTCTAGTTTGGCATGCTTAAGACAGCATTTAGTCCAGCGAACTGGCTTGGAGGCAATGAGATTTAAACTCCTATGAGGCAGGTCATGCCAAATACCCATTTTCACAGAAATAGGTTTCCATGGAGGTTTGTTCAAAGGATGGTGGTTAGTATAGTAAATTATACTCTTTCTCATTTATTTATTGCAAAGATTGCTCTTGTTTGTACAAAGGTATATAAGCCAATTCATGTTCTTGTTAAGTCTTTCCATAGAGAAAAAATAATCACCAGAAAAGACTGAGTACAGATCACTAAAGTTCCAAGTTAAGATATAAACAGCTCGGAGTCGGGTTTTAATAGTGCACTTGATCACTACTGCTAAAGCAGTTTGAAATGAAACAACAAGAGGAGATCTCTTATTTTTCAAATAAGCAAATGCAAAGGTAGTTTGTTCAGAGGCCATTTGTTCGTGGAGTTTGATCTCCAAAGTTTGTTCATATGTTGTTGGTTCCTTTTTTATAGTAATCTTTCTTTGCTCCTTAGCACACTTTCTTGTGGTTGATCTTCAATAGTTCCATTCAAAGCAGTTCCAGAGCTATAAAACTCAGCAAACTATATGAAATAAGGCAAATCCAACACCAAATGAGTTAGAAGTTCGGTAGTTTTTATTTTAGTGTTAGGATGACATACATGGACAAGGCAAATGTTCACAGTAAATGTGGCACTAAATCTGTTCAGAGTCAGTATAAGAGAAAGGGAGTTCCAAGAGCAAACTTTGCAATCAATACAGAAGTTCCAGATATCATACGACAGGAACCCCATAATAGACAAGATTCCAACATTGTTCGAGTAGCATTTGTTCACAGAGATAACCCTCCAAAGCCATTTGTTTAGGGGGTAGTTTTTCACAGAGATTTATATTTGGACAAGCTGATCATTTGAAGCAATTTTGGGTAGACCATCAGTTCCAATGTGTTGCCCTTGAAATATCAGTTTTTATTCTTATCCTGAGGGAGGTAAGAATCCAAATCAAACTATTCCAGCAAAACAAAAAGTTGTTAAGTTCGATAATTACCAACAAACTGCAGAGTAGAGGAAGGACATAGCCAAACATACTCATGAGAATCAGATTTCACATTCATCATAAAAAATTGGAGAGGGTGCATAAGCATCCAGAAATTTTTTGGAAAGAGTTTAGAAATGCCAGAGACAACAATCCATCAATCAGTTAAGAGAAACAACTGCCAAGTCTCAGAAAACCAAGTTAAGATCTTGAGTTTCAAAAACCTAATGCAGTAATAAGTCCAAGTCAGTTAGTGTTCAATAATTGATTGTTTAAAAGGTCATGGGGTTGTATTTCATACTCATGTGCTCAAGCCATTTCGAAAAGCATTGAATATGTGGCATGAAAAGCCATTTCCAGAGTCGTTTGTTCAGGTATAAGAGTTTCGAGTTGCTGCTTTTAGTCATCCAACAAAGGAAATCTGCAGTATTGGTTTTCACCACAGCATGAGGGTTCACCTCAGAGGAATTCTTAATGGTAAAAGCCAGGAGATAGAGACTATGAGTCTCAAGGCTTGAAACCAAAAAGGGTTTGTTCAAAATAGGAGGGTTCACCTCATTATTGTTCAAGATAGTTGGTTCAGAAGTTGATTTTTTATTAGTAGCATAAGTTCTAGCAATACTAAGAGCCAGACAAACCACACACACAAAAAGGAGCAACCAAAGGAAACACCAGCAAAGTGTAGTAGTAAGTCTAGTGCAACAAAGCATCAACAAAGCATCAGATACGAGATTCAGAGGGTAATTGGTCTCAGATCGCCAAACAGTCGGAGAAACCCCACAGAGCACCGTATGATTCCTCTTCTTCTCAGAGCACGGAAGAGAGGGGTGAATCTGAGGTGGTTTAGAACCGAAAGAGTCATGGTTATCAAGGGTTGAGGCGCAGAGTAGGAGGAGGCAAAACAGATGAAGGGTTTCAGAGAGTAAGCTCGGCGGCGGCCTCTCGGAGCTAGGGTTTTCAGCCGAAGACACAGCTTCGACAACACCACTGTCTTCGCCGGCGAAGTTGGGGAGGCTGTTCTTCGGGTCAGAGAGATCTGGAAGCAGGTTCCGATGGTAGATTTTGGTAGGGGCGGCGGCGGAGCCATGGTTGGTGGTGTTTAGGGTTTTCGGAGGCTCCTTGTACGGAGAGTGTTTTTCAGAATTCATTTTTGAACCAGTTATTAAATTTAAATTTTGTTAGAGGAGGATATGCCTAAATATGTTTTTTGAGATATACCAATTAGAAATATCTAGGAATTAAAACAGTTGATCCCGAATTAAATATCCTTAATAAATATACTTTTTATAATTTATATTTACAATTTGATTTTATTCTATCATACTATACGGTTACAATTAGAGATTTTACAAAAATGATGTTTTATATATTAGATATGGTATGCTTTTTGGAATTGGTTGGTACGTATCTGTTTTTTTTTTTTCAAAAATTGTTATCAAAATCTCTTAAACATATTTAATAATAATTTCAAGTATACTAAGTGCTAACTAATTACTTATATATATATTTATGAAAATACACTATTTGCATGAGTAGCATCTGATTTTCAAAAATATAGAAATGTATTTTATATTTCGTAACAACTTTGTAAAATAATTAATTAAAATGCAAACCTAATCATAACAGCTAAATTCTATTTTCAATTGGAAAAAATTGGCAAACCCTGAAAGATTGAATGACATATTTAGAGATATTAATTTAAAGATACACTATTTTGAAAAATAGATACGGAGGAGGATATGGATAATTTTTTTAAGATATACCAATTAGAACATATACATGGATTTTAAATATTGTCAGTTTGTCACTATATAATATAAATATATGTTTGTCTATATCTATCTATATTTATATATATGTTAAAGGAGAAATTTTTAACCTACGTGTCATTCTCATATTTCTTTGTCCATATAAAACACTAGCCATAATGTTAGTCTCACATTGAATTCGTTTATGTGACGTCTTCTAAGTATGCCACATTATCTATCCATTTCAAAAAAATTAAAAGAATGAATCCCGCCTTAATTATTTAGCTTATTTATTTATTATTATTATTTTCAACTAACAACTTTAATTAATTAAAAAACAAACAAATGTACCCTAATTATTAACAAAATGTGTTAATTTACTCAAATCAACTAACTATTTTTTATGGTTAAAATTTCAACTAAATTTCAAATTTTATATCCAAATAGACTATTTTATTAGTTAAATCATTAGTTACGATTTTTTTCCTTTCATCTCAATATATATTAACCAAATTTACGCTCATTGTTTTTTTTTGAATTTTTTAACGTACAACTTTTCCCACATATTTAAAAGGTCATTAATTATTGCTATTTAGAAGCTTTACAGTTATAATTCGTAAATACCAGTAATTTACAACAAAACCAAAATAAAATAAAATAAAAACTTAAAATTGAGCAAAGTTTATATACAATACCAATTATACGTTTATTTTGACATTAAATCTCTCTTATACTTTTAATAACAAATTTTTCAATTCACTATTTCTTAAGTTCAATTAACAAAATATTATCATTAGTATTTAACGTCTCAATTATTCAAATGTATTTTACTTAATATTCATAGGTATGAAATACTATAACAATTATTCACATTTAATAACTTTATTATTCAAATACTTATAATTAATTACTCATACATAAACATACTAAAAAGTACACAAGACTAATTTGAATAATGAAGAACAACAAAACCGTTCATGTGAGCAACAAACCGGCATTTGAGATATGTTGTTACTTGTTAATGCCTAAAACATATCTTTAATTGATGTATAATTCATATCTTAATATCACTTATGTATTTTATCATAATAATATACCATTTCTTATATTTAAAAATACACTAATTATGCATGATAAACAAAAATTACTATGATCACAATTTTGATATCATATATGTTTTATTATTTTAAGCAGAATAAAATGCACTTTTTTTAGAAACAGTTCATACCTTAACAAATTAATAATCAATAATGTTAAATTATTTTATATATCAAACCCGTGCTTGACACAGACACTATGCTAATGACATCTAAAATACCCAACAAATCCTGGGAATCTAAAATACCCAACAAATCCTGGGAATGAAACAAGCGTAAATGACATTTGAAATCCCAGGAGACATTGAAATTTGAAAACAAATGTAGCACCGGCCAATTCCATACTGTTTTACTCTTCTCTCTTCCTAGATGCTCTTTAATTATTTGTAATTTTTGTTGATGCTCTTTAATTTTTTGTAATTTTTTTTACTTTATGTTGGGTAAATTAAAAAATTCATTGCTAAAACATCACAAATATTGAACAACAACATGCTACACTTATATATATTTTTCTTCTTCGTTAATTAATACTCTTAATTAAGATAGTACCTTGAAATGAAAAATTATCTTTTTTGTTTCGATCCAATGTCTCATACGATGATTTATCATTTTCAAAATTGCTAAAGTTTTTGGACTTCTATTTTAGAAATAGTTTTTTTAGGCCGATAAACCGCACAGTCGATTTTTTTTAGCCGCGCACTTTCTCCTGAGCGGCTGTACATGCCGCCCAGAATAGCTTTACCAAAACCCGGTTTGAACATGGGCAGCACCTAATGCCGCCCATGCAAACCGTTTTTTTATGAACCCGATTTGGACCTGGGCGGCATTATGGGCCGCCCAGTTTTATTGGTTTTTGTAGAACCCGGTTTTATAATTTAATTTATTTATTTATTTAAAAAAAATATGGTTTTCTGGAAACCGGGTTAAACCTCGGCGGGACTGTAAGCTGCCGAGTGTAAACCCTAAATTGTGGGCGGCTCAACAGGCCGCCGAAAGTGGAATTTGAAATTAAAATGTGGGCGGCTTAGTAGGCCGCCCAGACCCTAAACCGCCAAAAAATTCGAAACGTCGCCGTTATAGAAGGCCACCCAAGGTCGTCTTCTCCGGATGCGATTTCCATCGTTCGAAATACACAAAAATGGAGTCGGGCCAATATTCAGTGGACGACCTATTTGCGATATTGGACGAGCAAGAGGCGTTGGATGCGGCGGCGGGAGTGCTAGGCGGAGACGGCGGCGATTCGACGGTCGATTCGACGTTGGCGGCGGCGGCGGCGGCCAATCTCTGTGTGACGGGGGGAAGCAGCGACGATTCTGGGCCGCCTGCGGAGCCGCCCACTATGGGGGAATCTGGGCTGCCTGCGGAGCCGCCCACTACGGTGGAATCTGGGCCGCCCAGGACCGAGGGCGAGGAGGGTGATATCGCGGCGGAGAATGTCTTCGACGTCGCGTGCGCGGTTGGTCAGGAGGCCATTTCAGACTTGGGTGAAATTCCAGTTCGCGAAAAGCGAAAATATGAACGGAGGGCAACTGAAAAGGTATGGTGTTTTTTAAATTTATAATCGTTAAATCTAATTTATTTAATTAAATTGTTTCTGCACTTGTAGATTTATATACTTGGATTTTAGATTATTAAATCATTATCTTATAAAAAATAGTATAGGTAATATGCTCATACTGTTAAAAATAGTATAGGTAATATGCTCAATTATACTATTAAATAATATTTAAGATATCATTGTAATGAAAATTATAATATATTATTTTGTTTGTATGAAAATAATATTTGGACATATGTAATAGGTTATAGTGGGTAAAATGAATATAGTTATATTTGTAAATTTGGTTTTTATTGTATTTAATCATTATAAAAAATAGTATAGGTAAATTGCGACAATTATCCTGTAATATTAAATATGTTATTATAATGAAAATTTTAATATATTGATTTTGTTTGTAAGAAAACAATTTTCTATATTTTTAATGCAAAAATAGAAAGTGTTGTGTAAGATCGCACGGTCCGATCGAGATAGTCGCCCTACTACTGCATCTGCTCGCAAGAGGAGGGTTGACGGTGTATCGCAGGGCCATAGTGAGGCCGATAGTGAGGGTGCTAGTGAGGACGATGTTGGTCCCGTCCGCTCAGATGAGGACGTGATTATGGAGGACTCACCTCAGCAGTCACATCAGGAGGACCCACCTCTTGAGGACTCGCCTCAGCAGCAGCTACACATGGAGGAGTCACCTGAGTCATCTCAGTAGGCCCCGTCTCAGCCTGAGTCAGCCACACAGGCCCCATCTCCCACTGAGCCACATCAGGAGACTCCATCTCAGCAGGCCCCGTCTCAGCCTGAGTCAGCCACGCAGGACCCACCTCCTCCTGAGCCAGCTGAGCAGTTTCCTTCTTTGTTGAGGAACTTTGAAACGCACATTGCAGAGCTGATATGGACGAAGGCGTCGTTGGACCCACCCGAGGACGTTGTTAGGAATTTGAGGGTCCAGACACGCCCTTCGCAGTTTGCATTTTGGAGGGATCGTATTCCCAGAGGGGTCCCTGCGGAGGGGTCCTGGTTTTGGATTGCGCAGCAGACGGGGTTGACCAGTTTACTTGATTTCCAGTTCGGCCATGTTGATCACAACCTCATTTCAGCGTTCGTTGAGAGATGGCATCCAGAGACGAACACCTTCCACTTTCCCTGGGGCGAGATAGGTCCTACGCTACATGACGTGTTGATGATTCTAGGGCTGCCGATCGAGGGTTTTGAGGTGACGTCGCCATGGACCGGTCAGGATATCGAGCTGGCGGAGTGTGAGGCTTTGTTCGGCTATTTGTTTGGGATAGATTTGGACTACAGCTTTGATGAGGATGATGCTGACATGGTCTGTGACCTTAGGAAGGGTTGGGTCAAGCAATTCCAGCTTGGGAGGCATGTGATGAGGATGATTGAGGAGGGTGCCCACCCAGAGGATATAGCAGCCGGTTTCTTATGGCACGCCATGTCGGCTAGCATCTTCGTTGACAAGTCAACGAACGAGCTGAAGACCACATTGCTACCTCTTTTTGTGGACTGGGAGCGTGTCGTTCATACTGCTTGAGGTATCGGGGTTCTGGCTCTCCTTTATAGGAACCTCAGAGAGGGTTCTCGGGCCGGAGCTGCACAGTTCGCCGGCTGCGCACATCTTTTGGAGGTAGGCCTTTAATATAGTTAACTTATAATTTAGATTATTAATATACATTATTGAATTGTTTATAACTAGTGGTTGTCTTTCTCTGTACGCGGGTTTGGATTTGGACGTACTTTGTATACTTCCCGGGCAACCCTAACCTCAAGGAAGGTGCGGACGACGACATACGATGCGCTGGACGATACTGCATTGGCCGGACACCTCTCCGGTCGCTCCGTGACCAGTCACGCTACAGACGAATTCTGGACGAGTATAGGCCAGAGGATGTACGTATTCTTTTTCAATTTTAATTTACAGTAAGAAAGCGTAATGAATTAATTTATGGTCCATCGTGTTTTGTTAATTACAGATACGGTGGATGTCGTACGAGGGTCTTGATTTTTGAGGTCGTCACAGGTCCTCCACTTATCGAGGGACTATTCATTTTCTCGGTGTAGAGGAGGCCTACATGCCAGATCGGCTTATATGCCAGTTCGGTTATCGATAGAGCAGGCCGATGGATATCATAGAGCCTCTGGTTGCAGTGCGTCCTCTTAATTTCAGGGGGACGAGGCGATACCAATTGCACTTTGACCCGCATTGGCACAGGTGGGACCAGCGTGAGCATCATCTTTGCCCCCACATCTTGGCGAGTCCTCCTGCGACGATGGCTTGGGATGTCCACGACGCGTACCTGGACTGGTATCTACAGGTGTCGCATCCTTACGTGAGTCCGCATGCGCCAGTCCAGCCTCGTATCAGTAGAGGACCACCTCCGGCTATCAACTTGCAAAGGGTATGTTTCTTCCCATTTTATTCTTTTAAATTATTTTATGAAAGTCTATGTTTTTAAAATGTTTGTTTTCATTTGCAGCGTCATGCGATGAGCCAGGCCTATCTTCAGGAGCTTATGTCTGGAGGAGGTTGTTTAGGGTGTAGGGAGCACTTTCAGCATTTGCATGACATCCTTTTCAGTGACGTCATTCCTGTAGCTCCACCGCTTGTACGGGCTTCACAGATGCCTTCCCATGCATATAGTGCAGACGCTACTATATTTGAGAGAGCCGAATCATCTAGGATGGCGGAAGAGCGTGCAGCAGCTCAGCAAGCATCGTCTCAGCCGACCTCTTTTGTTCCTCCAGTATGGGCACCGGGCGTGGGTTCGGGTGTAGGTGTGTCCTTAGCTAGTGCTTCCACTCCACATCTAGATGACTCATCTGATAGTGAGACGGAGAGTTCGTAGTATGACTTTTGACTTTTGTGTTTGTACGTTTTTGGGGATTGAAATTCCAGTAAATTAAGTATGACTTTTGGCTTTATTGGTTTCGTATTTAGATATTTGTTCCGTCGTTTCTAGTTTTAGTTCTTTGCTTATTGGTTTGTTGGATTTTCGTGCGTTATTTCTAAAAAACACATGTATATTCTTAAATTACATACACATACTAAAAACACGTACAAATTCTAAAAACACATATACATTCACCGATGGCTTAAATTACATACACATACTAAAAACACGTACAAATTCTAAAAACACATATACATTCACTGATGGCTTACACACTTAAAAAAAATACATACACACTGGAACAAATGACATACACAACTCTTGCACTATACATATACATTCACTCAAGAACCCAGGATGAACCTCCTAGGACCACGGCGTTCATGCTGATATGCTCCTTCTCCTAGCTGCATCACAAAAAAACTTGAAATCCTACAAATACTGAAATATGGAGATCCCATGTTTTTCTGTGCTGCAGCCAGGAAAAAGAGAGCAGATCAGCATGTACGCCATGGCCCAAGGAGGTTCGTCCTAGGACTCTTGACTTGGTCAAGAGGAACACAAACAACCGCCTTTTCCACCTTCACTAGTGAGCTTAAACCAAATTGTCTTGTATTCATTGTAGACTCACGTCATGTTGTGGTCATTTTCAACAGTGCGTTAAGATGGATGCGATTGCCTTGTGGACATTATCCTCTTGACCGAGTCAAGAGTCCTAGGACGAACCTCCTTGGGCCATGTCGTTCATGCTCATCTGCTCTTTTTTTCTTGCTGCATCACAGAAAAACTTGAAATCCTACAAATACCGAAATTTGAAGATCCCATGTTTTTCTGTGCTGCAGCGAGGAAAAAAGAGCAGATCAGTATGCACGACATGGCCGAAGGAGGTTCGTCCTAGGACTCTTGACTCGGTCAAGAGGATAATGACCACAAGGCAATCGCATCCATCTTAACGCACTGTTGGAAATGACCACAACATGACGTGAGTCTACAATGAATACAAGACAGTTCGGTTTAAGCTCACAAGTGAAGGTGGAAAAGGCGGTTGACTGTGTTCCTCCGGGACCGAAGTTCTGAAAATGCTAGACGACGAAACCCACGATATTGAATTCTTGTATCTGAAATAAAATATTATTTAATTAGATTCCAACGAATACTACAACCTAATAGCGTAAATAATCAATAAAATACATATATTTATTTTTCTTACCGCCATCAAACACATCCCTTCCTCTTGGATGTGGAAGCTTGCCTCTTTGGGTGAGACAAGCTTGGTAGAAAGGGGACCCCGTATGGCCTATTTATAGGCATCTTGGGCGGCACGCTATACAGCCCATGGGCTGCACACTGTGCCGCCCATGGGCTGTACAACGTACCGCCCAGAGTTGTGGTGAGGAAATGAAATGGGCGGCTCAACACGCCGCCCATGCTAATACAATATTTTTTTGTGTTATAATAGTGATATTCAACATATGACAAAATTATTGGTGATGAAATGATATGGGCTGCTCTGTGGGCCGCCCACAACGGTCCTATTTTAGCCTATAAATACGGCCCCAAAACCCCTCGAAATATACACAATTTCCACTCCTCACAAACTTTTCTTCGGTTCTATTTAAGGTAATGGCGCCTTTGGTTCTCGAAGTTTACGAAAATGGGCGAATCACCTACAATCGAATGATACGCCAACGAAGTGGGATGGACATGTTTTTCCATGGCTACGAAGGTGGCGAGGTCCGCACGTTGCGGATGGGGGATCTCGAGCCTGGAGAGGGGGGGTTGTCATTAGGTTTCTTGTACTTGGCGTTATTTTACCATCTCGAGCCTGGAGACGGGGTTCCCCCTGGTCGGATTTTTTACTTTCCAGCATGCGTGGATCCTCCACGACTCTGTGAGGTGGTACACGAGGATCAGATAGCTAAAATTATGGCTCTTTACAGACCTGGTGTTCCAGTTCCCATTTACACAGAGTCTGCACACCCGAGACGCCATATCCCCGGTCTTTTAGAAGATTCGGAATCTGTGGTGGACAACGGCAGCTATGATGATGGCGGGGAGGCCGATTCGGACGAGGATTAGATAGCTTTTTTATGTTTCATGTTAAACTAGTGTACACTTTAATGTTTTCGTGAACGTGTTTTTGTTAATGATTAGTAATATTGTTGTCTCGTATAGCATTTTCCCGATTTTTTTCAATTCTCAAAAACAAATGATTAAAAACACAATATACGATCAATCTCAATCAAACTTTCACACAAAAGGAAATACAATATCATATATAAAGTCGATTACAATCCAAAAAACCTAGGTAAGTATGTCAGGTCGCCCATGATATGCTCGCTCCTCTACATAATTCTTGAACCTATCCTTGAAGCGCTCATGACTATCTCATCCATCAATACTTGGATCCTTGTAAATGCGCCACTGTCTTGGAGGCGGTGGAATGGGACAATGGTCATTAACAAGCCAAATCTGTACACGTAAACAATACAGTTACTAAAAAAATTATGAAAGAATAAGTAAATACGAGAGAGTAGGACTCCACGTACCGGTACGTAATGGTCTATCCTGCCTACATGTGCTATCGCATAAACCTTTGTCGGAGGCTCGGCACCCGGGGGGGCCCACAATGGAAGACATGTGTGCGGTCCGAACCATGATAAGACAACAACATCCACTTGGTGTTCCGTTGCAAACACCAACCCAGTAATAGGCATTATACACCAGAAGTTTGTCGTGCACGGTGAAGGAATATAATTCAATTTCCTAACAAATTCTTCCAACGTCAATGCTTCCTCCGCAAGCATCGCTACGTAGTTCGCTCCATGTGCCTGGACGTGCTTCGAAAGCCCTAACCGGACATCAATGTACTCGTCTTCTTGGCGACACAGCAAAACGGCAAGAGAACGGAACTCACAATGACCATCACCTTTGACATTTTGAACTCCAGAAATGTAGGCGAGCATGAAATGATCAATATTCTCGTGCCCCCAGTTGAAGCCGAGATACTTGACCGGCTTGTTTGAACCCGACTTGGACTTGGTTGAAGCAGATTTTGGCTTTGCAGGTTTAGTGGCACTCCCCTTTGCTGTTGAAACTCCACTGTGAGGTCGTCCGCTAGAAGGGCATCCTTTCGATCCCGGGGATCCAACGAACGATTTCACATTGGTCGTCTCTTTCTCTGCAGGCTCATCCTCCTCATCCACTCCCAGCTCCTCATCCTCCATCTTCATCTTCTGCTTCTCCTTCTTCATGTTTGCATCCACATGCTCGTCCCAACACATTTTCCTCTTCGTACCGATCTTTCTCGCATTCATCCTAGGCCTCCCCTTCTTGGTCTCACCACGTGGCGGGTCTTGAATATCGCACGATGTAGGGTCCTTTGACTCACGCCACTTTTCCGCCATCTTATTCAAATCAAATCCCTCAACTATCCCACATAAGTACTCTTCAACGAAGTCATCCACCGTGACATTGTCCACTGTCAGTGAAACACCATCATCGACATCAAGATCCTTAGCATCCACCCCTTCCCATCGGATCTGCTTCCAGAAAATATCAACCTCTTCAGGCACTAACGGATAACCCGTCTCCATGTAGACCTTAATTGTGTGTGGGCAAGGCAGCCCCAGTGTGGACCTCCACCAAAAATCAGCACATTTGTTCCCAATTTTCCCCTCCTTTGCTAACACAGCTTGGGCATATAACATCCTCAGGCATTTTTCAGAGCACTTTTCAAGGATGCGCTTGAAGAACACCTTAACCAGTCAAGGCCTTTCACTATCTCCATGGGAAAGGCAGTGCAGTTCTTGGTCATCTCATATCGGATCTTCCATTGTTGATCAACAAACATGTTGTCGATGTGCTGCACAAGTGTGTCGAACCCTCCGACGGATGTCTCAATCATGTCCTTAAGCATAGAGTGCTGACCCTCAACCCTGCAAATAATATATTCGGATACAATTAACTAAATAAATTTTATAACCCAATTTGATTGCAAATGTTTGTATGAAAGTTACCTGTTTGATGTTCTTGTGGCAAAATGGAGAACATCATCACACCATGCCGCAACCAGCTTCTTCTTATGCTCATTAAACCAAGTTTGCTCCACATATCGCACCAAGCCTTCACTCCATATCCCCTTAAAGTGAGCAAGCCGCTCTCTGTACTCCTCCTTTGTGTGAGACCTCATCACCCGACGAACACTTCCCGAGAATTTCTTCTCGTCAATCTTCATCGTCTTAGCATATGCCTTCACATTACGGTCTACATGGACCTGACACAAGTGATGACGAACCTTCGGAAACACCAGTTTGGCAGCCTTGATCAGTCCTAGCTCTCGATCAGACATGATGCATACGGGATTTTTCTCCCCGTACAACCACTTCAATCGTCTCAGCGCCCATGCATAGTGGTTTGTCATCTCCCTTTCCATGAACACAAGAGCAATGCAATATGTGTAGTTGGTGCAAGTAAACCCAACAATCTGGAACAGAGGCATACCGTACCTATAAATGCAACACACACAAAATTTAAAACCCGCAGAAAATACCATTATCTACACATAATACAAAAAAGACTAAGGTTTACCTGTTGGTTTTGTAGGTCGAATCCATAATGACGACATTAGGAAACATGCACAACAAATGTCGAGCGTCTGGATGAGAAATAAACAAGCACGCCAAAACCTCCTTCCCATCTTCCCTCGTCTTAGTAGCAGTGTCCAACAAATAGCCTTTCTCATTCAAAAATCCCAATGACCATTGTGTCACATTCAGATTGCCCAGGATTTCAACCTCTCCTTAGCCCTAACAGTGTATACCTGATTCCTCGAACTCATTGCACTCGAATATTCATTCCTAAGCTGTGTAGAAATAACCTTGGGTCTTGCACCCGCCGCAGTATCAATCATCACTTTCCTACGCTGCTCCTTCGTAAGTCGGGTAGCAAATGCATGGCCGGTCAAGGTGGTAGAAAGCATATGGTTATGGGATCCACTAACAACCGATAAGGTCCACCCAGGATCTCTAATAACATTTCCTTCCCTAAAAGTACCATGCAGCAAAAAGGGACAACCCTTCTTTTTTGACCTAGTTTTATTCACTCGTATCGGGCTGACCTTTATACCATCGACTAACACCTTCTTCTTGCCGGACCTAGGTAACCCGGATCTGTCACAGTGAAGTATAATCTTTTTAGGATTTGATGATTTAGTAGTGATCACCATAAAAAGACTAAAACCTATCCTTTGCACCCAATCTCTCAATCCTTACTTACTAGGAAATATCTCAGTAGTAGTAAAATGGGATGAGAAGTCGATAGCTATAAATCCTTCATCACTAGAATCACCCTATTTATATACAAAAATTACCACATTAGAGACTAATTAATAATTAAATTTCTAAAAACTAATATCAACAAATTAAATATTATTTCAAAACAGTTTAACATTTCAAAGACTAAGTACATTTAAGATCTAATTATTTTATACAGTAAAAATTACAATATTACATACCTTGAAGTACTCGAGAGAAATTGGCGCCTGCAAATCACCCTCATCATCTACAGATGTGTTAGCGCTCGAAGAGGACTCCGACAATCCCCTCCAACCAGAACCGCTTGACGACGACATTTATTATGAAAATGAGTTTCTAGATTTGGATACAATACAATACCACCATCCCTAATTTATATAGCCGGCTACACCTGTACTGGGCGGCCCTATGTGCAGCCCACATCGACCGTTGGGAGTGAAACGTATACTCACTGGGCGGCACCACGTGCCGTCCATGAACCCTGGGCGGCAGGAAGTGTCGCCTATGAACCCTGTCCCCCCAAAAAACCCGGTTCACTGACCCAGTTTCTTGGGCGGCATTTCGTGCCGCCCACAACCCCGGTTTCAATGAACCGGTTTTTAAAAACACATTTTTATTTATTTCAAAAAAAATCCCTAAACTGAACCCATCAGGGGCGGCTCATAGAGCCGCCCATGGAATTCGGGTTTTCTCGGCGGCATGTAGAGTCGCCCATGGGAAAGTGCGCGGCTAAAAAAAAGCGACTGTGCGGTTTTACGCTATTTTTTTATTGGGCTATGAAGTCCCCATTTCGTAAATATTAAACTTGAATTGGGTGGGATACGCCAGGCCCATGCGGTAGTGTAAGTGTGCAACGCATGGGCGACGCACGAGAGGCCCAAGTAACAAGCTACTTGACTGGACCCTCCCCTTAAAAAATAAATTTAATATCGAAGTGGACCAATGGCCCACATATCAGATATTAAACTGATAAGAACAGATACTACACTTGATTATAGTAAGTTATACTCTCAATTTAGACATATTCAAATGATGACCAGCATAATGAATCACAACACTTGATTTACTAAGTCAAGATTTTATAGACGATTAAATTTGATTTATCTAATCTAAATAGAACAAAATGTTACAGCTAAGCTTAAAAAGGACAAGTAATGAATAAAAATTAAACGGCGAAAAATCGCTCACTCCAGTTTTTTTTACTTCGCACTCCTTCTTGGGCGGCACGTAGTGCAGCCCACGATGGGTTCAATTTTTTTTTTATTTAAAAAAGGCCGATAAACCGCGCAGTCGATTTTTTTTAGCCGCGCACTTCCTCTTGGGCGGCTGTACATGCCGCCCAGAATAGCTTTCCCAAAACCCGGTTTGCACATGGGCGGCACCTAATGCCGCCCATGCAAACCGGTTTTTTATGAACCCGATTTGGACCTGGGCGGCATTATGGGCCGCCCAGTTTTATTGGTTTTTATAGAACCCGGTTTTATAATTTAATTTATTTATTTATTTAAAAAAAATATGGTTTTCTGGAAACCGGGTTAAACCTCGGCGGGACTGTAAGCCGCCGAGTGTAAACCCTAAATTGTGGGCGGCTCAACAGGCCGCCGAAAGTGGAATTTGAAATTAAAATGTGGGCGGCTTAGTAGGCCGCCCAGACCCTAAACCGCCAAAAAATTCGAAACGTCGCCGTTATAGAAGGCCGCCCAGGATCGTCTTCTCCGGATGCGATTTCCAGCGTTCGAAATACACAAAAATGGAGCCGGGCCAATATTCAGTGGACGACCTATTTGCGATATTGGACGAGCAAGAGGCGTTGGATGCGGCGGCGGGAGTGCTAGGCGGAGACGGTGGCGATTCGACGGCCGATTCGACGTTGGCGGCGGCGGCGGCCAATCTCGGTGTGACGGGGGGAAGCAGCGACGATTCTGGGCCGCCTGCGGAGCCGCCCACTATGGGGAAATCTGGGCTGCCTGCGGAGCCGCCCACTACGGTGGAATCTGGGCCGCATGTGGAGCCGCCCAGGACCGAGGGCGAGGAGGGCGATATCGCGGCGGAGAATGCCTTCGACGTCGCGTGCGCGGTTGGTCAAAAGGCCATTTCAGACTTGGGTGAAATTCCAGTTCGCGAAAAGCGAAAATATGAACGGAGGGCAACTGAAAAGGTATGGTGTTTTTTAAATTTGTAATCGTTAAATCTAATTTATTTAATTAAATTGTTTCTGCACTTGTAGATTTATATACTTGGATTTTATATTATTAAATCATTATCTTATAAAAAAATAGTATAGGTAATATGCTCATACTGTTAAAAATAGTATAGGTAATATGCTCAATTATACTGTTAAATAATATTTAATATATCATTGTAATGAAAATTGTAATATATTATTTTGTTTGTATGAAAATAATATTTGGACATATTTAATAGGTTATAGTGGGTAAAATGAATATAGTTATATTTGTAAATTTGGTTTTTATTGTATTTAATCATTATAAAAAATAGTATAGGTAAATTGCGATAATTATACTATAATATTAAATATGTTATTGTAATGAAAATTTTAATATATTGATTTTGTTTGTAAGAAAACAATTTTCTATATTTTTAATGCAAAAATAGGAAGTGTTGTGTAAGATTGCACGGTCCGATCGAGATAGTCGCCCTACTACTGCATCTGCTCGCAAGAGGAGGGTTGACGGTGTATCGCAGGGCCATAGTGAGGCCGATAGTGAGGGTGCTAGTGAGGACGATGTTGGTCCCGTCCGCTCAGATGAGGACGTGGTTATGGAGGACTCACCTCAGCAGTCACATCAGGAGGACCCACCTCTTGAGGACTCGCCTCAGCAGCAGCTACACATGGAGGAGTCACCTGAGCCATCTCAGTAGGCCCCGTCTCAGCCTGAGTCAGCCACACAGGCCCCATCTCCCATTGAGCCACATCAGGAGACTCCATCTCAGCAGGCCCCGTCTCAGCCTGAGCCAGCCAAGCAGGACCCACCTCCTCCTGAGCCAGCTGAGCAGTTTCCTTCTTTGTTGAGGAACTTTGACACGCACATTGCAGAGCTGATATGGACGAAGGCGTCGTTGGACCCACCCGAGGACGTTGTTAGGAATTTAAGGGTCCAGACACGCCCTTCGCAGTTTGCATTTTGGAGGGATCGTATTCCCAGAGGGGTCCCTGCGGAGAGGTCCTGGTTTTGGATTGTGCAGCAGACGGGGTTGACCGGTTTACTTGATTTCCAGTTCGGCCATGTTGATCACAACCTCATTTCAGCGTTCGTTGAGAGATGGTATCCAGAGACGAACACCTTCCACTTTCCCTGGGACGAGATAGGTCCTACGCTACATGACGTGCTGATGATTCTAGGGTTGCCGATCGAGGGTTTTGAGGTGACGTCGCCATGGACCGGTCAGGATATCGAGCTGGCGGAGTGTGAGGCTTTGTTCGGCTATTTGTTTGGGATAGATTCGGACTACATCTTTGATGAGGATGATGCTGACATGGTCTGCGACCTTAGGAAGGGTTGGGTCAAGCAATTCCAGCTTGGGAGGCATGTGATGAGGATGATTGAGGAGGGTGCCCACCCAGAGGATATAGCAGCCGGTTTCTTATGGCACGCCATGTCGGCTAGCATCTTCGTTGACAAGTCAACGAACGAGCTGAAGACCACACTGCTACCTCTTTTTATGGACTGGGAGCGTGTCGTTCATACTGCTTGGGGTACCGGGGTTCTGGCTCTCCTTTATAGGAACCTCGGAGAGGGTTCTCGGGCCGGAGCTGCACAGTTCGCCGGCTGCGCACGTCTTTTGGAGGTAGGCCTTTAATATAGTTAACTTATAATTTAGATTATTAATATACATTATTGAATTGTTTATAACTAGTGGTTGTCTTTCTCTGTACGTAGGTTTGGATTTGGACGTACTTTGTATACTTCCCGGGTAACCCTAACCTCAAGGAAGGTGCGGACGACGACATACGACGCGCTGGACGATACTGCATTGGCCGGACACCTCTCTGGTCGCTCCATGACCAGTCACGCTACAGACGAATTCTGGACGAGTATAGGCCAGAGGATGTACGTATTCTTTTTCAATTTTAATTTATAGTAAGAAAGCATAATGAATTAATTTATGGTCCATCGTGTTTTGTTAATTGCAGATACGGTGGATGCCGTACGAGGGTCTTGATTTTCGAGGTCGTCACAGGTCCTCCACTTATCGAGGGACTATTCATTTTCTCGGTGTAGAGGAGGCCTACATGCCAGATCGGCTTACACGCCAGTTCGATTATCGACAGAGCAGGCCGATGGATATCATAGAGCCTCTGGTTGCAGTGCGTCCTCTTAATTTCAGGGGGACGAGGCGATACCAATTGCACTTTGACCCGCGTTGGCACAGGTGGGACCAGCGTGAGCATCATCTTTGCCCCCACATCTTGGCGAGTCCTCCTGTGACGATGGCTTGGGATGTCCACGACGCGTACCTGGACTGGTATCTACAGGTGTCGCATCCTTACGTGAGTCCGCATGCGCCAGTCCAGCCTCGTATCAGTAGAGGACCACCTCCGGCTATCAACTTGCAAAGGGTATGTTTTTTTCCCATTTTATTCTTTTAAATTATTTTATGAAAGTCTATGTTTTTAAAATGTTTGTTTTCATTTGCAGCGTCATGCGATGAGCCAGGCCTATCTTCAGGAGCTTATGTCTGGAGGAGGTTGTTTAGGGTGTAGGGAGCACTTTCAGCATTTGCATGACATCCTTTTCAGTGACGTCATTCCTGTAGCTCCACCGCTTGTACGGGCTTCACAGATGCCTTCCCATGCATATAGTATAGACGCTACTATATTTGAGAGAGCCGAATCATCTAGGATGGCGGAAGAGCGTGCAGCAGCTCAGCAGGCATCGTCTCAGCCGACCTCTTCTGTTCCTCCAGTATGGGCACCGGGCGTGGGTTCGGGTGTAGGTGTGTCCTTAGCTAGTGCTTCCACTCCACATCTAGATGACTCATCTGATAGTGAGACAGAGAGTTCGTAGTATGACTTTTGACTTTTGTGTTTGTACATTTTTGGGGATTGAAATTCCAGTAAATTAAGTATGACTTTTGGCTTTATTGGTTTCGTATTTAGATAATTCTTCCGTCGTTTCTAATTTGTTCCGTCGTTTCTAGTTTTAGTTCTTTGCTTATTGGTTTGTTGGATTTTCGTGCGTTATTTCTAAAAAATACATGTATATTCTTAAATTACATACACATACTAAAAACACGTACAAATTCTAAAAACACATACATTCACTGATGGCTTACACACTTATAAAAAATACATACACACTGGAACAAATGACATACACAACTCTTGCACTATACATATACATTCACTCAAGAGCCCAGGATGAACCTCCTAGGACCACGGCGTTCATGCTGATATGCTCCTTCTCCTAGCTTCATCACAGAAAAACTTGAAATCCTACAAATACTGAAATATGGAGATCCCATGTTTTTCTGTGCTGCAGCCAGGAAAAAAGAGCAGATCAGCATGTACGCCATGGCCCAAGGAGGTTCGTCCTAGGACTCTTGACTTGGTCAAGAGGAACACAAACAACCGCCTTTTCCACCTTCACTAGTGAGCTTAAACCGAACTGTCTTGTATTCATTGTAGACTCACGTCATGTTGTGGTCATTTTCAATAGTGCGTTAAGATGGATGCGATTGCCTTGTGGACATTATCCTCTTGACCGAGTCAAGAGTCCTAGGATGAACCTCCTTGGGCCATGTCGTTCATGCTAATCTGCTCTTTTTTTCTTGCTGCATCACAGAAAAACTTGAAATCCTACAAATACCGAAATTTGAAGATCCCGTATTTTTCTGTGCTGGAGCGAGGAAAAAAGAGCAGATCAGCATGCACGACATGGCCGAAGGAGGTTCGTCCTAGGACTCTTGACTCGGTCAAGAGGATAATGACCACAAGGCAATCGCATCCATCTTAACGCACTGTTGGAAATGACCACAACATGACGTGAGTCTACAATGAATACAAGACAGTTCGGTTTAAGCTCACAAGTGAAGGTGGAAAAGGCGGTTGACTGTGTTCCTCCAGGACCGAAGTTCTGAAAATGCTAGACGACGAAACCCACGATATTGAATTCTTGTATCTGAAATAAAATATTATTTAATTAGATTCCAACGAATACTACAACCTAATAGAGTAAATAATCAATAAAATACATATATTTATTTTTCTTACCGCGATCAAACACATCCCTTCCTCTTGGATGTGGAAGCTTGCCTCTTTGGGTGAGACAAGCTTGGTAGAAAGGGGACCCCGTATGGCCTATTTATAGGCATCTTAGGCGGCACGCTGTGCCGCCCATGGGCTGTACAGCGTACCGCCCAGAGTTGTGGGGAGGAAATGAAATGGGCGGCTCAACACGCCGCCCATGCTAATACAATATTTTTTTGTGTTATAATAGTGATATTCAACATATGACAAATTTATTGGTGATGAAATGATATGGGCTGCTATGTGGGCCGCCCACAACAGTCCTATTTTTGCCTATAAATACGGCCCCAAAACCCCTCAAAATACACACAATTTCCACTCCTCACAAACTTTTCTTCGGTTCTATTTAAGGTAATGGCGCCTTTGGTTCTCGAAGTTTACGAAAATGGGCGAATCACCTACAATCGAATGATACGCCAACGAAGTGGGATGGACATGTTTTTCCATGGATACGAAGGTGGCGAGGTCCGCACGTTGTGGATGGGGGATCTCGAGCCTGGAGAGGGGGGTTGTCATTAGGTTTCTTGTACTTGGCGTTATTTTACCATCTCGAGCCTGGAGACGGGGTTCCCCCTGGTCGGATTTTTTTACTTTCCAGCAGGCGTGGATCCTCCACGACTCTGTGAGGTGGTACACGAGGATCAGATAGCTAAAATCATGGCTCTTTACAGACCTGGTGTTCCAGTTCCCATTTACACAGAGTCTGCACACCCGAGACGCCATATCCCCGGTCTTTTAGAAGATCCGGAATCTGTGGTGGACAGCGGCAGCTATGATGATGGCGGGGAGGCCGATTCGGACGAGGATTAGATAGCTTTTTTATGTTTCATGTTAAACTAGTGTACGCTTTAATGTTTTCGTGAACGTGTTTTTGTTAATGATTAGTAATATTGTTGTCTCGTATAGCATTTTCCCGATTTTTTTCAATTCTCAAAAACAAATGATTAAAAACACAATATACGATCAATATCAATCAAACTTTCACACAAAAGGAAATACAATATCATATATAAAGTCGATTACAATCCAAAAAACCTAGGTAAGTATGTCAGGTCGCCCATGATATGATCGCTCCTCTACATAATTCTGGAACCTATCCTTGAAGCGCTCATGACTATCCCATCCATCAACACTTGGATCCTTGTAAATGCGCCACTGTCTTGGAGGCGGTGGAATGGGACAATGGTCATTAACAAGCCAAATCTGTACACGTAAACAATACAGTTACTAAAAAAATTATGAAAGAATAAGTAAATACGAGAGATTAGGACTCCACGTACCGGTACGTAATGGTATCTCCTGCCTACATGTGCTATCGCATAAACCTTTGCCGGAGGCTCGGCACCCGGGGGGGCCACAATGGAAGACATGTGTGCGGTCCGAACCATGATAAGACAACAACAACCACTTGGTGTTCCATTGCAAACGCCAACCCAGTAATAGGCATTATACACCAGAAGTTTGCCGTGCACGGTGAAGGAATATAATTCAATTTCCTAACAAATTCTTCCAACGTCAACGCTTCCTCCGCAAGCATCGCTACGTAGTTCGCTCCATGTGCCTGGACGTGCTTCGAAAGCCCTAACCGGACATCAATGTACTCGTCTTCTTGGCGACACAGCAAAATGGCAAGAGAACGGAACCCACAATGACCATCACCTTTGACATTTTGAACTCCAGAAATGTAGGCGAGCATGAAATGATCAATATTCTCGTGCCCCCAGTTGAAGCCGAGATACTTGACCGGCTTGTTTGAACCCGACTTGGACTTGGTTGAAGCAGATTTCGGCTTTGCAGGTTTAGTGGCACTCCCCTTTGCTGTTGAAACTCCACTGTGAGGTCGTCCGCTAGAAGGGCATCCTTTCGATCCCGGGGATCCAATGGACGATTTCACATTGGTCGTCTCTTTCTCTGCAGGCTCATCCTCCTCATCCACTCCCAGCTCCTCATCCTCCATCTTCATCTTCTGCTTCTCCTTCTTCATGTTTGCATCCACATGCTCGTCCCAACACATTTTCCTCTTCGTATCGGTCTTTCTCGCATTCATCCTAGGCCTCCCCTTATTGGTCTCACCACGTGGCGGGTCTTGAATATCGCATGATGTAGGGTCCTTTGACTCACGCCACTTTTCCGCCATCTTCTTCAAATCAAATCCCTCAACTGTCCCACATAAGTACTCTTCAACGAAGTCATCCACCGTGACATTGTCCGCTGTCAGTGAAACACCATCATCGACATCAAGATCCTTAGCATCCACCCCTTCCCATCGGATCTGCTTCCAGAAAATATCAACCTCTTCAGGCACTAACGGATAACCCGTCTCCACATAGACCTTAATTGTGTGTGGGCAAGGCAGCCCCAGTGTGGACCTCCACCAAAAATCAGCACATTTGTTCCCAATTTTCCCCTCCTTTGCTAACACAGCTTGGGCATACAACATCCTCAGGCATTTTTCAGAGCACTTTTCAAGGATGCGCTTGAAGAACACATTAACCCACTCAGGGCCTTTCACTATCTCCATGGGAAAGGCAGTGCAGTTCTTGGTCATCTCATATCGGATCTTCCGATGCTGATCAACAAACATGTTGTCGATGTGCTGCACAAGTGTGTCGAACCCTCCGACGGATGTCTCAATCATGTCCTTAAGCATAGAGTGTTGACCCTCAACCCTGAAAATAATATATTCGGATACAATTAACTAAATAAATTTTATAACCCAATTTGATTGCAAATGTTTGTATGAAAGTTACCTGTTTGATGTTCTTGTGGCAAAATGGAGAACATCATCACACCATGTCGCAACCAGCTTCTTCTTATGCTCATTAAACCAAGTTTGCTCCACATATCGCACCAAGCCTTCACTCCATATCCCCTTAAAGTGAGCAAGCCGCTCTCTGTACTCCTCCTTTGTGTGAGACCTCATCACCCGACGAACACTTCCCGAGAATTTCTTCTCGTCAATCTTCATCGTCTTAGCATATGCCTTCACATTACGGTCTACATGGACCTGACACAAGTGATGACGAACCTTCGGAAACACCAGTTTGGCAGCCTTGATCAGTCATAGCTCTCGATCAGACATGATGCATACGGGATTTTTCTCCCCGTACAACCACTTCAATCGTCTCAGCGCCCATGCATAGTGGTTTGTCATCTCCCTTTCCATGAACACAAGAGCAATGCAATATGTGTAGTTGGTGCAAGTAAACCCAACAATCTGGAACAGAGGCATACCGTACCTATAAATGCAACACACACAAAAATTAAAACCCGCAGAAAATACCATTATCTACACATAATACAAAAAAGACTAAGGTTTACCTGTTGGTTTTGTAGGTCGAATCCATAATGACGACATTAGGAAACATGCACAACAAATGTCGAGCGTCTGGATGAGAAATAAACAAGCACGCCAAAACCTCCTTCCCATCTTCCCTCGTCTTAGTAGCAGTGTCCAACAAATAGCCTTTCTCATTCAAAAATCCCAATGACCATTGTGTCACATTCAGATTGCCCAGGGATTTCAACCTCTCCTTAGCCCTAACAGTGTACACCTGATTCCTCGAACTCATTGCACTCGAATATTCATTCCTAAGCTGTGTAGAAATAACCTTGGGTCTTGCACCCGCCGTAGTATCAATCATCACTTTCCTTCGCTGCTCCTTCGTAAGTCGGGTAGCAAATGCATCGCCGGTCAAGGTGGTAGAAAGCATATGGTTATGGGATCCACTAACAACCGATAAGGTCCACCCAGGATCTCTAATAACATTTCCTTCCCTAAAAGTACCATGCAGCAAAAAGGGACAACCCTTCTTTTTTGACCTAGTTTTATTCACTCGTATCGGGCTGACCTTTATACCATCGACTAACACCATCTTCTTGCCGGACCTAGGTAACCCGGATCTCTCACAGTGAAGTATAATCTTTTTAGGATTTGATGATTTAGTAGTGATCACCATAAAAAGACTAAAACCTACCCTTTGCACCCAATCTCTCATCCTTCCTTACTAGGAAATATCTCAGTAGTAGTAAAATGGGATGAGAAGTCGATAGCTATAAATCCTTCATCACTAGAATCACCCTATTTATATACAAAAATTACCACATTAGAGACTAATTAATAATTAAATTTCTAAAAACTAATATCAACAAATTAAATATTATTTCAAAATAGTTTAACATTTCAAAGACTAAGTACATTTAAGATCTAATTATTTTATACAGTAAAAATTACAATATTACATACCTTGAAGTACTCTGGAAAAATTGGCGCCTGCAAATCACCCTCATCATCTACAGATGTGTTAGCGCTCGAAGAGGACTCCGACAATCCCCTCCAACCAGAACCGCTTGACGACGACATTTATTATGAAAATGAGTTTCTAGATTTGGATACAATACAATACCACCATCCCTAATTTATATAGCCGGCTACACCTGTACTGGGCGGCCCTACGTGCAGCCCACATCGACCGTTGGGAGTGAAACGTATACTCACTGGGCGGCACCACGTGCCGTCCATGAACCCTGGGCGGCAGGAAGTGCCGCCTATGAACCCTGTCCCCCCAAAAATCCCGGTTCACTGACCCAGTTTCTTGGGCGGCATTTCGTGCCGCCCACAACCCCGGTTTCAATGAACCGGTTTTTAAAAACACATTTTTATTTATTTCAAAAAAAAATCCCTAAACTAAACCCATGGAACTCGGGTTTTCTCGGCGGCAGGTAGAGCCGCCCATGGGGAAGTGCGTGGCTAAAAAAAAGCGACTGTGCGGTTTTACGCCGAAAAATTATTTAAAATGTATTTTTTAAAAATCGGTTTCACTGAACTGGTTTAGTCGGCGGCAACATGTGCCGCCCAAAGAACCGGTTCAGTGATTGAGTTTGTTGGGGGAGAAGGGTTTATGGGCGGCATTATGTGCCGCCCAATGAACCGGTTCACGAAAACCGGAGTACTTTTGGGCGGCACTATGTGCAACCCAAGCAGTGTACGATTGACAATGGTCGATTTGGGCTGTACATAGGGCCACCCAGAAATACTCTGTTTCACTCCCAACGGTCATGTGGTCCGCTATATATATTGGAGACGTAATAGTAATGGTTGGAACCCAAAACTTCATACCCAATTTTTCTTAAAAAATGTCATCGTCAAGCGATCCTGGTTGGAGGGGGTTGTCGGAGTCGTCTTCGAGCGCGCACACATCTCTAGATGATGAGGGTGATTTTCAGTCGCCGATTTCTCCTGAGTACTTCAAGGTACATAATATTTTAATTTTTATTGTATAAAATGATTAGATCTTAAATGTACTTAGTCTTTGAAATGTTAGACTATTTTGAAATAATCTATAATTTTTTGATATTAGTTTGTATAAATTTAATTATTAATTAGTCTCTAATGTACTAATTTTTGTATATAAATAGGGTGATTCTAGTGATGATGAATTTGTAACAATCGACTTCTCATCCCATTTTACTACTAATGAGATATTTCCGAGTATGGAAGGATTGAGAGATTGGGTGCAAAAGGTCGGTTTTAGTCTTTTTATGGTGATCACTACTAAATCATCAAAGCCTAAAAAGATTATATTTCATTATGAGAGATCCGGGTTACCTAGGTCTGGCAAGAAAAAGAAGTTAGTCGATGGTGAAAAGGTCAGCCCGATACGAGTGAATAAAGCTAGGTCAAAGAAGAAGGATTGTCCTTTTTTGTTGCATGGTACTTTTAGGGAAGGAAATGTTATTAGAGATCCTGGGTGGACCATATCGGTTGTTAGTGGATGTCATAACCATATGCTTTCGACCACCTTGATCGGACATGCATTTGCTTCCCGACTTACGAAGGAGCAGCGTAGGAAAGTGATGATTGATACTGCGGCGGGTGCAAGACCCAAGGTTATTTCTACACAGCTTAGGAATGAATATACGGGTTCAACGATTTCGAGGAAGCAGGTGTACACTGTTAGGGCTAAGGAGATGTTGAAATCCCTAGGCAATCTGAATGTGACACAATGGTCATTAGGGTTTTTGAATGAGAAAGGCTATTTGTTGGACACTGCTACTAAGACGAGGGAAGATGGGAAGGAGGTTTTGGCGTGCTTGTTTATTTCTCATCCAGACGCTCGACATTTGTTGTGCATGTTCCCTAATGTCTTCATCATGGATTCGACCTATAAAACCAATAGGTAAACCTTACTCGTTTTTGTATTATGTGTAGATAATGGTATTTTCTGCGGGTTTAAAGTATTTTTTGTGTTGCATTTATAGGTACGGTATGCCTTTGTTCCAGATTATTGGGTTTACTTGCACCAACTACACATATTGCATTGCTCTTGTGTTCATGGAAAGGGAAACGACAAGCCACTATGCATGGGCACTGAGACGATTGAAGTGGTTGTACGGGGGGAAAAGTCCCGTATGCATCATGTCTGATCGAGAGCTAGGACTGATCAACGCTACCAAATTGGTGTTTCCGAAGGTTCGTCATCTATTGTGCCAGGTCCATGTAGACTGTAATGTGAAGGCATATGCTAAGACGATGAAGATTGACGAGAAGAAATTCTCGGGAAGTGTTCGTCGGGTGATGAGGTCTCACACAAAGGAGGAGTATAGAGAGCGACTTGCTCACTTTAAGGAGGTATGGAGTGAATGCCTGGTGAAATATGTGGATTAAACTTGGTTTAATGAGCATAAGAAGAAGCTAGTTGCGGCATGGTGTGATAATGTTCTCCATTTTGCCACAAGAACATCAAACAGGTAACTTTCATACAAACATTTGCAATCAAATTGGGTTATAAAATTCATTTAGTAAATTGTAAACGATTATATTATTTTCAGGGTTGAGGGTCAGCACTCTATGCTTAAGGACATGATTGCGACATTCGTTGGAGGGTTCGACACAATTGTGCAGCACATCAACAACATGTTTGTTCATCAGCATCGGAAGATCCGATTTGAGATGACCAAGAACTGTATTGCCTTTCCCATGGAGATAGTAAATGGCCCTGAGTGGGTTAAGGTGTTCTTCAAGCGCATCCTTGAAAAGTGCTCTGAGAAATGCTTGAGAATGTTGTATGCCCAAGCTGTGTTAGCAAAGGAGGGGGAAATTGGGGACAAATGTGATGATTTTTGGTGGAGGTCCACACTAGGACTGCCTTGCCCTCACACAATTAAGGTCTACGTGGAGACGGGTTACCCGTTAGTGCCTGAAGAGGTTGATATTTTCTGGAAGCAGATCCGATAGGAAGGGATGGATGCAAAGGATCTTGATGTCGATGATGGTGTTGCAGTCACAGCGGACAATGTCACGGTGCAGGACTTCATTTAAGAGTTCTTTTGTGGGACAGTTGAGGATTTACGTTGAAGAAGATGGCGGAAAAGTGGCGTGAGTCAAAGGACCCTACATCGTGCGATATTAAAGACCCGCCACGTGGTGAGACCAAGAAGGGGAGGCCTAGGATGAATGCGAGAAAGACCGGCACCAAGAGGAATATGGGTTGGGACGAGCATGTGGATGCAAAAATGAAGAAGATGAAGGAGAAGCAGAAGATGAAGATGGAGGATAAGGAGCTGGGAGTGGAAGAGGAGGATGCGCCTGCAGAGAAATAGACGACCAATGTGAAATCGTCCGTGGGATCGAAAGGATGTCCTTCTAGCGGACGACCTCACAGTGGAGTTTCAACAGCAAAGGGAAGTGCCACTAAACCTGCAAAGCCCAAATCTGCTTCAAGCAAGTCCAAGTCGGCTTCAAACAAGTCGGTCAAGTATCTCGGCTTCAACTGGGGATACGAGAATATTGATCATTTCATGCTCGCATACATTTCTAGAGTACAAAATGACAAAGGTGATGGTCATTGTGGGTTTCGTTCTCTTGTCGTTTTGCTATGTCGCTGAGAAGACGAGTACATTGATGTTCGGTTAGAGCTTTCGAAGCACGTCCAGACACATGGAGCCAACTACGTAGCGATGCTTGGGGAGGAAGCGTTGACGGTGGAAGCATTTGTTAAGAGATTGAATTATATTGTTTCACCGTGCACGACGAACTTCTGGTGTATAATGCCTATTACTGGTTTGGCGTTTGCCACGGAACACCAAGTGGTTGTTGTTGTGTTATCATGGTTCGGACCGCACACATGTCTTCCATTGTGGGGCCCCCTGGGTGTTAAGCCTCCGACAAAGGTTTATGCGATAGCACATGTAGGCAGGAGAGACCATTACGTACCGGTACGTGGAGTCCTACTCTCTCGTATTTACTTATTATTTCATAAATTTTTATAATTGTACTGTTTATGTTTACAGATTTGGCTTGTTAATGATCATTGTCCCATTCCACCGCCTCCAAGACAGTGGCGCATTTACAAGGATCCAAGTGTTGATGGATGGGATAGTCATGAGCGCTTTAAGGATAGGTTCAAGAATTATGAAGAGGAGCGAGCATTTCAAGTCGACCTGACATACTTACCTAGGTTTTTTGGATTGTAATCGACTTTATATATGATATTGTATTTCTTTTTGTGGGAAAGTTTGATTGAGATTGATCCGGAATCTGTGTTTATAATCATTTGATTTTTTTTGAATTGTTTTTGATTCGGGAAAATGCAATACGAGACAATAATATTACTTGGAAATACTTAGCAAATCCACGTACACGTAAATATTAAAGCCTACACTAGTTGAACATGAATCATAAAAAGCTATCTATTCCTCATCAGATTCGTTCTCTCCGCCATCATAATCCTCATCAGAATCGGTCTCCCCGCCATCATCAGAGTTGTCGTTGTCCACCTCAGATCCCGGATCTTCTAAAAGACCGGGGATATGACGTCTCGGGTGTACAGACTCTGTGTAAATGGTGACTGGAATACCAGGTCTGTAAAATTTGAGAACCAAAGGCGCCATTACCCTAAATAGAACACAAGAAAAGTTTGTGAGGAGTGGGAATTGTGTGGATTTCTGGGCCCTTTGGGCGGCACTACGAGCCGCCCAGAAAGATTATTTACTATATAAGAAGAACTTATGTTAATAGATTCATGATATTTGTAGGAAATCAAACACTATAACAAATAATGACATCTTCATCCGAATCATCATCTAGAAATAACGGACGAAAATCTAAAAAACCAATAAACAAAGAAGCCAAAGTAGAAATGACTGAACAAATATCTAAAAAAACCAATAAACCAAGAAGTCAAACTAGAATTAATGGAACGTCAATCTAAAAAAACCAATAAACACAGAAGTCAAACTAGAAATAAATATTCTACAAACTCTCTGTCTCACTATCAAGACTCAGCTAAATGTGGAGAATCACTAGCCAAGGACACACCTACACCCGAATCCACGCCCGGTGCCCAAACTGGAGGAACCATCGGTGTCGGTTGAGACGTTGTCTGCCGAGCTGATGCATGTTGAGCTGTTGCACGCTCTTCCGCCATCCTAGATGATTCAGCTCTATCAAATATAGTAGAGTCTGTACTATATGCATGGGAAGGCATCTGTGAAGCCCGTACAAGCGGTGGAGCTACAGGAATGTCGTCACCGGAAAGGATGTCATATATATGCTGAAAGTGCTCCAAACACCCTAAACCACCTGCATCTATAAGCTCCAGAAGACGGGCCTTGCTCATCGCCACACGCTGCAAATGAAAACAAACATTTTAAAAACATAGTCTTTCATAAAATAATTAAAAAGATGGGAAAGTGGGACAAAAAACATACCCTTTGCAAGTTGATAGCCGGAGGTGATCCTCTACTGATACGAGGCTAGACTGGCGCACTCGGACTCACGTAAGGATGCGACACCTGTAGATACCAGTCCAGGTACGCGTCGTGGACATCCCAAGCCATCGTGGCAGGAGGACTCGTCAAGATGTGGGGGCAAAGATGATGCTCACGCTGGTCCCACCTGTGCCAACGCGGGTCAAAGTGCAACTGGTATCGCCTCGTTCCCCTAAAATCATGAGGATGCACTGCAATCAGAGGCTCTATGATATCCATCGGCCTGCTCTGTCGATAACTGATCTGGCGTATAAGCCGATCTGGCATGTACGGCTCCTCTACACCGAGAAAACGAATAGTCCCTCGATAAGTGGAGGCCCTGTGAGCACCTCGAAAATCAAGACCCTCATACGGCATCCACTGTATCTGCAATTAACCCAAAAAGAAAAAACATAAATTAATTCATTAAGCTATCCTACAGTATATTAAAATTGAATAAGAATACGTACATCCTCTGGCCTATACTCGTCCAGAATCCGTCTGTAGTGTGACTGGTCACGGGGGGACCGGAGAGGGATCCTGCCAATGGAGTATCGTCCAGCGCGTCGGAGGTCGTCGTCCGCACCTTCATTGAGGTTAGGGTTGCCCGGGAAGTATACAAAGTACGTCCAAATCCAAACCTGCATACGGAGGAAGACATCCAATAGTTATAAACAATTCAATAATATATATTAATGATTTAAATTATAATTTAACTATAATAAAGGTCTACCTCTAAAAGACGTGCGCAGCCGGCGAACTGTGCAGCTCCGCGTCGAGAAGCCTCTCCGAGGTTCCTAAAAAGGAGAGCCAAAACCCCGATACCCCAGGGAAAGTGGAAGGTGTTCGTCTATGGATGCCATCTCTCAACGAACGCTGAAATGAGGATGTGATCAGCATTGCCGAACTGCAAATCAAGTAAACCGGTCAACCCCGTCTGCTGCGCAATCCAAAACCAGGAACCCTCCTCAGGGACCCCTATGGGAATACGATCCCTCCAAAATGCAAACTGCATAGGGCGTGTCTGAACCCTCAAAGTCCTAACAACGTCCTTTGGTGGGTCCAACGACGCCTTCCTCCATATCAGCTCCGCAATGTGCGTATCAAATTTCATCAACAAAGAAGGAAACTGCTCAGCTGGCTCAGGCGGAGGTGGGGCATGCGTGGCTGTCTCAGGCGGAGACGGGGCCTACTGAGATGGCTCAGGTGGAGGTGGGGCATGCTGAGATGGAGTCTGCTGATGTGGCTCAGTCGGAGATGGCTGTTGCTGAGGTGAGTCCTCCTGAGGTGGTTGCTGCTGAGGTGAGTCCTCATGAGGTGGATCCTCCTGATGTGACTGCTGCTCTGGTGGGTCGATAATCAACTCCGGATCCTGAGGGATAGTAGAAGGACCGGTACTAAAGTCGTCCTGAGGTGGGTCCTCCATATCCACGTCCTCATCTGAGCGGACGGGACCAACATTGTCATCACTATCACCCTCACTATCGTCCTCACTAAGCAGCACCTCCATGTCTTGCGATACACCGATAACCCTCCTCTTGCGAGCAGATGCAGTAGTAGGACGACTGTCTCGATCCGACCGTGCGATTTTACCCAATACTTCCTATTTTTCCATAAGAAATATAACTATATTCATTTTCTCAATACAACCTAGTTACATATATAGAAAAATGTTTTCTTACAAACAAAATCAATATATTAAATTTTTCATTACGATAATATATTTAATATTTATTCACAGTATAATTGAGCCTATTACCTATAGTCTTTTTTAAGAATGATTAAATACAATAAAAACTAAGTTTACAAATCTACAATTACAGTAACAATTTAATTAAATAAATTAGATTTAACAAATTAAAAATTACAAACACCATACCTTTTCAGTAAGCCTCTGTTCATATTTCCGCTTTTGACGAACGAGATTTTCCCCCAAATCTAACATCGCAACCGCGCACGCCACGTCGAAGGCATTGTCTGCCCCGATATCCCCCTCCTCGCCCAAATGGTCGTCGGCAACCTCCTTGGTCCTGGGCGGCAGGTCGTGCAGCCCAGAGAGCACTTCTTCTTCCCCGGTCATGGACGGCTCCACGTGCAGCCCAGCTTCCCCGGTCATGGGCGGCTCCACGTGCAGCCCAGCCCCTTCTTCCCCGGTCATAGGCACCACCTCCTCCACCGCGTCGCCTCCCATCTCCCCCGCCTCGCTTCCCTCTTCCGCCGCGTCGCCTCCCATGTCGTTGCCGCCAATAAAACAGAAATTCAGCGTCGCCGTCGATTCTGTCATCGCCGCCGTCGATTCCGCCGCCGACACTAGTGGATCGCCGTCGTCGCCGCCGAGAACTCCTGCCGCCGCCATCTGATGGTCCATCAAGTCTACCTCTGCCCATATGTCTTCAAAGGAATACTCGCCGGAATCCTTTTTTTTTTTTCTCGGATTTGGTTTTTTCGTTGCTCGAAGAAGACGACCCCTCGGCGGCCCTAAATACCGCCGAACTGGGATTTTTTTGGGGGATAAGTCTGGGCGGCAGTATGTGCTGCCCATGTTTGAATTTTGAATTCAAAATTTGGGCGGCAAAATTTACTGCCCAAATTTTGGAGGGTTCTCTAGGCGGCCCCAAGTGTCGTCCAGGTTTAACCCGGTTTCCAAAAAACCAAGATTTTTTATTATAAAATAAATAAACTAAATTCCTAAATCGGGTTCTCCCAAAAAAAAATGGGCGACAATACATGTCGCCCAGGGCCAAACCGGGTTATCAAAAATCTGGTTTGCTTGAACTGCACCTAGTGCCGGCCAGAGGCAAACCGATTTTTGGAAAGGATTTTGTGGACAGCCAAATGTCCCGCCCAAGGAGGAGTGCAAAGTAGGGGAAAAAAGCATGCGCGGTTTTTTTGCCAAATTAAACTGGTATTGGGTGGGGTGCGCCAGGCCCGTGCAATAGTGCAACACATGGGCAACGCTCAAGAGGCCCAAGTAGCAAGCTACTTTAGTGGGCCCTCCCCCTCAAAAAATAAATTTAATATCGAAGTGAACCAATGGCCCACATATCAGATATTAAACTGATAAGAACAGATACTACACTTGATCTTAGCCAAAAGGCCGAGAAAGGTATGATTTGTTCATCATTCAATTCTTTTACTTATACCAGTCTCCTACCTCTCACATCCTCCTCCTAAGCCGATGTGGGAAAAAAAACCACAGAATTGAAAACCCACCGCATCTTGATTATATTGTTCATATCGGCATCAAATATCCTGCAAAAACTTGGGCTGACTTGACTTGCCTTCAATTGAAAGTATCAGTTTCATATAGGGTGGTGCAAGGAATGATCTCCATAAACCCGAGGATAGTTTGTTACAGTTATGAGTTTCTGGAGTCTATTACAGTTATGCTCTTAGTCTTGATATCCAAAAAAATAGGCGAATGAACCGCGCAGTCCCCTTTTTTGAGCCACGCACTCCCCTATGGGCGGCATGTCGAGCCGCCCAGAAAAACCTTCCAAAAACCCGGTTTGCACCTGGGCGGCATTAGGTGCAGCCCATGCAAACCAGTTTTTTATGAACCCGATTTGTACCTGGGCGGCACATATTGCCGCCCAGATTTTTAGGTTTTTGTAGAACCCGGTTTTGTAATTTAATTTATTTATTTTAAAATTAAAAATATGGTTTTCTGGAAACCGGGTTAAAACTCGACGGCACGGTAAGCCGCCAAGTGTAAACCCAAAATTATGGGCGGCACAACTTCCCGCCAAAGGGCGAATTTGAATTTGAAATTGAAACGTGGGCGGCACAGCTTGCCGCCCAGGGTCGTCTTCTCGGCGTTATTAAAAACCGCCCAGGGTCGTCTTCTCCGATCGCGATTTCCAGAGTTCGAGAGCGAAAATGGATCCCGGTGGCGAATTTTCGGTTGACGACATATGGGAGTTCTTGGCGGAGGAAGAACGGACGGAAAATCAGATGGCTGCGGCAGGAGTTCTTGGCGGAGACGGCGACGATGTACCAGAATCGACGGCCGATTCGACGTTGGCGGCGGCGGCGGCGGCGGCCAATCTCTGTTTGACGGGGGGCAGCAGTGACGAGGCATTGGAGGAGGCGAGGCTGGGGGAGAGGGGTGGCGACGCGGAGGAGGACGCGGCGGAGGAGGCGGCTGAAGCAAGGGACGCGGTGGAGGAAGCGAGGCTGGCGGAGGAAGGAGGCGAAGCGGGGCCGAGGAGGGAGGCGAGGCTGGGCTGCACAGCGTGCCGCCCACTATGGAGGAATCTGGGCCACTCGTGGTGCCGCCCATAACCGATGTCGAGGAGGGCGATATTGGGGGGTTTTTGGGCGAGGAGGGCGATATTGCGGCGGAGAATGCCTTTGACGTCGCGTGCGCGGTTGCTCATCAAGCTATGTCAGACTTGGGTGAAATTCTCGTTCGCCAAAAACGAAAATATGAACGGAGGCCAACTGAAAAGGTATGGTGTTTTTTAAATTTGTAATCGTTAAATCTAATTTATTTAATTAAATTGTTACTACACTTGTAGATTTATATATACTTGGATTTTAGATTATTAAATCATTATCTGATAAAAAAATGGTATAGGTAATAGACTCAATTATAGTGTTAAATAATATTAAATATATCATTGTAATGAAAATTTAATATATTATTTTGTTTGTAAGAAAATAATATTTGGACATATGTAAATAGGTTATAGTGGGTAAAATGAATATAGTTATATTTGTAAATTTGGTTTTTATTGTATTTAATCATTATAAAAAATAGTATAGGTAAATCGCGATAATTATACTGTAATATTAAATATGTCATTGTTATGAAAATTTTAATATATTGATTTTGTTTGTAAGAAAACAATTTTCTATATTTTGTATGCGAAAATAGGAAGTTTTGGGTAAGATCGCACGGTCCGATCGAGATAGTCGCCCTACTACTGCATCTGCTCGCAAGAGGAGGGTTGGCGGTGTATTGCAGGGCCATAGTGAGGCCGATAGTGAGGGCGCTAGTGAGGACGATGTTGGTCTCGTCCGCTCAGTTGAGGACGTGATTATGGAGGACCCACCTCAGCAGTCACATCAGGAGGACCCACATCTTGATGACTCACCTCAGCAGCGGCTATCTCTGGAGGAGTCACATGAGCAGCATGTCCCATCTCCGTGTGAGGCATCTCAGCAGGCCCCGTCTCAGCCTGAGCCAGCCACACAGGTGTAATATCCCTAAATTTTTAGTAATGATATTTGGGTATTTTTCTCAACATTCGTTCAGTAATTATTTCACTTTCAGTGAAGTTCGGATTTTCTGAAATATCCATGATCTCCGTATTAATTCCTTGAGTGGTATAAAATACATTTAATGTATTTTCGGGACTTGGAATATTTGTTTGGATACAAACAGATAATTTCCGGGGTTAAATGCCCATTTCCATTTTTTTATATTCTTCAACCCCGCCATTGTTGCCTTTCCCCGACACATTTCTCGAGCCCTCCTCGGCATAGCTTTCTCGAGCCCTCCCCGGCATAGCTTTCTCGAGCCCTTCTCCCTATGATGGATTGTCGGGACATTGTGGCCATTTAAGACCGAGCTCCCCCTCGTCTTTCTCTCCTTCTCTCGTTGATTTGCTCGCCGGAGTCGTCAAGAGGTCACGCCGATCGTTGATGTGGAGCTGTCCGAGCTGCTGTTGTGCCGCGTTGTCATTGCTGTGCCGCTGCTGCCTCCGATCTCCTTCCTTCCGCGCGACCGGTGCCTCCATCTGATGCTGCTCTTGCCGGCGACGGAGAGGTAGTCCAGGCGGCGACGAGGCTAACCCCGGATTTGCGTCGCTGCTGTCGTGGAGCCGTGAGATGCCGCGTGCCGCCGTTGCTCCGCCGTAAGCCGCTACAGCTCCTCCCCGGCGAGAAGACCAGCGACGGCGTGGTTGTTGCTCCGTTGTGCGTTGTGGTGTGTTGTTGGGCTGTTGTTGTTGTTGCAGTCGGGAAGAAGGCAGGGTAAGATGGGTTGAAGAAGGAGGAATAGTGAAGGTGGGCCCCATCCCTTGTTTAATTTTGTGTTGGGCCGTAAGCCCAATTCAATTCCAGTCCAGATTTAACCCGAGATCGATCGAGCGGTATAATTTCGATCCCTTTTATCCGTATTTTTTTTAGGAAAATTCAATCAATATTCTTATGATTTAAAATCATACAAAATTATTGGATTTAATTCCTTAAATTTGTCCAGTCAAATTAATTGATATTAATTAATATGTCATATGTCGGATCGCGTGTGGACCCGTAATCTGTCGGAGCTATACCCGTGTCGAGCCCGGATTCCCGTCGTCATTAGACTTTTCTGCAGACTAAGGCAAGTGGCGGTTCGCTCTTGCTCATCGTTCCATATTTACATTAATTATCAGCTGTTTATCTGAGTAATTAATTTGGAATGATTATCTGTGTTTATCTGGAAAATGTTTTATAAACTATTTTGGAAAATCATATAATAGGTTGTATATCTGCTAGAATGACGCTATTATCTGTGATCGCCTTCCGGGCATTTATGTGGATTAATAGGAAAACTAATCCAAGTAAGGATTAGTTGTTTCTATTATCTCTATGTTTAAGTTGTTTGCCTGGATGGCTTTAATGTGAATAGTTGTTGTGTTAGACTGTTTAGTTAACACGAGTGTTTGTAGGAACGTTAATTCAAGTAAGGATTAGTCGTTTCTTTATAACTTAATGTGCGTAGGAACGCTAATCCAAGTAAGGATTAGTCGTTTCTTTATAATTTAATATTCGTGGGAACGCTTATCCATATGTAAGGATTTGTCGTTTCTTTAAATCATAATATTCCTCGGATTATTCCGAATAATTTAAGGGTCATGACCTATGCTTCTTATCCACATGTAAGGATCTAAAGTGTTTTAAGCGTCTTGCAAGCGCCGTTGGATGAGCTTAATTGCAGTCCTGTGTTTTAAGCACTTAGCTAGTGCATTGGGGTGGACGTAACTGTCACCCTGTAAAATAAACTGTAAGCGCTGTGGCAGTGCAAATCAGGGTGAACGTAAGATCACCCGGTGTCATCATAACTTCCGTGTTCTCGGAATATTCTTAAAAGCTTCAACACTGTGTGTGTGTGTGTTGTAATTTAATAAGATAAGTGCAGTTAAGCACATAATTAAACTGTAAGCATTGTATAGTGCAATCAGGGTGAACGTAAGGTCACCCGGTGTATTAATAACGCCGTTGTTACTCGGCATAATGATGTTAAGTCCCGCGTGTGTGTTGTGTGTGTTTTAATTTGGGTTGACGTAATTGTCACCCTGTGATTTAAGCCTTGTTGTCGCTCTTAATAACATTAACGTGTTTCAGTAATGTGTGTTTTGTAATTAAATAAGATATGTGCCCGAGTGCACATGATTAATAAACCTTGGGCGAGTAGTGCAGCTAAGTTATAGTGCAGCTAGGAAAACTCGTCTTGACTTTGATCATAGTACGTTCTCTTTCCGATCTGGATTCGCTGTATGCGATGAGGTTGGTCGTGAACCGAAGCATCTTAGTCAGTTCTTAAATCGTTATGTGGTTCTGTAAGGTCTCGACTTGAATGTAGTACGTTCTCTTTCCGATCTGGATTCGCTGTATGCGATGAGGTTGGTCGTGAACCGAAGCATCTCAGTCAACTTTTAAATCATTGTTGTTTGATTCTGTTAAACATTCCAGATTTGTCATATTTCCTTAAAGACTCAATCTCTTGGAGTCTCTTTTCGAGTCGATTTCTGTGAAGATGAAGTCTTCCAGAATCTTCTCTCATGCATACCTTTGTTGTTATTCCGTGAAAGTGCCGGGTTATGTATCGTCCCTTCGTTTATTATTCGAGGGACAATGATAGTAAACGGTTACGATCACTCGAACCACTCTGCTTTTTACCCTTGCTAGTCTATTCAAGTAGACTAACCCACGAACTTTGTTCTCCGCATGTGGGCTGGTGTCATCCGTTCGATTCGGCACATCAGATGGAGTGTAGATGAGAAGACTAGAAGGACTATGGAGTCGACGGTGGTTTTTCCGACGTTTTAATAATTTCTTTTAATCAGGTTGAGATCCTTGGGCAGGTGATCATTACGATCACAACATTTTTTGTATTATCTTTTAAAAGTTTTCCGTTGTGCCTTGTTTAAGATTTCCGTTGTAATTTATTTAAACTTTGTGTTTGTCCTATTCGGGATTGGGATGTAATCTCGGGACTCGTGTTTTATGTAAATAAGGTTATCATTTTGTATCATTGTATTTAATGATTTGTATTTAAACGGTAAAGCCTTGGGTGATCTCGGTAAGGAACACTGGGGTCACTGGCGGTAATACATTTCCAAAAGGGTTAAGTTTTGGGGGTGTTACAACAGGAGACTCAGTATGGCCCATGTCCATCTCAGCATGCCCCATCTCCACATCATGAGCCATCTCAGCATGCCCCGTCTTAGTCTGAGCCAGCCACACAGGCCCCATCTCCGCATGAGCCAGCTGAGCAGCTTGTATCTTTGTTGAGGAACTTTGATACGCACATTGCAGAGCTGATATGGACGAAGGCGTCGTTGGACCCACCCGAGGACGTTGTTAGGAGTTTGAGGGTTCAGACACGCCCTATGCAGTTTGCATTTTGGAGGGATCGTATTCCTAGAGGGGTCCCTGTGGAGGGTTCCTGGTTTTGGATTGCGCAGCAGACGGGGTTGACAGGTTTACTTGATTTGCAGTTCGGCAATGTTGATCACAACCTCATTTCAGCATTCGTTGAGAGATGGCATCCAGAGACGAACACCTTTCACTTTCCTTGGGGCGAGATAGCTCTTACTCTACATGACGTGCTGATGATTTTAGGGCTGCCGATCGAGGGATTTGAGGTGACGTCACCATGGACCGGTCATGATAGGGAGATGGCGGAGTGTGAGGCTTTGTTCGGCTATTTGTTTGGGATAGATTCGGACTACAGCTATGATGAGGATGATGCTGACATGGTCCGCGACCTTAGGAAGGGTTGGGTCAAGCAATTCCAGCTTGGGAGGCATGTGATGCGGATGATTGAGGAGGGTGCCTACCCAGAGGATATAGCATCCGGTTTCTTATGGCACGCCATGTCGGCTAGCATCTTCGTTGACAAGTCAACGAACGAGCTGAAGACCACACTGCTACCTCTTTTTGTGGACTGGGAGCGTGTTGTTCATACTGCTTGGGGTACCGGGGTTCTGGCTCTCCTTTATAGGAACCTCGGAGAGGATTCTCGGCGCGGAGCTGCACAGTTCGCCGGATGCGCACGTCTTTTGGAGGTAGTCCTTTAATATAGTTAAATTATAATTTAGATTATTAATATACATTATTGAATTATTTATAACTAATGATTTTCTTTCTCTGTACGCAGGTTTGGATTTGGACGTACTTTGTATACTTTCCGGGCAACCCTAACCTCAAGGAAGGTGCGGATGACGACCTTCGACGCGCTGGACGTCACAGGTCCTCCACTTATCGAGGGATTATTCGTTTTCTCGGTGTAGAGGAGCCATACATGCCAGATCGGCTTACACGCCAGTTCGGTTATCGACAGAGCAGGCCGATGGATATCATTGAGCCTCTGGTTGCAGTTCGTCCTCCTGATTTCAAGGGGACGAGGCGATACCAGTTGCACTTTGATCCGCGTTGGCACAGGTGGGACCAGCGTGAGCATCATCTTTGCCCCCACATCTTGGCGAGTCCTCCTGTGACGATGGCTTGGGATGTCTACGACGCATACCTGGACTGGTATCTACAGGTGTCGCATCCTTACGTGAGTCCGCATGCGCCAGTCCAGCCTCGTATCAGTAGAGGACCACCTCCGGCTATCAACTTGCAAAGGGTATGTTTTTTTCCCATTTTATTCTTTTAAATTATTTTATGAAAGTCTATGTTTTTAAAATGTTTATGGGCGGCACACAGTGCCGCCCATAGGCTGTACAGCGGAGTTGTGGTGATGAAATGATATGGGCGGCACTGTGTGCCGCCCAAGATGCCTATGGGCGGCACTGTGTGCCGCCTAGTACCCTCATGGGCTGCTCTGTGGGCCGCCCACAACGGTCCTATTTTAGCCTATAAATACGGCCCCAAAACCCCTCGAAATACACACAATTTCCACTCCTCACAAACTTTTCTTCGGTTCTATTTAAGGTAATGGCGCCTTTGGTTCTCGAAGTTTACGAAAATGGGCGAATCACCTACAATCGAATGATACGCCAACGAAGTGGAATGGACATGTTTTTCCATGGCTACGAAGGTGGCGAGGTCCGCACGTTGCGGATGGGGGATCTCGAGCCTGGAGAGGGGGGTTGTCATTAGGTTTCTTCTTGTACTTGGCGTTATTTTACCATCTCGATCCTGGAGACGGGGTTTCCCCTGGTCGGATTTTTTACTTTCCAGCAGGCGTGGATCCTCCACGACTCTGTGAGGTGGTACACGAGGATCAGATAGCTAAAATTATGGCTCTTTACAGACCTGGTGTTCCAGTTCCCATTTACACAGAGTCTGCACACCCGAGACGCCATATCTCCGGTCTTTTAGAAGATTCGGAATCTGTGGTGGACAACGGCAGCTATGATGATGGCGGGGAGGCCGATTCGGACGGGGATTAGATAGCTTTTTTTATGTTTCATGTTAAACTAGTGTACGCTTTAATGTTTTTGTGATCGTGTTTTTGTTAATGATTAGTAATATTGTTGTCTCGTATAGCATTTTCCCGATTTTTTTCAATTCTCAAAAACAAATGATTAAAAACACAATATACGATCAATCTCAATCAAACTTTCACACAAAAGGAAATACAATATCATATATAAAGTCGATTACAATCCAAAAAACCTAGGTAAGTATGTCAGGTCGCCCATGATATGCTCGCTCCTCTACATAATTCTTGAACCTATCCTTGAAGTGCTCATGACTATCCCATCCATCAACACTTGGATCCTTGTAAATGCGCCACTGTCTTGGAGGCGGTGGAATGGGACAATGGTCATTAACAAGCCAAATCTGTACACGTAAACAATACAGTTACTAAAAAAATTATGAAAGAATAAGTAAATACGAGAGAGTAGGACTCCACGTACCGGTACGTAATGGTATCTCCTGCCTACATGTGCTATCGCATAAACCTTTGTCGGAGGCTCGGCACCCGGGGGGGCCCACAATGGAAGACATGTGTGCGGTCCGAACCATGATAAGACAACAACAGCCACTTGGTGTTCCGTTGCAAACGCCAACCCAGTAATAGGCATTATACACCAGAAGTTTGCCGTCCACGGTGAAGGAATATAATTCAATTTCCTAACAAATTCTTCCAACGTCAACGCTTCCTCCGCAAGCATCGCTACGTAGTTCGCTCCATGTGCCTGGACGTGCTTCGAAAGCCCTAACCGGACATCAATGTACTCGTCTTCTTGGCGACACAGCAAAATGGCAAGAGAACAGAACCCACAATGACCATCACCTTTGACATTTTGAACTCCAGAAATGTAGGCGAGCATGAAATGATCAATATTCTCGTGCCCCCAGTTGAAGCCGAGATACTTGACCGGCTTGTTTGAACCCGACTTGGACTTGGTTGAAGCAGATTTCGGCTTTGCATGTTTAGTGGCACTCCCCTTTGCTGTTGAAACTCCACTGTGAGGTCGTCTGCTAGAAGGGCATCCTTTCGATCCCGGGGATCCAACGGACGATTTCACATTGGTCGTCTCTTTCTCTGCAGGCTCATCCTCCTCATCCACTCCCAGCTCCTCATCCTCCATCTTCATCTTCTGCTTCTCATTCTTCATGTTTGCATCCACATGCTCGTCCCAACACATTTTCCTCTTCGTACCGGTCTTTCTCGCATTCATCCTAGGCCTCCCCTTCTTGGTCTCACCACGTGGCGGGTCTTGAATATCGCACGATATAGGGTCCTTTGACTCACGTCACTTTTCCGCCATCTTCTTCAAATCAAATCCCTCAACTGTCCCACATAAGTACTCTTCAACAAAGTCATCCACCGTGACATTGTCCGCTGTCAGTGAAACACCATCATCGACATCAAGATCCTTAGCATCCACCCCTTCCCATCGGATCTGCTTCCAGAAAATATCAACCTCTTCAGGCACTAACGGATAACTCGTCTCCACGTAGACCTTAATTGTGTGTGGACAAGGCAGCCCCAGTGTGGACCTCCACCAAAAATCAGCACATTTGTTCCCAATTTTCCCCTCCTTTGCTAACACAGCTTGGGCATACAACATCCTCAGGCATTTTTCAGAGCACTTTTCAAGGATACGCTTGAAGAACACCTTAACCCACTCAGGGCATTTCACTATCTCCATGGGAAAGGCAGTGCAGTTCTTGGTCATCTCATATCGGATCTTCCGATGCTGATCAACAAACATGTTGTCGATGTGCTGCACAAGTGTGTCGAACCCTCCGACGGATGTCTCAATCATGTCCTTAAGCATAGAGTGTTGACC
Organism: Rheum nobile; assembly: GCA_027886185.1. Taxonomy (NCBI): domain Eukaryota; kingdom Viridiplantae; phylum Streptophyta; class Magnoliopsida; order Caryophyllales; family Polygonaceae; genus Rheum; species Rheum nobile. The sequence continues at coordinate 18,301 of WOAB01000142.1, read as the reverse complement.
CTCAACCCTGAAAATAATATATTCGTATACAATTAACTAAATAAATTTTATAACCCAATTTGATTGCAAATGTTTGTATGAAAGTTACCTGTTTGATGTTCTTGTGGCAAAATGGAGAACATCATCACACCATGCCGCAACCAGCTTCTTCTTATGCTCATTAAACCAAGTTTGCTCCACATATCGCACCAAGCTTTCACTCCATATCCCCTTAAAGTGAGCAAGCCGCTCTCTGTACTCCTCCTTTGTGTGAGACCTCATCACCCGACGAACACTTCCCGAGAATTTCTTCTCGTCAATCTTCATCGTCTTAGCATATGCCTTCACATTACGGTCTACATGGACATGACACAAGAGATGACGAACCTTCGGAAACACCAGTTTGGCAGCCTTGATCAGTCCTAGCTATCGATCAGACATGATACATACGGGATTTTTCTCCCCGTACAACCACTTCAATCGTCTCAGCGCCCATGCATAGTGGTTTGTCGTCTCCCTTTCCATGAACACAAGAGCAATGCAATATGTGTAGTTGGTGCAAGTAAACTCAACAATCTAGAACAGAGGCATACCGTACCTATAAATGCAACACACACAAAAATTAAAACCCGCAGAAAATACCATTATCTACACATAATACAAAAAAGACTAAGGTTTACCTGTTGGTTTTGTAGGTCGAATCCATAATGACGACATTAGGAAACATGCACAACAAATGTCGAGCGTCTGGATGAGAAATAAACAAGCACGCCAAAACCTCCTTCCCATCTTCCCTCGTCTTAGTAGCAGTGTCCAACAAATAGCCTTTCTCATTCAAAAATCCCAATGACCATTGTGTCACATTCAGATTGCCCAGGGATTTCAACCTCTCCTTAGCCCTAACAGTGTACACCTGATTCCTCAAACCCGTTGCACTCGAATATTCATTCCTAAGCTGTGTAGAAATAACCTTGGGTCTTGCACCCGCCGCAGTATCAATCATCACTTTCCTACGCTGCTCCTTCGTAAGTCGGGTAGCAAATGCATGGCCGGTCAAGGTGGTAGAAAGTATATGGTTATGGGATCCACTAACAACCGATAAGGTCCACCCAGAATCTCTAATAACATTTCCTTCCCTAAAAGTACCATGCAGCAAAAAGGGATAACCCTTCTTTTTTGACCTAGTTTTATTCACTCGTATCCGGCTGACCTTTATACCATCGACTACCACATTCTTCTTGCCGGACCTAGGTAACCCGGATCTCTCACAGTGAAGTATAATCTTTTTAGGATTTGATGATTTAGTAGTGATCACCATAAAAAGACTAAAACCTACCCATTGCACCCAATCTCTCAATCCTTCCTTACTAGGAAATATCTCAATAGTAGTAAAATGGGATGAGAAGTCGATAGCTATAAATCCATCATCACTAGAATCACCCTATTTATATACAAAAATTATCACATTAGAGACTAATTAATAATTAAATTTCTAAAAACTAATATCAACAAATTAAATATTATTTCAAAACAGTTTAATATTTCAAAGACTAAGTACATTTAAGATCTAATTATTTTATACAGTAAAAATTACAATATTATATACCTTGAAGTACTCGAGAGAAATTGGCGCCTGCAAATCACCCTCATCATCTACAGATGTGTTAGCGCTCGAAGAGGACTCCGACAATCCCCTCCAACCAGAACCGCTTGACGACGACATTTATTATAAAAATGAGTTTCTAGATTTGGATACAATACAATACCACCATCCCTTATTTATATAGCCGGCTACACCTGTACTGGACGGCCCTACATACAGCCCACATCGACCGTTGGGAGTGAAACGTATACTCACTGGGCGGCACCACGTGCCGTCCATGAACCCTGGGCGGCAGGAAATGCCGCCTATGAACCCTGTCCCCCCAAAAAACCCGGTTCACTGACCCAGTTTCTTGGGCGGCACGAAATGCCGCCCACAACCCCGGTTTCAATGAACCGGTTTTTAAAAACACATTTTTATTTATTTCAAAAAAAAATCCCTAAACTAAACCCATAGAACTCGGGTTTTCTCGGCGGCATGTCGAGCCGCCCATGGAAAAGTGCACGGCTAAAAAAAAGCGACTGCGCGATTTTACGCCGAAAAAATAAGGATTCAAAATTTCAAATCATTTTGTGACTAATGTCGAAACAAGAAGTGGGAATAACTGTAAAAAATGGCAAAGAAGAAGGAACAAAGAGGTGTTCATGTGTTGCATACTTGCATTGTACAGAATATAGCTCTAACTAGCAAACTTTTGAGTTCTCAAGCCCAATACAATAAGTACATTTTTAAGCAGCAGAAATAACGTCAACTCTGAAGCAAAAATACCTCACTTTTTATGACGTCTAAGCTTGGGTTTGAAACAAGCATAAATGACATTTGAAGCACGATTTATTATAGACTTCAACATGAGTCATATAAGTACAAACTACAGTCAAATAGCTCTAACTAGCAAAGTAGCAATGCATTTTTACAAACGTTCAAAACCCAACACGTTCAACTACCACCACACACCTGCTAGTGCTAGCTGTACATTAGCTTACCAGGAAAAAAAACTGTAACATAGTATCCTTCATGTGTCCAAGCAGGAACTATCATTGATGGATTCTTCGAATTGAATCTGCAAAAGAATATATGATTGCTCAGTATACTACTGACTCCAACAGGAAGCGTTACAGATAACAGGGGGCGTAAGAACAATTGTCTCACCTGTAATTGGTCATGTGTCAGTTTCATCCTCCTGTACTCTTGTTGGGCTTGTTTTGACCGGAACATAGCCTGCACACGAACAACAGCTCTCTCTACACGCTCTTCTGCCTGTTTCCTGCCAGCTCGGTAGAATTCCTCCTCTGTATCACCGCTGTTCTCTTCAGGAACTGTTTCAGTAGGCTTAATCTCGAGTCCTCTCAAGCCCTTTCTCCTCTTACGCCAACGTAGTATAACTTTCTCCAGCACTCCAACTGACCAAACAATCTTCTTATACTGCCTGCGCACTTGGAAGCCCCTATACACAGCCTGGGGAGAAACAAAAATAGTTTACTATGATGATGAACCTGAATCAATTTGAAGGCCAGTATGCAGAATTACGTTGGAAAATCTATAAAATAACCAAGCAATCAAGATGGAGAAGTGGCATACTTGAATTTTGATTGCTTGTTGACGCATACTAAGGAACTCCCGACGCATTTGCCATGTGCGGAATCTATACTGTATACGGGCTGCAGCAGCCAACTTCCTTTTTATCTCAAAGTTGCGGTAGGCATGCTGAATCTTCATTGCTGCAACGATGAAACGTGCTTCCATCTCAGGGGTGGTATGTTGAACGGCTTTTGTTTTTTTCTTGAATGAATTCTCTCTGAAAGCAGCTTGTATACGAGCTGCTGCACCTGCAGCAGTCCGGTAAGCTGCTAAGGTATCCTTCAAAAAGATCTCCTCCTCATTCTGGATGCTGCTATTGACAGGGTCATGCATAGCTGTTTCTAGAGAGCCTTTAGCATTTCCGGCTATTTTCATGTCTTCAAATTGCTGTACTAGTGCTTTTTCAGACAGATAAGCAGCTAATCCATCGTAACCCTTCTGATATGCAAGATCTGCAGCAGTAAGTCCAGCAGGATTTTTTGAAGTAGAGTCTGTAACTAAATTTGGTTTTGCATCTGCAGACAGAAGAGCAGCTACCATTTTTTCCCTGTAAAAATCATCATAAATGTCATGTGCCTTGTGTAAAATTTACCACTACATAATAATCAAAAGCATAAAAGGAGATTAGCTTTGAATCATTTAAACGAAGATAACAGATAATTACAGTTAGATCCCACATAAACATTCACTCCAGATGAGATATTGACTGATTTTGAAAGACGGGCGAATTAACAAATAAAAGATGCACACGTGAAAAATATCATCATGGCTTGATCCTTGCAAGTTGCAACCATCAGGTTAAGTTCTCCCAACATTACAGAAACTTCTAGAAAGAATATTTATGCACTTGTAAGAATACCAAAATAATGTTTTGAAGCAAAAGGCCTAAGAAGCACAGCTGGAACATTGCCATTTTAATGCCTTTGGCAAATAGTAGCAACTGGTTACAAGTCGCTGTAAAATGAAAAGTCCACTAGAATCCTTTTTTTATTCTGAATGATGTTCAATCAATTAATTTGATTAGAATATGCCATATAGATGAGCAGTGTAAGCCTCTTGCTATTTTCCCCGGTGAAAGAATACCAAGCTTCTTAAGTGAGGACATAAGTGATAAAAGCAACAGTGCCAGCCTGTTCTATTTCATACACTTCGACAGCAAGACGAATCATAGCTGCAGGAGGATAAAAAGCAACAAACTCACGGGGAAGCATATCATACCTTCCACAATAAGCAGCCCAATGAAGAGCAGTCCATCCAGACTTGTCTCTGAAATCCAAGGACAATCCGGCCATTGAAAATGGATAAACTGCCCACGTATAACCAAGGATAGCACACAGATGCAGAACTCCTTGTCCTTGACTATCTCGTTCAGAAAATTTACTTCCATGAAGTACTCTTTCCAACAGCCAATCCTTCAACCTGTTCTTCAAAGTGATCTCAAACAAACTTTTTTTGGCTTGCAAAAGGGAGACCTTACCATTTTCAATTTGCTTAATCAAAGATGACCAACTATTTTTAATGCTAGCACACTTATTAGAAAACCTTTTGGCTTCCTCAAAAGTATCCTGTGGTGGCACTCCATTGGCTGATATTTCAAGGCTTTTGGATGTGGAGAACAGCAAATGAGCGAGCCTCATCTGAAGCATGAACTCTTCCCATGAATTATCTTCATTAGCATCAATGTTCTTGTATACTGGTGCACAAAACTCCAAAGTGATAACTTGGCTTATGGGTTTGCATCCATCAATGCTCAAGAAAAAGTATACCAATCCAGCACTATGTGGCGGAACCAAGCAACGATATACCCCAACTTGCACTACTTCTGCACGAACACATTTGTCATCACATACGCAAAACATATTGGACCTTGACAGATGTTGATAGTCTTCATGAAAATATCCAACCACTAGTATCTGCAATAAAACAAAAACAAAAAAAGTAGCATTTTTAGAGAAGAGAAATACATCAGTGAGCACAAATGTGCATAATTATATCACTGTCTGTACAATATGTAAATGAAGCATAAAGAATGGAATAACAGGCAGACTTGAAACCTATAGTGAACAGATGTGTTGGTTCTCTCAAATTTCTCGATGTGGCCAAAGGTAGGTCTACTAGTTTTTAGGAAGACATTTGGAATAGCAATAGGCAGCCAAGTGAGCAATTCCCCTCCTTTGCATGCTTGGCTGCAGGAGGATTGAACATCACCCAATAATTTTCAGGGTTCCCCATCAAGATATGGATATCCTGAACTCGTGATTCATCCAATTAACAGGTTATACCTAGAAAAACTCGATTAAGTGAAGTAGACTGAACACACCAAAGGAGTGTGTACCCAGAATCATGTAATACTCCATGCCTGGGTGTGGTTGTGGGTGTAGGTGGTATGGGGGATAAGAAGACATAGTGTATAGGATGGAACAGAATACATGCAACTATACTGGGAGTCTAGAACCATCATGTAGGCTATTTAAAAATATTACCTAGCTTTCAAGAAATTCAAGTGCAATGCATCTCGGATTAACCAGCTGGAGAATATGAAACAAGAAGGAAACTGTTGTATAAGATGAACCTTTGTTTCCTCGGTTGAAGAAGCCCATGTAGGTGAGACATCATTTATACAGAATATCTGTTCTGGAATTGGTTTTCCAACAGTCTCTGAAGGCATGAAAGAACCATTGCAAGTTAGCAGTGAAGATTCTGAAATAGTATCCTCAACTGATCCAGGTGAGTCGGCCATGACAGCATTCATCCACCTGCCAAAGCTGTCTTGAGGTTGCAACGGCAAGCCATCTTTGGACAACTTGTCAGAAACTATGCCCTTCTCACTAGGATTTAGTTGACTTGTCAGTGATTGCAGCATAGTATCCAGCTGGTTGTGCATTGAACCAATCTCTGCTACAGGATCACTGAGGTCTCCAGTAAAAATTGGTCCATTTGGTTGAGAATTTCTTTCTAGAAAGTTGCCTCCCTAAACAATGAAACAGATACATGATTACTTCTGAACATTTTCAGAAAATTAATCCAATCCATCATGCGAATCTCCTTATTTTTTACAAAGCAAGTCGAGATGCACAGCCTCACAAATCATATGCTATTACTTGAGATATTAGACTACAATTTAATCTCAAGAGCCTGATGTTTTAATCTGCTAAATGCCACCCCATTCATAAATAAAGATTCTAGAGATCTTTTCCAGATGTTTTTCTTTGTCCTAATTGCATGATTTTCCCTCAGCCATTTTCGTGAACAATTTGTAGTAAATTCAAATTAGGCAATTTAACAGACTCATAAAATAGAGCTAATTATAATTTTATCTTTATTTGTAATATATAGTTACTAGAGAATCAGTTTCTTAATTCAATATAAGGATCAATATAAAAATAAGGGAATCGTAACTCCGTGATCATAGTTGGTCAAATAGGGTTGAGCTAGGTAACACATTAACCTTAACTGAAGAGGTATGTTCTTGTTATTTTTTTCTAGAATCTACATATATTTTTAGTCTGGATTTATCATCTCCCAAAATATTTTTTTTAAAAGAAGAAGCAATAGCCTAGTTCGTGTCCAAAAGGCTGAATCTGCTAAAACACAAGAAATATCCCTTTACATTAATCGCTGAGTTGTTCATATTGCTTTGACCATGAAGCTGAACATACTTGGTGTTTTCTGCACAAAAAGAGACCAGGGAAAGGCAAGTGGGGTAAATACAAGGGACAAACCCATTTGTGGTTACTTGTTCAAGACAACATGCAGTACAAGTACCTCCTGATGGTGTGCCTGGAATGTTGAAATCATTTGATGCCAAAAGCTGATCCCATTCTAGCGTATTGATCTCATGTAATCTTATCTCATGATTTATTATGTTTGCACTGTCTCCAGCTATAAAGAATTTTCCAGATAATAAAAAACATAGCATTTAGTCAATCCAAGAAGGTAGTGAAAGAAGAAATATGAACAAAGGTTTTGCAAACAAAACCCATAGAAGCTGATGTCTTGGTCTTATCATAAAAGACACCGTGTACAAAGGCAGTAAGAGATTAATAAAAAATCCAACCTCAGATAGCCTTACCCATAATTTCCTTAACTCCTGTACACACTACATTATTGGCTCCTGAATCAGTTTCCTCTGGCAGGAGCTGAGAAGGTGAAAGCTCGGAAAAGGTCGACCCAGAATGTGAGTTCAAAGGTGTTACTGGGGAACTCTGCACCTGAAAACAAATCAACCACATTTGGAAAGAGGTCAAAAGCAATCATAATGTCAAGTTTCCAACAAAATTCAGTTGCACCACATAAGACTATCAGTCTTGCTGATAAAAGGCAAAATGACTTAAAGTGAATTATACTGAATTGACATGGCTTTCCCCTATAAAGAGATCATATCTGGTAAACTGAAACTTGACATTTCATCTACGACCTGTAAGGAGGATGAGAAGTGCTCACTCAGTCATTACATGTCAATTCAGTATAATTCACTTTTAAGTCATAAGGGGAAAAGCAAAATCCATGCTCAATTGATCTTTATGATATTGAGGAGCATTCTTCTATAAGATGGAGGGATGACGTGAGAGGGAACCCTGAAACTTGAATTTTCTCTCTTTTGAGCTATAGGATGAGATCTTTAAAACCACCTGGAAGAAAAGGCCTAAAACTGTGGACATGTCACCTCAGTCCTCATTGATTTATAGCCCAGATAAGTTCATCCAAGAAAATACCGATCTACTTAAAAGGGCCATACATTTGAGCACTGGCTCAAGCAATGAGTCCAGCTGTTCTTTGAAAAGAGTAAAAAATGTGTCAAATAACAATCACGTATTTCTTGGGAACACAATTATGTATTTATGGATATGTTCTCCAAATATATGGATAAGACATTATCTAAGACAAATTTTGAAATAAAATATAACAAGAAGCCTTGAAAAAATAGAAGTATGAAGTCAAGATATAATTTGTATATTTTCTTAATGCAAAGTAGTAGCAAGGTAGCTAAAGTAGCATGGTGAAGCACTCTACAGCTTTTCTTGGATATCATCAGTAATGTTTCCGATCAGCTCAAGATGACCAGGCCAATCTTCCAATGATATGAGTCACTAAATAAAATATTATGTTTCATGTTATTTCTTTTTTTATATATTCTAATATTCCTATGTCTCTTGTTCTGCTGCCCTGGACTTCTATCAGAAACAATCCATTTCATATATTTGCTTTTCATGAAGTTGCTTAATAATTGTATATCAAGGAATCTCGACTAACCTCCTGTATTTGACGGTAGTGAACAAGGACAATGTGTTCCAAAGACCTGAAACAAAAATAAACTAAATAATGTTACTATACATAAAACATGGAGCTATTTACAAATCATGCATTAGTATAAAAGCATCCCTGGGTTAGAAAGGAATTATTTTATATTTTTCAAATATTGGCTTATAAGATCTTAGTGTTTCCAAACTGCATTTCGAACTGTGCCACTTTGATTTTGTTAGACTGATAATTATGCAGAGCAGAATAAATTGTTCTGTTTTCTATTATTTCTTTGGACTTTACAGTACCATGATACCTTATCTTTAAAAGAAAGTTAAAAGAATCCTTAATCCCTTAAATCTCACATACTTGTCAAGCAACCAATAACATCTACGAACAAAGTTAGGATCATCTAGGCCATGCGCATAATACACATGTATCCTCTCCTCAGTACCAACCTGCAATTTTACAGAAGATGGGCGATGCAATGTCATTAAATCATTAAAAGGAGAACAAGTAAACAACCACAGGACAAGCAGCATATTAATTTCTTTAAGAAAGAAGTACAAGAATACAATCAGCAAGCAACAAATAGCTACTCAGATTAAGCAAACAATCTACCACAGAACACACCGAGCTTTAACTTATAGTATATTCAGCTATCCTTCTACCATAAGACACTGATCAATAAGCTCCAGGAAAAAAAGGAAAGATGGAAAACAGGAGAAAGGATTGAAGAGAGAGCATTAGTCAGGTCTAGCTAACACAATTGCATGGACATACATATACTTCCATGAAGTAGACTGGTCTTTTACACAAATATATCCAAATACATACACGGAATGTACATCGGAAATTTCCAGAGGAAGGGGCATGATGGGAATGAAGAAAAAGGCTGAGAAAGAGACAGTATTAGTCTAGTAAAAACAAAGACAATGGCAAAATGGCAGACATAAATAAACTTCCATAAGTAGACTTTCCAGAAAAGACTATTCTCACTTTCAAATGCTCATGGGCTTCTTTAACAGTTTTCCCATCTTTTTTCTTCTTCCAGTTATGACCATCTTTGCGAAAATTCCGTAACATTTTACGGTCAAAAAGCACAATCTGGCCACCTGTCACAAGACATGATGTAAAAACAGATTATTAAGCCTAAAAGCAAAAATATAGCAGAAAGAACATCATTTATCAATAGCATTTATTAAGGGGTATAATAAGAGATGAAGAAATAGAATCACAGCGTAGAAATTCTCAGGGTCAAGACAAACTGAGAAATGAGACCTCATATCTCAGTAATAAAATGGATATGTCATATGTTCAATAAGAAGGCTAAACACTGATGTTGGCCACAGATGAGGTTGGTAAAATAGCAATAGAATACTGAAAATCCTTTCATGACTCTCAAACAAAATAGAGCTGCTCATAGCCCAAGAGAAACACAAGCATTCTCCTAAAGCATCTTTGGTCTTATTCCTTTTTTCATTCAAATCCTTGTAGACCACTCTATATTGCTCAGCACCACTCCTCGACTCGCCCATTTCTTCCCACGATTTCAATCAGCCTACTCTAAAATAACAAGCAGTCCTATAATGAATAAATAGATGTTCAAATGTGTTTTTATATAAAAAGAAAAAGCACAATGCACAAACATGCAGAGATTTAACTAAGTTGCCACCACTCAGCGAAATATTTTTATAAGAACTCCTTAGCTATAGCAGATTGATAGTGTTCATGCTAGTTGAAACAGAAGAGCGAGTAAAAGTCTTTACCTTAATAGGGTCTAATAATTTGCAAATACTAGAGGAAAGAGAAAAAGTGTGTGGCAATGAAGGAAAAAGCAAATTGGAATTAAAAAATCTGAGGGGGAAGTTCCTGGATGAATCACTACTCTTATCAAATGCTTCCATAAAAACAAATTTAAACTGAATCTTTGACTAGAAGTCATAATAGCAGCATTAAAGAGAAGATAAACGTTAACTGGCTCCAATTCTTAACCAATAAACTAATTTAATAGGAAATAAATAAATAATACAACAGAGCATCTCAACATGTTGCATAATCAAAGGAAGCCCTCTTGATAAGCCTAGCATGTAAATGATGTAATAATAAGAGAAAATAGCAAACTACTTGTGCTGAGGAATATTGGTTGGAGATATCAGTAAGTGACTACCTTAAGACCATATGCATCCCAGCAACCCACTTTTGGAATCTCCTATATTTTCTTACTCCCATATCACTTAAGCAACCTATTTATTTTTCTTATCACAACTCTACAACTCAGCTGCAATTCATTTTACTAATTTTTTAAAGCACATTTGCAGCATACGATTCTTTTCTTACTGCCATACGATTCTTTTTGTGGGTAGGTGATCCCAATATAAACCTGCCCTTAGTGCTACCACAAACATTTGCAAGAAGCATTCAATTAACAAAATGAAAAATGGAAGGAAGAGGGGCAGGGTGGGAGTGAGGGAGAAGATGAAAGCAACATAAGATGAAAAGATGAATGAAAAGGAAATATGAAGACAAAACAATGACCCAATCTTTAGAAGAAATGTTACTGATTACAACACATCATGGTGAGAATATGCTAACCAAGGAAAAAGAAGAAGTTTCATTGAGACGGATTGTGCAAAATGTCAGCAGAAATAAGTCAATTGTCCAATATAAGGTGCATTAGTCATTACAGAATAGAGGTACTTACTCTTTGGCAAATTTACTGGCTTGATATTGACTGTGAACTTCGTATAGTTCGAGAGTATAGCATGAATCTCATTGGGTCGAAGCCATCTGCTCCCTGCTTCTTTCATTATGCTCGCAACATCCAAATCTGCCCACAAAGAGGAATTGTCCATATATTTTACAATAACCTAGCAGAGTAGGAAAGAACAAACATAAAACTAAAAGGGTACAAATGTACAATGTGGTCAAAGAAGCATGTCTAGTTCTCTTCCATCAAATTGGACTAGAAAACATTACCAAAATTGCCCAATTTCAACAACAACAACAATCGACCCAGTATAGTCCCACCGACGGCAGGGTCTGGGGGGTCCAGATGTACGCACCCATACCCCGAAGCAATTCGAGAGGATGTTTCCCGATAGACCCAAAAGAGACTGACACACAAGCAGGAAATACCCAAAACAATCCAAAGAAACACTTCATGGAAAAAGCAAAAACGGAAACCAGGAAAGCGGGAACCAAGAGACAAGCTAAACGTCAAAAAGCCCACCCTCCTGTCAAAATCAATCTTCTACCCTAATCTTTCAATGAAAGACAAATCATTTTTAGCACTAATTATACCAAACAATAAATATCAGAACTTGTGTGACCGTATTAAACATTGTGGTATCAGATATTTCAGCTTCAGATATCCATGTCCAACCAGAAGGTGAAAGCAATCTTAGTTCACGCACTTAGTTTGCTCGCCTTGTGTGTGCCCATTCCTTATTGCACAGCTATCTTATCCAACAGCAAAATACTATTGTTCTTTGTTAAGTTTGGCTTTTCAAAGTTATTGAATTGGTAGAGCTAGTGTATTCGGCATAGCAACAGAGAAATCTTTAAACATCAAGAAATTAAACCCTATATCCTAAAACAAAACTATTGTTATGAAAATAAAACCAAGACCACAGAAGCCACAAAGTCAACCAGCAAAAATCCCTAATTTCATAATCAGAAGACCAAACCTAACCATCACTGTTCAAAACATACACAAGAACTAGAGCCCTTAGTCAGAATTTCGTACCCTGCATGGTTCGGAAACCATGAATTTCGCTTCCGAGGAGCGAACTAGAGTAACCACTCTCCATGACGAATTAAAATCCTCTAATACTCCAAGTCCAAAATCAGCTGTCTACAAAACCTTCGACGACAATCGCGATCGCCAAGCTCTCGCCAGAATCCCTAAAACTACAGGGATTTTGAGAGAAGCAGCAATCAGAAGCAAAATAGGACTTTTAGAAAAGTACGAAAACGAAATGGACGAGTGTGAAAGATGAAAAGAGCGCGTAGACGCACCATCGCCATTAAAGTAGCTGTAAATTATGATGCGAGAGGGAGGCGAAAACCGAGTAAAACGCGAAGAAGACTCGTCTCGTCGGTAAACTTCTGTAAACTGTGTGGTATGATCAACCGACGACTATAGACTGATGGATGAAGGTATGGACGAAAGTGGCCAACGGAGAAACCTGGACTGTTGCATTTCTTTTTAGCGAAATGAAATAGTAATTAGTAAAGTGTTTTTAACACCGAAGAAATTAGTAATTTATTCCATCAAAAAAGAACTATACTCGGTATAATAATATAGTAGAATATTCTTCATCTAAAGTCGTTTTATATAATTCAGTCAACCGTAATTGATTTTTCATATATATAATGCGCATTGTATCAAATTTAAAAATTAGTCAATTTTATGGTTTTTTTATTACGTGATGAAGACATTTAGACTTTTTAAATAAATATAAATTTGAAGATAATTAATTATTGATTGATACGTAGAAATAAAAGGTTGTTGGATATTTTTTTATATTAAGGGATATTTTTTTCCATTTGGAAATATAAGTCATTTTAGAATTCTTTATTCAGTTAATTAATTTTAGGCAATGGAACATGTTATTGAAGTTTATTATATTAAATAATTTTATTCCAAATATTCATTTATCAGTTTGGAAAATTTGTAAATATTTATTAAGTGTTAAATTTATAAAAAATTATAATAATATGAGTTGCTTAATATTTTCTAAAAATTTTGCGCTGAGAGTTAAACAGATGAACGTTTTCGATCACATAAGGGAATATTGTTTAAATATATATAGAGTCCGTTTCAGGTATAAACAAAAGTTACAGTATAACATGCGAAACGATGTGGGCCGTTGGATGAAGGGAGTGTGTGGCTGAGATTAGAAAAAAACGGTTCAATCAAAAAAATCACAAAAAATAGCTCAGTTCATTTAAAGTGGCATTTTGTAAATATTTCAAACATACACTACACATCTTTTCTCTCTTCTCTCCTCTCTTCTCCTATCCTCTACGCTTCAACGCTCCTCCTCATCTCTCTGGTTCGCCATGGAAGTTCAGCAGCACATCCGAATTTTCCAAAATCTCATTAAGCCATCTTACACTCATGGAAACTTTTCATTGAATTTCGACCTTCTTCGTGGCAATTCGTGGAAGCTCCACTGGATTTCCGACATTCTTCGTCACAAGTCCATGAAAGCTTCGTTGAATTTTTAGGTCGAAGGAAGCCATTTTACCTACTTCAATTTGTGGTTTTCGCTCGACAACCAACAACGCCCAACAAACGAAGATTGGATCTAATTTGTTGCACAAATTTTAGGATTGTTCCTTCAAAATATTCTAGGGTTCAAACGTAGGTTGTTGAATGTGTGAATGGTTGGGATTAAAAATTACATATGAATGTTCATAGAAAAGACTAGGGTTCATGTTTTGTATGTTAATGTTCATATATAATCCTCCACAGTTCATATTTAGTCTTTCGGAAAAAATATATCATATTCTTCTTCCATGGTCTTGCACATTGAAAAGATTGGGATTCATTTGTTACATGTCCAAATAATTGATGTTGTCATGGCCTATTAGCTCAAATGGTAGAACAATGTGTTGGTATACATGGATGTGGGTTCAAATCTCTCATAGGTCACATATAGTGCTTTTGGAAACTCTCGGATCAAGTCAAGTTCACGTGTATCATTTTCAAGTTCATATATATTGACTTAATTTCATATGTATTTTCATGAACATACATGTGCATATTTTTCATTCTTTGTGTAGCATATGTTCATCTGTTACGTGTAAATGTTCACATGTAGTATTGTAATATTCATATATACTAATTTGAGCATGTTCGTGTTTAAGATTTATTGTTCGTTATTAGAACATTAGAGCTTCATATGATACATGTCAATGTTCGCATATAACTATCTAAGGTTCACACTTATTCTGCTAGAAAAGTTCATCTAGTTTTCCATACTTAATGATCATATAATTGTTAGGGTTCATATATTACATGTCAATGTTCATATATAATTATCGGGAGTTCATTCTTATACTTTGAAAATTATACTTGTTTTCGAAATCTGTGCACAGATAAACCAAGGTTCATATGTTATGTGTTAATGTTCATATTTATCATCTAAAGTTCATATATAATCAATGTTAGGCTTCATGATATATATTGTTTCGGGATTCCAATCGGAATGGTTTAGGTATGGAATTGGGTGTTGTAGGAGTCGAATCATACTAATTTGAGGTAGATGAACACAATGATGCGCTTGGATTTGGTCAATTTCAAATGGAACATGTATAAATGTCTTTCTCAAGCATGTGCATCTGATGTGATCTCACCTCTCATGACGGCCACAGACGAGGAAGAAGCCATGAGCCTTCGCTCAGAGGGCCCAGTGACAAGGTCTGGGTCCAAGGCCATCGCCGACGCCGTGCACTCCCTAGTCGCTTGCGTCATCGCTAGCCAAAGAAAGCCCAGACACCGAACCCAGACTCGTCGTCCTCGCCACCATCGGCATCGGAGAAACAAGCCCATCGCAGTCGGCACCAGGTGCACCTACTGCCGAGCCCGTCGTCGTCGCTCGCCTTGTTTGAGCCCATGCTCTCGCCGCCACCGGGTTGAACACTTAGAGGTTTATTTGCCTCTGTTTTGACATTGTTTTTGAGACATTTCTATCTTTAGTATTATTGCTTGTTTTAGATAGTTTCCTTTTATAGCAAGTTTCTATTTTTAGGGAGTGTGCCTTTGCATGCTTGCATGGGCTAGCCCACTAGGCTCGACTCGGCCCATTCGAGTTCTCGCCTTTAGTATTTAAGTTCAAACATTGTTATTGTTTTGCTTACGTTCAATTTTAATCAAGGCTTTAGTAGAGTGCTTATGCTCCTACCCTTGATCGGACGTCGCCCTCTATCTTCGCATCCCCTTCACCCGCCGCCAACGCTACGACACCGCTTGAGCCTCTCAAGCAAAGTCTTTCTTCGCATCTCCCTTCACTCTGATGCCGACGCTACAACCAAAGACTTGATCTTCAAGTCATCTATCCCCAAACCATCTCACCATCACTTCCACAAACCATCCAAACAATCGCTCCCGCCATCGCTAACCCATCGCCTTATCAATCGCGTCCATCGAACCCACAATCGAACCCAATCCTTCGTTGGTCGTCGCTAGCTTCGCTTGTGACATTCATCCTCGCCTTCGCTATCGTCGCCGCCACCGAGCCCAGACATCCACCCAGTCGATCGCTCGCCCGCCATCGACTTCGCCTTCGTCGTCATCTTCGCTGTCGTGACACTCAGCCTCGCCGTCGCCGACATCACCCAGACCATCACCACCGGGTTCACCATCGGCCACCACCATGTCCGATAACCTCTAAAAGCACTGTTCATCTCGCCACCAATCTTGTCAACCTTTCGTGCAAGACAACAAGGGTTTACACCCAAGGATTCCACGACAGGTTTGACAAGGACTCGAGTGACTTCTCGCCCAAGACTAGATCCAAGGTGTCACCTTTGACAAGTGTGCTCATCATCGGAGGCAAGAACACATCAGCATCTCTCTTAGATATTTCATCACACACCTTGTATGCACCTTTCAAATCAGCAACCAATATCAAGGCCAATCAATCCAGAAATGAATCATATACGCCATGAATTATTTACTTGATTGAAGCTACCTCAAATCAAAGCTTATAAACTTACAACAAGAATAATGAATTCAAACAAAAAAAATACCAATGAAGCTGGAAATTCTAGGGGTTCAAATCGAAACAAACACAAGTCGGATTTTGACTACCGCAAATCCATCTTTGATGAGAAAACGAAAGTGAATCACAACAACATAAATCACAATGGAGAATAAGCAAGGAACCCCCTATATGTTGCGAGGAGAAAGCCTCAACCATGGCGAAATCAAAGGCGGCGAACAATAGCTATGTGAAAGAGCTCGTGGAGGAAGAAGACCTCAAATGCCAAAATGACTATAATGCCCATCCGCTTTTTTAATATCTAAAAAGCAAGGAATCATATGAGTCGTAGGATGGAAGGAGATGGACGCTCCGGATGATTTCGCACTTCTCACAATAAAGGTGCTTTGCACCTGATCCTTTATATATATATATATATATTTGAGATCAGGTGCAAAGGGCTTCACGCGTGTGAAATGCAAAGTGATCATGACCGTCTGTTTCGTTTGATCGGATGTGCGTCCTTCCCTCTAGTACGCGCATGAGTTTATTTGAATATATTTCCTTAATAAAACACTAAAGCTTTATAGTCCAACTGGTATTGGAGTAGGGGAGTATCATGAGGTCTTGGGTTCAACGTCCCTCAATAACATTCCTTTGTAATTTTTTGTTTTTCATTTTTTTCTTAATTTCGTGCACCATGAATATATTTTAATTGTTTTAAATTAAATTTGGGAGATATGAGATGTAATAATATATGAACATTAAGTGACAATATATTAACATTAAATGAAAATGATATGAAAATCAACACACAACATATAAACCTCTAGTTTGTGAACCTTATAGAATTAATATATAAACTTGTGCATGTTACATATGAACCTTGACGTTATTAGATATGAACATCGACACACAACGACCATCTAAAAAGAATTTTAAACATACGAACATGTGCATGTTACATATGAACCTTACAAAAGAAATATATGAACGTGTGCATGTTACTTATGAACCTTAGATAATTAATATATGAACAAGATTCAAATTGACAAATTTCATTCTTTTTACTTTGTCTTTTAGGTTCATATGCATCATGCACACATTCATATATTAGTTATGTAAGGTTTATATGTAACATGCACATGTTCGTATATTTGAAATTCCTTCTACTTGATCTTTGTGTGTTGGTTTTCATATACGATAACGTCAAAGTTTATGTAACATGTACATGTTCATATAATGATTCTTAAGGTTCATAAACTAGATGTACCCATGTTGTATGTTGATGTTCATATATTGTCATTTAATGTTCATATATGATAGCGTCTTATTTCTCCCAGATTTAATTTAAAACAATGTGTAAATATTTGTGTCTTACGGAATTAAAAAAAAAGTGAAAAAATTCAAAAAAAAACAAGGACAAGGGCATGTTGTTGGGGAGAGTTGAACTCCAAACCTCTCATTTCCTTCAACACTCCAATACCAACTAGGCAAATAGCCTTTTGTGTTTAATTATGGGAAAACTTTTTTATAATAGCACGCATCTCCCTTAAATGGACGCGCGCGCGGATGAACGACTCTGATTGCTTCGTACTTCGCACGAGATCCGTGCTACGTACCTAATCCAACCTCTATATATATATTTGTTGGTTAAACAAATAGATTTCAATATAATATATTATCTTAAGACTTTTTCAAAATAAATGAGTTATGACAATTGATCAACTTAAATCTCCTAAAAGCCTGAATCAATATTTGTAGAACATGACATTTTGTAGTCGGCACATGTGTATGCAGAATTAAAGATAAGAACTTTATTAAAGTAACTATATACTAACTAGTGTAGAACCCGTACCTCATACGGGTAAATGTAATTTGAGAAAACTCAAAAAAATATTTATGATTGAATTAAATTAATGTTATATTTAAATATTTTTTAGAAAAATATAATTCTCGTTGGATCATTGAAAATGATATGCTATGATATGTATGAATTTATGTAGAATCATTTAGAGAATAGTTAATGTAGATATATTATAATGATTATTAATCTAAAAATCTCGATAAAATTATTCCCGATTTACAAAATTATTTATATGTTGCATATATAATAGATGGTCTCTTAAACAATTTAAACAAATTTCAAACAAATAATTAATGTGTGGTTCATTGACAAAAACTATTA